>NC_069440.1:8828938-8874468 GCF_026875155.1 Cherax quadricarinatus | reverse complement strand
TTTGTCTTTACCCTGTGTAATCACAAGCTACTAAATCATTTGTTTTTGTGTTACTATTAACTATATATATTCTGTATCATTTACTCACTCCAAAAAAAGGGTTAAAATTGAAACCAATGAAGATATGCCAGTATCTTGGAGTGGGGGGATTGTCACGGGTTTTTTTAAAAAATACAGAAGTGATCCACAAGAGCAAACAAAACCCACTGGGGAATTATAGAAACCATGTCTTAGCACTTCTTTTTGATTGTAATAATAATAAATAAAACCATGCTGGGGAATCAAAGATACATGCGGATTATGAAATAAAGAAAAAAAGAGATCCCTTTTAAACCCTTTGGGCAAGGCACTAAAGTTAATTTGAAAGTGATTTCCTATGAGGGGATAGAGCCACTAAATGAAAGGTCACTAAACCATCCAAAGGGAGTTTGAAAGTAACATCTCGCGCAATTGCAGATATTCGAAACCGATAATGGTCCGGGCCCGGGGGGGGGGGGGGGGGGATACCATTTTTGAATTTTGCAATTTTGCAATGTTGAAAAAACGAAATAAATTTTTTTTAAATTTATTATACAAGTAACAATAAAAAAACATAACGGGAACTGTTTCTAAACAATTGTAAGCAGTAAAAAATAAAAAGGGAACATTATAAACAATGACACATTCAATGGATGCAACTTACAAATAAAATATTCCTGAGTTCCCTAGAAAGAAAAATCTTTTACATCACAATTTTCTGCAGTGAAACTTTATGAAACAATTTCTACCTTCTTGATGGATAATTTTTGCTTTGGGGCCTCTTAAAGGGGGGGCCCCCTTGGCGGTGAAGAGGCTCTTGTCTGAGGAATTAACCATGGGTCTTCTTCCTCAGACCGAACCTAATTCCCCCCCCAAATCTCCCCCCCCTACCCATCCCCCCTTTTTCCTTTCCCCCTCCTCCCCACCCCCCCCTTTTTCCCCCTTTCCTCTTTTTGTCCTTTGATTTCTCCCACAGGGCCTAGTTTTCCAGGTAGGGGAAAGGGTACCGGGGTCCACCCATTCCGTTGAGGTTCTTAGCGGGGGCGTATTTCCGTGGAATCTGGATCGCCTGGGGATGTCCCGATCCCTCTCCGGTATTCCGGAGTAGTTTTGGGTGTCTTTGGGGTGACGATGTATCTCTGGAAGCCACCTTTCGGATTCCGGGGGTGGTGGCCGAAGGAGGTATGCTTTGTGGCGGATATCCGGCCGCCCTCTCTTTTGTCCACCGAGGTACTGGGCAGATGTAGGTTGCTATCCCGATTGTTAGTTTACTAGCAGATGGGTAGGGTATGGCACGGGTTCCATGCTGCATCTGCGCTACTTGCGGTGCGAGGTCCTTTTGGGGCGCGGAGGGAGATTTCGGGGCCCTTTCATTCCTCCTAGGACCTATCCCCCCCCGGGTGCCCCCCCTTTTTTTTTCTTTTTTTTTTTTTCTTTTCTTCTTTCCACGCTCGGTTTCAGACTGAACAGTGGACTAAATTCTTCACTTTACGACCAACTTCCTCTACTGCCTATTTTTCTGACCATAGTTTTGGGCAAGGCACTCCTACGCCATGTTGGTAAAGATATTTCTTTTCATGCTCTTAAGAGGGGAAACGCGCATCTTTAAACCGACAGAATGCTACCCAGGCTCATGAGCTCTCTCGTCTTTCCCATATCGATACTGTTCCTGTCACTCTTGAAAAACATCATTCCCTCAATTCTTTTAGTGGTACCGTCATTCTGCCCCATACCATAGTTCAACAAAATTTCTAGACATGTGGCACTGACATTCTAGAACAGCTGGAACTCCAAGATCTCCCAATCCTCAAGGTAGACACTTACGTTCTTCCTGCCCGTGGGCGGAGACGATACCCTAGCAATGTGGCTCGCATAAAGATATTGTTTTTTGTTGGGTCCCTGGTCATGTTGACGTACAGGGCAATGAGCAGGCAGACACTGCTGCGCGGTCAGCAGTACATGACCTACCAGTTTCTTATAGAGGTATTCCATTTACGGACTATTTTGCTGCAATATCTTCCCACCTTCACACCCGTTGGCAACAACGTTGGTCTACTATGCTCGGCAACAAACTTCAGTCTATTAAACCGAGTATAGGTTACTGGCCGTCTTCTTATCACCAGTGTCGAGGTTGGGAGACACTCTCTCTCCCGTCTTCGCATGGCCATACTCGTTACTCATGGATATCTCATGGAGAGGCGTCTTGCTCCTCTCTGTGGGGAATTTCCAAGCTCCATTATCAGTCAAACCAATTCTGTTGGACTGCCCACTTTATCAACAGCACGCAGAATTTTACCTCTGTCGTCGTCTTCGCTTTCCGCTGCACTCTCTTTACCTTCCCTTCTCGCTGATGGACCCACCTTTCATCCGACTCTCTCATTGACTTTTTGACAACGACTGACTTACTTCACAAATTCTGATACCTTCAGTCCCTTTCTACTTCAATCTCTTGCTACCCTCTACCCCCGTACTATCCCCTGCCCGCTGTTTTTTTGTAACCTGCTGACATCCCCCCTCCCTTCTCCCATCCAAATTTCCCTTCTTCCTTCCCTACCCTGCAGTGCTGTAACCCCTTGTGGCTTAGTGCTTTTTTTTTATTAAAAATAATATACTTTATGTACGTATATTGTAAAAAAAACCCTTTTAAAGGGGGGGCTCCTTGGCGTGGTGAAGAGGCTCTTGGTGTGAGGAATTGCCTGTCGGTCTACTCCTAAACCGAACCTAATTACCCCCCAACCCCCCTGTTCCCACCCACCCCCCTTTTCCCTTTCCTCCTCCCCCCCCCCCTCCCTTTTCCCCTTCCCTTTTTTGGCCCTTTTTTTTTTTTTTTTTTTTTCCCCAACAGGCACGCTAGTTCCGGGTGGGGGGAAAGGTACTGGGGTCCACCCCCATTCCGTTGGGCTTGCAGGGCGTATTTTGGGCCGAACGGGTTTCCCGGGATGCCCGATCCCTCCCGGTTCCTGGAGGGGGGTTTTGGTGTCTCTCGGCGAGGGGTTTATCTCTGGAAGCCACCTTTCGTTTCCGGGGGTGGGGCCGAAGGAGGTATGCTTTGGGGGGATTCCCCCGGCCGCCCTTTTTTTTGTCCACCGAGTAGCTGGGCAAGGGGGGTTTGCTACCCCCGTTTCCCGGGTTTTTAGGGGCATAGGGTGGGGTAGGGCCCGGGTTTTTCCATGCCATCTCACACTTGCGGGCTGAGGTCCTTTTGGGGCGAGGGGGAGATTTTCTGGCCCTTTCATTCCCCTGGGACCTACCCCTCCCCCCTCCCCCCTTTTTTTTATTCTTTTTTTTTTTTTATTTTTTTTTTTCTTTTTTTTTTTTTTCAAAAAAACAAAAAGAAAGAAGTAACCTAACCATGGCAGCCCTATCCATGAACCTAACCCCGGGGCCCCTTTTTGTACCGCCCCCCTTTCTGACCCCGCCCGTCTTTGACCCTCTTCGGACACTCCTCATGCCTCTGTACCTCTTGCCGGTGCTGTTTCCCCTCCCCTGCTTTGGGTACGAGGCCTCGACTGCCCTTCGATTATCTGACCTTCGCTCTCCCTGACAGCTTCTGCCTCTCCCTCTGGGGTGGGAAATTTTTTGAATCGCCGGCCCCCTTCCACGGGGCCCAACTCTAGCCCCACGCCAAAACGCAACGACAATTACCTGCTGATAATACTTCTCCACCTTCTCTTTTTTCTCAGAAAAGATCGACACTCCTTCATTTCCCTTTTCCCAAAACCCTCATTTCAACTGCACAATGGACTAAATTCTTCATTTTTACGCTGACTTCCTCTATGCCTATTTTTCTGACCACAGTTTTGGGAAGGCCCTCCTATGCCATTTTGGAAAAGATATTTTTTTTTCATCCAAAAGAGCAGTACCCCAATCGTAAAAAACCCGACAAATCTACCCCAGGCCATACTTTCTCGTTTTTCCTTTCGAAACTGTTCCTGAACTATGAAAAGCATCATTCCCTCAATTCTGGTGGTCCCGTCATTCCCCCCAACCAAAGTTCAAAAAATTTCAGACAGTGGCCTGACTTTCTAACACTGGAACCCCAAAGACTTCCAATCCCAAAGGTAGACACTTACTTTTTTCCTCCCACGGGGGGAGACATACCCTAGCAAGTGGCTTGTTTAATTTTTGACAGTGGAACTCCCCCACCTCATTTTAGTAGCAGGACAGGGTTAAAAGTTCGAAAGGTGACCCTAACCGCAACAGTGTAAAAATTGCTGACGATTGGCCTCCACGAAATTTTGCAGATTTGGGCGAATGCCCAGTCGTGGGGGCCGATGACCTTTTTAAACCTTGCAATCGACCCTCCCTCTTGCCTTAATTTTCATGAGGGCCCCCCCTTCGTACTCTCGCCATTGTCAAGTCTACTTAAACAGCGGGGAAATCCCTTACCTCAAAGAGGGAGAAGGGCTCCCTATCCATGGCAGTTTCCACTCCCCCCAAGGGGCTACCTCGTGTTTCTTATTCCCGTGTTTCAAAACGCCCCCCACTTCTGGGATCCCATCTTCTGCACCCACCTCTTTGGGTTTCCCTCTCCCATATCACCCTTTAGCTAATTCTTTTGCGCCTCGCTCAACGCCCTACTTTAACATCTCATCTGATCTTGCTTCTTTGTTTCTCTCTCACAACCTCATACGACGAGATCCGTAAAGACACCTCCTCCCCCCGCCCTCTACTTCCAAAAATCAAAAAAAAGGTCCTTACACCTCCAAACCCCTCTTCTACCTCCTCATTTTTCCCCTTCCCTGCTCTGACCTGGTTTTTCCCCCCTCTCACTGGCTCTTTAAAGTGAAGTTTACCCTCCTCCTCGCTTAAACCTTCCTCCCCCGTTTCCCTCCCAATTTTTTTCCTCTTCGCCACCTCCCAGGTTTTTGCCTCTTTTGTCCCCTTTCCCCCTTCTCCAGTTTTTCCCCCACCCTTTTCGCCCCCCTCCCTACCTTGGTACAGTCCATTACAGTTCCAATCTTTACTCATCCTCCCCCTCCATTTCCAAAATTGTCTCCCCTACACGTCTCTGAATTCTGAAACACTTGAAGCAATCCGAATATATTGCAGAAACCCAAAACCTCAATGGACACTCACACCCCCGCTCCTTCTCTCTCCTTACTCCCCCTGGCAACTCCTTTCTCACACGCACCCTTCTTCCTGCTTGAACTTTTCCCTGCCTCCGCAGTGACTTTTCTAACCCCCCAGTCCGTAGGGAAACCCCTTTCCTCGATTTCAGGGATCTTTTTCATTGCCAAACATGGCCTATTTACGTGGAATATACCGGGCCCCATGGGAATCGGGGTGGGTTCAATGTTTTTCCCCCCCATTTTCCCCCGTTGGTGTTTGCTTAAGGAAACCCAAAAAAACACTCGCTGTTTATCTCTCCCATCTCAGGCATAATTTTTTATTCTTCAGATCCTTTTCCTGATGGGGGCCTTTAATGAAATGCCCTTTTTTTACGCACGTATTCCATACCCACTATTGTTCTACTCGCTGCATTACCAGCAGCCCGTATCCACTTGCAAGTGGTATCGCCTGTTTTTTATAACTCTCCCTTCTCGGATTACTATTCCGGGTATTGCCTTTCTTGTTTTGTCATTTCCCCACCCATTCTGAAACCTGTGATTTTAAAGCCCCCCATTTCCTCTGGGGGGGGGGCTCACTGTGATTCCTTGGCATTTTTAGAGGCTTTTTTTGCCACCCACCCCCTCCATGTTTTAAAACGGTATCACACCCTTTTGATCCCCGGGGCCACACTCTCTCTTGCATCGTCTCTCAGTCTGCTCTTCCTCCGCCGCTTAACTTCACTTTTGGGCTGTTCTTTCCCCTTAAAATACGCGATCATTTCCCAATCATTCTTACTTTTCCCCCTTTATATTACCACCTTTCGCACCCAAAGCTGGGAATTTTATCAGGGAAATTGGGAAATTTACTCACACCTAACTGTTTTTTAGAGAGTTTCCTTTTTTCGTCCTCCTCGATGAGCTTTTACACCCCCTTTCGCCCCGTTTTAATCGCAGCTTCTCATTCTAAACCCCAAAATTCGGCAGGCATTCTCAAAATCGGGGCCTGGTGGTCCCCTGCTTGTGCTCGGCATACTTTGAAACCGCTGCATGGGGCAGTTTCTGGACAATAAACCACAAAGACTTCTTTATTTTAAGCAGAAGCGGCGACGCTCGCCGTGTCACTGTATGCAAACGCACTTGCGGGGAGATTATGTCTCCACCATCACCTCTGCTTCCTCTATGAGTGCATTTCGGAAAAAAGAAACGAAAACTGAGTGGTAAATATTCTCCTGACCCGGCTCCTGTTCGGGCGGGTTGCCGGTTTGATATAGCAAACCCACTAGATGTTGCCAATGAAATTGCAATCACTGGTCCGTTTTCTCAGGGGCCCATCTATGCCCCTCATTTCTTTCCTCAAAGCCCCTGCCAGAGAGTTAGCACCCTTGGACTTTTCTTCTCTCAGAGAAGAACAGTATAATGTCCTTTTACACTTCAAGAACTGGAGGCAACACTCTCACTTGCCGATCATCGGCAGCTGGGCCCGATGACATTCATATTCGTAGCTACAACATTTACATCATCAGCCCTTGCAGTCCTTTTACCCCTTTTTACAATCTTATTTGGTCACAAGAGTTTTTTCCACAGCTGTGGAAATCTCCATTGTTCTCCCTTTCCGCAAACCAGGCACTACTGGGACATGAAACCTCCCACTATCGTCCCATTGCTCTTACCAGTGCATTTGCAAAGTGATGGAACGCCTAGTAAATAAACGTTTTAGTGTGGTATTTTGAGACCAACAAATCCTCCTTTCCCCTCGTCAATATGGGTTTCGTAAGGACGTTCACCATAGACCCCCTTACTACGCTTGGATACGTATGTTTTGTAATGCCTTTGCGAATAACCACACAGTTATTGGGCCCTATTTTTTGACCTTGAGAAGGCATATGACACAACTTGGGGTATAATATTTTAGCCCAAAGCCCCCTCCTTAGGCCTTCGAGGCAATCTACCATCCTTCCTTAAGAACTTTTTAACTAACAGGCATTTCCGTGTTCGGGTTAAAAATGTGCTCCTCCCCGGACTTTATCCAAGCTGAAGGTGTCCCCCCGGATTGTTCTGAGCACAACACTTTTCTCCTTGCTATTAATGATTTGGCCTCTAGTCTTCCATCAAATATTTGGTCCATCACTCTATGTTGATGACTTCGCTAATTGCCCCGTGCAGGCGCTGACTGTCACCTGATTACAGTTTCTCTCCAGCATGCAGTCGACCGTGTTTCCAATTAGGCCACCACACTGGGTTTAAATTTTCCACACTAAAACCCACCAAATTACTTTCACTAGAAACCTCTGTCATCTCCGATCATCCTTTGTACCTCTATGGCTCCCGTATCCCTGAACGTGATACAGTCAAGTTTCTGGGCCTACTCTTTTATCGTAGGTTATCCTGGAAACCTCACATTACCTCTCTGAAGGCAACTTAGTCACAGCCGGCTGAACCCTTCTTAAAACCCTTTCTCATCTTTCATGGGAGCTGATCGTCGAACCCCCTTCGCCTACATTCCACCAATCTTATCAAAACTTGATTTTTGGGACCAATCTATTCAGCAGCATCTCCTGCTACCTCTCTAGCCTTAACCCCATTCATCACCAAGGTTACTTTATGCCTTGGTGCTTTTCGCTCTTCCCCTGTCGAGAGCCTCTATGCAGAAGCGAACGTTCCATCCTTATCCGATCGCCGTGATGCCCACTGCCTTCGCTACTATGTAGGGCTCTCATGATCTCCGCAATCCTTCCATTTATAGAATGGTCACTGATATTAGTAGACATTCTTTATTTGTTCGTCGCCCCTGTTTACTCCGTCCCTTCTCTCTTCGCTCTTGTCTTCTCTTCAATTACCACCTTTCTATGTACATGTAGCATCTCACTTTTCCCTACCCCCCTGGGAGGTTCCAGCTGTTCGAGTCTGTTCTTTCTCTCTCCCTTGCTTGAAAGCCCAACTGTCTACGGTCGTTTCCCCCGCTCTCTTTTTCTTGACCACTTTCACTCTCATTCTCATGCCATTGCTGTGTACACAGATGGCTCTAACTCTTCTGACGGCGTAGGATTCGCAGCAGTGTTTCCGGACAGCGTCGTACAAGGGCATTTACTATCTTGGGCTAGTATTTTTACTGCTGAATTATGCCACCCCTTACAGCACTTATCCGTATTGAAATCTATGCCTGTGTCATCATTTGTGTTGTCTCAGACTCCCTTAGTGCTTTACCCGGCTAAACAGAAATTTGATACACCTCACCCCTTAGTCCTCCGATCCAACTTTGGCTACGCCGTATCTTTACCAAGTATAAAGATATTGTTTTTTGTTGGGGCCCTGGTTCATGTTGACGTACAGGGGAATGAACAGGCAGACACTGCTGCGCGGTCAGCATACATGACCTACCAGTTTCATGTGAGGTATTCCATTTACGGACTATTTTGCTGCAATATCTTCCCCAACTTCACACCCGTTGGCAACAACGTTGGTCTACATGCTCGGGAACAAACTTCAATCTATTTAAAACCCAGTATAGGTTATTGGCCGTCTTCTTATCACCAGTGTCGAGGTTGGGAGACTACTCTCTTTTCCCGTTTCGCATTGGCCCTACTCTCTTACTCATGGGTATCTCATGGAGAGGCGCCCGCCTTCTCTGTGAGAATTGCCAAGTTCCATTATCAGTCAGCCACATTCGTGGACTGCCCACTTTAAACAACGAGCATGCAGAATTTTCCTCCGTCATCGTCTTCGCTCTGCTGCTCTCTCTCTACCTTCGCTTTTCTCGCTGATGGACCCACCTTTCATCCGGACTCTCTTATTGACTTTTTGACAACAACTGACTTACTTCACAAATTCTGATACCTTCAGCCCTCTCTACTTCAATCTCTTGCTACCCTCTACCCCCGTACTATCCCCTGCCCCGCTGTTTTCTGTAACCTACTGATCATCCCTCCTCCCTTCTGCCATCCAATACCCTCGCTTCCTTCCTTACCCTGCAGCGCTGTATAGCCCTTGTGGCTTAGCGCTTCTTTTTGATTATAATAATAATAATAATGTAATAAAAAAACAGAATAGAGGAAAGAAGCTCTAATATACATTATTTAGGTATGCATACTGGGCAGAGAGCCCATCATAAGTCCGAGTCATCGGTAAATGAGTACAGTACGTCGCTAAGTGAGGAGAGGCTGTATAGAGTACGTACGTAATCATCATCACTGCATGAAACTCTTTGTACATAAAAAAAAAAAAAATTGTGCTTACTGAAGTCTTTTTCTTTACATGAAATATCATGAAGAACAAAAAGGCACAATTCTGTGACTGGAAAAATACACAAATAACCCACACACAGGAGAGAGTTTATGACGACATTTCGTTCCAATTTGGACCATTTACAAAGACATTTTGTAAGTGGTCCAAGTCGGACCAAAATGTCGTTTTAAGCTCTTCTTTCCTGTGTGCAGGTTATTTGTGTGTTGTTATCACTTGAGTAAAGTCAAAATATGTTGTGAACCACAAGTTTGATGCAACAGGATCTAGCTTTAATTGAGGGCTATACTGTATTTAAAACCAAACTTACCAAAGATGACCTGATTTGTGCACACATTCTAGCAATGTGTCGAATCTGAGAACAGCTCTCTGGTATGAGGGGCTTCTCCAGGCATGCAAGAAGAGCATAAAACCAGCGTCCCTGAGCCTCCGAAAAACCTAGCACTTCCAGCCACTGGGCATGCCATTCCAACAGGTTCTGAAGGCCTCTCTGTTAAACAGTTTTTTAGTTTAGTATATTTAGTTACATATACTGCATCACAGATTGCTTGCATTGCATCTGGAATTTCCCATTTAAAAGAAAATGTAATTCAGTTATTGTACAATCGATTGAGATGTCTTTACTCCCAATTAGCCTGTGCCATCTCCAAAAATAATATGTAATTTAAATATAGTAACACCTTTAAGAGTTAAGCTATATTTTTTCTTAAAGCTATATTTTTTCTTATTTTGTAGAGGTTGTTTACACATTGTCTTAAAGTGTTCATGTGTCATTTTGGAAGTGATAATCAATTCATGTTGGTATTATATGAATCCTAACAGCACATTGATCACATCAGCACCCCACAGCATATATAAAGCAAAGCCTCAATTAGTATAAATTAGAACAGTACACAATTTTATTTTGTATGAATGATAAAATGATACCGAGACTTCATTTAATGAGTAAAAATTTGGTTAGAATGAGTCTGCTACCCACTATGCCTGCCCAGTCAACATTATGGCTCTGCCTGTTGTGGTGTGAAGATGTGCTGCAGCTTATTATCATATTCATGTTTACAATACTATATTACATTTTAAATTTTGATAAAGTGCCCATAGCAAATATGGACAAACAAAAAATGGTTATGGGGCAAATAATATAAGTGCAAAAAAAAAAAAAAAAAAAGAAAGCTTATTACATTAAAACAAAAAAACTGATGTAATAAGCAACATGGACATGACAATAGCAACTGTAAAATAGGCCAAGATGTTGGAATGCATGAATCTATGGTGCTTAGCGCTTCTTTTTGATTATAATAATAATAATAATAATGAATCTATGGTACATAATATTATAAAACACACAGATGATATAAAAGAAAAAGGTACAGTTGCATCAGCTTTTTGTGGTATGCAAACAACTACAGTACTAGAAATGGAAGCATTACAATGATAGAAATGGAGCATCTCTTATCAAACAAAAGCTTCGAGTCTATTGCAGCGAAAGAAAATGGAGTTCATGTGAACCTGAAGAATCGTTTAATGCAATGGTTGCTTTGACCTGTTCAGAAGTCGAATTAAATTTCATAATGTTAAAATTAATAGTCTATGCCAGTACAGATAAAGAAGCTTCTTTCCTTCTCCTGTGCAAGCTGTTGTTGAAGAAATAACAGACAGCGGAAGGCGGCTTGGTTTTGATGAACTGATCTGCAAATGTCCGTGACATTTTCACAGTTTATAATAAACTTGAATAAGAAATACATTTTTATTACCCTCTGGTAACATATTAAAATATTTCACTGCATACTGTATTTTCATTGGAGTGGGACCAATTACCATACTTTGTGTTTGCTATAACAGCCTTGAATGATACAAATTTGACTGACACAGTCATTTAAAGAAATTCATTATTCATATTAATTGAGGCTTTGCTATATATACATGTATATAGGTTCCAGCAGTCCCTCTGTAACATGTCCTACAACACATGTTCCAGAACACAGATCTCATTACACTCTTTCCTGATTGCACAAGTCTCAGTACATACACCCTCAGAACACATTGGTCTCATCACACATCACACTTCTCAGATTACAGGTCTCTGCAAATACATCCTAGAGCACATAGGTCCCATCAAACATCCCAGAGTATAATTCTTAGAGCACACAAATCTTGGGAAAAATATCTCAGAGCACACAGGCTTTATCACACATCTCAGAATAAACTTTTAAGAGCACATAAATCTTGGCACAGGTCCCTCAGCACATTTCCTAGCACATGCATCTAAGAGTACATAAGCCCCAGAACATACAATCAAGAATATTTATACATTCCCCGAGACCACAAGTCTTAAGATGTACATACTATATCTAAGTAAGCCAGCCTAACCATCTTGTAGCTGGTGCTGTAGTGCTATGGGTTTGAAGTTAGGGTTGATGCCATAGTACTATGCCAAAATTCTAGCAGCTTCAAATTAAGCAGGAAAAGGATGGCATGCCTATGTATGAGAGAATGGGACTGTGTGATCAGTGTGTGCAGTATACAAAAAATCAGGGTGCCAGCACTGCATTGTGGGAATGCCATCTCAATACCCATTGTTCTCCATGCCTCGCAGTAAAAAAAACCTCACTCCATGGTGAACTGGGAATCTTCTCTTCCCAACTGATAGCTCTAACATGGATGGAGGTGGAGGCGAAGACAAATTCTATGGTTCTGAACAGTTAGTGACTGAAAACAATGCTCAAGAAGACATAAATAGTGCTAAAACCCCCAACAACCCTCAACCATCCACACCTGGGGCTGATCCGTCTGGTTCTTATTCAGTTGTATCATGCTGTAAGCTCATATTTTCCCATGACCAGGGCTCAGATGTGAGCAATGGTGATGATAGTGATAATGACTGTGATTTCCTAGCTCTCAATGACCACTTTAGTAGTGACAGTTAAGAGGAACATTCACTGGTGAAGTGTCAATTTATACAATGCTGCATGTGGTCTGGTAGTGTGCCATACGCTATCCCAAGGGAATGGAGTACATATAACCTGTGGCCCTACACCAGGAATATGGTGAAAGTGACGAGGAAATTGCTACAACTGGGATGGATAATATATTGTATGCAGCAGTAGGTGGTGGTGGTGGTGCCATGTGGGATGAGGCACCAACAGCAGCCCAGGCTGGGAGCCATGTTGCTGACTCAGAAGGTGCATGACCCAGGCCACCCTCAACCACCCATACACCACAACCTACACAACCAGCTATCTATATCCAGTACCCACTGCCAAACTGCAGCTGGGACTGGCAGGAGGGTGCCAATTTTGTTCCCAATTTCCATCAATCTGATGAAAATTGAAGGGGAATCTGGCCATCTTGTATCATTGAGAACAATGGCAGTGAGCCAGAATGTTTTGAAGTATTTTTTGATCAACCCCTGATGGAAAGTATTGTCAGGTAAAGTAACAGTTACTTGATTTTACCTTGGCAAACACACTTGTTTCACCAAAATCAAGACTACACCAATGGAAGGAGACAACTGTGGCTGAGATATATCTGTTCTTTGCTACAATATGCTTAAGCCACATGTGTATAAGCACAATATGAAATCATACTAGTCAACAGACTGCCTAATTGCAACCCCAGCCTTCAGCGACATTATGCCAGTGAACCAATTTATCCTACCCTTACGTTAACCTCACACTCCAACAGCACATCATGCCCCAAAAACCACCTTCCTCCACTACAATCTAACATGTTTAGACAAGCCTGCTGGTTGCTCAAACTCCTGACACTCAAAACCTCCTGTACCACCTCTCTAGGGACAACACTTCCCAAGACAAGTGGCCTCTACTTCAGCTTTACACCAATATTTACCATTTTTTAAATTTCCTAATGCAAGGTGATCCTTATGGAGTATCCCTATACTCCATAAGGATCCCTATACTACTCTTCCTTGGATCAAGCCTGATTCCCTCTCATTCTCTGTATGCTGTATAATTCCTGTGGGTTTAGTACTTTTTCCAAACAACAGTAAAAAAATACTGTAATTTACATTTTCCATACAGTTTTTGACATTTAAAAAATTGCCTATTCAGAAAGGGCCCTGACCCCAATGCTGTTAGATTAGTGGCATCTGTATTTATAACATCTATACAAAGCATACAAATCTTATCAATTTAACGTTGAAAAGACATTCTCTACGAGCATTTTTCTAGACAACTGTACAAGCCATTTCTCCTTTATACAGCAATAAGACATGTATAAAATCTAAGCTATGTGTTTGACACATTTCATGCTATTTCTAACCTGTTGAATATTGAGGACAATGCTCAGGAGAGGTTCCTGGCCCTCTACAAGTGGAGGTTGGGTGGTATCTCTATTGGCCTTCTTCAATAAAGCCAGCTGAAAACTGTTGCCAAAACACAGCTTACACCACTCTTGGTGATTTTTAAGACCTGGCTGTTGGATAAAACAGAAATTGAATTTTTCTTTTCATTAACTTATTTGTAATAAATTATAAAGAAATTAAAAAAATTCTGTAACAAATGAATTTTCCGAACTGTAGCATGTGTAACATGAAAAACAAGTACAAGACCATGGCTGGAATAATTCACAATCCAGAAACAAAAGATGAATCATATCCAGTTTTACCTCCAATTTGTGGAGGTAAAACTGGAATGTTAAACGTAACATTAATTTTTTAAATGGCATCACAACTTGTGTATCTTAGGATGGTGAACTGTGAATAAAAAAAAAAAAAAATATTTTTTATCTCTGATGAAGTAGAGACTTAAACATTTCTACTGCTTTTTTGATAAATATTACAATCCTACTCAGTGGAGACAGTATTTGCTGCAGTGTGCTCTTCTGTACAACCAAGAAAGCTTTCATAGCATTATGTTATACAGTATATAAATTCTCTGCCATGTACATATACAGGAGGGCCCCACTTTACTGTGTTTTGCTAATACAGAAGTTTTCAATTATACCCAATCTCATTTATTCAGGCTGCTTACAATAAACATACTACTCACTATAAGCTAAGTACATAAATATTTTCAGATAAGTAACATGTGTACTGTATGTATATGCATTTTTTAGGCCTAGCTCTATTGCTCACTTAATATATGAGTGTAAACTTGTTATCTGGCTTTTATATGCATCTGAAAATGAAAAAAGGCTATGTTTCACTTTACAGCAATTTTCATTTTACAGTAGTAGTCCAGAACCTAACCTGATATATAAGTAGGGCCTACCTGTAGTGTACTACACTACAGTATTGACATACTGCATCTTAAGAGTACCTGTACATTTTATTTCAAGAAATATAGTACAAAACTATATATATAAATGTCCCCTCAGGTAAGGTGACCTGATGCCAGTCAAGAGCTCTTGATCCTGAGAATAGGATTTATCCTCTTTTTCCTTGGCTTGAACCTGACCACCTCCTGTTACCCACTGCTATTTGACTCCTATGGGTTTAGTGCTACCCATGAATAAAATAAATAAAATGAGTAAGCAAGTTCAAAGTCTCGTATACATGTACGTACTGTAGTACTTACCGTATTTTGCGGCTTATAAGATGCTCCGATGTGTTAGACACATCCCAATTTAGAAAGTAATGATCAGAAAAAAAGAATTAAGAGTACCTAATACCAAGTAATATTTACTCCACTGAAACCTATGGTAATTTTTGATGCAGAAATAAGGTTATGTTTGATTTATAGGCAGGTCAAAACATATAATAGGCCTAGTGCTCACTTGAACACCTTATTTCAGCTGGAAATCCTCACCAATCTTGACAAAATCATTACAAAGCATTAAATTTACATTAAGTAAAATTTACCAGTACCTGGAATGTTAATTCTAACACAAAATTAATTTGATTTATGGGTTGGTTAAAACACTATAGCCACAAACACCACTCAACATGTGAAGAAAACATTAATGACACTGCTTTGTGACTGGTAATTTAAGAAATAAGAAAGGAAGGTGTTACTTGGAGGAATTTTGTTTTCTGTCAATATCCTAGTACAGTATCTGTATTTCCTAAATAGCTCGTTTCAAAACGTTATTAATTTACTGTAATTTTGAAACATTGGATTTGTTTTAGTTCAATGGCTCGGCATCGGACGTAACTGGGAGAGCTACAGCCCACCCTACACCCAAACTTCTAACTTCCGTCACTGACCTTCAGTTTATAGGACACGGGGTGGTTTTTGGAGACATTTTATGGAAAAAAAAATTGTGTCTAATAAACCACAAAATACGGTATATTGTGTATCTTTACCAATCATTAAAATACAAGCTGAATAAGGTACTATGTTCAAATGGAAGTTTAAAAATCTCAAAGCATGACATTCATACATCATTTGCAGATTATTTTGTATTTAGTAACTTTTCAACTTTATGGTTATGCTTTGTTCTGGAAAAATGCCTAATAGTGAATGTATATACTGTACAACATTACATTGGAGCTAACAGAAGGCCAAACAATGTTTTTAAAGCCTTCACCATCTCTCTTCAAGCCACCAAATGCCCAGTAATGCAATACAGTATTATATGCTACCTGATGTACACAAGATGGATAATACACCACATTTTAAAGTAATTTAACTTTAAAACATACAGTAGCATAAATATACAGCGGAACCTCTACTTACAAGTTTAGCCCTTTCAGGGTTGGTGCCGTACTAGTATGCATAAATTCTAGCGGCCTTAAATTAAGCGGGAAACAGCTGGTGGGCCTAGATGTGAGAGAATGGGTCTGCGTGGTCAGTGCGCGCACTAGGAAAAAAATCGCGCACCCAGTGGTACATTGTGGGAATGTCATTTTAGTACACCTTGTTCACCATGCCTCACGGTAAGAAACACTTCACTCCTCGGTGAATTGGGACACTTTTCTTCTCCAGTGACAGTTCTAATACAGATGGAAGTGTCAGTGAAGATGACTTTCAAGTTTTTCGGGAGGTTGTGACCGAAACTAATGACCATAATATGGTAATAGTGAGGAAAATCCAGATGACCCTCAATCTTCCACCTCTGATGCTGGACCGTCTCGTTCACGTTCAGTTGTACCAGAACGAAAGAGAAAACTCGTATTTTCCCATATCCAGGACTCAGATGTGAGCAATGGTGATGATAGTGATAGTGAATATGAACTCCAAGCTCTTGAAAACAGTTCCAGTAGCAAGAGTGATGTGGAATATTCTCCAGTGAAGCATCAGTATATACAACGGTATATGCGCTCTGGAAGTGTGACATATGCTATTCCAAGGGTAAGGAGTACATCTCGGAGTACATCCCATGGCTGTACAACAGGCACAGATAGTGAAAATGAAGATGATAGTGTTGCAATTGGGTTGAGAAATGTGGATGCGGCAGCAGATGGTAGTGGTTATAGTGGGGCCAGCCATGAGGCACCAGCAGTGGGCCATGCTGTTACCCACACTGCTGGTCAGCTCAGCTACAACAAAGATCAACCTCACCCACCCACCCACCACCATACCAACCTCCACAAAACCACAACCTCCATAACCCCCTGCCCGTACCCCGTACCCCCCAGAAACCACACCGGGGTTGGCGGGAATGGCCCAATTTTTTTCCCAATCCTCATCACTTTATGAAAGTAAAGTGGAATAGGGGCCATTTTGTACATTTGGGGAACAATGCTACTGAACTGGAATGTTTTGAGTTTTTTTTGCGAACCCTGATAAAAATACTGCCCAGGAAAGCAACAGAACTTCGTTACATTATGGCATTACAATTTTTTCACCAAAAATCACGCCTAAAAACCAGAGAAGGAACAACGTGGCTGAATTATCTTTTGTTTGCCACAATAATGCTTATGCCACATGTGTATAAGCATAGTGTCAAATCATACTGGTCGACAGGCTGCCTGACTGCAACCCCAGGTTTCAGTGATATTATACCAGTGAATCGCTTTGTGCTACTGTTACGTATGCTTCACTTCTCAGACGTAGTGATGGTGGTAGAGGGGTGTAGTGGTGGTGGTAGAGGGTGGTAGTTATGGTGGTAGTGATGGTAGTAGAGGGTGGTAGTGGTTGTGATGATGGTAAAGGGTGGTAAAGTGATGGTGGTAGAGGGTGGTAGGGGTTGTGATGGTGTAGAGGGTGGTAGTGATGGTGGTAGTGGGTGGTAGCAATGGTGGTAGAGGGTGGTAGTGGTTGTGATGGTGGTAAAGGGTGGTAGTGGTTGTGATTGTGGTATGGTATGATAAGGCATGGTGAGGCTGCCAGTTCTGATAAAAAAGCAGCTGAAAAATATGTGCAGGACTTTAAGGGGTACATAGAGGCTTAAAAGTTAAAACCCCAACAAGTGTTCAACTGTGACAAAACAGGCCTGTTTAGGAAGAAAATGCCAAACAGGACCTACATTACTCAGGAGGAAAAGGCACTCCCAGGACACAAGCCAGAAAAGGACTTGTTACCTGAAGTCTTTATGGAAGGGGATTCCCCTTCCAAACACTAGAACACCTTCATCCTCTGCCCTCCTCCTGTCTCATCACTCATCAATAAGTTCACAATAAAGGTAAGTGTGATGTTATTGTTTTATTCTTCATGTTTTCTGTGTAGGGAAATGTATATTTCATGTAAAAAAATTATTTTGTTTAATACTTTTGGGTGTCTGGAATGGATTAATTGGATTTCCATTATTTCTCATGGGGAAAATTAATTCGGTTAAAGGCTAAATCGGTTAAAGACTAGCTCTCTGGAACGATTAAAGGCATCAACTGAGGGTCCACTGTACATAGTACTGTACTATAATATAAAGACAATGGTTCATGGGTAATACTTTAAATCCTTATCATATGCACACCATCAAAGAGGTCTTTTATTGATTTTTTATAATATCTCACCAAAGAAACAGGCGACTTGGGAATTTGTTTTGATGATCTTAAATTTGCAATTTGTGCTCGTAGCTTAGAAAATGCAGCTAACAGCTCCTGCTGAGTCTCTGAAGATGGTGCATAACCATATGGAGCAGTTGCTTTAACTTGTTTCTGGAATACAAGAAATCTTCTGTAACGTCTTTGCTGAAAGTATGAGGTACTGCAAAACAAAAAAGAATAAATGCCAAATTCAAACTCTGGAGAAAAATGTGTGCATGTGCACTCATTTTGATAAAATGGATTTTTTTTATAAAACAACCCCCCACCTTCCCTTTTATTAGTCCATCATATTGAGGTTTCACTGTATTATCATTACTGTTAAGGGAAAAATGTTTAACCTGCATGGGTCACACAGAGTCTTGGAAAAGAGAGGCATACAGGTTCAAGCCACAGAAGGAGAGTACAAGTTCAATTCCTTGGATCAAGAGTTCAATGGCATCAAGAAGCCTCCCTTTGGGGTTCTCTATACATTAGTTCAAACAGTACAGTATATGATAATGACAAATAAAAATGGGAGGTTTGTGTTCATCAGTACTGTATTGCCTTGAACCCCTTATTTTCATGAAGTGTGGAGGCATTTTCCAGAAAGGATGAGAAAATAAAGGTTTAAAAAAATGGATAACTTCTCTATAGGAAATGAATATCAGATGAATATTATTTTAGCAATGGTGAAAGTGTTGAATAATGATGAAAGTATTTTTCTTTCTTTTTGGGAAATGGCCGGTGTAAAAAAAAAAATTATTGTAGTTACATGCTGAGAATGCTTGTCACATTCTTATACCATAATGACTCTTCTGAAGCTTCTCCGTTTATACTGTACCTGCTATATTACTAACACAGGTTTTCCCTCATTATGGGAATACACTATTTTGTAATGTCCCAATTATACTGCCAATTCTACATGTAATCAGTCAGATTTGCAAAACATATTGAAAATTATCTTTTTTTTATGTGGAATTAAGTGAGAGCACTTGAATGATCTTAATACAGCTGCCATGGGCCTATAATGCATCTACTATACGGAATATCTCTAATTATTCACTTGTGTATTTAAATCACCCAATACAAAATGGGTCTCTCTGCTTCCAGTCCTGAGAGTGCTTCAGTCAAAATTATAATTTTTTTCCCAAATCACTGTATGTTACACACAATAAATTTTATTACAACCTAAATTATCACATTACAGTAGTATCCTTGAAATGAATGTCAATGTGTACTATTTTCTCATACTTTATCTTTCATAGCTCAATATCTCATGTCCCCAGCACTACCTTACAAATAGCTCTCATACACAGTTCTTTGTATCATTTCATTTTAACCAAATGAATTCCTACCTATAAGCTTTGTGTATTATACCAATTTACTAGCATGTTTAGTTTACATGACCTAGACACATTTAATATCCATTTCTTTAAGTTAACTGTGTTTGTTCCATTCTCATATTCACATCTGCTAAGATATGACATTACGAAGGACTGTACTTCCTACTAAACCTCCATCCATAGAAAGTGGCATCTTGAAATGTTATCATATTCATGGGGAAGCACTAAACTCATAAGGATCATACAGTGCTTAGGGAATGGGAAACAATTAATTTGATCCAAGGAAGGAGAGAGTAGTTCTAACTCCCTGCATCAAGAGCCTTTCACTCTCAGGGCACCCACCCACCTTGAAATGAGTGGCAGGAGACATGGTTATCTATTTATCTCATAAGTGCCCTAGCTATTCTTTTATATTATGCTAATAGGTACAGTACCTAGAATTCAGATTATATTATAACCTACAATCTTAGAAGCAAACCAACTGGTAGAAAAAAATAATTTACAACTTGGACAAGTTGTGGAGAGCAAAGATTCCTGAATCTGGGCAAAGGAGGAGATAAAATGTATTAAAAGTTTACCTTTCAGCATGAAGGAAGAGGATTCACATAAGTGAAACCCAGTACTGAAACTATGATATACCAGTATTCATCCAATAAAAGAATAAAATGATGTCCATCAAACTCACCTTAATAATGCTTCCTGGTTTCTTCAGTTTCTTTCTGTCTACATCAACTGTAACAACCTCCTTGCACTGCCTGGCCTCCCATCTGTTCATATAGAAAAAAAAAAGATATAAATGACCAATAAACAAGTAAGAATGCATGGGTACAAATAGGAATTGCCTTATATGGGCTATATGCTTAATGTTAGCAATGCACCTATGTATATTCTTAATTCTTAAATCTGTGCTCAATAATAACCAACATGGAGACAGAAACTCTGAAAATTAATTGGTTATAAATGGTGCAAAGGTGACATTAAAACAATATCAAAGATGGTTGAACATAAACCCATTACCAATATAATACACTCCTCGCTTAGCAACGAATTCATTTACATACATACTGTATGCCAAAATTTTATTAGTAGAAATCCAAAGTAAAGATGAGAAAATTATGGTAATCAATGCATACTACTCACAAATTAGTAAGATTTGGTAGAGGAAAAGAATTTGACATGAAAAGTGACAAGAGATAATAAGAAAGTTAGTGTAATTGGAGATTTCAAATACACTGTATGAAGAAAAATTAGGCAACCAATGAGGCTGAAACTAAATAAATAGTCAACAGAGTTCCCTAAGGTTGTGACTTTTTTATTAACCATCCATATATATTGAGTGACACAGGTGAGAGAAGGCAACACAATACTTGACTTGGTATTTACATGAATAAAGTAGAAAGATTTAGCAAACTATCATGTTCTACTGGAAATAACACAGTGTGTAGTATCAATATTTTGTGCATTAGCCAATTTTTCAGTGCTTTATGATATGTAATATTAATAGTTTCATGCTCTCACCCATGGTTGCAAGATAACTGCACAATAAGAAGTCTTGTTATGAGAAGCTTTACTTCACGTTCATTTGTATGCTCTGGCTAATAGTTTAGCACCAGCACACTGGGGATGAAAATATATGCTGGGCATTCAGTAATGTAACATTAATTAATATTTGAAATCAGCACCACTGTAATAAAGAACATTTAGGTCAGTGATGCAAGACTGTATAATGCTCCTGACATTGCTGACTCTCAGCAAATACTTACACCACATGCTGAAGATACTCCTCTGCAGAAGTTGGGGGCAGTGATGGATTGAAGTTGTCTGGAATTCTTGTTGTTGGTAAAGCCTGTGACAGGAGCGCGTCATCAGAAATGTCGCTATCACTTGCCATCATTAATTACCTGTAAGTTATATACATGACCCTTAAGAATAAATTATAATTTCTGTTAAGTTATTATTAATGAATATTTTACTATATATAGGCATAAAGCAAAAATAGAAAAAAATCTGTAATTTGTATTTACATATGGGACAAAAAAATTTAATCAGTGAAAGACTGCATGTCAGATTGGAGGGAGGGATTATGGATGAGGTAGTATAATGTGTTGAAACTGGGAGTAGGCTTGTTATCAGATGGGTCTATGAAACGAGGTGAACCACAGAAATGACAAAGAGAAAAAAATGGCTGTGTAGTGAGGCACTGTGGAAACAAAGAAACATCCATAGGGGCAAAAAATGGGGAATGTACCAGAGTATAATGGTGCCTACACTGTTATATGTATATAGAGCATGAGTTTTAATATACTCAAGGGAGGAGGCTGGAGAGAGTCAAGTCATGTGTGAGGATAATGTGTGGTGTAAATATTAAACAGAGATTTTGGAGCTTGGAATTATTAAAAGGACTGAGACAGGGTTATTGAGACATTTTGGCCATTTAGACAGGATGACACAAAATGGGATAACTATGAGAGTATATAAATCTGGAGTGGAGGGTATGAGGGGTAAGGGTCATCACAGGAAAGGTTGGGATGGAGTGCATGAAGGTTTTGGGTGCTAGGGGCATCAACTTCCAATAGGCTTATGTGAGTGCACTACATAGGAGTAAGTGGAGGTATGTAGTTTAAGACTTGATGTGTTGTTGGAGCGCAAGAAGGTTAACATTTATAAAGAGATTCAGGTATAATGGTTAGAAAGACTTCAGTCCTGGGAGAGGGAAGTGAAGTGCCTACATTCTGAACGGGAGATGAGGATGCTGTAGTTTAGAAAGTCATCTGAATTGTGATGTCAGCATGCTTCTAGCAAGACAATAACAGAACAAATAATAGTGAATATGTTTTCTCTTTTTTGGGTCATCGTACACCAGTAGGAGACAGCCAGTGTGTTAATAAAAAAAAATATTTATTGGCTTGCAGAAAGCAGTATATTATGCATTCACATCTAGGCTCCTAGAAGCCAAAAATGAATTGCTACCATGGGCTAAATTTTAGAGTTTGTAAGTACAGTAATGTGTAATCACCTGACAGGGCACACACCACTGAGGATTTCAACTTTTTTTTTTTTCATTCTTACAATGTATTGTGTGTGCGTGTATGCATGCATGTGTGTGTGTAATTCTATTTTAAGTGCAGTAAAATGGCTACACTCCTCTGTGCAAATATTTATATACACTCCTATGTTTATATACCTCCCTCAGTGTGAATGTCTATATACACTCCCTCAGTGTGAATGTCTATATACATTATGTCAGTGTAAATGTCTATATACATTATGTCAGTGTAAATGTCTATATACACTACCTCGGTGTAAATGTCTATATACACTACCTCGGTGTAAATGTCTATATACACTACCTCGGTGTAAATGTCTATATACACTACCTCGGTGTAAATGTCTATATACACTACCTCGGTGTAAATGTCTATATACACTACCCCGGTGTAAATTCATCTATATAAAAATGTGTAAATGGGTCAATATACATAGCATTCCATCAGTACTCACCTATTTGTGGTTACAGGGGTCGAGCCACAGCTCCTGGCCCCGCCTATGTACACTGCTGTGCAAATGGGTCTTGTACATCTGTGGATGTCTATATACATTCCTCATCATACACATCTCCCAGTGTCAATGTCTATATTATAAAATGTCAGTAAATGCGACTAAATTATTAGTATCATGGGAGCGCTAAACCCATAGGGATTATACAGCGCCTGTGGGTGGGGGGATGAAAGGCATTCAGGGAACTGGAGCACAGATCCAATTTCCCAGATCAAAAGCCCCTCTCACCAGTATCAAGGAACCTCCCTCGATGAGGGGGGGGGAATGTTTATATTATGAAATCAAAGACAAAGACATACTTAGCCTTAGAATTGTTGTTGATGGTGAGTGAGAGGGTCACCACACCTGCTGCCTTAGTTAACACTACTTACATATCTCCCTCACCACCCAACACTATAATAATAATAATAATAATAATAATAATAATAATAATAATAATAATAATAATAATAACAACAATAATAATAATAATAATAATAATAATAATAATAATAATAATAATAATAATAATAATAATGGTAATAATAATAAAGAACAAAAGGCACAATAACCCTTCGGGGTTAAAAATCTAAACAAAACTTAACAATATACCTTTTGGGTTATCGTAGGTTCTCAACACATATGCTGCTATGTATGATAATCTATGTAACTGTATTTGTGTATCCCTGAATAAACTTACTTACCTGGTGGCTAAAGCTCTTGCTTCACACGGCGAAGTCTAGGTTCGATTCCCAGCGAGGGTAGAAACATTGGGCGTGTTTCTTTACACCTGTTGTCTATGTTCACTCATTAGTAAAACAGGTACCTGGGTGTTAGTCGACTGGTGTGGGTCGCATCCTGGGACTGACCTAATTTGCGGGAAATGCTCAGCATAACAAGCGGTATTATATATAATAGTATGTTATTGATGTCAGCTATGGTCTGTATGCCTTGTGCATGTACTTGTAGAAATACAGATATTATTATTATTAACCTGCACGTAAAAGCTTATGACATTTCGGTCCGACTTGGACCATTTACAAGTTATTTACAGGTTATTATGTATTATCATTTTCAAATCAAATCAAATAAAATCAAAGTTTATTCTCTATAAGGATTACAATGCAGGGTTCACAGATTTTGGTTATTGTGTGGTTTACATACAGTAAAATACTAATTACAGAGGGGCCACTAGAACACCTAGCATGGCTAGGCATTTCGGGCAATCTTAGATTAATTCTTAACCCTAAATTATAACAAATTGTGGAGTAAGTTAACTAAATACTAAGTGACAAATTCTAGTTTTTGAGTTTAGCAATGTGAATGCTTTTGTTTTGGCACAATACATGGTTTCTATATTGGAGTATCACAGGCAAACTTATGACTAGTTAGGAATCATTATTTTAAGATTAGGATACGTATTTCTGTGCTTATAGTCAAATGGGTGAGTGAGTGAGTGTAAATATGGACCACCAGGTGGTTTTTATGTAGTTAGTTGACGGGGTGTATCAGGGAGATAAGATGTTTTCTAACGGTAGTTTTGAAGGTGATGAATGTGTCTGCAGTTCTAGAGTTCTCAGGTAGGGTGTTCCAGATTTTAGGGCCTTTGACATACAATGAATTTTTGTAAAGGTTTAGTCGGACACGGGGAATGTCGTAGAGATGTTTGTGTCTGGTGTTATGCCTGTGGGTTCTGTCACAACTATCAAGAAAGCATTTTAGGTCAAGGTTAATATTGGAATTTAAGGTCCTGTATATGTAGATTGCACATTAGTAAGTGTGGATGTTCTGAACAGGGAGTAAATTTAGATCTGTGAAGAGTTGGGGGGAATGTTGCCAGGGATGGGATTCAGTGATTATTCTTACTGCGGCTTTTTGTTGAGTTATTATTGGCTTTAGGTGTATTGCTGCAGTTGATCCCCAAGCACACATAGCATAGGTAAGGTATGGATAAATGAGTGAATGGTATAGTGTGAGAAGGGCATTTTGCGGCACGTAGTATCGTATCTTGGAGAGGATCCCAACTGTTTTGGATACTTTTTTTGATATGTGTTGGATATAGTTGCTGAAATTCAGGTTGTTGTCGAGGTATAGGCCTAGGAATTTGCAGGTTATCATGTATGATAGGTTATGATAGGTATGCAGGTTATCATGTATGATAACTGTACTTATGTGTACCTAAATTAACTTACTTAACACTAACCAAACCTGGACGGGAATCGGGAAGAATATAATACTATTCAATACAATTTGTATTTATTCATTACAAATAATGCAGTTTACATGCACGTCACTAATATGCTGTGCATTTCGGGTAAATTAATCTTAATGCTTATATGTGACTTGAGATTTAGATTTTTTATGCAGTTACAATTATATGAACAATAAGGAAGATAGCTGATGAATAAATGGTATAATTTTAAAAGTATAACTTATCACACTGATTCAGGGATCTTTAGTTTTGTGGAGTGATTGAATAGAGATGGTGAAGATACAACAAATTACTTAGTTATAATAAATATACAGAGGGACAAGATGTGTTACCAATGTTCTATGGTAGTTGAAGGAAGACTGGAAGAAGAACGAGGACAGAACTGAATGAGCTGATTTCGTGTGACACAGCGTAGTGCTGTTTCAGTTACATTAGGTAATGAAGTGATTTTCTAACAATAGACAAGTTTCCCTCGTGAACAGAAACAGCAACAAAACGTTTCCAATTAAGTGATAAGATAAGATTTCGTTCGGATTTTTAACCCCGGAGGGTTAGACACCCAGGATAACCCAAGAAAGTCAGTGCGTCATCGAGGACTGTCTAACTTATTTCCATTGTGGTCCTCAATCTTGTCCCCCAGGATGCCACCCACAACAATCGACTAACACCCAGGTACCTATTTGCTTCTAGGTGAACAGGACAACAGGTGTAAGGAAACGTGTCGGAATGTTTCCACCTGCCGGGAATCGAACCCGGGCCCTCCGTGTGTGAAGCACTCGTCCAAACTCCAGCAAAACTGGACATCTTGTCAGTATTTTATACCATTTTCAACAAAACTGTCAGGAGCTATGAATCGACCCCTGCATCCACAATTAGGCGAGTACTGCAGCACAACGGTATATTGGTACAGAAGACATCTTTCAAAGTCCGACTCCACTGACTCAAGAAATGTCTTCACCACAAACTCAGCAGCAATATACACTCCCTGTAGTGGCCAGTAACTAAAACCAATGTAGATAAAGATACAATTGTTAGTAGTGCCGCTTGAGCGGCTAGTTTTTGTGTACCTCATGTTCACTGTGAGTGCTAGTGCAAAAAGCAACATTAGTGTCATAAGGGTCCTTGTCACATCCCAGTAGGCATCATCACATCACTAAAAATATTAGTCATTTCATATTTTACAGTTACTTCATATATTATTATTATTATAATCAAAAAGAAGCGCTAAGCCACAAGGACTATACAGCGTTACTTCATATAGTTAATATACGCAGTGGAGGATGGAATACAATATCAAAAAAATATTATTAGTACTAAAATAAAAGCATTGAGCATAATTGGGTTGCATTATTATTATTATAATCAAGGGGGAAGCGCTAAACCCGTAGGATTATTCAGCGCCTATGGGGGGGATGGAAGGTATTCAGGGTTAATTCAGGGAACTGGAGCACAGATCCATTTCCTTAGATCAAGAGCCCCTCACCAGCGTCAAGGAACCTTTCTTGAGGGGTAATTGGGTTGCAATTAAAGACAAGTACTAGTAAATGAGAATCAGGACGAGTGATTCATGACCTTCGACTTTTTTTTTTTTTGAGTTATCCTAAGTAATGTACACATATGCTGCTATGTATGACATTTTATGTAACTGTATTTATGTGTACCTGTTCCTGAATAAACTTACTAACTCCCACTGGCTTACCAGTCCACCACTTTAAAAACTGGTACAGTATTAGTAAGACTCACATGCGCAGTTCAAACCATTTATAGAGACAACGTTTCTTCACGAATTTTTTCTTCAGTTTTCGAAAAGCAACCAGTGGCGAAACGTTTTCTCCGTGAACGTCTTGAGCTGTGCTGTGCATCAATTTATTTGCCGGAGAATAGATGTGTCACCACATCTGTTCTCCGGCAAATTGAAGTATATCGACTAATTGCCCATGACTCACGAAATCACATGGTTGACCAATTAGGGAACAGGTGGGGTTGGAACCCATGGCGATGGAGTCGTATAACTCACAGGCCAGTGCGTTAACCGCTCGGCCAGCTGTTTTAATAAGATTCATCCAACTAGGTATAGATCCAGTTGGTTCAGTGGTTAGCGCACAAGCCTGTGAATTCTAAGACTCACTTGCCATGAGTTCAAATCCCACCCATCCCATAGCTCGATTGTTAGCGTACTCAGCTCAAACACTGAGGTCTGTGGTTTGATCTCCGGTACGGGTGGAAACATTAGGACGTGTTTCCAATAGACGCCTGCTGTCCATGTTCACCTATCAGTAAAATAGGTACCTGGGTGTTAGTCGACTGGTGTGGGTCGCATCCCGGGGACAAGGGACTTTGTATATAAGAGTATGTCATTGATGTCAGCTAGGTCTGTACATCCTGTACATGTTCTTGTAGAAGTGAAGATATTATTTTTGTTGTAAAATGGTAGAGCAAGACGTGGAGACTGCACAATGGTGCCACCACAGCATTATTATTAACCTCTCCTTCCCACTAAACCCACAAGAGTCATACAGCATTGCTATGGGGTTTAAAGCCTTTCTATTACACTAGGGCCATCAAGACTGGACGTAACCTTTGCACCACCAGACAAGCTTACTGCGAGAAATTACCTGCAGGAGGTTTACCTGAGTTATTATATGTACGTAATTTAGGTGAGGCAAGTGGGACATAGTCACAGTAGGTCACAGGACTGTCACTCCTTCGATGCCCACTCCTTCACCACTCTCACAAAAAACTTGACCTGACATTAAATTAATAATTACAATATTAACCATTAATACCAATAATGGTAAATTATAAAATAGTGTGGATTGTACGAAAATTAAAGGAGACGGTCTCCAGAAAGGATTAATGGGAGCACTAATACACACAGGATAAGAATTTTCAAATTGACACCAGGCACATATGTACCAAAAGTTAGATAATTAAATTTATATTACCACTAACCATTTATATTGTAGTTGGATCACCCCACAACGCCTTCCTAACAAACAGAATCCTACTGGCCAGCAAGAAATCTAAATGAAAGAACTAATGGCATATATACTGGATGTGTTGCATGGCGACACCTCATTATTTCCACTATCACCACCTAATTCTGGAGGCCCCGCAAATTCTCTGCCTCCATTCTTCACTCATTCTTCATTAATTATAGTTTGAGGCCGATCCATTCAATTATGGCCTCGATGACGCCAGATTACTAGACGATTTCACCTCAACCAATACATAACCGTTATATTATTCATATTTACGCATGCTGAATTTAGGAAAATAAATTTTTTTCCCACGCTTACTTTATTTAAATAAAAACATATTCAGCATATATACACTGAGAGAAATATACTTCTCGATGTATATACATTGTATTAAAATGTTCCGATTATTTTTGTTGTTTTATGTTTCTTATACCAGTAATCATTAGCAAGTTATTAATTTTGAATGAGGATGGGGAGGTAAATTGATACTATTATTAATTTATTGTTATTAATAATTTATTATTATTACATTTATGGGGTAGCGCTAAACCCGAAGGGACCACACAAGTTGATAAATGAGACACTTGTGCAGCATTTGGGTATCTTTATTCTGGAAACGTTTCGCCAGCCAGTGGATTTTTCAGTCCAGTGCAGGAAAAGGTGGAAGATGAGGAGGAGTTTGAGGTGGTCAGTCCCTCAGCCTGGAGTCGGTGTGTTCAGTTCATCAGTGTTGACAAGACTGCGGTATATTGGCGGAGATGGAGCTTATAAACACCAGAGTGTGAAGCCAGAGCGCTGCCTACCAGGCCACGGGACTACCACTATCAGTACGACTACTGCTACTACTACGACTACTGATACATCTACGAGTACTAATATTACGACTTATACTACGAGTACGGCTACTGCTACTACTACTATTGTTACTACTGCTGCAGTTATTACTATGAGTACTTCTACTACTACCATAGTAGACTACTATTACAACGACGGCTACTACTATTTCTATAACAGCAACAAGCACTGCTGCTACTGCTGGATTAAGTCTACTTCTAAGAAAAATTTAATCCAAGGAAAAGAAAGGGCAGATTCCACTCCTCGGAACAAGAACTCTTCACCAGCAAAGAGGCACAGCCTTGAATGTTGCCGTGTGTGTGGTGAGAGACAATGTTGCCGTGTGTGTGGTGAGAGACACAATGTTGCCGTGTGTGTGGTGAGAGACACAATGTTGCCGTGTGTGTGGTGAGAGACACAATGTTGCCGTGTGTGTGTGGTGAGAGACACAATGTTGCCGTGTGTGTGGTGAGAGACACAATGTTGCCGTGTGTGTGGTGAGACACAATGGTGCCGTGTGTGTGGTGAGAGACACAACGTTTCCGTGTGTGTGGTGAGACACAATGTTGCCGTGTGTGTGGTGAGAGACACAACGTTTCCGTGTGTGTGGTGAGAGACACAACGTTTCCGTGTGTGTGGTGAGAGACACAATGTTGCCGTGTGTGTGGTGAGAGACACAATGTTGCCGTGTGTGTGGTGAGAGACACAATGTTGCCGTGTGTGTGGTGAGACACAATGTTGCCGTGTGTGTGGTGAGAGACACAATGTTGCCGTGTGTGTGGTGAGAGACACAATGTTGCCGTGTGTGTGGTGAGAGACACAATGTTGCCGTGTGTGTGGTGAGAGAAACAATGTTGCCGTGTGTGTGGTGAGAGAAACAATGTTGCCGTGTGTGTGGTGAGAGACACAATGTTGCCGTGTGTGTGGTGAGAGAAACAATGTTGCCGTGTGTGTGGTGAGAGACACAATGGTGCCGTGTGTGTGGTGAGACACAATGTTGCCGTGTGTGTGGTGAGACACAATGTTGCCGTGTGTGTGGTGAGAGACACAATGGTGCCGTGTGTGTGGTGAGACACAATGTTGCCGTGTGTGTGGTGAGAGACACAATGTTGCCGGGGTGTGTGGTGAGAGACACAATGGTGCCGTGTGTGTGGTGAGACACAATGTTGCCGTGTGTGTGGTGAGAGACACAATGTTGCCGTGTGTGTGGTGAGAGACACAATGTTGCCGTGTGTGTGGTGAGAGAAACAATGTTGCCGTGTGTGTGGTGAGAGACACAATGTTGCCGTGTGTGTGGTGAGACACAATGTTGCCGTGTGTGTGGTGAGACACAATGTTGCCGTGTGTGTGGTGAGACACAATGTTGCCGTGTGTGTGGTGAGAGAAACAATGTTGCCGTGTGTGTGGTGAGACACAATGTTGCCGTGTGTGTGGTGAGACACAATGTTGCCGTGTGTGTGGTGAGAGAAACAATGTTGCCGTGTGTGTGGTGAGACACAATGTTGCCGTGTGTGTGGTGAGACACAATGTTACCGTGTGTGTGGTGAGAGAAACAATGTTGCCGTGTGTGTGGTGAGACACAATGGTACCGTGTGTGTGGTGAGACACAATGTTACCGTGTGTGTGGTGAGAGAAACAATGTTGCCGTGTGTGTGGTGAGACACAATGTTACCGTGTGTGTGGTGAGACACAATGGTACCGTGTGTGTGGTGAGACACAATGTTGCCGTGTGTGTGGTGAGAGAAACAATGTTGCCGTGTGTGTGGTGAGACACAATGTTACCGTGTGTGTGGTGAGACACAATGTTACCGTGTGTGTGGTGAGACACAATGTTACCGTGTGTGTGGTGAGACACAATGTTACCGTGTGTGTGGTGAGACACAATGTTGCCGTGTGTGTGGTGAGAGACACAATGTTGCCGTGTGTGTGGTGAGACACAATGGTACCGTGTGTGTGGTGAGACACAATGTTACCGTGTGTGTGGTGAGAGAAAACAATGTTGCCGTGTGTGAGGTGAGACAAAAAATGTTGCCGTGTGTGGTGAGAGAAACAATGTTGCCGTGTGTGTGGTGAGACACAATGTTGCCGTGTGTGTGGTGAGACACAATGTTGCCGTGTGTGTGGTGAGACAATGTCGCCCTGTGTGTGGTGAGAGAAACAATGTTGCCGTGTGTGTGGTGAGACACAATGTTGCCGTGTGTGTGGTGAGACACAATGTTGCCGTGTGTGTGGTGAGACACAATGTTGCCGTGTGTGTGGTGAGAGACACAATGTTACCGTGTGTGTGGTGAGACACAATGTTGCCTTTGTGTGGGGTGAGACACAATGTTGCCGGTGTGTGGTGAGACACAATGTTACCGTGTGTGTGGTGAGAGAAACAATGTTGCCGTGTGTGTGGTGAGACACAATGTTGCCGTGTGTGTGGTGAGAGACACAATGTTGCCGTGTGTGTGGTGAGAGACACAATGTTGCCGTGTGTGTGGTGAGACACAATGTTGCCGTGTGTGTGGTGAGAGAAACAATGTTGCCGTGTGTGTGGTGAGAGACAATGTTGCCGTGTGTGTGGTGAGAGAAACAATGTTGCCGTGTGTGTGGTGAGACACAATGTTGCCGTGTGTGTGGTGAGAGAAACAATGTTGCCGTGTGTGTGGTGAGAGACAATGTTGCCGTGTGTGTGGTGAGAGAAACAATGTTGCCGTGTGTGGTGGTGAGGACACAATGTTGCCGTGTGTGTGGTGAGAGACACAATGTTGCCGTGTGTGTGGTGAGAGACAATGTTGCCGTGTGTGTGGTGAGAGACACAATGGTGCCGTGTGTGTGGTGAGACACAATGTTACCGTGTGTGTGGTGAGAGAAACAATGTTGCCGTGTGTGTGGTGAGACACAATGTTGCCGTGTGTGTGGTGAGAGAAACAATGTTGCCGTGTGTGTGGTGAGACACAATGTTGCCGTGTGTGTGGTGAGAGACACAATGTTGCCGTGTGTGTGGTGAGAGACAATGTTGCCGTGTGTGTGGTGAGAGACACAATGTTGCCGTGTGTGTGGTGAGACACAATGTTGCCGTGTGTGTGGTGAGAGAAACAATGTTGCCGTGTGTGTGGTGAGACACAATGTTGCCGTGTGTGTGGTGAGACACAATGTTGCCGTGTGTGTGGTGAGAGACACAATGTTGCCGTGTGTGTGGTGAGACACAATGTTGCCGTGTGTGTGGTGAGAGAAACAATGTTGCCGTGTGTGTGGTGAGAGACACAATGTTGCCGTGTGTGTGGTGAGAGAAACAATGTTGCCGTGTGTGTGGTGAGAGAAACAATGTTGCCGTGTGTGTGGTGAGAGAAACAATGTTGCCGTGTGTGTGGTGAGACACAATGTTGCCGTGTGTGTGGTGAGACACAATGTTGCCGTGTGTGTGGTGAGAGAAACAATGTTGCCGTGTGTGTGGTGAGACACAATGTTGCCGTGTGTGTGGTGAGAGACACAATGTTGCCGTGTGTGTGGTGAGAGACAATGTTTGCCGTGTGTGTGGTGAGAGACACAATGTTGCCGTGTGTGTGGTGAGACACAATGTTGCCGTGTGTGTGGTGAGAGAAACAATGTTGCCGGTGTGTGGGGAGACACAATGTTGCCGTGTGTGGGGTGAGAGACACATGTTGCCGTGTGTGTGTGAGACACAATGTTGCCGTGTGTGGTGGTGAGAGAAACAATGTTGCCGTGTGTGTGGTGAGAGACACAATGTTGCCGTGTGTGTGGTGAGAGACAATGTTGCCGTGTGTGTGGTGAGAGACACAATGTTGCCGTGTGTGTGGTGAGACACACATGTTGCCGTGTGTGTGGTGAGAGAAACAATGTTGCCGTGTGTGTGGGTGAGAGACAATGTTGCCGTGTGTGTGGTGAGAGACACAATGTTGCCGTGTGTGTGGTGAGACACAATGTTGCCGTGTGTGTGGTGAGAGAAACAATGTTGCCGTGTGTGTGGTGAGAGACACAATGTTGCCGTGTGTGTGGTGAGAGAAACAATGTTGCCGTGTGTGTGGTGAGAGAAACAATGTTGCCGTGTGTGTGGTGAGAGAAACAATGTTGCCGTGTGTGTGGTGAGACACAATGTTGCCGTGTGTGTGGTGAGAGAAACAATGTTGCCGTGTGTGTGGTGAGAGAAACAATTTTGCCGTGTGTGTGGTGAGACACAATGTTGCCGTGTGTGTGGTGAGACACAATGTTGCCGGTGTGTGGTGAACACAATGTTGCCGTGTGTGTGTGGTGAGAGACACAATGTTGCCGTGTGTGTGGTGAGAGACACAATGTTGCCGTGTGTGTGGTGAGAGACACAATGTTGCCGTGTGTGTGGTGAGAGACACATGTTGCCGTGTGTGGGGTGAGAGACACAATGTTGCCGTGTGTGTGGTGAGAGACAATGTTGCCGTGTGTGTGGTGAGAGACACAATGTTGCCGTGTGTGTGGTGAGAGACACAATGTTGCCGTGTGTGTGGTGAGAGACACAATGTTGCCGTGTGTGTGTGTGAGAGACACAATGTTGCCGTGTGTGGTGGTGAGAGACACAATGTTGCCGTGTGTGGGGTTTGAGAGAACACAATGTTGCCGTGTGTGTGGTTGAGAGACAATGTTGCCGTGTGTGTGGTGAGAGACACAATGGTGCCGGTGTGTGTGGTGAGACACAATGTTACCGTGTGTGTGGTGAGAGAAACATGTTGCCGTGTGTGTGTGGTGAGACACAATGTTGCCGAGTGTGTGGTGAGAGAAACAATGTGCCGTGTGTGTGGTGAGAGACAATGTTGCCGTGTTGGTGGTGAGAGACACAATGGTGCCGTGTGTGTGGTGAGACACAATGTTGCCGTGTGTGTGGTGAGACACAATGTTGCCGTGTGTGTGGTGAGACACAATGTTGCCGTTGTGTGAGGTGAGAGACAATGTTGCCGTGTGTGTGGTGAGAGACACAATGGTGCCGTGTGTGTGGTGAGAGAAACAATGTTGCCGTGTGTGTGGTGAGAGACAATGTTGCCGTGTGTGTGGTGAGAGAAACAATGTTGCCGTGTGTGTGGTGAGACACAATGTTGCCGTGTGTGTGGTGAGAGAAACAATGTTGCCGTGTGTGTGGTGAGACACAATGTTGCCGTGTGTGTGGTGAGACACAATGTTGCCGTGTGTGTGGTGAGACACAATGTTGCCGTGTGTGTGGTGAGACACAATGTTGCCGTGTGTGTGGTGAGACACAATGTTGCCGTGTGTGTGGTGATGAGACCAAATGTTGCCGTGTGTGTGGTGAGACACAATGTTGCCGTGTGAGTGGTGAGAGAAACAATGTTGCCGTGTGTGTGGTGAGACACAATGTTGCCGTGTGTGTGGTGAGAGACACAATGTTGCCGTGTGTGTGGTGAGACACAATGTTGCCGTGTGTGTGGTGAGAGACACAATGTTGCCGTGTGTGTGGTGAGACACAATGTTGCCGTGTGTGTGGTGAGACACAATGTTGCCGTGTGTGTGGTGAGAGAAACAATGTTGCCGTGTGTGTGGTGATAGACACGATGTTGCCGTGTGTGTGGTGAGAGACACAATGGTGCCGTGTATGTGGTGAGACACAATGTTGCCGTGTATGTGTTGAGAGAAACAATGTTGCCGTGTGTGTGGTGAGAGACGCAATGGTGCCGTGTGTGTGGTGAGACACAATGTTGCCGTGTGTGTGGTGAGAGACACAATGTTGCCGTGTGTGTGGTGAGACACAATGTTGCCGTGTATGTGTTGAGAGAAACAATGTTGCCGTGTGTGTGGTGAGAGACACAATGTTGCCGTGTGTGTGGTGAGACACAATGTTGCCGTGTGTGTGGTGAGACACAATGTTGCCGTGTGTGTGGTGAGAGAAACAATGTTGCCGTGTGTGTGGTGAGACACAATGTTGCCGTGTGTGTGGTGAGACACAATGTTGCCGTGTGTGTGGTGAGACACAATGTTGCCGTGTGTGTGGTGAGACACAATGTTGCCGTGTGTGTGGTGAAAACACAATGTTGCCGTGTGTGTGGTGAGAGACACAATGTTGCCGTGTGTGTGGTGAGACACAATGTTGCCGTGTGAGTGGTGAGAGAAACAATGTTGCCGTGTGTGTGGTGAGACACAATGTTGCCAGTGTGTGTGGTGAGAGACACAATGTTGCCGTGTGTGTGGTGAGACACAATGTTGCCGTTTTGTGGTGAGAGACACAATGTTGCCGTTGTGTGGTGAGACACAATGTTGCCGTGTGTGTGGTGAGAACACAATGTTGCCGTGTGTGTGGTGAGAGAAACAATGTTGCCGTGTGTGTGGGTGATAGACACAAATGTTGCCGTGTGTGTGGTGAGAGACACAATGGTGCCGTGTATGTGGTGAGACACAATGTTGCCTGTATGTGTTGAGAGAAACAATGTTGCCGTGTGTGTGGTGAGAGACGCAATGGTGCCGTGTGTGTGGTGAGACACAATGTTGCCGTGTGTGTGGTGAGAGACACAATGTTGCCGTGTGTGTGGTGAGACACAATGTTGCCGTGTATGTGTTGAGAGAAACAATGTTGCCGTGTGTGTGGTGAGAGACACAATGTTGCCGTGTGTGTGGTGAGACACAATGTTGCCGTGTGTGTGGTGAGAGAAACAATGTTGCCGTGTGTGTGGTGAGAGACACAATGTTGCCGTGTGTGTGGTGAGAGACACAATGGTGCCGTGTGTGTGGTGAGAGACACAATGGTACCGTGTGTGTGGTGAGACACAATGGTGCCGTGTGTGTGGTGAGAGACACAATGTTGCCGTGTGTGTGGTGAGACACAATGTTGCCGTGTGTGTGGTGAGAGAAACAATGTTGCCGTGTGTGTGGTGAGAGACACAATGTTGCCGTGTGTGTGGTGAGAGACACAATGGTGCCGTGTGTGTGGTGAGAGACACAATGGTACCGTGTGTGTGGTGAGACACAATGGTGCCGTGTGTGTGGTGAGAGACACAATGTTGCCGTGTGTGTGGTGAGATACACAATGGTATCGTGTGTGTGGTGAGAGATGCAAAGTTACCGTGTGTGTGGTGAGACACAGTGGTGCCGTGTGTGTGGTGAGAGATAAAATTGTACTGTGTGTGTGGTAAGAGACACAATGTTACCGTGTGTGTGGTGAGAGACACAATGGTACCGTGTGTGGTGAGAGACACAATGGTGCCGTGTGTGTGGTGAGAGACACAATGGTATCGTGTGTGTGGTGAGAGATGCAAAGTTACCGTGTGTGTGGTGAGACACAGTGGTGCCGTGTGTGTGGTGAGAGATAAAATTGTACCGTGTGTGTGGTGAGAGACACAATGTTACCGTGTGTGTCTCAGTAGTAGTAACCAGTTACCAGTAACCAGTGTACCAGTAGATGACTCACTACCAACCGTCTCTGCCTGAGTCACTGTCTGTATTCATATTGTGCTGACCACAGCAGTATTCAAAGACCCCCTCACATATGGGTACTGTGGGCGGTCAGTCATACGTCGCCGAGCTCTCAGTAGTAGTAACCAGTTACCAGTAACCAGTGTACCAGTAGATGACTCACTACCAACCGTCTCTGCCTGAGTCACTGTCTGTATTCATATTGTGCTGACCACAGCAGTATTCAAAGACCCCCTCACACATATGTACTGTGGGCGGTCAGTCATACGAGAGTGAGCAAGGAGGCAAGGTTACGGCTGTTTGGGCGCTCCCCACATTATCGTAATTATACGTACTTCCAGCCTACGTGAGTATTACTTTACCCTATCCACGTGTTCGAATCCCACATGATATGTGTGGTGAGAGACACAATGGTGCCGTGTGTGTGGTGAGAGACACAATGTTGCCGTATGTGTGGTGAGAGACACAATGTTGCCGTGTGTGTGGTGAGAGACACAATGTTGGCGTGTGTGTGGTGAGAGACACAATGGTGCCGTGTGTGTGGTGAGAGAAAATTGTACTGTGTGTGTGTGGTGAGAGACACAGTGGTACCGTGTGTGTGGTGAGATAAAATTGTACCATGTGTGTGGTGAGAGACACAATGGTGCCGTGTGTGAGGTGAGACACAATGGTGCCATGTGTGAGGTGGGAGACACAATGATGCCGTGTGTGTGGTGACAGACACAATGGTGCCGTGTGTGTGGTGACAGACACAATGGTGCCGTGTGTGTGGTGACAGACACAATGGTGCCGTGTGTGTGGTAACATGACACAATGGTGGGCCCTGTGTGTGGTGAAAAGACACAATGGTGCCGTGTGTGTGTGACAGACACAATGGTGCCGTGTGTGTGGTGACAGACACAATGGTGCCGTGTGTGTGGTGACAGACACAATGGTGCCGTGTGTGTGGTAACAGACACAATGGTGCCGTGTGTGTGGTAAAAAGACACAATGGTGCCGTGTGTGTGGTGACAGACACAATGGTGCCGTGTGTGTGGTGACAGACACAATGGTGCCGTGTGTGTGGTAACAGACACAATGGTGCCGTGTGTGTGGTGACAGACACAATGGTGCCGTGTGTGTGGTGACAGACACAATGGTGCCGTGTGTGTGGTAACAGACACAATGGTGCCGTGTGTGTTGGTAACAGACACAATGGTGCCGTGTGTGTGGTGACAGACACAAAAGGTGCCAGTGTGTTGGTAACAGACACAATGGTGCCGGTGTGTGTGGTAACAGACACAATGGTGCCGTGTGTGTGGTAACAGACACAATGGTGCCGTGTGTGTGGTAACAGACACAATGGTGCCGTGTGTGTGGTAACAGACACAATGGTGCCGTGTGTGTGGTGACAGACACAATGGTGCCGTGTGTGTGGTAAGACACAATGGTGCCGTGATGTGTGGTGACAGACACAATGGTGCCGTGTGTGTGGTAACAGACACAATGGTGCCGTGTGTGTGGTGACAGACACAATGGGTGCCGTGTGTGTGGTGACAGACACAATGGTGCCGTGTGTGTGGTAACAGACACAATGAGTGCCGTGTGTGTGGTGACAGACACAATGGTGCCGTGTGTGTGGTAACAGACACAATGGTGCCGTGTGTGTGGTGACCGACACAATGGTGCCGTGTGTGTGGTGACAGACACAATGGTGCCGTGTGTGTGGTGACAGACACAATGGTGCCGTGTGTGTGGTGACAGACACAATGGTGCCAGTGTGTGTGGTGACAGACACAATGGTGCCGTGTGTGTGGTGACAGACACAATGGTGCCGTGTGTGTGGTGACAGACACAATGGTGTCGTGTGTGTGGTAACAGACACAATGGTGCCGTGTGTGTGGTGACAGACACAATGGTGCCGTGTGTGTGGTAACAGACACAATGGTGCCGTGTGTGTGGTGACAGACACAATGGTGCCGTGTTTGAGGTTATAAAGACACAATATAAATGGAGAGTTGTATTAAGATACACCAGTATTGTCTTAACAAACTGATACTGAGACCTTTTAGGACATAGGTACTTCCCAGGAACACTCTAGAATGTAGGTACTTCCCAGGGACACTCTAGAATGTAGGTACTTCCCAGGGACACTCTAGAATATAGGTAATTCCCAGGGACACTCTAGAATATAGATACTTCCCAGTGACAATCTAGAATATAGGTACTGCCCAGGGACACTATAATACAGATACTTCCCAGGGACACTTCTAGAATATAGGTACTTCCCAGGGACACTTCTAGAATATAGGTACTTCCCAGGGACACTACAATACAGGTACTTCTCAGAGACACTCTAGAATATACGTACTTCCCAGGGACACTCTCGTATATAGGTACTTCTCAGGAGCACTCTAGAATACAGGTACTACCCAGGGACACTCTAGAACATAGGTACTCTCCAGGGACACTCTAGAACATAGGACCTCCCCAGGGATACTCTAGAACATAGGTACTGTCCAACGACACTTTAGAAAGTAGGTACTCCCCAGAGACACTAGAAAATAGGTACTCCCCAGGGACACTCTAGAACGTAGGTACTCCCCTGGGACACTCTAGAACATAGGTACTCCCCAGGGACACTCTAGAAAAATGTTACTTCCCAGACACACTCTAGAACATAGGTACTCCCCAGGGACTCTAGAATATAGGTACTCCCCAGGGACACTAGAACATAGGTACTCCCCAGGAACACTCTAGGACATAGGTACTCCCCAGGGACACTCAAGAACATAGATACTCCCAGGGATACTCTAGAACATAGGTACTCAGGTATTCCCCAGGGACACTCTAGAACATAGGTACTCCCCAGGGACACTCTAGAAAAATGTTACTTCCCAGACACACTCTAGAACATAGGTACTCCCCAGGGACTCTAGAATATAAGTACTCCCCAGGGACACTAGAACATAGGTACTCCCCAGGAACACTCTAGAACATAAGTACTCCTCAGCGACACTCTAGAACACAGGTATTTCCCAGGGACACTAGAGCACAGGTACTCTCAGGAACACTCTAGAACATAGGTACTCCCCAGGGACACTCAAGAACATAGATACTCTCAGGGATACTCTAGAACATAGGTACTCAGGTATTTCCCAGGGACACTCTAGAACATAGGTACTCCCAGGGATACTCTAGAACATGGGTACTCAGGTACTCCCAGGGACACTCTAGAACATAGGTACTCCCAGGGACACTCTAGAACATAGGTACTCCCAGGGACACTCCAGGGCACATTTTCCTCATTGCGATTCAATAATAACAAGACTAAACTAAGATGTAATATACATTCGCTTCTTAACCTACATCTGTACAATATCCAAGTGTATATCTATAGCCATCTATTGATCTATCTATCTATCTATCTATCTATCTATATATATATATATATATATATATATATATATTATATATATTATATATATATATATAATATATATTTTATATATTATGGGGTCCCACCTCTGGTGTAAATTGTGGTACCCACAGCCTCGGAGAAGTGGATAAAAAGGCTTCAAGGAAAAATATTTGGATTTCTTCCATGAAGCCGGTTTGAATATTCCACTTCCCCACCACCCCATCTTTTCATATTTAATTTTTTTTACTAATAGGAATATTTTATTACATAATATGGTATATATATTTATATATAATATATATATATATATATATATATATATATATATATATATATATATAAGTATACTATATTATAATATCTACTATCTATCTATCTAATATATATATATATATATATATATAAAATATATATATATAATATATAATGTGGAATGTTAAAATGCAATAATATGTAATTCAAAGAGTATTGTGGGTATTGAAGAGAGGCGTCCATGGAGGAGTGTGGTCGTGGCCGGTGAGAGGAGAGTTGTGTCTGGGTACATGATCGTCTGGTCCCTTTATCCACTACTGATGTTCAACGTTGAGTGGTTCACTTAGCGCCAGGAGTGATGCAGACTCGATCTTCTCCTGTAATCACGGTCCTCTGACTATGACCTGAGCTCTAAATATTTAAAAAGGCTTTAATTTTTTTCACATTCATAAAAGAATAAAAAAACATTTTGGGTCATTAATGATATAAATGTAATTTTAAACTTGAGTTTCTAGGAATCATAGTAACTCGCTGATTACCGAGGCATCAGCGTAATTAACTGAGTACTGAGGAATCAGGTTAGCTTAATGAGTATGCAAGCATCAATATAACTCACTGAATATTGCAGCATCAGCGTCACTCACTGACTGCTGAAGCATCAATGGACCAAGGTACAAGATACTCTTAATGACTGGAGGAAGAATTTAATCGAAAGATTCGCAACAAAAGTTGTCCTCTCACGCCTAGTATATTCAGCGACCATCTTTTGGATGAAGGTGTGTGAGTGTTGGTGCAACACACAACACCAGGGGTCTCCTCCGCCAGGTCTGATTCCCACACTACTCCTTGATTACCTCGATATAGATTAATGCTTCTAGATATCTCTTCTAAGACACTAGTTAGTACTTAGGTTTATAATAAATGATATTTGGTTTGAGTATTTGTAATTACCTATTTTTTTTATTGAATATTTGGGTTTGCGGGAGTTGAGCTCTAGCTCTGGGTCCCATCTATTAGTTTTCATTCGAGCGACGGATGGTTGGTTAATTGGATTTAAAGCCTATCGACTACGCTAGGGTCATTAAGGCTGCATGTAACAGTTTCACCACCAGACATATATACACTGAGAGAAATACACCTCTCAGGGGGATATATGGTGTGAAGAACCAATGTAACAGCCTCGGGAAGTGTGGTTATCAACTTCTGGTTCATTTCCTTCTACCTCTGGTGTTCAGTAATATTTTATATCCCTGTGACATATTTTGGTGTTCAGTGTTCAGCCATGTCCTCGTGTGTGTGTGTGTGTGTGTGGTGTGTGTGTGTGTGTGTGTGTATGTGTGTGTGTAAGTATAACCATCAGTTCGTTGATGCAGTGACAGAGTTGCGTCAGTGGTGTTCAAAGTTGCGTCAATGGTGCTCTGACTTAAGTGATCACTTAAACAACTTCGTAAACTACCCAATAGTTGTGGTCTTGACTTTCCCTGTCTTGATGTCTTCATGGAGACACACGGACACGCATACAGAAAGATACAGAGAGGTACACAGCAGGATACGGACACGTACACAGCAGGACAGACACGTATACAGCAGGATACTGACACGGCAGGTCACATACACAGCAGGTCAAGTATATAGCAGGTCATGTACACAGCAGGTCACGTACACAGCATGTCACGTACACAGCAGGTCACGTACACAGCAGGTCACGTACACAGAAGTCACGTAGGATGTAGTAGGCAGGTAGGCTGGTAAAGGGATGAGTGGCATGTAAATACTGATAGTCAAGACACAGGCAGGCGCAAGCACACACATACACCACAGCTACAGTGCCTTCTACACCACAGCTACAGTGCCTTCTACACCACAGCTACAGTGCCTTCTACACCACAGCTACAGTGCCTTCTACACCACAGCTACATTGGAGGATAGAGGGAGAGGGATAGAAGTTGAGTTACAGTCTGAGGGCTAGGTGGCACTACACACGCATTTAAAGTGATAGGTCGAGGCTGGAGGTAGAGGACAACTGCGGTGATAACACTAGTGAGAGGTCGATGCTGGAGGTAGTGAATAACTACGGTGATAACACGAGACTAAAGATAATATTATATCATTCACACATAACAAGATGTCTGCCACAAGCACGTCTCTTATCACTTTCAGAGTGACATATCGATGTTTCTGAGGTAATCATCTCTTGTCTCCAAGTCCGACACTGGCATTGGACAGCAACAGTCAGTGGGTGCCAGTACTAAGCACTACTGGGTATCTGGCACTACTAGATCAGTGGGGTCCCAGTTTTGTACACTGTAGTGTCAATGGTAGCGGGTAATTGGGCACTTTTTTGAAGTTACAGTGCCAGTACTAAGCACCACCGGTACCAAACTACTCTGTGAGTGGGTGCCAATACTGGATAGCATCCTTGGGGGTTGACAGCACCTCATTCCAATGGTTGAGAGCTCTTCCACGAGCGAACATGAAGGAACCAATTACAACACGCCCCAGCACACGTCCTATAACACAAAATATACACATCATTAGTTAATTACTGGACGCTATAGTTAATTAATTAGATTTTTTCTCGCACTTAAGAAACGAGAGCATCACCTTTGGAAGTGGAGTTTTGTGCCAGGTGGAGCTGGATATTGAGATGGACGCCCTCTAGCGCCGGTGGTGGCCGGAAGTGGAAGGACTCGTTGTACTGAGGGTCGTCGCTGGCCGCCACCACCGTCGTTTTCTTACTCTTGATGGCTCGTCGTTGGCTCATGAGAGCGACCTTCACCCACGACACCGTCTCTCCTTCCCCTAGCTACCATAAAATGGAAATAAAGTTCTGGGTAACAGAGCAGCTAAATTGTACGAGAACAACGACACGAGTTGCTGGAAGAGCTTCTGTTAGGACAACCTCTCGCTCTGTGTGCAGCTTTACTGCACAGAGGGAAACGTTGTTCCAATGAAAGCTTCTCTAGCTTCTGTCTGTGTTCACACTTGTCAGAACACCAGTGCATGCAGCTACTGTGTGCAGGAGCAACGCTTTTCTAACTCGAGTCACATGATTCTCTCAGCTACACAGCCATTGTTCTTGTACTGTTATAAGCATCAGCACGAAACGGAAAAGAAGACAGACAAGACAGTATAAAAAACAAACAAATAAAAACTTCACCAGGCTATAAACATCTTTAATCATACAAACATTATCTATGATAACATAAGTGATCTCCTGTGTGTTATCTTACTGCCTTCACGTACAAAGAAAATATTTAAACTCCACTGTTATTAAACTGTTAATATAGGCTCAAAAAAGAAGATAGGACGAGGGTGTCAGGGAGTGAGAACGAGAGACAAGATCTCAGGGAGTGAGAATAAGAGATGTGTCTCACCTTGAGTCCCCTTGCTTGCAAGACTGTCAGACTGAGACGGTGGAGAGTGTCGTTGTATGAGAGAGAGACAAGGATCTCACCCAGGTCACTCCTTGGTTCACACTCCTCCTCCTGTACCATGTAAAACAAACATTAATAACAGTGTTCACCAATGTCCAACACACACACACACACACACACACACACACACACACACACACACACACACACACACACACACACACACACACACACACACACACACACACACACACAAGTTTGCAGATGATGTGAAGTTAATGAGGAGAATTCAGTCAGATGAGGACCAGGCAGGATTACAAAGAGACCTGGACAGGCTGGAAGCCTGGTCCAGCAACTGACTCCTCGAATTTAACCCCACCAAATGCAAAGTCATGAAGAACGGGGAAGGGCAAAGAAGATCGCAGGTGGCCAAAGACTACAAACCTCACTCAAGGAGAAGGATCTTGGGGTGAGTATAATATCGAGCACATCTCCTGAGGCGCACATCAACCAGATAACTGCTGCAGCACATGGGTGCCTGGCAAATCTGATAATAGCGCTCCGATACCTCACTAAGGAATCGTTCACGACTCTATACATCGTGTACGTCAGACCCATACTGGAGCATGCAGCACCAGTTTGGAACCCACTCCTGGTCAAACACGTCATGAAATTAGAGTAAGTGAAAAGGTTTGCAACAAGGCTAGTTCCAGAGATCAGGGGAATGTCCTACGAAGAAAGGTTAACGGAAATCGGCCTCACGACACTGGAGGACAGGAGGGTTAGGGGAGACATTATAACGACATACAAAATACTGCGAGGAATTGACAAGGTGGACAGAGACAGGATGTTCCAGAGATGGGACACAAAAACAAGGGGTCACAATTGGAAGTTGAAGACTCAGATGAGTCAAAGGGATATTAGGAAGTATCTCTTCAGTCACAGAGTTGTTAGGAAGTGGAATAGTCTGGCAAGTGATGTAGTGGAGGCAGGAACATAGTTTTAAGACGAGGTTTGATAAAGCTCGTGGAGCAGGGAGAGAGAGGACCTAGTAGCGATCAGCGAAGAGGCGGGGCCAGGAGCTATGAATCGACCCCTGTAACCACGAATAGATGAGTAGAAATAGGTGAATACACACACACACACACACACCTCTTGGCGGGACCAGGAGCTGTGACTTGATCCCTGCAACCACAAATAAGTAAGTACATATGAAGACTGGGAAGGTCAAAGAAGACCACAGTACAGGCTAGGGTGCCAAAGACTGCAAACCTCACTCAAGAAAAAGGATCTTGGGGTGAGTATAATACCGAGCACATCTCCTGAGGTGCACATCAACCAAATAACTGTTGCAGCATATGGGCGCCTGGCAAACCTGAGAATAGCGTTCCGACACCTGAGTAAGGAGTCATTCAAGACACTGTACACATTGTGCGCTAAGCCCATAGTGGAGTAACAGCACCAATATGGAACCCACATCTGGTCAGGCGCGTGAAGAAATTAGAGAAAGTGCAAAGGTTTGCAACAAGACTAGTCCCAGAGCTAAGGAGCATGTCCTACGAGGAGAGTTTAAGGGAAATCAACCTGCCGTCACTGGAGGACAGAGGGGATAGGGGGTCACATGGTAACGACATAAAATGCTGAGACAAATTGACTAGGCGGATAGGGACAGAATGTTTCAGAGATGGGACACAGCAACAAGAGGTCACAACTGGAAGTTGAAAACTCAGATGAGTCACAGGGATGTTAGGAAGTATTTCTTCAGTCATAGAGTTGTTAGGAAGTGAAACAATCTGGAGAGCAATATAGTGGAGGCTGGATCCATACATAGCTTTACGAAGAGGTATGATAAAGCTCATGGAGCAGGGAGAGACAGCGGACCTAGTAGTGACCAGTGAAGAGGCGGGGCCAGGAGCTGTGAATCGACCCCTGCAACCACAAACAGGTGAGTACATTTTGGTGAGTATACACACACTCACCCTCACTAGGTCTCTAGCTATGACGGTGGCAGGGATGGCGGCGGCATTAGCG
>NC_069440.1:8811438-8823938 GCF_026875155.1 Cherax quadricarinatus | reverse complement strand
ATATATAATATATATTATTATATAAATATATATATATATATATATATATATATTATATATATAAAATATATATTTTTTTTTTTTTTTTATTATTTTTATTTTCACACTGGCCGATTCCCACCAAGGCAGGGTGGCCCGAAAAGAAAAACTTTCACCATCAAATTTACCCTCACTGTCTTGCCAGAAGGGTGCTTTACACTACAGTTTTTAAACTGCAACATTAACACCCCTCCTTCAGATGCAGGCACTGTACTTCCCATCTCCAGGATCAAGTCCGGCCTGCCGGTTTCCCTGAATCCCTTCATAAAAATTACTTTGCTCACACTCCAACAGCACGTCAAGTATTAAAAACCATTTGTCTCCCTTCACTCCTATCAAACACGCTCACGATGCCCTGCTGAAGTCCAAGCCCCTCGCACACAAAACCTCCTTTACCCCCCCCCTCCAACCCTTCCTAGGCCGACCCCTACCCGCCTTTCCCTTTCCCCTACAGACTGATAACTCTTGAAGTCATTCTGTTTCGCTCCCTTCTCTCTACATGTCCGAACCACCTCAACACCTTCCTCAGCCCTCTGGGCAACAGTTTTGGTAATCCCGCACCTCCTCCTAACTTCCAAACTACGAATTCTCTGCATTATATTCACACCCCACATTGCCCTCAGACACGACATCTCCACTGCCCCCAGCCCTTTTCCTCGCTGCAAATTCATCACCCACGCTTCACACCCATATTAAAAAGCGTTGGTAAAACTATACTCTCAAAACATTCCCCTTTGCCTCCAAGGACAAAGTTCTTTTCTCCACAGACTCCTAAGTGCACCACTCACTCTTTTTCCCTCATCAATTTTTATGATTCACCTCATCTTTTATTTGACCCATCCCTGGGCACGTCCACTCCCAAATATCTGAATACGTTCACCTCCTCCAATACTCTCTCCCCCCAATCTGATATTCAATTTTTCATCACCTAAAACTTTTTGTTATCCTCATAACCTTACTCTTTCCTGTAATTTACCTTTAATTTTTTTTTTGCACACCCTACCAAATTCATCCACCAATCTCTGCAATTCTCTTCAGAATCTCCCAAGGCACGTGTCATCAGCAAAAAAGCAGCTGTGACAACTCCCACTTTGTGTGTGATTCTTTATCTTTTAACTCCACGCCCTCTTGCCAAGACCCTCGCATTTACTTCTCTTACAACCCCATCTATAAATATATTAAACAACCACGGTGACATCACACATCCTTGTCTAAGGCCTACTTTTACTGGGAAAAAATTTCCCTCTTTCCTACATACTCTAACTTGAGCCTCACTATCCTCGTAAAAACTCTTCACTGCTTTCAGTAACCTACCTCCTACACCATACACTTGCAACATCTGCCACATTGCCCCCCTATCCACCCTGTCATACGCCTTTTCCAAATCCATAAATGCCACAAAGACCTCTTTATGCCTTATCTAAATACTGTTCACTTATATGTTTCACTGTAAACACCTGGTCCACACACCCCCTACCTTTCCTAAAGCTCCTTGTTCATCTGCTATCCTATTCTCCGTCTTACTCTTAATTCTTTCAATTATAACTCTACCATACACTTTACCAGGTACACTCAACAGACTTATCCCCCTATAATTTTTGCACTCTCTTTTATCCCCTTTGCCTTTATACAAAGGAACTATGCATGCTCTCTGCCAATCCCTAGGTACCTTACCCTCTTCCATACATTTATTAAATAATTGCACCAACCACTCCAAAACTATATCCCCACCTGCTTTTAACATTTCTATCTTTATCCCATCAATCCCGGCTGCCTTGCCCCCTTTCATTTTACCTACTGCCTCACGAACTTCCCCCACACTCACAACTGGCTCTTCCTCACTCCTACAAGATGTTATTCCTCCTTGCCCTATACACGAAATCACAGCTTCCCTATCTTCATCAACATTTAACAATTCCTCAAAATATTCCCTCCATCTTCCCAATACCTCTAACTCTCCATTTAATAACTCTCCTCTCCTATTTTTAACTGACAAATCCATTTGTTCTCTAGGCTTTCTTAACTTGTTAATCTCACTCCAAAACTTTTTCTTATTTTCAACAAAATTTGTTGATAACATCTCACCCACTCTCTTATTTGCTCTCTTTTTACATTGCTTCACCACTCTCTTAACTTCTCTCTTTTTCTCCATATACTCTTCCCTCCTTGCATCACTTCTACTTTGTAAAAACTTCTCATATGCTAACTTTTTCTCCCTTACTACTCTCTTTACATCATCATTCCACCAATCGCTCCTCTTCCCTCCTGCACCCACTTTCCTGTAACCACAAACTTCTGCTGAACACTCTAACACTACATTTTTAAACCTACCCCATACCTCTTCGACCCCATTGCCTATGCTCTCATTAGCCCATCTATCCTCCAATAGCTGTTTATATCTTACCCTAACTGCCTCCTCTTTTAGTTTTATAACCTTCACCTCTCTCTTCCCTGATGCTTCTATTCTCCTTGTATCCCATCTACCTTTTACTCTCAGTGTAGCTACAACTAGAAAGTGATCTGATATATCTGTGGCCCCTCTATAAACATGTACATCCTGAAGTCTACTCAACAGTCTTTTATCTACCAATACATAATCCAACAAACTACTGTCATTTCGCCCTACATCATATCGTGTATACTTATTTATCCTCTTTTTCTTAAAATATGTATTACCTATAACTAAACCCCTTTCTATACAAAGTTCAATCAAAGGGCTCCCATTATCATTTACACCTGGCACCCCAAACTTACCTACCACACCCTCTCTAAAAGTTTCTCCTACTTTAGCATTCAAGTCCCCTACCACAATTACTCTCTCACTTGGTTCAAAGGCTCCTATACATTCACTTAACATCTCCCAAAATCTCTCTCTCTCCTCTGCATTCCTCTCTTCTCCAGGTGCATACACGCTTATTATGACCCACTTCTCGCATCCAACCTTTACTTTAATCCACATAATTCTTGAATTTACACATTCATATTCTCTTTTCTCCTTCCATAACTGATCATATATATATATATATATATATATATATATATATATATTTATATATATATATATATATATATATATATTTTTTTTTTTTTATTATCACACCGGCCGATTCCCACCAAGGCAGGGTGGCCCGAAAAAGAAAAACTTTCACCATCATTCACTCCATCACTGTCTTGCCAGAAGGGTGCTTTACACTACAGTTTTTAAACTGCAACATTAAACACCCTCCTTCAGAGTGCAGGCACTGTACTTCCCATCTCCAGGACTCAAGTCCGGCCTGCCGGTTTCCCTGAATCCCTTCATAAATGTTACTTTGCTCACACTCCAACAGCACGTCAAGTATTAAAAACCATTTGTCTCCATTCACTCCTATCAAACACGCTCACGCATGCCTGCTGGAAGTCCAAGCCCTCGCACACAAAACCTCCTTTACCCCTCCCTCCAACCCTTCCTAGGCCGACCCCTACCCCGCCTTCCTTCCACTACAGACTGATACACTCTTGAAGTCATTCTGTTTCGCTCCATTCTCTCTACATGTCCGAACCACCTCAACAACCCTTCCTCAGCCCTCTGGACAACAGTTTTGGTAATCCCGCACCTCCTCCTAACTTCCAAACTACGAATTCTCTGCATTATATTCACACCACACATTGCCCTCAGACATGACATCTCCACTGCCTCCAGCCTTCTCCTCGCTGCAACATTCATCACCCAGCTTCACACCCATATAAGAGAGTTGGTACAACTATACTCTCATACATTCCCCTCTTTGCCTCCAAGGACAAAGTTCTTTGTCTCCACAGACTCCTAAGTGCACCACTCACTCTTTTTCCCTCATCAATTCTATGATTCACCTCATCTTTCATAGACCCATCCGCTGACACGTCCACTCCCAAATATCTGAATACGTTCACCTCCTCCATACTCTCTCCCTCCAATCTGATATTCAATCTTTCATCACCTAATCTTTTTGTTATCCTCATAACCTTACTCTTTCCTGTATTCACCTTTAATTTTCTTCTTTTGCACACCCTACCAAATTCATCCACCAATCTCTGCAACTTCTCTTCAGAATCTCCCAAGAGCACAGTGTCATCAGCAAAGAGCAGCTGTGACAACTCCCACTTTGTGTGTGATTCTTTATCTTTTAACTCCACGCCTCTTGCCAAGACCCTCGCATTTACTTCTCTTACAACCCCATCTTAAATATATTAACAACCACGGTGACATCACACATCCTTGTCTAAGGCCTACTTTTACTGGGAAAAAATTTCCCTCTTTCCTACATACTCTAACTTGAGCCTCACTATCCTCGTAAAAACTCTTCACTGCTTTCAGTAACCTACCTCCTACACCATACACTTGCAACATCTGCCACATTGCCCCCCTATCCACCCTGTCATACGCCTTTTCCAAATCCATAAATGCCACAAAGACCTCTTTAGCCTTATCTAAATACTGTTCACTTATATGTTTCACTGTAAACACCTGGTCCACACACCCCCTACCTTTCCTAAAGCCTCCTTGTTCATCTGCTATCCTATTCTCCGTCTTACTCTTAATTCTTTCAATTATAACTCTACCATACACTTTACCAGGTACACTCAACAGACTTATCCCCCTATAATTTTTGCACTCTCTTTTATCCCCTTTGCCTTTATACAAAGGAACTATGCATGCTCTCTGCCAATCCCTAGGTACCTTACCCTCTTCCATACATTTATTAAATAATTGCACCAACCACTCCAAAAAACTATATCCCCACCTGCTTTTAACATTTCTATCTTTATCCCATCAATCCCGGCTGCCTTACCCCCTTTCATTTTACCTACTGCCTCACGAACTTCCCCCACACTCACAACTGGCTCTTCCTCACTCCTACAAGATGTTATTCCTCCTTGCCCTATACACGAAATCACAGCTTCCCTATCTTCATCAACATTTAACAATTCCTCAAAATATTCCTTCCATCTTCCCAATACCTCTAACTCTCCATTTAATAACTCTCCTCTCCTATTTTTAACTGACAAATCCATTTGTTCTCTAGGCTTTCTTAACTTGTTAATCTCACTCCAAAACTTCTTCTTATTTTCAACAAAATTTGTTGATAACATCTCACCCACTCTCTCATTTGCTCTCTTTTTTTACATTGCTTCACCACTCTCTTAACTTCTCTCTTTTTCTCCATATACTCTTCCCTCCTTGCATCACTTCTACTTTGTAAAAACTTCTCATATGCTAACTTTTTCTCCCTTACTACTCTCTTTACATCATCATTCCACCAATCGCTCCTCTTCCCTCCTGCACCCACTTTCCTGTAACCACAAACTTCTGCTGAACACTCTAACACTACATTTTTAAACCTACCCCATACCTCTTCGACCCCATTGCCTATGCTCTCATTAGCCCATCTATCCTCCAATAGCTGTTTATATCTTACCCTAACTGCCTCCTCTTTTAGTTTATAAACCTTCACCTCTCTCTTCCCTGATGCTTCTATTCTCCTTGTATCCCATCTACCTTTTACTCTCAGTGTAGCTACAACTAGAAAGTGATCTGATATATCTGTGGCCCCTCTATAAACATGTACATCCTGAAGTCTACTCAACAGTCTTTTATCTACCAATACATAATCCAACAAACTACTGTCATTTCGCCCTACATCATATCGTGTATACTTATTTATCCTCTTTTTCTTAAAATATGTATTACCTATAACTAAACCCCTTTCTATACAAAGTTCAATCAAAGGGCTCCCATTATCATTTACACCTGGCACCCCAAACTTACCTACCACACCCTCTCTAAAAGTTTCTCCTACTTTAGCATTCAAGTCCCCTACCACAATTACTCTCTCACTTGGTTCAAAGGCTCCTATACATTCACTTAACATCTCCCAAAATCTCTCTCTCTCCTCTGCATTCCTCTCTTCTCCAGGTGCATACACGCTTATTATGACCCACTTCTCACATCCAACCTTTACTTTAATCCACATAATTCTTGAATTTACACATTCATATTCTCTTTTCTCCTTCCATAACTGATCATTTAACATTACTGCTACCCCTTCCTTTGCTCTAACTCTCTCAGATACTCCAGATTTAATCCCATTTATTTCCCCCCACTGAAACTCTCCTACCCCCTTCAGCTTTGTTTCGCTTAGGGCCAGGACATCCAACTTCTTTTCATTCATAACATCAATCATCTGTTTCTTGTCATCCGCACTACATCCACGCACATTTAAGCAACCCAGTTTTATAAAGTTTTTCTTCTTCTCTTTTTTAGTAATTGTATACAGGAGAAGGGGTTACTAGCCCATTGCTCCCGGCATTTTAGTCGCCTCATACGACACGCATGGCTTACGGAGGAAAGATTCTTTTCCACTTCCCCATGGACAATAGAAGAAATAAAAAAGAACAAGAGCTATTTAGAAAAAGGAGAAAAGCCTAGATGTATGTATATATATATATGCATGTGCGTGTCTGTGAAGTGTGACCAAAGTGTAAGTAGGAGTAGCAAGATATCCCTGTTATCTTAGCGTGTTTATGAGACAGAAAAAGAAACCAGCAATCCTACCATCATGCAAAACAATTACAGGTTTTTGTTTCACAGTCATCTGGCAGGACGGTAGTACTTCCCTGGGTGGTTGCTGTCTACCAACCTACTACCTAATATATATATATATATATATATTATATTATATTAATATATATATATATATATATATATATATATATATATATATAATATATATATATATATATATATATGCAAAACAACCACTCTGAAAGAATAGAGAAATTCCAAGCGCTTTCGTGACTACTCACATTATAATGTGAGTAGTCACGAAAGCGCTTGGAATTTCTCTATTCTTTCAGAGTGGTTGTTTTGCATATTCTGAAATCACCTGTTTACTGTGATCTTATTGCATATATATATATATATATATATATATATATATATATATATATATATATATATATATATATATATATATATATATATATATATAGGGAGGTACTACCTCTATAGCTGGAATGGGGACCCTCATCCTCAGAGAAGACAATAAACGTACCTCAGGGAAAACTCAAGGTTCTTCTCGGAGCTGTTCGAATGTTTTCTTTCTCCTACCACCCCCTATATTTTATATTCTATGGAAACATTTATTAATAGACAGAATACATTTACAGAAAACACAAACATGAATACAATGGTACAATGTATTAAATTTAGATTATGAATTTCCTAAAGCTCCTCCGAAGCCGGATGCGAGCCAAGTATGCAGCAAGCATTTTCCCTCTGGATGGCCATGCTGAGGCGCTGGAACGTGAAAGTGGGTGCCCTTGGGTCCCTGGTGGTGTCGACGAGTCTGGAACCCAATTCTTTAAGGAAACGTGTGGCATATTTTCCCCATGATCCCAAGGTCTCTGATCCCATTGGGACAAATTGATACTATTGGCTTATGTCCCTGTACTTGCTGATCTTGTACTCCTCCCTGTGGTCAGCAGCTCCTCCCTGACGCCCGACACTGTGATGGATGTAGGTGTCAGCCAGTGTGGACGCACAGGTATAGTCCCATGCTAAGAGCTTGCCATTCTTCCAAGGATTGATGGTGATCCCATCGGGGCGGGTTGCTGGGTTGTGGGTATTGTCGGCTGCTAGTGATCGGGGCTCCCTCTCGGCTGGGCATCCAGCTGTAGCAAGGGTTCTCTTTATGATGTCATTGACCTCATTGTGTCTTGCATGCCAGCCCTTGGTTTTAGAACAGTTAAGACCATGTAGACTATATTGGTTCGCTTGCGCTCCACTGCAAATACATGTATATTCCGTGTGAATTGGGGCAGCAAGGCGCAGAGCCACTGCAATACGGAGGGTCTTAGGGTCGAGGCGCGTTCCCATTGCCGATATGGGAACTGTATGGAGGAAGTCCCCGGAGTGATGAGCGCTCACAGCCTGGAGACGGGCAGTCTCCCTATCTGATGTTGCAGCCCTGAGCATGTTGGCAAGCACCTTTTCAGCGATTGGGCCATCCCAGCTGTTTGTGAGCCAGTGCTGCACTAGGGTTTGGTGCTGGAGCAGCAAGTCTCCCATTCAGTGATGGCACTGGCATAGTTAGGGTCCTGTATTCCTGCTGAGTCACTGAGGTTGTCAGGAAGAATTTGTCTATTAACTCGTTTGATGTTATGGAAGAGGATAGGAAAGCTGGTAGAGCAATCTGGGAGGATGTGCGTACTCCCAACCCCCCAAGCCTGACCGGAAGTGAGGCTTGCAACGACTGTCCATCTTCCAGGGAAAGATTCAATACACTCTAGCATGGTCTTAAGGAGGGAGTCATATTCCTTGAGTTTTGGACTGCTGAAGGCTGGGGAGCATCTCAGAAAGTAGGTAAGTTTTGGGATTGACAGGCACCTGGTAAGTAGGTAAAAGGCATCATGTGTATCACTGTCTTTCATCCTGCCGTCCATCGTCCGGAGGTCCGAGACTTTTTTTTCTAGGATCAGATCGATGGCATTGGACCCAAGAGGAGCACCAAGGAGAGTGCTGGATCAATGGCTCGTGCTCCTGGTAAAACAGCACTAATATTCTGGATCATCTGTCGATTGGTAGAAACTATTTCACATTTGGTGAGGTTAAAGATAGGTCCAGGCTTTCTCCCATATCTTTAATTTTACTGATGTCCTCTAGGAGAGAGTTTGTTGTGCCAACTAGGGTACCATCATCCATGAACCAGATATTGTGCTCACTGGAGAGTGCTTCTGTGACTTCCTTGATGACCAAACAGAATAGAAAGGAGGTGAGAGGGTCCCCCTGTTGCACACCCTCACACAAGTCAATTTCATGGTCCCAAACAATAGTTTGGAAGTCACACTATAACACGATTCTATGAAGGGATAGAGGAAAGGGAAGTTTCTATAAACTGCTTGGAGAGCAGCATCCCTTCTGACTGAGTTGAAAGCGTTGACGAAGTCCAATTTGATCAAGGCTTTTTCATCGGACATGTTGATATATACTCGTGCTGCCTGGGCAGCTGCTTCACACCCCTGTTGAACGCCAATTTATATATATATAAAATATATATATATATAAAATATATATATATATATATTTATATATATATATATATACATATATATTATATATATATATATATATATATATATATATATATATATAAAATTTTATAAAACATATATTATATATATATATATATATATATATATATATATATATATATATATATATATATTAATATATATATTTATATATATATAGTGGGGACTTCCAAACTATTGTTTGGGGATCATGAAATTGAGTTGTGTGAGGGCGTGCAACAGGGGGACCCTCTCGCCCACTTTCTATTCTGTTTGATCATCAAGGAAGTCACAGAAGCACTCTCCAGTGAGCTCAATATCTGGTTCTTCCCATCATAATGTTCTATGACTTAATCATGTATTTAATATTATACTTGAAGAGTTTATCATTTATCGACGTCTGTTTGAGAAACTGATAATGCTACTGTGCTAGTTAATTATACAACAAACAATAGTCAAATAAAATTGTGGTGTTTTAATTAAGACGAAGAAGCTAGGTCAAAATTACTAACAGTCCTGTGGCATCCCTGGGCACTATCAGTGGCACTCATGGGCACTATCAGTGGCACTCATGGGCACTATCAGTGGTACTCCAGGGCACTATCAGTGGCACACTAGGGCACTATCAGTGGCACACTAGGGCACTATCAGTGGCACTCCAGGGCACTATCAGTGGCACTCCAGGGCACTATCAGTGGCACACTAGGGCACTATCAGTTTCACACTAGGGCACTATCAGTGGCACACTAGGAAACTATCAGTGGCACTCCAGGGCACTATCAGTGGCGCTCCAGGGCACTATCAGTAGCACACCAGGGCACTATCAGTGGCACACCAGGGCACTATCAGTGGCACTCCAGGGCACTATCAGTGGCACTCCAGGGCACTATCAGTGGCACTCCAGGGCACTATCAGTGGCACTCCAGGGCACTATCAGTGGCACACTAGGGCACTATCAGTGGCACTCCAGGGCACTATCAGTGGCACACTAGAGTACTATCAGTGGCATTCCAGGGCACTATCAGTGGCACACTAGGGCACTATCAGTGGCACACTAGAGCACTATTAGTGGCACTCCAGGGCACTATCAGTGGCACGCCAGGGCACTATCAGTGGCACACTAGGGCACTATCAGTGGCACTCCAGGGCACTATCAGTGGCACACTAGGGTACTATCAGTGGCACTCCAGGGCACTATCAGTGGCACACTAGGGCACTATCAGTGGCACACTAGGGCACTATCAGTGGCACTCCAGGGCACTATCAGTGGCACGCCAGGGCACTATCAGTGACACACTAGGGCACTATCAGCGGCACTCCAGGGCACTATCAGTGGCACACTAGGGCACTATCAGTGGCACTCCAGGGCACTATCAGTGGCACTCCAGGGCACTATCAGTGGCACACTAGGGCACTATCAGTTTCACACTAGGGCACTATCAGTGGCACACTAGGAAACTATTAGTGGCACTCCAGGGCACTATCAGTGGCGCTCCAGGGCACTATCAGTGGCACACTAGGGCACTATCAGTGGCACACTAGGGCACTATCAGTGGGACACCAGGGCACTATCAGTGGCACTCCAGGGCACTATCAGTGGCACTCCAGGGCACTATCAGTGGCACTCATGGGCACTATCAGTGGCACTCCAGGGCACTATCAGTGGCACTCCAGGGCACTATCAGTGGCACACTAGGGCACTATCAGTGGCACTCCAGAGCACTATCAGTGGCACTCCAGGGCACTATCAGTGGCACTCCAGGGCACTATCAGTGGCACTCCAGGGCACTATCAGTGGCACACTAGGGCACTATCAGTGGCACACTAGGGCACTATCAGTGGCACTCCAGGGCACTATCAGTGGCACACTAGGGCACTATCAGTGGCACTCCAGGGCACTATCAGTGGCACTCCAGGGCACTATCAGTGGCACTCCAGGGCACTATTAGTGGCACTCCAGGGCACTATCAGTGGCACACTAGGGTACTATCAGTGGCACACTAGGAAACTATCAGGGGCACTCTTGGACACTATCAGTGGCACACTAGGAAACTATCAGCGGCATTCCTGGGCACTATCAGTGGCACCCCTGAGCACTAACAGTGGCACACTAGGAAACTATCAGGGGCACTCCTGGGCACTATCAGTGGAACCCCTGAGCACTATCAGGGGCACTCCAGGGCACTATCAGTGGCACCCCTGAGCACTAACAGTGGCACACTAGTGTGTGGCGGCACCCTGGTGGACAAACACTGCACTAACACATGCATCACAACACAACAATGTACAGAACCAACAAGATGCTTATAATCATAACCATAATTTTAAAGTGGTGGACAAGTATGCCAGCGGAAGGTCTCGGTCAGATGACCAGAAGCTGCAGCTGCTGGTCATCACATAACTAAGACCAGCGTCAGGAAACACTTGTCCTATTTCCTGACAAACCTTACCTAACCTAACCTCAGAGAACTGCAGTACCGACACACGTAATTTACAACTCCTGCAACTTACAACTTTACAAAGACAAGGTTTAGTGTAGCTATGTTTGTAAGTAGGTACAGCCTGTCAGACAACCATGATCCTCACACAACCTGTCAGACAACCACGATCCTCACACAACCTGTCAGACAACCATGATCCTCACACAACCTGTCAGACAACCACGATCCTCACACAACCTGTCAGACAACCATGATCCTCACACAACCTGTCAGACAACCACGATCCTCACACAACCTGTCAGACAACCATGATCCTCACACAACCTGTCAGAAACCATGATCCTCACACAGCCTGTTAGACAACCATGATCCTCACACAACCTGTCAGACAACCATGATCCTCACACAACCTGTCAGACAACCATGATCCTCACACAACCTGTCAGACAACCATGATCCTCACACAACCTGTCAGACAACCATGATCCTCACACAACTGTCAGACAACCATGATCCTCACACAACCTGTCAGACAACCATGATCCTCACACAAAACCCGTCAGACAACCATGATCCTCACACAACCTGTCAGACAACCATGATCCTCACACAACCTGTCAGACAACCATGATCCTCACACAACCTGTCAGACAACCACGATCCTCACACAACCTGTCAGACAACTATGATCCTCACACAACCTGTCAGACAACCATGATCCTCACACAACCTGTCAGACAACTATGATCCTCACACAACCTGTCAGATAACCATGATCCTCACACAACCTGTTAGACAACCATGATCTTCACACAACCTGTCAGACAACCATGATCCTCACACAACCTGTCAGACAACCATGATCCTCACACAACCTGTCAGACAACCATGATCCTCACACAACCTGTCAGACAACCATGATCCTCACAC
>NC_069440.1:8791438-8806438 GCF_026875155.1 Cherax quadricarinatus | reverse complement strand
GGTCTATGAACTATGAGGTGAATCATAGAATTGACGAGGGGAAAAAGGTGAGTGGTTCACTGAGGAGTCTGTGGAGACAAATAACTTTGTCCATGGAAGCAAAGAAGGGAATGTATGAGAGTATAGTTGTACCAACGCTCTTATATGGGTGTGAGGCATGAGTTGTGAATGTTGCAACAAGAAGGCTGGAGGCAGTGGGGACGTCATGTCTGAGGGCAATGTGTGGTGTGAATATAATGCAGAGAATTCGTAGTTTGGAAATTAGGAGGAGATGCGGGATTACCAAAACCAATATCCAGAGTGCTGAGGAGGGGGCTGTCGAGGTGGTTCGGACTTGTAGAGAGGACTGAACATAATGACTTCGAGAGTGTATAAATCTGTAGTAGATGTCGGCCTAGGAAAGGCTGGAGGTTTTGTGCGCGAGGGGCTTGGATTTCCAGGAAGCATGCGTGAGCGTGTTAGATAGGAGGGAATGGAGACAAACGGTTTTTAGGACTGATGTGCTGTTGGAGTGTGAGCAAGGTAATATTTATGAAGGGATTCAGGGAAACCGGCAGGCCGGACTTGAGTCCTGGAGATGGGAAGTACAGTGTCTGCATTCTGAAGGAGGGGTGTTAATGTTGCAGTTTTATAATTGTAGTGTTAGCGCGCCGCTGGCAAGACAGTGATGGAGTGAATGATGGTGAAAGTTTTTCTTTTATATATCTATATCTATATCTATCTATCTATCTAAAATATATATATATATATAATATATATATATATATATATATATATATATATATATAAACACATGTATCTACCTTACCGTTTTTACGAGCACATGTAGCAGATAATTTCTGGCAACACACATCTACCAGCCCATATTTACTAAGACACACCCAGAAGAGGAGTCAACATACAGGCGGTGAAGGTGGCGCTGCTGGAGGTGTGAGGCTGCTGCAAGAAGTCACCTTCACGAACGCCACTCTCTGAGGTACTGTCGTCAGGCACTGCTGAGGCCAGCGGTGCCAGGCTCGGTGGCAGCGTGAAGCGGATCTCCCGTGTTCTGTCAAGGTAAGAAGTAGTTAGCATTAGCTTAAGTGGGTTAGCAGTGACTTCAGTGGGTTAGCAGTGACTTAAGCGGGTTAGCAGTGGCTTAAGTGGGTTAGCAGTGACTTAAGTGGGTTAGCAGTGACTTAAGCGGGTTAGCAGTGGCTTAAGTGGGTTAGCAGTGGCTTACCAGAAAGTATGTTATCTTAAGAATAATACATAAGAATAATATGGAGTTACCATATTAAGATTTCGGCAGTGGGTTAAGTGGGCTAGCAGTGGGTTAGCAATGGATTAGTGGGTTAGCAGTGAGTTACTGGGTTATCACCGGGTTAAGTGGGTTAACACTGGGTTAAATGGGCGGCATCCCAGTATACCACAAGCCCAGCTCCCTCTACCTCAATTCACGCATAAGGAATAGTGCAGAGTGGGGTATAGTTTCCTCTTAAGATCTGAAGCCAGTCAGAAGAGGCCAAACACAACTTATCACATGCAAACTAACAACCCAATTTGTTCAGTAAACATTGACAAATTAGTTCCTGCACATCCCTAAACCAATTCAGATATTCCACTACAGTGGACTGTAGTCTACAGTAACTGTAATATTGTCTGGTTGAACTAAATTACATTAGACTGTAGTCTACAACAACAGTAATATTGCTTGGTTGGTCTGGTCTACAGTCACTGTAGTCTACAACAACAGTAATATTACTTGGTTAGTCTAGTCTACAGTCACTGTAGTCTACAACAACAGTAATATTACTTGGTTAGTCTGGTCTACAGTCACTGTAGTCTACAACAACAGTAATATTACTTGGTTAGTCTAGTCTACAGTCACTGTAGTCTACAACAACAGTAATATTACTTGGTTAGTCTGGTCTACAGTCACTGTAGTCTACAACAACAGTAATATTACTTGGTTAGTCTAGTCTACAGTCACTGTAGTCTACAACAACAGTAATATTACTTGGTTAGTCTGGTCTACAGTCACTGTAGTCTACAACAACAGTAATATTACTTGGTTAGTCTGGTCTACAGTCACTTTAGTCTACAACAACAGTAATATTACTTGGTTAGTCTGGTCTACAGTCACTGTAGTCTACAACAGCAGTAATATTACTTGGTTAGTCCTGGTCTACAGTCACTGTAGTCTTCAGAAAGTGTTTTTAACATATTACATTTTATTCATCTTTGACGTTCCTACATGGTATATCTTTGTAATTATATACAATAAAGCACCTTCCTGCTCTCTCTTGCATAAACAATGTCTAACTTTTTTTATTTATTTAACAATGGAACATTGTGCTGGTACGCTGCCATGCTTGCAGACATTGTTGTCAACACCGCATTATCATGCTGCCATATCCTGCATGATGAAAACACGTATTTCAGAGTAAATAAATTTAGGAAGCTGTGCCCACGAGCTGGAGCTCGGCCGTGATGAGAGACACTGGTAGATATAAATGTTGGGTGACCTGGTTCAACTCTCCGTCCGGCTATCTTGTGACCCACCTGCTGGGTGAGTCGTCAGGCAGCCCCGTGTCCAATTGTCTTGGTGTTGAGTGTTCCAGACACCTGTCACACTCACTCTCCACACACACAAAATATGGCCAGGTGTATGTGTGTGTGTGTGTACTCACCTATTTGTACTCACCTATTTGTGGTTGCAGGGGTCGAGTCTTAGCTCCTGGCCCCGCCTCTTCACCGGTTGCTACTGGGCCCTCTCTCTCCCCGCTCCATGAGCTTTTTCAAACCTCGTCTTAAAACTGTGTATGGTTCCTGCCTCCACTACGTCATTTTCTAGGCTATTCCACTGCCATACAACTCTATGACTGAAGAAATACTTCCTAATATCTCTCTGACTCATTTGTGTCTTCAACTTCCAATTGTGGCCTCTTGTTTCTGTGTCCCCTCCCTGGAACATCCTGTCTTTGTCCACCTTGTCTATTCCACGCAGTATTTTATATGTCGTTATCATGTCTCCCCTGACCCTCCTGTCTTCCAGTGTCGTCAGGCCGATTTCCCTTAATCTTTCTTCATAGGACATTCCTCTTAGCTCTGGAACTAACCTTGTCGCAAACCTTTGTACTTTCTCTAGTTTCTTGACGTGCTTTATCAAGTGCGGGTTCCAAACAGGTGCTGCATACTCCAGTATGGGCCTGACATAAACGGTGTACAGTGTCTTGAACGATTCCTTACTAAGGTATCGGAATGCTGTTCTCAGGTTTGCCAGGCGCCCATATGCTGCAGCAGTTATCTGGTTGATGTGTGCTTCCGGAGACATGCTCGGTGTTATACTCACCCCAAGATCTTTCTCCTTGAGTGAGGTTTGCAGTCTTTGGCCACCTAGCCTATACTCGGTCTGTGGTCTTCTGTGCCCTTCCCCTATCTTCATGACTTTGCATTTGGCAGGATTAAATTCGAGAAGCCATTTGCTGGACCAGGTGTCCAGTCTGTCCAGGTCTCTTTGAAGTCCTGCCTGGTCCTCATCAGATTTAATTCTCCTCATTAACTTCACATCATCTGCAAACAGGGACACTTCTGAGTCTAACCCTTCCATCATGTCGTGTGTGTGTACTCACCTAGTTGTACTCACCTAGTTGAGGTTGCACGGGTCGAGTCCAAGCTCTTGTCCCCGCCTCTTCACTGGTCGCCACTAGGTCACTCTCCCTGAACCATGAGCTTTATCGTACCTCTGCTTAAAGCTATGTATGGATCCTGCCTCCACTACAACTCTTCCCAAACTATTCCACTTCCTGACTACTCTGTGGCTGAAGAAATACTTCCTAACATCCCTGTGATTCATCTGTGTCTTCAGCTTCCAACTGTGTCCCCTTGTTGCTGTGTCCAGTCTCTGGAACATCCTGTCTTTGTCCACCTTGTCAATTCCTCTCAGTATTTTGTAAGTCGTTATCATGTCCCCCCTATCTCTCCTGTCCTCCAGTGTCGTCAGATTGATTTCCCTTAACCTCTCCTCGTAGGACATACCTCTTAGCTCTGGGACTAGTCTTGTGGCAAACCTTTGCACTTTCTCTAGTTTCTTTACATGCTTGGCTAGGTGTGGGTTCCAAACTGGTGCAGCATACTCCAATATGGGCCTAACGTACACGGTGTACAGGGTCCTGAACGACTCCTGATTAAGATGTCGGAATGCTGTTCTGAGGTTTGCAAGGCGCCCATATGCTGCCCAGTTATTTGGTTGATGTGCGCTTCAGGAGATGTGCCTGGTGTTATACTCACCCCAAGATCTTTTTCCTTGAGTGAGGTTTGTAGTCTCTGGCACCCTAGACTGTACTCCTCTGCGGTCTTCTTTGCCCTTCCGCAATCTTCATGACTTTGCACTTGGTGGGATTGAACTCCAGGAGCCAATTGCTGGACCAGGTCTGCAGCCTGTCCAGATCCCTTTGTAGTTCTGCCTGGTCTTCGATCGAATGAATTCTTCTCATCAACTTCACGTCATCTGCAAACAGTGACACCTCAGAGTTTATTCCTTCTGTCATGTCGTTCACAAATACCAGAAACAGCACTGGTCCTAGGACTGACCCCTGTGGGGTCCCGCTGGTCACAGGTGCCCACTCTGACACCACGCCACATACCATTACTCGCTGCTGTCTTCCTGACAAATATTCCCTGATCCATTGTAGTGCCTTCCCTGTTATCCCTGCTTGGTCCTCCAGTTTTTGCACTAATCTCTTGTGTGGTACTGTGTCAAACGCCTTCTTGCAGTCCAAGAAAATGCAATCCACCCACCCCTCTCTCTCTTGTCTTACTGCTGTTACCTTGTCATAGAACTCCAGTATGTTTGTGACACAGGATTTCCCGTCCCTGAAACCATGTTGGGTGCTGTTGATGAGATCATTCCTTTATAGGTGTTCCACCACTCTTCTCCTGACAATCTTCTCCATGACTTTGCATACTATACATGTCAGTGACACTGGTCTGTAGTTTAGTGCTTCATGTCTGTCTCCTTTTTTAAAGATTGGGACTACATTTGTTGTCTTCTATGCCTCAGGCAATCTCCCTGTTTCGATAGATGTATTGAATATTGTTGTTAAGGGTACACATAGCGCTTCTGCTCCCTTTCTCAGGACCCATGAAGAGATGTTATCTGGCCCCATTGCCTTTGAGGTATCTAGCTCACTCAGAAGCCTCTTCACTTCTTCCTCGGTTGTGTGTACCGTGTCCAGCACCTGGTGATGTGCCACACCTCTCCGTCCCTCTGGAGCCCCTTCTGTCTCCTCTGTGAACACTTCTTTGAATCTCTTGTTGAGTTCCTCACATACTTCAAGGTCATTTCTTGTTGTCTCTCCTCCTTCCTTCCTTAGCCTGATTACCTGGTCTTTGACTGTTGTTTTCCTCCTGATGTGGCTGTATAACAGCTTCGGGTCAGATTTGGCTTTCGCTGCTATGTCGTTTTCATATTGTCGTTGGGCCTCCCTTCTTATCTGTGCATATTCGTTTCTGGCTCTACGACTGCTCTCCTTATTCCCCTGGGTCCTTTGCCTTCTATATTTCTTCCATTCCCTAGCACACTTGGTTTTTGCCTCCCTGCACCTTTGGGTGAACCATGGGCTCATCCTGGCTTTTTCATTATTCCTGTTTCCCTTGGGTACAAACCTCTCTTCAGCCTCCTTGCACATTGTTGCTACATATTCCATCATCTCATTAACTGGCTTCCCTGCCAGTTCTCTGTCCACTGAACCTCGTTCAGGAAGTTCCTCATTCCCGTGTAGTCCCCTTTCCTGTAGTTTGGTTTCATTTGTCCTGGCCTTCCTGCTTCCCCTCCACTTGTAGCTCTACTGTGTATTCGAAGCTCAAAACCACATGATCGCTGGCCCCAAGGGGTCTTTCATATGTGATGTCCTCAATATCTGCACTGCTCAAGGTGAATACTAAGTCCAGTCTTGCTGGCTCATCCTCTCCTCTCTCTCTTGTAGTGTCCCTTACGTGTTGGTACATGAAGTTTTCCAGTACCACCTCCATCATCTTAGCCCTCCATGTATCTTGGCCCCCATGTGGCTCCAAGTTCTCCCAGTCGATCTCCTTGTGGTTAAAGTCGCCCATGATCAGGAGCTTTGCCCTGCATGCATGAGCTCTTCTGGCCACTGCAGCTAGTGTGTCAACCATCGCTCTATTGCTCTCGTCATACTCATGCCCTGGTCTCCTGCTGTTCTGTGGTGGGTTATACATCACTGCTATTACCACCTTGGGACCTCCAGAGTGAAGCGTTCCCGCTATGTAATCACTTTCTTCTCCGCTGTCTCCTCATCAAAATTCCATCAGTGTTTGATCAGCAGTGCCACTCCTCCACCCCCCCTGTTCCTTCTGTCTTTCCTCAGGATCTGGTATCCCGTTGGAAAGATGGCATCTGTTATCATACCTGTAAGCTTGGTTTCTGTGAACGCTATGATGTTTCTTTGACTCTTTCGTGCCACTCCTCCCACTTATTTGTTATTCCATCAGCGTTTGTGTACCATACCTTCAGTTTCCTTTCCAATACTGTGGTTTGGGGGGCCTGTGGGGGTGGGAGACCTGGTTGCATACTGTGGGATTCTATGATTGGGGGTTGGGTGGAAGCTGTGGGTATGGATTGTAGTTTGTGTTGGGATGGTGTGATAGGTTGTGGGGTTCTGAGGATAGTTGTGTGTGTGCTTGCCCTTGCTTCTCTGTTCTGCTCTGACTGACCTCTGCTGGTTCCATCCTTGTTTCCTTTCCTATCTCCTTTCGCTTTTTTGTCCCCTCCCTCAGCTGCTGTCTCTCTGTTTGTGTTCTGTCTTTGTCTAGGAACACCTTCTTGTACTCTTCCGAGTTTTTCAACGTTCGTTTCTCTTGGAGGATCCTGTTCCTCACTGTTTCTGTCCTGAGAATCAGCTTGATCGGTCGGTTTCTCCCCTTCACGTACCCCCCTATTCTCTGAAAATTTACAATCTCGTCCATGTCTTCTCCCCCTATTTCCGTGATGATTTTCCCAATCTCTTTTCTTTCTTCCTGCCGTCTTTCAGTGTGTGTCTTTTCCTCTCTCTCCCGAAGCCCATGGATAAACACTGATTTTGCCCTTTCCTCCTCCCATTGCCTCTCCCTCTGTGACTCTGGTTCCTGTCTGTATATGGTCATTTTCTCCCTTGATTTTTCCAGTGGCTCTTGGTAGCATGGTTGTGCCTCAGCATTCGATTTTTCTCCCTCTCTGTCTGCACCCAGCTGCTCTTTCCTTTTACTCCCTGACCCTTCTTTGCAGGCTGATATGACCTTAGCATAATTCATATCTCCTTCCTTCCTGTTCATCCTCTCAGCTTCATATGCTGTGTCTTCTCTGGTCACTGCCCCTGAGACTTGCTTCAGCCTGTTTACCTCAAACTCTAGGACCCTTACCCTGTCTACTGCAGTTTCGTCTCCTTCTCCAACCTCTTTTCCCATTACGCAGAGAGCTCTTTCTCCATTTTTTCAGAAAGCTCTCCTAATTTTCTGTCCCATTCTTGCTCCATCCTTTTCCACTGCTCCTCCATCCATTCCTCCCTACCAATACCTTTGTCATCTGATCCCTGATTCCTACGAGTCACAACCATTTTTTTTTTTTTAGTAAAGGAAAGAGAGAAAGAGAGAAAGAGAGAGAGAGAGAGAGGAGAGAGACTGAGAGAGAGAGGAGAGAGAGAGAGAGAGAGAGAGGAGAGAGAGAGAAGAGGAGAGGAGAGACAGAGACAGAGAGAGAGAGAGAGAGAGAGAGACAGAGAGACGAAGACAGAGAGACAGAGAGAAAGGGGAGAGGAGGGGGAGAGTGAAAGGAAAAGGGAGAGAGAGTGAGAGAAAGAGAGAGAGAGAAGGGAAAGATAGGAGGAGAGAGGGGAGAGAGAGAAGGAAAAGAGAGAGAGAGAGAGAGGAGAGAGAGAGAGAAGAGAGAGGAAAGAGAGGAAGAGAGAAGAAGAGAGGGAGAGAGAAAAGAGAGAGAGAGAGAGAGAGAGGAAAAGAGAGGAAGAGAGAAAAAGAGGAGAGAGAGAGAAAAGAGAGAGGAAGAGAGAGAAGGGAGATGAGAAGAGAGAGGAAGAGAGAGAAGAGAGGAATAGAGAGAGAGGAAAGGGGAGAGAAAGATTAAAGAGAAGAGAGAGAGAAAAGAGACAGAAGGTAAGAGAGAGAAGAGAGAGAGAATAGAGGAAGAGAAGAATAGAGAGAGAGAGAGGAAAGAGGAAGAGAGACGAGATGGAGAGAGAGAGGAGAGAGGAGAGAGACAAAGAGACGAGAGAGAGAGGAAGGGTATAGACGTTAGAGGGTCAATTCAATAAAGGTGTGAATCTTAAATGTGTGAATGTATGTGTGACGTGTGTGGTGTGTGTGGAAGTGAGTGTGTGTGTGTGAAGTAGGTGCGTGTGTGTGAGTGTGGTGTTGACTACGCTATTCAAGTGCCTACAGCAGATCTGTTTCACCATAAGTGTGTCTGTATTGTGTGTGTATGTGTGTGTTGTGTGTGTTTTGTAAGCAGTCCTTATTTCCTGTATGTGACTATGATGTTTTGCATATGTCCCTATCTCTTGTGTTCACTGTATGTCTTGTGTGCCTAAATTACATAATTAACAAAAGGTCTGAATCACCTTATGTGTGTGTGGTGTGTGTGTGTGTGTGTATGTGTGTGATGTATGTGGTTGTGTGTGTAGTGGTGTAATGGTTTATATGTGTGTGTATGTATATATGTATATGTGTTGTATGTTGTGTGGTGTGTGTGTGTGTTATGTATGTTTGTGTGTCCTACTAATGTATCACTAATTAGGATAGGGGTCGAGACTCAGTCTGGCCGTCTCACTTGATCGTACTGGATCCTCTCTTCTCTGTCTTCCTGAGCTTTGTCATACCGTTTTAAACTTGGTTGGTTCCTGCGAGTGTGTGTGTGTATGTGTGTGTGTGGTGTGTTGTGTGTGTTGTGTGTTGTGTGTGTGTGTGTGTGTGTGTGTGTGTGTGTGTGTGTATGTTTATGTAACATCCTTATTTCCCTCGTATTACTACATTATGTTTTGCATATGTACCCAAGTCTCTTGGTCCCACTGTACTATCTTGTGCTAAATTACGTTCAATTCTGTATGCTAGGCTTCGCTAGGCTACTCTCATACTAGGCTATCTATCATTAATGCTAACTTCCATAACCTCAAAATTCTATAATGCAGAAATACTGCTATTCTATTGCGATGTCGAGGGGTGACCCCCAATGTTTCAGTTAGAGATGGTGTGCCATGCACTCAACTGGTGAATATTACTTGCGGCTGGCAGTGGAGTAATGTTGTTGTCCTCCTGGGTCCCAGTATGAAAATGCTTGATGCTTCTCGGTAATTTTTCGACTAACTTCCTGTAGGCACTGTGGTCTCTAGCTCATCTATTTTTTTCACTCACTCACTGTATTTACTGACACATCTATACATATCTCTTATCTCCCTGGTCTTGAGTCGCACTTATTCTTCAAAATACCCCACTGCGTTATTATGGCAACACTATTTAGGCCTGACAACCGTTCTCCCTTCCAACGGCCCCCACTAAACACTTAGTCACTATTTCCATTGTTTTCTTTTCTGTGATCACTTATATTTCCTTTTTTTCGGGGCTTAAGTGATTATATGCACTCTTATGCGTGCACACGCCTATATCCCACACTCTATTCCTTATGGCACAGTCAGAAATTACCACCAAAACACGAGCTCAAACCGCGTGACTCCTCCACGAGTGTGTGTGTGTGTGTATGTGTGTGTGTGTGTGTGCGTGTGTGTGTGTGTATGTGTGTGTGTGTGTGTGTGTGTGTGTGTGTATGTGTGTGATGTGTGTGTGTGTGTGTGTGTGTGTGTGTGTGTGTGTGTGTGTGTATGTGTGTGTGTGTGTACTCACCTAATTGTGGTTGCAGGGGTCGAGACTCAGCTCCTGGCCTCGCCTCTTCACTGATCGCTACTGGGTCCTCTCCCTCTCTGCTTCCTGAGCTTTGTCATACCTCTTCTTAAAACTATGTATGGTTCCTGCCTCCACTACTTCACTTGCTAGGCTATTCCACTTCCTGACGACTCTATGACTGAAGAAATACTTCCTAACGTCCCTGTGACTCGTCTTCAGCTTCCAGTTGTGACCCCTTGTTTCTGTGTCCCCTCTCTGGAACATCCTATCTCTGTACACCTTGTCTATTCCCCGCAGTATCTTGTATGTCGTTATCATGTCTCCCCTGACCCTTCTGTCCTCCAGTGTCGTCAGTCCGATTTCCCTCAACCTTTCCTCGTACGACATTCCCCTGAGCTCTGGGACTAGCCTTGTTGCAAACCTTTGTACTTTCTCTAACTTCTTGACGTGCTTGACCAGGTGTGGGTTCCAGACTGGTGCTGCATACTCCATTATGGGCCTAACATACACAGTGTACAGTGTCTTGAACGATTCCTTATTAAGGTATCGGAATGCTATTCTCAGGTTTGCTGCAACAGTTATTTGGTTGATGTGTGCCTCCGGTGACGTGCTCGGTGTTATGGTCACCCCAAGGTCTTTCTCCCTGAGTGAGGTCTGTAGTCTTTGTCCGCCTAGCCTATACTCTGTCTGCGGTCTTCTTTGCCCCTCCCCAATCTTCATGACTTTGCATTTGGCAGGATTGAATTCGAGAAGCCAGTTTCTGGACCACATGTCCAGCCTGTTCAGGTCTCTTTGCAGTCCTGCCTCATCCTCATCCGATTTAATTCTTCTCATTAACTTCACATCATCTGCGAATAGGGACACTTCAGAGTCTATTCCTTCCATCATGTCGTTCACATATATCAAAAATAGCACTGGTCCTAGAACTGACCCCTGTGGGACCCCGCTCGTCACAGGCGCCCACTGTGATACCTCTTCACGTACCATGACTCGTTGTTGCCTCCCTGTCAGGTATTCCCTGATCCATTGCAGTGCCCTCCCTGTTATATGCGCCTGATCCTCCAGCTTCTGCACTAATCTCTTGTGGGGAACTGTGTCAAAGGCCTTCCTGCAGTCTAGGAAAACGCAATCAACCCACCCCTCTCTCTCGTGTCTTACTTCTTTTACCTTGTCATAAAACTCCAGGAGGTTTGTGACACAGGATTTGCTTTCCATGAACCCATGCTGGTTTTCATTTATAATCTTGTTCCTTTCCAGGTGTTCGACCACTCTCCTCCTGATAATCTTCTCCATGACTTTGCACACAATACATGTCAGAGACACAGGCCTGTAGTTTAGTGCCTCATTTCTGTTTCCTTTCTTAAATATAGGGACTACATTTGCTGTCTTCCATTTCTCAGGTAGTTGCCCAGTTTCAAGGGATGTGTTGAAGATTGTGGTTAGGGGCATGCACAGCATCTCTGCTCCTTCTCTAAGGACCCATGGGGGAATGTTGTCCGGTCCCATCGCCTCTAAGGTATCAAGGTCACTTAGCAGCTTCTTCACCTCCTCCTCGGTTGTTCGTATGTCATCCAACACTTGTTGGTATATTCCCTCTTGATGTTCCCTTCCGTGCTGTCTTCCCAGAGCCCTTCCTGTCTCTACTGTAAAAACTTCCTTAAATCTCCTGTTTAGCTCCTCACATACCTCCTGATCATTTCTTGTGAGTTCTCCACCTTCTGTCCTCAGTCTGATCACCTGGTCTTTGACTGTTGTCTTCCTCCTGATGTGGCTATACAACAGTTTCGGGTCAGTCTTGATTTTCGATGCTATGTTATTTTCATACTGTCGCTGGGCCTCCCTCCTTACCTGTGCATACTCGTTCCTGGCTCTGCGACTGATCTCCCTATTTTGATGTGTTCTCTGCCTTCTGTACTTTTTCCATTCTCTATTGCACTTTGTTTTTGCCTCCTTACACCGTCGGTAAACCAGGGGCTCGTGCTGGACTTCCCATTGTTCTGTATCGACCCTCATTAGTGCGGGAAAAAAGAACCGTTCCACTGCCATCCTGCACTTTGAGCTCGTTGCATTAGTCCAACCATTTTCTTTACTGGCTTTTCCTGCCAGTTCTCTGTCCCACGGAACTCCTGCAGGAAGTTCCTCAACCCTTTGTAGTCCCCCCTCTTTTTATAGTCAGTTTTCCCATCAACTCCTGTTCACTATCACTCCTCCCACTTTGCAACTCTACTATGTATTCAAAGCACAGAACCACGTGGTCATAGCTCCTAGGGGACTCTTCATATGTGATTGTCCCTCCAATGTCCTGAACTCGCCCAGGGTGAACTCAAAGGTCCAATCTTGCTTGGTTCAACCTCTCCCTCCTCACATCTTGTAGAGTGATCCTTAACCATGTTCTGGAGCATGAGGTTCTCCAGCACCACACATCCAACATCTGGCTCTCCATGTTTCAGAACCCCCATGGCTCCATGATTTTTCCCAGCAATCTCCCCCTGTGGTTGCAAATCCCCCATAACCACAACTTTGACTCATGCTGGACGTGAGCACTTCTTGCCACCTCCATCAAGTGTGTCCACCATTGCTCTGTTGCTCTCTTTCATATTCCCTCTTGGCCTCCCTGCAGTTCTGTGGTGGAATTATACATAACTGCAATTGACCACCCTTGTGCTCCCCACTGAGTGAATACGCTACTATGATAGTCCCTTTCTCCTGTCTCGTCTATGGCCTCCCATTTTCTACCTCGATTTCCATCGGTTTTTAGCGAGCAGAGCAACCCCCTCCTCCCCTCTGCCCCTTCTATCTTTCCTCTGATCTGGTATCCTGGTGGGAAGATTGCAATCTGTTATTGTCTCCGTGAGTGTTGTTTCTAGTAACTGCTATGATTCTGGGACTTCTCCATTGATTCTTTCTTGCCATTCTCATGTTCATTCGTTAATCCATCCGCATTTGTGTAACCAAACCTTCAAACTCTGTTGCACTAACAGTAACCTGTGGTCCAGGGGAATACTGGGAGTTGAGAGAGCAGGAAGCCCAGGGGTGGCGCCTGAGGACGGTTGCAAATGGAGGTGAGGAAGCAGCTCCCATAGGGGTTGCTTGTAGGGGTAGGTTCGTGGTGTGGGGAAGAACAGAGGGATCGGTTTGTGATGGTTTGTTTGATTGTTCAGTTGCCTGGGGGTGTCGTGGCCTGGAGTCCTCTTCTGCAGGTGTTCTGGGGGGGGTGCTTGTCCTTCCACCTTGTTCCTGGGTTATTTTCTGTGCGCCTTTTACTCATTTCCTCCCATTCCACATATTCGTTTATGCACTCTCTTTTTCAGTATCATCCTTTCCTCACTGTGTTCTGTCTCGATCGAGTACACACTCATGAAACTTCTGTTTGCATCTCAGCCATGCTTTTCTCACTGCAGGATCATGTTCGGGTGATTCTGCCCTTGAAAATTACTTTGAAGGCCGATTCCTTTTCTTTGTGAACCACCCGATTCTTCTCCGAAAATTGCCACCTGGGTCATGTCTCCCTCGCCCTATCACCTTCATATACCTTCAAATCGCTTTTCTCCTCCTGCTTTCTTTCATCATAAGTTTTTTTTTTGTTCCCCCCTTTTTTTAGCTTTCGTCTAGCCCCATAGACAAAAACTGATCTCTTCCCTTTTCACCTCACCTCTGAGACTCCCACTGCATCCTCTGAGGTGTTTAGTTCCTTCCGAGAGTGTTCCTTCCATCAGTCCCTACCCTACTGTGGCCCCCTATGCTCATTGGTTTGTCCTCTTGCTCACTCTGTTCCTGGCCCCCACAAGTGTCATGGCTTAAGGTCCCTGCACATGTCCCTAGTTCCTTCAATGTCTTCTTCCAAACCACTCCTTCTGTCCTTAGTGTGCTCCACTGTCTTTGTTTTGGCCCCATGTGGGTTTGACAGGACCTCTGCATACAGTTTAGCTTCCATGCTCCTTCAGACCCCTTGTCTGTGTCTGATGTAGACATTGCCTGATGCTAACTCTGTAATAATCTTTGTCTCTAGGCTGTTTCAGATGTCTCAGCTCCCTTCTAATCTCTGTATCTTGCTTCTGCTACTGTGGCATGTTGCTTTCCACTCTTCTGCATTCCTGCTGCTAACCTCTCCCTCTCTTGGCCAAGACTCATCTGGCCTCCTTCCCCAGTCCTTCCCTCCTTTTTTGGAGCTCCTGCCACCCAGTCCTCCCGTCCCAGAATCGTCCCTTCGGCCCTGTTCTCATCCTATTCGAGGTTGCCCATTGCTCCACGGAAGGAAGGGGAGAGATGGTTAGGGGGAGGGAAATAGATGGTTAGGGGGAATGGGGATGGATGGTTATGGGGAGGGGAGAGGTAGCTGGGGGGAGGGGGTTAGATGGTTTGATGGAGGGGTTCGAAGTTTGGGTGAGGTAGGTGGGCTAGGGGAGGGGGAGAGATGATTAGGGGAAGGGGAGACGTGTTTGTGTCAAGTGATAATGTGTTGTGTATGTGTGCTTAGTGTAAGTGTGTGTGCAGTGGTGGAGAGAGAGGATGGGATTAAGGGGGCGGGGGGAGGGGAGAGAAGGAAAGTGACCCATTAGAAGCAGGGGAGGTGTGGTGTGTGTGTGATGGGATTAGAAGGGAGGAGGGGAAAGACGGCTGATAACTGGTCCTCTTCACGGGTGAGTGTGTGTGTGTGTGTGTGTGAGGGAGAGAAGGATAGGGGGTACAGGAAGGGGTTTGTTTGGTGAAAAGATCCGTTATACCTCTCTGTCGGTGTAAGGCCTCACATTTTAGTCCCAGCTGCTTCCTAGTAATGTTGCTACTCTCTCCACTTAATGCCTTTTCTGGATTAAAGATCAATTACTGCTGGTTCTTATCCTATTCCTAGCTCACAATCATTGAACAGCGGACTTCCTAGCTTTCCTAAGTATTCATACTGCAAATAACTACCGGTAGTAATTACTTGTTAACCACCCTCGCTAGACTGCTGTCCTCCTCACACTCTCACCAAACACTATCGTCACTTTATCTATGCCTTTACTCTAATTCTGTGGTGTGTGTGTGTGTGTGTGTGTGTGTGTGTGTGTTGGTGTGTGTGTTGTGGTGTGGTGTGTGTGTGTGTGTATGTGTGTGTGTTGTGCGTGGTGTATG
>NC_069440.1:8758938-8786438 GCF_026875155.1 Cherax quadricarinatus | reverse complement strand
TCTCACTTTCCACAAGCTTCTTTCTCACTTTCCCACGCTCCTTTCTAACTTTCCCACGCTCTTGTTAGTTTTCCATGCTCCCGTTACTTTCCCATGATTCTCTGTTACTTTCCCACGCTCCTCTGTCACTTTCTCAAACTATTCTCTTACTTTCCTAGGTTATTTTGTTACTTTCCCACGGTATTCTATCACTTTCCTACGCTCTTCTGGCACTTTCCCACATTATTCTGTTACCTTCCCACGCTACTGTTACTTTCTCATGCTATTCTGTTGCCTTCCCACGCTACTGTTACTTTCCCACGCTATTCTGTTACTTCCCACGCTACTGTTACTTTCCCACGCTATTCTGTTACTTCCCACGCTACTGTTACTTTCCCACGCTATTCTGTTACTTCCCACGCTACTGTTACTTTCCCATGCTATTCTGTTGCTTTACCGCGCTCCTCTGTTACTTTCCCACGCCATTCTATTACTTTCCCACGTTATTCTGTTACTTTCTCACGCTACTGTCACTTTCCCACGCTATTACTTTCCCACGCTATTCTGCTACTTTCTCAGGCTATTTTGTTACTTTCCCACGCTATTCTGTTACTTTCCCACGCTATTCTGTTACTTTCCCACGCTATTCTGTTACTTTCCCACGCTATTTTGTTACTTTCTCACGCTATTCTGTTACTTTCCCACGCCGTTTTGTTACTTTCTCACGCTATTTTGTTACTTTCCCACACTTTTGTTACTTTCCCACGCTATTTTGTTACTTTTCCACGCTATTTTGTTACTTTCCCACACTTTTGTTACTTTCCTACGCTGTTTTGTTACTTTCTCACGCTATTTTGTTACTTTCCCACACTTTTGCTACTTTCCCACGCTATTTTGTTACTTTCCCACACTATTTTGTTACTTTCCCACACTTTTGTTACTTTCCCATGCTGTTTTGTTGCTTTCCCACGCTCTTCTGTTACTTTCCCACGCTATTCTGTTACTTTCCCACGCTATTCTGTTACTTTCCCACGCTATTTTGTTACTTTTCCACGCTATTTTGTTACTTTCCCACGCTATTCTGTTACTTTCCCACGCTGTTTTGTTACTTTCTCACACTATTTTGTTACTTTCCCACACTTTTGTTACTTTCCCACGCTATTTTGTTACTTTCCCACGCTATTTTGTTACTTTCCCACACTTTTGTTACTTTCCTACGCTGTTTTGTTACTTTCCCACGCTATTTTGTTACTTTCCCACACTTTTGCTACTTTCCCACGCTATTTTGTTACTTTCCCACACTATTTTGTTACTTTCCCACACTTTTGTTACTTTCCCACGCTGTTTTGTTGCTTTCCCACACTATTCTGCTACTTTAGCACGCTATTGTTACTTTCCCACACTGTTTTGTTACTTTCCCAAGCTATTTTGTTACTTTCTCACGCTATTTTGTTACTTTCTCACGCTATTTTGTTACTTTCCCACGCTATTTTGCTACTTTCCCACACTTTTGTTACTTTCCCACGCTATTTTGTTACTTTCCCACGCTATTTTGTTACTTTCCCACGCTGTTTTGTTACTTTCCCACGCTATTTTGTTACTTTCCCACGGTATTTTGTTACTTTCCCACGCTATTTTGTTACTTTCCCACGCTATTTTGATACTTTCCCACGCTATTTTGTTACTTTCCCACGCTATTTTGTTACTTTCCCACTCTATTTTGTTACTTTCCTACGTTTTCGTTACTTTCCCACGCTGTTTTGTTACTTTCCTACGCTTTTGTTACTTTCCCACGCTACTTTGTTACTTTCCCACACTATTTTGTTACTTTCCCACGCTGTTTTGGTTACTTTCCCACGCTATTTTGTTACTTTCCCACGCTATTTTGTTACTTTCCCACGCTATTTTGTTACTTTCCCACACTATTTTGTTTCTTTCCCACGCTGTTTTGTTACTTTCCCACGCTATTTTGTTACTTTCCCACGCTATTTTGTTACTTTCCCACGCTATTTTGTTACTTTCCCACGCTATTTTGTTACTTTCCCACGCTATTTTGTTACTTTCCCACTCTATTTTGTTACTTTCCTACGTTTTCGTTACTTTCCCACGCTGTTTTGTTACTTTCCTACGCTTTTGTTACTTTCCCACGCTACTTTGTTACTTTCCCACACACTATTTTGTTACTTTCACACGCTGTTTTGTTACTTTCCCACGCTATTTTGTTACTTTCCCACGCTATTTTGTTACTTTCCCACGCTATTTTGTTACTTTCCCACACTATTTTGTTTCTTTCCCACGCTGTTTTGTTACTTTCCCACGCTATTTTGTTACTTTCCCACGCTATTTTGTTACTTTCCCACGTTATTTTGTTACTTTCCCACGCTATTTTGTTACTTTCCTACGCTATTCTGTTACTTTCCCACGCTATTTTGTTACTTTCCCACGCTATTTTGTTACTTTCCCACGCTATTTTGTTACTTTCCTACGCTATTCTGTTACTTTCCCACGCTATTTTGTTACTTTCCCACGCTATTTTGTAACTTTCTCACGCTATTTTGTTACTTTCCCACGCTATTTTGTTACTTTCCCACGCTATTTTGTTACTTTCTCACGCTATTTTGTTACTTTCCCTCGCTATTTTGTTACTTTCCCACGTTATTTTGTTACTTTCCCACGCTATTTTGTTACTTTCCTACGCTATTCTGTTACTTTCCCACGCTATTTTGTTACTTTCCCACGCTATTTTGTTACTTTCCCACGCTATTCTGTTACTTTCCCACGCTATTCAGTGGCACCACTGTCACTTACCTGGAGTCCTTTCATCAGTGGCAGGCAAGAGGTCCAAGAACTGCTTAAATGGTGAGGGAGGTGAGAATGAGGGTACTCACTGGAAGCTACATGGTTGTGCACCAGCTCCAGGCCACAGTAAGATCTGTTGTCGTTCCTCAGTGTTCTTCCTGGCCGTCCATTTCCTGGTGACCCAGAGAGCCAGCAGCAGCAGCAGCAGCAGCACACCCAGGCTCCCACCCACCACAACACCACCAACGTTCCACCAAGCCACCTGCTCCACCACACCACCTGCTGACAACAACCACAACTATCATCTATATAACAACTTAACAATAATAGTACTTCAATTATTGAATAATACATTTGGATTTTATTTTGTAATTCATTCTGTAGATATAATATTGAGGATTATTATTGTATTGTAGACATGTGAGCTTAAATCGTCCTCAAAGATTTAAGTTATACCTTAAATTAAGGAAACAAAGCAAATGCAATAGTAATTATGGACAAGTAGATTACAGTAGAAAAATGAGCTTGTTATTAGAAGACTGAGGAACTTATGGGCCTCTTAAAGGGGAACTTGTGTGACTGTTAAGGGAACTCAACCTAATTGACAGGGTGAATAAGGACTGAATGTTTGAAAGATGAGGCGCAGGAACACGTACAACAGGAAGTTGAAAACTCAGATGAGTCGTAGGGATGTTAGGAAGCATTTCTCCGGGAAGTGGAACCAACTGGAGAATGAAGTGGTACAGGCAGGTTCCATACATAGCTTTAAGAAGAGGTACGATAAAGCTCTCGAAACAAGGAGAGAACCTAACAACTAGCGAAGAAGCCGGGCCAGGAGCTGTGAATCAACCCCTGCAACCACATATAAGTGAGCACACACACACAGTATTACCTCTCATAAAACTTAATTCCTTTTGAAGTATTCTCCCTTGCTGTAAAGTCTGTTATTAAGCCTCTCTCCACACAGACACACACACAGACACACACACACAGACACACACACACACACACACCACACACACACACACACACACACCACACACACACACACACACACACACACACACACACACACACGCACACAGTTTCTGGACAGGCTGCAGGCCTGGTCCAGAAACTGGCTCCTGGAGTTCAACCCCACCAAGTGCAAAGTCATGAAGATTGGGGAAGGGCAAAGAAGACCGCAGACGGAGTACAGTCTAAGGGGTCAAAAACTACAAACTTCACTCAAGAAAAAAAGATCTTGTGGTGAGTATAACACCAGGCACATCTCCTGAGGCGCACATCAACCAAATAACTGCCGCAGCATATGTGCGCCTGGCAAACCTAAGAACAGCATTCCGACATTTCAATAAGGAATCGTTCAGGACCCTGTACACCGTGTATGTCAGGCCAATATTGGAGTATACAGCACCAGTTTGGAACCCACACCTAGCCAAGCACGTACGGAAATTAGAGAAAGTGCAAAGGTTTGCAACGAGACTAGTCCTGGAGCTAAGGGGTATGTCCTTCGAGGAGAGGTTAAGGGAAATCGACCTGACGATTCTGGAGGACAGGAGAGATAGGGAAGATATGATGACGACATATAAAATATTGAGAGGAATTGACAAGGTGGACAGATACAGGATGTTCCAGAGATGGGACACAGCAACAAGGGGTCACAATTGGAAATTGAAGATTCTGATAAATCACAAGGATGCTAGGAAGTATTTCTTCAGTCAGTGAGTTGTCAGGAGGTGGAATAGTCTGAGGAGTGATGTAGTGGAGGCAGGATCTATACAAAGCTTTAAGAAGAGGTATGATAAAGTTCATGGAGCAGGAAGAGAGACCTAGTAGCAACCAGTGAAGAGGCGGGGCCAGGAGCTGTGAATCGACCCCTGCAACCTCAACTAGGTGAGTACACACACACATTTGAAGTATTCCCCTTAATTGTAAACTCTGGTATTAATCTTCTTCTGGCACACAGCACACAAGACAAAGTTTAGCTTCCGTTACTTTTCTTTCCTCCAGTTTGACTCTCTGAGAGGTTCAGCCACATCTAACATGCTCATCACCCTTCCTGGAGATCACTCTCAATATATTATGTCTTTCTTCACAACTGATCAAAGGTCAAGGTCACTCTCATTCAGTATGTAACCCCGTCCTATACTCCATCAAGCTCACGTTATTACAACAGTCAAGTACACTCCACCTATAGTATTATTATTATTATTATTATTTTAACATCATCAATACATTCTTTTTTATTCTCCTCGTTTCAGAGAACACACAACTTACCTTTATTAAATAGCATTAATATTCCTGGCAGAGAGAGAGACGAATAGTTAGGTTTAGCTTCAGTTCACCGGACTCTCTGAAGAATAAAGTGAAGTGAGAGGCTGGCAGGCTACTCTGCTCCGCTATAAAACAACTCTCATATACATACATGCATCGAGAACTGCTAAAGCGGTGTCTACAAGGTAGCTTAGGCCATAATTATTATATACAACGACTGTCTGGTGACCACACGAAAAATATAAATGAGTGCAATAAAAGGTTGCAAACCCTACCGAGGTCTACTTTTCCTGGTAGCAGGTGGAGGGGCGATGTGATAATAACATATTCATATTAATATATAGTTTATTTGGACATGATATATAGTTGTACAAGGAATTATAGTAGTTGAGTGTATATGCCAAAAGTCCCTTGTATGCAGAGCATTATGGGCAGGCTTAAAATTAACTTAAAATTAAGTAAACAATGACAGATTCAGTGGTAAAAATTACAGTAAACAATTTACAATATGAAGTACAACTGAATATTTGAAACAATGAAATTTGAACATTTCGATATTGAAGCATTATAGTTGTACAAGTTTGTCGCATTACAATGTATAACAAGCAAGATGATCAATTTACTGGATGTTGTCTTGAAGTTCTAAGATTTAAGTAATTGGGAGAATTATTGGTAATGTTAAACGCTGAGCGTTGATTTAGTCCTGGGCGAGTAAGTGGTTTTTTTAGATGTCTTAAGTTGATTTTCAGGCCTGGTTACTTTAGTATGTTCTGGTAATGAATTCCAGATTTTGGGGCTCATTATGTGCATAGAGTTTTTACACAGTGTAATATGGACACGGGGTACATCAAAAAGAGATGTGTGTCTTGTGTTATGGTGGTGTGTCCTGTTAAGGTTGATGAGGAGAAGTTTGAGTGGAGGGTTTATGTTTGTGTGTATTGTTCTATGTATGTAGTAGACACATGAATAAATTTGGATGTTCTTTATGGTGAGCAAATTTATACTTCTGAACAAAGGTGGAGTATGCTGTCGCGAGTGGGAATTTGTTATCATTCTGATTGCAGCCTTATGCTGGGTTATTAGTGGCCTTAGGTGATTTAATGTTGTTGATCCCCGTGCACAAATTCCATATGTGAGATGAGTGAGTGATACAGTGCAAGGAGAGCTGATCATGGAACATAGTACCGTATCTTTGATAGTATGCCTACTGTCTTAGAGATTTTCTTGAAAATTTGTTGTGTATGTGTTTGGAATTTGAGGCTACTGTCTAGGTGGATTCCTAGGAATTTTCCCTCTGTGAGTCTTGTGATGGGTGATCCAGTTATTGTTATGTTAAGTGGAACATTTGCAGCTCTGGTTCCAAACTGAATGAAATAGGTTTTGTCAGTATTTAAGGTAAGTTTATTCGTCATACAAGGATGTGAATTAATGGAAAAGGAAGATTATCTTTCTGTACCTGCAAGAGTGATAGCCAGATGACGTACCTGAAGACAACCGAAGTACGTATTATCGAGGGTCAGCGCCTCCGCGGCCACATACCAGACCAGCCCCCTGGTGCACCATCACCCGGGCAACCATACTTGTAAACTGACAAAATACTTGCAGAAAGGCTGCTACAAAGCTTTTCTTCACGAACCGAAAAAAGATAACGTTTTATAACTTACACACACACACACACACACACACAACACACACACACACACACACACAAACACACACACACACACACACACACACACACACACACACACACACACACACACACACACACACACACACACACACACACACACACAAACACTATAAAAAAAATACGTCAGTGAATCATAAAAATTTGTGAAGGTGAGTTAAGTCAGCAAGATGGAACGTGAGGGGAATTTCATCAGAGAAAATGTGGAAGTTTTTAAGGGATAACCAATTCAATTTTGAAGGCGCACCACCAAAGACTCTTCAGATGCGGCCCTGTTGAGAATTTTTATGATCTGTTGTCCCGCTCAAGAATATTCTCTCCTCGGTAGACAGGTTGGTACATAGATTGATCGATGGACTGACAAATATGTTGGTGGATAGATACATGGATGAGTGGAGAGACAGCTGATGGTGGAGTGATGGAGTATGCGGAGTGTTCTGAGTGTAGGATCAGTAACAGTGATAGGATAATGTGGATAGAAGAAGCAATTGGTCGTTCCAGAATCTTCATGTTATTAGTAAGTGAGCGGGGAGGAGTGAGATTATATATAATAGTATATATATAAATATATATATTTATATATATATATATATATATATATATATATATATATATCTAAATAATATATATATATATATATATATACAGTGTGAGAGAGAGACAGAGATGAGAGAAAGAGAAGGAAACGAGGGTTATGTCAGACCATGTTGACTGTACATTCATCTACCTCAGTCCTCAGTCACTCTCCCATCCACTACTTCCCCACTGCTTGTAACACTCACTCTGAATCCCAATTGGCCCACCTGTTATATTCTACCCACTGCCTCGCACCAGTCATTCTACCCACTGATATGCACCAGTCATTCTACCACTCCCTCGCACCAGTCATTCTACCCACTGCCTCGCACCAGTCATTCTACCCACTGCCTCGCACCAGTCATTCTACCCACTGCCTCGCACCAGTCATTCTACCCACTGCCTCGCACCAGTCATTCTACCCACTGCCTCGCACCAGTCATTCTACCCACTGCCTCGCACCACTGTCATTCTACCCACTGCCATGCACCAGTCATTCTACCCACTGCCTCGCACCAGTCATTCTACCCACTGCCTCGCACCAGTCATTCTACCCACTGCCTCGCACCAGTCATTCTACCCACTGCCTCGCACCAGTCATTCTACCCACTGCCTCGCACCAGTCATTCTACCCACTGCCTCGCACCAGTCATTCTACCCACTGCCTCGCACCAGTCTATTCTACCCCACTGCCTCGCACCAGTCATTCTACCCACTGCCATGCACCAGTCATTCTACCCACTGCCTCGCACCAGTCATTCTACCCACTGCCTCGCACCAGTCATTCTACCCACTGCCTCGCACCAGTCATTCTACCCACTGCCTCGCACCAGTCATTCTACCCACTGCCTCGCACCAGTCATTCTACCCACTGCCTCGCACCAGTCATTCTACCCACTGCCTCGCACCAGTCATTCTACCCACTGCCTCGCACCAGTCATTTCTACCCACTGCCTCGCACCTGCATTCACCCACTGCCTCGCACCAGTCATTCTACCCACTGCCATGCCACCAGTCATTCTACCCACTGCCTCGCACCAGTCATTCACCCACTGCCTCGCACCCAGTCATCTATCATACCCACTGCCTCGCACCAGCTCATTCTACCACTGTCTCGCACCAGTCATTCTACCCACATGCCTCGCACCAGTCATTCTACCCACGCCTCGCACCAGTCATTCTACCCACTGCCATGCACAGTCATTCTACACCACTGCACTCGCACCAGTCATTCTACCACTGCCTCGCACCAGTCATTCTACCACTGCCTCGCACCAGTCATTCTACCCACTGCTCGCACAGTCATTCTACCACTGCCTCGCACCAGCATTCTACCACTGCTCGCACAGTCATTCTACACTGCCTCGCACCAGTCATTACTACCCACTGCCTCGCCACAGTCATTCTACCCACTGCTCGCACCACTGTCATTCTAACCCACTGCCTGCACCAGTCATTCTAACCCACTGCCTCGCACCAGTTCATTCTACCCACTGCCTCGCACCGTCTTCACCCACTGCCTCGCACCAGTCATTCTACCCACTGCCTCGCACCAGTCATTCTACCCACTGGCTCGCACCAGTCATTCTACCCACTGCTCGCACCAGTCATTCTACCCACTGCCTCGCACCAGTCATTCTAAATACCCACTGCTCACAGTCATTCTAACCCACTGCCTCGCACCATCATTTACCATGGCCTCGACAGTTTCTACCGACGTGCCTCGCACCAGTCATTTACCACTGCCTCGCAAATGTGATTTAACGCCACTGCCTCGCACCAGTCATTCTACCCATCTGCCTCGCACCAGAGTCATTCTACCCATGCTCGCACAGTCATTATACCACTGTCGCACAGTCATTCTACCCATGCCTCGCACAGTCATCTACCCACGCCCGCACCATCATTCTACCACTGCCTCGCACAATCATTCTACCACTGATGCACAGTATTCTAACACGCCTCGACCAGTCATTCTACCCTCTGCTCGACCAGTCAATTAACCCACGGTTCGCACTCAGTCATTTGCCACTGCCTCGCACCACTGTCATTCTACCCATGCCTCGCACTCTGCATTCTACCCACTGCCTCGCCCACTGTCATTCTACCACTGCCTCGCACACGTCCATTGCACCCACTGCCTCCACCACTGTCATTCTACCCACTGCCTCGCACCACGTCATTCTACGCACTGCTCGCACACAGTCATTCTACCCACTGCCTCGCACGCAGTCATTCTACCCACTGCCTCGCACCACAGTCATTCTACCCACTGCCTCGCACACTGTCATTCTACCCACTGCCTCGCACCACTGTCATTCTAACCCACTGCCTCGCACCATGTCATTCTACCCACTGCCTCGCGCCACTGTCATTCTACGCACTGCCTCGCACCACTGTCATTCTACCCACTGCCTCGCACCATCATTCTACCCACTGCCTCGCACCCAGTCATTCTAACCCACTGCCTCGCACCACTGTCATTCTACCCACTGCCTCGCACCACGTCATTCTAACCCACTGCCTCGCACCATGTCATTCTACCCACTGCCTCGCACCACGTCATTCTACCCACTGCCTCGCACCATGTCATTCTACCCACTGCCTCGCACCATCTGTCTATCTACCCACTGCCTCGCACACAGTCATTCTACGCCACTGTCTCGCACCACGTCATTCTACCCACTGCCTCGCACCAGTCATTCTACCCACTGCCTCGCACCACAGTCATTCTACCCACTGCCTCGCACCACTGTCATTCTAACCCACTGCCTCGCACCAGTCATTCTACCCTGCTACCACGTCATTCTACCCACTGCCTCGCACCAGTCATTCTACCACTGCCTCGCACCATGTCATTCTACCCACTGCCTCGCACCACGTCATTCTACCCACTGCCTCGCACCAGTCATTCTACCCACTGCCTCGCACCAGTCATTCTCCCACTGCCTCGCACCACTGTCATTCTACCCACTGCCTCGCACCACGTCATTCTACCCACTGCCTCGCACCACTGTCATTCTACCCCACTGCCTCGCACCACAGTCATTCTACCCACTGCCTCGCACCACTGTCATTCTACCCCACTGCCTCGCACCACGTCATTCTACCCACTGCCTCGCACCACTGTCATTCTACCCACTGCCTCGCACCACTGTCATTCTACCCACGGCCTCGCACCACTGTCATTCTACGCACTGCCTCGCACCACTGTCATTCTACCCACTGCCTCGCACCACTGTCATTCTACCCACTGCCTAGCACCAGTCATTCTACCCACTGCCATGCACCAGTCATTCTACCCACTGCCTCGCACCAGTCATTCTACCCACTGCCTCGCACCAGTCATTCTACCCACTGCCTCGCATCAGTCATTCTACCCACTGCCTCGCACCAGTCATTCTACCCACTGCCTCGCACCAGTCATTCTACCCACTGCCTCGCACCAGTCATTCTACCCCACTGCCTCGCACCAGTCATTCTACCTCTGCCTCGCACCAGTCATTCTACCCACTGTCCTCGCACACGTCATTCTCCCACTGCTCGCACCACTGTCATTCTACCACTGCCTCGCACCACGTCATTCTAACCCACTGCCTCGCACCACTGTCATTCTACCACTGCCTCGCACCACTGTCATTCTACCCACTGCCTCGCACCACGTCATTCTACCCACTGCCTCGCACCAGTCATTCTACCCACACTGCCATGCACCAGTCATTCTAACCCACTGCCTCGCACCAGTCATTCTACCCACTGCCTCGCACCAGTCATTTACCCACTGCCTCGCACCAGTCATTCTACCCACTGCCTCGCACCAGTCATTCTACCCACTGCCTCGCACCAGTCATTCTACCCACTGCCTCGCACCAGTCATTCTACCCACTGCCTCGCACCAGTCATTCTACCCTCTGCCTCGCACCAGTCATTCTACCCACTGTCTCGCACACAGTCATTCTGCCCACTGCCTCGCACCACTGTCATTCTACCCACTGCCTCGCACTACTGTCATTCTACCCACTGCCTCGCACCACTGTCATTCTACGCACTGCCTCGCACCACAGTCATTCTACCCACTGCCTCGCACCACTGTCATTCTACCCACTGCCTCGCACCACTGTCATTCTACGCACTGCCTCGCACCACTGTCATTCTACCCACTGCCTCGCACCACAGTCATTCTACCCACTGCCTCGCACCACAGTCATTCTACCCACTGCCTCGCACCACTGTCATTCTACCCACTGCCTCGCACCACTGTCATTCTACCCACTGCCTCCAACTGCCTCGCACCACTGTCATTCTACCCACTGCCTCGCACCACTGTCATTCTACGCACTGCCTCGCACCACTGTCATTCTACCCACTGCCTCGCACCACAATCATTCTACCCACTGCTTCGCACCACAGTCATTCTACCAACTGCCTCGCACCACTGTCATTCTACCCACTGCCTCGCACCACAGTCATTCTACCCACTGCCTCGCACCACTGTCATTCTACCCACTGCCTCGCACCACAGTCATTCTACCCACTGCCTCGCACCACTGTCATTCTACCCACTGCCTCGCACCACTGTCATTCTACCCACTGCCTCGCACCACAGTCATTCTACCCACTGTCTCGCACCACAGTCATTCTACGCACTGCCTCGCACCACTGTCATTCTACCCACTGCCTCGCACCACAGTCATTCTACCCACTGCCTCGCACCACTGTCATTCTACCCACTGCCTCGCACCACAGTCATTCTAACCCACTGCCTCGCACCACTGTCATTCTAACCACTGCCTCGCACCACTGTCATTCTACCCACTGCCTCGCACCACTGTCATTCTACCCACTGCCTCGCACCACTGCATTCTACCATGCCTCGCACACGTCATCTACCCACTGCCTCGCACCACTGTCATTCTACCCACTGCCTCGCACCACTGTCATTCTACCCACTGCCTCGCACCACTGTCATTCTACCCACTGCCTCGCACCACTGTCATTCTACCCACTGCCTCGCACCACTGTCATTCTACCCACTGCCTCGCACCACTGTCATTCTAACCCACTGCCTCGCACCACTGTTATTCTACCCACTGCCTCGCACCACTGTCATTCTACCCACTGCCTCGCACCACTGTCATTCTACCCACTGTCTCGCATCACTGTCATTCTACCCACTGCCTCGCACCACTGTCATTCTACCCACTGCCTCGCACCACAGTCATTCTACCCACTGCCTCGCACCACAGTCATTCTACCCACTGCCTCGCACCACAGTCATTCTACCCACTGCCTCGCACCACAGTCATTCTACCCACTGCCTCGCACCACAATCATTCTACCCACTGCCTCGCACCACAGTCATTCTACCCACTGCCTCGCACCACACTCATTCTACCCACTGCCTCGCACCACAGTCATTCTACCCACTGCCTCGCACCACAGTCATTCTACCCACTGCCTCGCACCACTGTCATTCTACCCACTGCCTCGCACCACTGTCATTCTACCCACTGCCTCGCACCACTGTCATTCTTCCCACTGCCTCGCACCACAGTCATTCTACCCACTGCCTCGCCCCACAGTCATTCAAACCCACTGCCTCGCACCACTGTCTTTCTACCCACTGCCTCACACCACTGTCATTCTACCCACTGCCTCGCACCACTGTCATTCTACCCACTGCCTCGCACCACTGTCATTCTACCCACTGCCTCGCACCACTGTCATTCTACCCACTGCCTCGCACCACTGTCATTCTACCCCTGCCTCGCACCACTGTCATTCTACCCACTGCCTCGCACCACTGTCATTCTACCCACTGCCTCGCACCACAGTCATTCTACCCACTGCCTCGCACCACTGTCATTCTACCCACTGCCTCGCACCACTGTCATTCTACCCACTGCCTCGCACCACTGTCATTCTACCCACTGCCTCGCAACACTGTCATTCTACCCACTGACTCGCACCACTGTCATTCTACCCACTGCCTCGCACCACTGTCATTCTACCCACTGCCTCGCACCACTGTCATTCTACCCACTGCCTCGCACCACTGTCATTCACCCACAGCCTCGCACCACAGTCCATTCTACCCACTGCCTCGCACCACTGTCATTCTACCCACTGCCTCGCACCACATGTCATTCTACCACTGCCTCGCACCACTGTCATTCTACCCACTGCCTCGCACCACAGTCATTCTACCCACTGCCTCGCACCACAGTCATTCTACCCACTGCCTCGCACCACTGTCATTCTACCCACTGCCTCGCACCACTGTCATTCTTACCCACTGCCTCCAACTGCTCGCACCACTGTCATTCTAACCCACGCCTCGCACCACTGTCATTCTACGCACTGCTCGACCACTGTCATTCTACCCACTGCCTCGCACCACATCATTCTACCCACTGCTCGCACCACAGTCATTCTACAACTGCCTCGCACCACTGTCATTCTACCACTGCCTCGCACACAGTCATTCTACCCACTGCCTCGCACCACTGTCATTCTTCCCACTCCCTCGCCCCCGGGTAAATTCAAAACCCACTCCCTCGCACCACTGTCATTCTACCCACGCCTCGCACCACGCCCATTCTACCCACTCCCCTCGCACCACACCCATTCAAAACCCCACTGCCTCGCACCACATTTCATTCTACCCACTCCCTCGCCCCAAATGCATTCAAACCCACGCCTCGCACCACTGTCATTCTACCCACTGCCTCAAAACCCCGGGCCCATTCAAAACCCACTGCCTCCCCCCACTGCCCATTCAAAACCCCACTCCCTCGCACCCCCTTCCCTTCTACCCACTGCCCGGCACCACTGTAAATTCTCCCCCCACTCCCTCGCAACACGGGTCTTTTCCTACCCATTTACTCGCCCCACTGTCACCAAACCCACTGCCGCCCCAACACTTCTTTCTCCCCGGGGGCTGCACCACTGTCTTTCCCTACCCACTGTCTCGAAACACGTCATTCAAACCCATTTGCCTCGAAACCACTGTCATTCTACCCACTGTCTCGCACCACTGTCATTTTTATAAATAATGTCATTAATTTGTGTTGTGTTTGATGTAGTGATGACAGGTGTAATATTTGTCAGGACACAGGACAAGTGTTGCCTCAGGACACAGGACAAGTGTTGCCTCAGGACACAGGACAAGTGTTGCCTCAGGACACAGGACAAGTGTTGCCTCAGGACACAGGACAAGTGTTGCCTCAGGACACAGGACAAGTGTTGCCTCAGGACACAGGACAAGTGTTGCCTCAGGACACAGGACAAGTGTTGCCTCAGGACACAGGACAAGTGTTGCCTCAGGACACAGGACAAGTGTTGCCTCAGGACACAGGACAAGTGTTGCCTCAGGACACAGGACAAGTGTTGCCTCAGGACACAGGACAAGTGTTGCCTCAGGACACAGGACAAGTGTTGCCTCAGGACACAGGACAAGTGTTGCCTCAGGACACAGGACAAGTGTTGACTCAGGACACAGGACAAGTGTTGCCTCAGACACAGGACAAGTGTTGCCTCAGGACACAGGACAAGTGTTGCCTCAGGACACAGGACAAGTGTTGCCTCAGACACAGGACAAGTGTTGCCTCAGGACACAGGACAAGTGTTGCCTCAGGACACAGGACAAGTGTTGCCTCAGGACACAGGACAAGTGTTGCCTCAGGACACAGGACAAGTGTTGCCTCAGGACACAGGACAAGTGTTGCCTCAGGACACAGGACAAGTGTTGCCTCAGGACACAGGACAAGTGTTGCCTCAGGACACAGGACAAGTGTTACCTCAGGACACAGGACAAGTGTTGACTAAGGACACAGGACAAGTGTTACCTCAGGACACAGGACAAGTGTTGCCTCAGGACACAGGACAAGTGTTGCCTCAGGACACAGGACAAGTGTTGCCTCAGGACACAGGACAAGTGTTGCCTCAGGACACAGGACAAGTGTTGCCTCAGGACACAGGACAAGTGTTGCCTCAGGACACAGGACAAGTGTTGCCTCAGGACACAGGACAAGTGTTGCCTCAGGACACAGGACAAGTGTTGCCTCAGGACACAGGACAAGTGTTGCCTCAGGACACAGGACAAGTGTTGCCTCAGGACACAGGACAAGTGTTGCCTCAGGACATCAGGACAAGTGTTGCCTCAGGACACAGGACAAGTTGTTGCCTCAGGACACAGGACAAGTGTTGCCTCAGGACACAGGACAAGTGTTGCCTCAGGACACAGGACAAGTGTTGCCTCAGGACACAGGACAAGTGTTGCCTCAGGACACAGGACAAGTGTTGCTCAGGACACAGACAAGTGTTGCCTCAGGACACAGGACAAGTGTTGCCTCAGACACAGGACAAGTGTTGCCTCAGGACACAGGACAAGTGTTGACTCAGGACACAGGACAAGTGTTGCCTCAGGACACAGGACAAGTGTTGCCTCATTACACAGGACAAGTGTTGCCTCAGGACACAGGACAAGTGTTGACTCAGGACACAGGACAAGTGTTGCCTCAGGACACAGGACAAGTGTTGACTCAGGACACAGGACAAGTGTTGCCTCAGGACACAGGACAAGTGTTGCCTCAGGACACAGGACAAGTGTTGACTCAGGACACAGGACAAGTGTTGCCTCAGGACACAGGACAAGTGTTGACTCAGGAAAACAGGACAAGTGTTGCCTCACGACACAGGACAAGTGTTGACTCAGGACACAGGACAAGTGTTGCCTCACGACACAGGACAAGTGTTGACTCAGGACACAGGACAAGTGTTGCCTCACGACACAGGACAAGTGTTGACTCAGGACACAGGACAAGTGTTGCCTCACGCGGGTCTTAGTCATAAGATGACCCGAAAATGGAGCTTTTGGTCATCTGATCGAGGCCTTCCCCTGGCTAAGTTAATTTTAGGGACTGAAGTCTCGGTGTGACTATTATAGTACATAAATGATATATTAAGTAAAAGAACACTAAGGCAACTAAAGTGATATTTTATTGTGGCAACGTTTCGCTCTCCAGGAGCTTCATCAAGCCATTATAAACAATATAACATTTTATTGCCACAATAAAATGTTAAATTAGTTTCATTTGTGTTGTTTTACTTAAGATATTGTCAGTAATTCTAGCAATATTAATACATAAATGGTATATAATACCGACAAGATGAAGAGAAGACACATGTGCAGCATCCGGGTATCTTTATTTGTAGACGTATCTCCATCCAGTTTGTAGACGTATCTCCATCCAGTTTGTAGACGTATCTCCATCCAGTTTGTAGACGTATCTCCATCCAGTTTGTAGACGTATCTCCATCCAGTGGCTTATCAATACAATACAAGGATATAATGTGAAGATTGCAGAATTATGTAAAAACGATGAGTAATCAGTCCCTCAGTCTTGAAGTTGGTGAAGATCACCGTAGTCTTGAAGGAAGTGAAGTTCTTCACCAACGCCAAGGCTCACACACTGATTACCTCATCTTTAGTATGTAATTCTACATTCTTCACATTATGTCCTTGTCCTGATAAAGCCACTGGTTGGCGAAACGTCTACAAATAAAGATACCCACATGTTGCACATGTGGCGTGACTGTTATAGCAGTGATTGTTGTGATAGCGTCTGGAGACAGAACGTATCTGGGATGGTGTGCTGGAGGGAGAACGTGGCTGGGATGCTGTGCTGGAGGGAGAACGTGGCTGGGATGCTGTGCTGGAGGGAGAACGTGGCTGGGATGCTGTGCTGGAGGGAGAACGTGGCTGGGATGCTGTGCTGGAGGGAGAACGTGGCTGGGATGCTGTGCTGGAGGGAGAACGTGGCTGGGATCTGTGCTGGAGGGGGAGCGTGGCTGGGATGCTGTGCTGGACGGAGAACGTGGCTGGGATGCTGTGCTGGAGGGAGAGCGTGGCTGGGATGCTGTGCTGGAGGGAGAACGTGGCTGGGATGCTGTGCTGGAGGGGGAACGTGGCTGGGATTGCTGTGCTGGAGGAGAACGTGGCTTGGGTGCTGTGCGGAGGGAGAACGTGGCTGTGATGCTGTGCTGGAGGGGGGAAAGTGGCTGGGATGCTGTGCTGGAGGGGGAACGTGGCTGGGATGCTGTGCTGGAGGGAGAACGTGGCTGGGATGCTGTGCTGGAGGGGGAACGTGGCTGGGATGCTGTGCTGGAGGGAGAACGTGGCTGAGATGCTGGCTGGAGGGGGAACTGGGTGGGATGCTGTGCTGGAGGGGGAACGTGGGTGGGATGCTGTGCTGGAGGGAGAACGTGGCTGGGAGCTGTACTGGAGGGGGAACGTGGCTGGGATCTGTGCTGGGGGGAGAACGTGGCTGGATGCTGTGCTGGAGGGAGAACGTGGCTGGTGGGTGTGCTGGGGGAGAACTGTGGGATGCTTGCTGGAGGGGAACGTGGCTGGGATGCTTGCAGGAGGGAGAACTGGCTGGGATCTGTGCTGAGGGAGACGTGGCTGAATGCTGTGCAGGAGGAGAACGTGGCTGGATTTCGTCTGGAGGGGAACGTGGCTGGAGCTGTGCGGAGGGAGAACGTGGCTGGAAGCTGTGCTGAGGGAAAAGGCTGGATGCTTTGCGGAGGGAGAACGTGCTGTATGCTGTCTGAGGGAACGTGGCTGGATGCTGTGCTGGAGGGGAACGTGGCTGGGATGCTGTGCTGGAGGGAAAAAACTGGCTGGATAAAGTCTGGAGGAAACGTGCTGGATGCTGTGCGGGGGAGAAGTGGCTTGGGTCGTCTGGAGGGGAACGGCTGGGATGCTGTCTGGAGGGAGAACGTGGCTGGATAATGTCTGGAGGGAGAACGTGGCTTGGATGCTGTGCTGAGGGGGAACTTGCTGGATGCTGTGCTGGAGGGAGAACGTGGCTGGATGCTGTGCTTGAGGGGGAAACGTGGCTTGGATTCTGTCTGAGGAAAATGGCTGGATGCGTGCTGAAAGGGGGAACGTGGCTGGGATGCTTGCTGGAGGGAGAACGTGCGGGGTGCTGTGCTGGAGGGAGTACTGGCTGGGATGCTGTGCTGGAGGGAGAACGTGGCTGGGATGCTGTGCTGGAGGGGGAACGTGCTGGGTGCTGTGCTGGAGGGAGAACGTGGCTGGATGCTGTGCTGGGGGGAACGTGGCTGGGATGCTGGTGCTGGAGGGAGAAGTGGGTGGGGTTCTGTGCTGGAGGGGGAACGTGGCTGGGATGCTGTGGCTGGAGGGAGAACGTGGCTGGGATGCTGTGCTGGAGGGGGGAAAGTGGCTGGGATGCTGTGCTGGAGGGAGAACGTGGCTGGGATGCTGTGCTGGAGGGGGGGAAAGTGGCTGGGATGCTGTGCTGGAGGGAGAACGTGGCTGGGATGCTGTGCTGGAGGGAGAACGTGGCTGGGTGCTGTGCTGGAGGGAGAACGTGGCTGGGATGGGTTTTGCGGAGGGGAACGTGGTTGGGATGCTGTGCTGGAGGGGGAACGTGGCTGGGATGCTGTGCTGGAAAGGGGGAACGTGGCTGGGAGCTGTGCTGGAGGGAAAACGTGGCTGGGATGCTGTGCTGGAGGGAGAACGTGGCTGGGATGCTGTGCTGGAGGGAGAACGTGGCTGGGATGCTGTGCTGGAGGGAGAACGTGGCTGGGATGCTGTGCTGGAGGGAGAACGTGGCTGGGATGCTGTGCTGGAGGGAGAACGTGGCTGGGATGCTGTGCTGGAGGGGGAACGTGGCTGGGATGCTGTGCTGGAGGGAGAACGTGGCTGGGATGCTGTGCTGGAGGGAGAACGTGGCTGGATGCTGTGCTGGAGGGAGAACGGGCTGGGATGCTGTGCTGGAGGGAGAACGTGGCTGGGAAAGCTGTGCTGGAGGGAGAACGTGGCTGGGATGCTGTGCTGGAGGGAGAACGTGGCTGGGATGCTGTGCTGGAGGGAGAACGTGGCTGGGATGCTGTGCTGGAGGGAGAACGTGGTTGGGAGCTGTGCTGGAGGGAGAACGGGCTGGGATGCTGTGCTGGAGGGGGAACGGGCTGGGATGCTGTGCTGGAGGGGGAACGGGCTGGGATGCTGTGCTGGAGGGGGAACGGGGGTGGGATGCTGTGCTGGAGGGGAACGTGGCTGGGATGCTGTGCTGGAGAGGGAACTGGCTGGGATGCTGTGCTGGAGGGAGAAAAGTGGCTGGGATGCTGTGCTGGAGGAGAACGTGGCTGGGATGCTGTGCTGGAGGGGGAACGTGGCTGGGATGCTGTGCTGGAGGGGAGAACGTGTCTGGGTGCTGTGCGGAGGGAGTACGTGGCTGGGATGCTGTGCTGGAGGGAGAACGTGGCTGGGATGCTGTGCTGGAGGAGAACGTGGCTGGGATGCTGTGCTGGAGGGGGAACGTGGCTGGGATGCTGTGCTGGAGGGGAAACGTGGGTGGGATGCTGTGGCTGGAGGGGGGAAAGTGGCTGGGATGCTGTGGCTGGAGGGAGAACGTGGCTGGGATGCTGTGCTGGAGGGAGAACGTGGCTGGGATGCTGTGCTGGAGGGAGAACGTGGCGGGGTCTGTGCTGGAGGGAGAACGTGGCTGGGATGCTGGCTGGAGGGGGGAAAGTGGCTGGGATGCTGTGCTGGAGGGAGAACGTGGCTGGGATGCTGTGCTGGAGGAGAACCGGCTGGGATGCTGTGCTGGAGGGAGAACGGGGTGGGGTGCCCGTGCTGGATGGAGAACGTGGCTGGGGTGCTGTGCTGGAGGGAGAACGTGGCTGGGAATGCTGTGCTGGAGGGAGAACGTGGTTGGGATGATGTGCTGGAGGGAGAACGTGGCTGGGATGCTGTGCTGGAGGGAGAACGTGGCTGGGATGCTGTGCTGGAGGGAGGTTGCAGATAAACAATGTGTGATGTATTATGTTGTGATGTTCAGGGAGTATGTTGTGCTCACGTGGGTCCTGGGAACTGCCTGGCATGTTGTGCGTTCGTGTGTGTGTGTGTTGTGTGTGTGTGTGTGTTGTGTGTGTTGTGTGTGTGTGTGTGTGTGTGTGTGTGTGTGTGTGTGTCGGCCTGTGTAAGTGCTGGAGAGTGGAGAAAAATTCCATTTTTTTGCCAGCAGGCCGGAGGCCGGAATGGAAGTGTCGCGGTCCGCGGACACCAGTGATAGTGTTCGGTCTTCCGGTGGCGTAGTTATGACTCATGTGGGTTTTGCATTTGCTTTTGACTGTAAATATCTATCTATTCTATCTATCTATCTATCTATCTATTCTATTATATATATATATATATATATTATATATATATTTTATATATATATATATATATATATATTTTAAATTTGTATTGTAAAGGTGAGTTTGTCTGTCCTTGCTGGTAATCACAGGTAAAGTATTTACGAGGTGTTTAACATTTTTGAAATTTACGGAGCATGGGAACTTAGGTTGACTTATTTTTAAATACCTTTAAGTAAACCCCTAGACAAGGTATTTTATCACCCTCTTACTTCCATGTTAACTTGGTAACACATATCATCGTCATTCTTCCCACTGCTTCACACCACTGTCATTCTACCCACTGCTTCATACCACTGTCATTCTCCCCACTGCTTCACACCACTGTCATTCTCCCCACTGCTTCATACCACTGTCATTCTCCCCACTGCTTCACACCACTGTCATTCTCCCCACTGCTTCACACCACTGTCATTCTACCCTCTGCTTCATAAACCCCTGTCATTCCCCCACTGCTTCATACCACTGTCATTCTCCCCACTGCTTCACACCACTGTCATTCTCCCCACTGCTTCATACCACTGTCATTCTCCCCACTGCTTCACACCACTGTCATTCTACCCACTGCTTCATACCACTGTCATTCTACCCACTGCTTCATACCACTGTCATTCTCCCCACTGCTTCACACCACTGTCATTCTCCCCACTGCTTCATACCACTGTCATTCTACCCCCTGCTTCACACACCCCTGTCATTCTCCCCCCCTGCTTCACACCAAATGTCATTCTACCCACTGCTTCATACCACCGTCATTCTCCCCCCTTCCTTCATACCACTGTCATTCTCCCCACTGCTTCACACCACTGTCATTCTCCCCACTGCTTCACACCACTGTCATTCTCCCCCTGCTTCATACCATGTCATTCTCCCCACTGCTTCATTTCCATTGTCATTCTCCCCCCACTGCTTCATACCACTGTCATTCTCCCCCACTGCTTCACACCACTGTCATTCTCCCCACTGCTTCATACCACTGTCATTCTCCCCACTGCTTCACACCACTGTCATTCTCCCCACTGCTTCACACCACTGTCATTCTCCCCACTGCTTCATACCACTGTCATTCTCCCCACTGCTTCATACCACTGTCATTCTACCCACTGCTTCATACCACTGTCATTCTACCCACTGCTTCATACCACTGTCATTCTCCCCACTGCTTCATACCACTGTCATTCTACCCACTGCTTCATACCACCGTCATTCTCTCCCATGCTTCATACCACTGTCCCTTCTCCCCACTGCTTCATGCCACTGTCATTCTAAACCCACTGCTTCATACCACTGTCATTCTCCCCACTGCTTCATACCACTGTCTTCTACCCAAATGCTTCATACCACTGTCATTCTACCCACTGCTTCATACCCCCGTCATTCTCCCACTCTTCACACCACTGTCATTCTCCCCACTGCTTCATACCACTGTCATTCTCCCCACTGCTTCATACCACTGTCATTCTACCCACTGCTTCATACCACTGTCATTCTCCCCACTGCTTCATACCACTGTCATTCTAAAACCCCCTGCTTCATACCATGTCATTCTCCCCACTGCTTTATACCACTGTCATTCTCCCCACTGCTTTCATACCACTGTCATTCTACCCACTGCTTCATACCACTGTCATTCTCCCCACTGCTTCATACCACTGTCATTCTACCCACTGCTTCATACCACTGTCATTCTCCCCACTGCTTCATACCACTGTCATTCTCCCCACTGCTTCATACCACTGTCATTCTCCCCACTGCTTCACATCCACTGTCATTTCCCACTGCTTCATACCACTGTCATTCTCCCCACTGCTTCATACCACTGTCATTCTCCCCACTGCTTCATACCACTGTCATTCTCCCCACTGCTTCATACCACTGTCATTCTCCCCCCTGCTTCATACCACTGTCATTCTCCCCACTGCTTCATACCACTGTCTTCTCCCCATGCTTCATACCACTGTCATTCTACCCACTGCTTCCCTACCACTGTCATTCTCCCCAACTGCTTCATACCACTGTCATTCTACCCCACTGCTTCATACCACTGCATTCTACCCACTGCTTCATACCACCGTCATTTTTCCCCACTGCTTCACCCCAAACTGTCATTCTCCCCACTGCTTCATACCACTGTCATTCTCCCCACTGCTTCATACCACTGTCATTCTCCCCACTGCTTCATACCACTGTCATTCTCCCCACTGCTTCATACCACTGTCATTCTCCCCACACACAACTCTATCTCTCCCTCACTTCCTCTCACTGTTATTCCTCTCAGCTCAGACTATACAATAACTGCCACTGTCTCATCATTAACATTTAACGTCATTAAATATCCTGTTCGTCTTCCCAGTATTTCCTCTTCTCCATTTAACATCTTTCACTTTCATTTTTTCTTTTACTGTCTAGTCGCTTTCTTAATCTTTTCTTAGTCTCTCTCCAAAACTATTTAAATCATTCTCTTACTGGCTCTTCTTTTACGTTCCCTCGCCACTCTTTGAGCCTTTCTTCTCTTCTCCATATTCTCAGCCTAACATATATATATTTTTTATATGATGTCAGTTCTTACATACAATTTTTTTTCTTCATTATCACGTTCTTTATTTTTTCAATCCACCAATCAGTTCTCTCCTCGCCGGCGCCCGCCCTCCTGCTGTAACAAACTTGTGTTGCGATCTCTAGTACTGTGTTCTGATATTTACCTTATACCTCCTTGTCGTCCTCCTTATTACCTCTTCTCTTTTCTAGTCTGACTTTCTGCCAGTAGCTGATTATATCTCTCACTGTCGTTTTTACTTTATTCACTTTCACTTCTCTTTAACCCCTTGTCAATATTATTCTTGTACCTTATTTACCTCTTATTCTCACTGCAGTTTCCACTAAACTATGATCAGATATGGAACAACAATACTACTAATAATGTCTTTATTTACTAAAAGTACATGCATACGTATACAGACCTTAGCTGACATCAGTGACATACTACTGTATAGATAGCCGCTTGTTATGCAGAGCATTTCGGGCAAATTAGGTCAGTTTTGTCCCAGGATGCGACCCACACCAGTCGACTAACACCCAGGTATCCATTTTACTGATGGGCGAACATAGACAACCGGTGTACAGAAACACGTCCAATGTTTCTACCGCTTCGCCGGGAACCGAACCCAGACCCTCACAGTTGAACCCTTCGTCGTTATCCTACATAACTAGCAACCTACGTGCCCATTCCCTGCAGGACTTTCGCAAATTCAACATCTTCTTAGCATTCCCCACCCGTCCCTTCACGTCACTGTGTTCCCTGTATATATTCACGTACTCACTACTAAATGGTTATAACTATGATCATAATTTTTAAAGGGGTGGACCGGTAAGCCAATGGAAGGCCTCGGTCAGATGACCAAAAGTTCCAACGGCGGGTGATCATCTGACTAAGACCCGCATCAAGAAGCACTTGTCCTGTTTCCTGACGAACCTTACCTAATCTAACCCACTCTCTGCTCAGGTACATCTGTTTGTGACTTGATGAAGCCAACTGCGTGGGGGAAACGTACTCGATAAAGGCTCGCATTATATTGCATTTGTATCTTAATTTATCCCTGGTGCTCAGACACATCTGTCGCTGCTGTAAGTACCAGAATATCCCGTAGTCTACCAACCAACCTTCTGTCTGCTGATACATAGTTAAACTACTCTGACTCAAGAAATCGTAATGACACGATTGCAACTTGCATTTGTGGTCACAGTGGTGCCTGTGCTAACCTTCCTATGGTGTATGTAAGAAATATCCTGGTTGGTTGAATATTATTGTGTAGCTGGTTCTAGTGCGCTAAAGCGACGGGGCTGGAGTTTTGAGACTCTATGACCGCGGGTTCAATCCCGGCCGGGGGTATGGTTTTTAGTTAAACTACAGCTTCAGAGAGGAAATATGGAAGACTAAATATTACTAATGTGATGACAGTTTTCATGCTTACGATATAAACTTTAATTCCATTCCATCGTTCCCTCGTTAAGCAGATTGTACGGGATTCAAACAAGTTCATTAAACTTGGCATGACAAGTTCAAGTAAAGAAAAGAGAAAAAGTCATGGGTATCGCTGTGTTATGTAATCATTCCCCGCACACTTATTATGTATTACCAACTGTTGTGTACTCTCATTACAGGTATCCCCTCCAAACACTATCCCGTCCCCCCTCAGTATCTTCCCCACTGATAAGTTATGTGCCAGAGAATAATTGTAATACATTACAATTAAAAAAAAGTTACATCATATCGGATCTCCTTCTTTTACTCTCTTCTTCTTTTGTGTCGCATTCACCACCACTACTTGACTCTCTGTTTTCCCCTCACTCACTTTCTCTCTCTCTCTCTGTCTCTCTCTCTCTCTCTCTCTCTCTCTCTCTCTCTCTCTATCTTTCAAAGAAATAGTTATATTCAGCTATTACTTCAAGTCGAGGCTTATTCTCCCACAATAAATCTCCCACTATCTTCTTACAAAGGAAAGAGAGAGAGCAGCAGCAGCAGCAGTAGCAGCAGCAGCAGCAGCAGCAGAGCAGCAGTGCAGCAGCCTGCCAAGCCGCCAGCAGCCAGTAGCAGCAGCAGCTGCAGCCTGCGACAGACGCTGCAGCTGCATGCAGCCTGCAGCAGCTAGTAGAGCAGCAGCAGCCTGCAGCAGCTGCAGCAGCAGGCATGTAGCAGCAGCAGCAGCAGCAGCAGCAGCAGCAGCAGCAGCAGCAACAGCAGCAGCAGCAGCAGTAGCAGCTGCAGCTGCAGAAGCAGCAGCGGCAGCAGCAGCATGTTAGCAGCAGCAGCAGCAGCAGCAGGCAGGCAGCAGTTGCAGCGCAGTTAGCAGCAGCAGCAAGCAGCAGCAGCAGAGCAGGCAGCAGCAGCAGTAGCAGCAGCAGCAGATAGCAGCAGACAGCAAGCAGCAGTAGCAGCAGCAGCAGTAGCAGCAGCAGCAGCAGCAGCAGCAGCCGCAGTTAGCAGGCAGCTCAGCAGCAGCAGCAGCCAGCAGTAGCAGCAGCAAGCAGCAGCAGCAGCAGCAGAAGCCAGCAGTAGCAGCAGCAGCAGCAGCAGCAGCAGCAGCTGCAGCAGCAGCCTAGCAGCGCAGCAGCAGCGCAGCAGAAGCAGCAGTTAGCAGCAGAGCAGCAGCAGCAGCAGCAGCACAGCAAGCAGCAGTAGCGCAGCAGCAGCAGCTGCAGCCAGCAGCGAGCAGTTTTACAGCAGCAGCAGTAGCAGCGCAGCAGCAGGCAGTAGCAGCAGCAGCAGCAGCAGCAGCAGATTGCCGCAGCAGCAGCAGCAGCAGCTGCAGCGCCAGGCAGCAGCAGTAGCAGCAGCGTAGCAGCAGCAGCTGCAGCAGCTGCAGCCAGCAGCAGGCCGCAGTAGCTGCAGCAGCAGTAGCAGCAGCAGCAGCAGCAGCAGCAGCCAGCAGCAGCAGCAGTATAGCAGCAGCAGCGCTGCAGCAGCAGCAGCAGCAGCAGTAGCAAGCAGCAGCAGCAGCAGCAGCAGCAGCAGCAGCAGCAGCAGCAGCAGCAGCAGCAGCAGCTGCAGTAGCAGCAGCAGCAGCAAGGCAGCAGCAGCAGCTGCAGCAGTAGCAGCAGCAGCAGCAACAGACAAGCAGCAGCGCAGCAGCAGCAGCAGCAGTAGCAGCAGCAGCTGCAGAGCAGCTGCAGCAGCAGCAGCAGTAGCAACTGCGCAGCAGCAGCAGCAGCAGTAGCAGAAGCAGGGGGGGGCAGTGAGCAGCAGCAGCAGAGCAGTAGCAGCTGCAGCAGAAGCAGCAGCAGTAGCAAGCAGCAGCAGCAGCAGCAGCAGCAGCGTAGCAGCAGCAGTAGCAGCAGCAGCAAGGCAGCTGCAGCGCAGCAGCAGAAGCAGCAACAGCTGCCGCAGCAGCAGCCAGCAGTCAGTAGCAGCAGCTGCAGCAGCAGCAGCGGCAGCAGTGCAGCAGCAGCAGCAACAGAAGCGCAGCAGCAAGCAGGCAGCAGCAGCTGTGCGCAAGCAGCAGCAGTGCAGCTGCAGCAGCCGCAGCAGCACGCAGTAGCAGCAGCAGCGCTGCAGCAGCAGCAGTAGCAGCTGCAGCAGTAGCAGCAGCTGCAGCAGCAGTAGCAGCGAGCAGCAGCTGCAGCTGTAGTAGCAGCTGCAGCAGCAGCAGCAGCGCAGCAGCAGTAGCAGCAGCAGTATTGCAGGAGCAGCAGCAGCAGCAGCAGCAGCAGCAGTAGCGCAGCAGCAGTTAGCTGCAGCAGCAGCAGCAGTGCAGCAGCTTGCAGTTAGCAGCAGCAGCAGCAAGCAGCAGCAGCAGCAGCAGAGTAGCAGCAGCAGCAGCAGCAGCAGCAGCAGTAGCAGCGCAGAAGCAGCAGCAGCAGGCAGCAGCAGCAGCAGAACAGCAGCAGCAGCAGTAGCATGCAAGCCAGCAGAAGCATGCAGCTGCAGCAGCAGCAGCAGAGTTGCAGCAGCAGCAGCAGCAGCAGCAGCAGCAGCAGCAGCTGTGCCAGCAGCTGCAGCAGCAGCTGCTGCAGCAGCAGCCACCAGCAGCAGCAGAGCAGTAGCAGCAGCAGGCAGCAGCAGCAGCAGCAGCAGCAGCAGCAGAAGCAGTAGAAGCAGCAGTAGCAGCAGCAGCAGCAGCAGCAGCAGCGCAGCAGCAACAGCCAGCAGCAGCTGCTGACAGCAGCAGCAGAGCAGCAGTAGCTGCAGCAGCAGCAGCAGAGCAGCCAGCAGCAGCAAGTAGCAGCAGCAGTAGCAGCAGCTGCGCAGCACCAGAGCGCAGTAGCAGTAGCAGCAGCAGCAGCAAGCAGCAGCAGCAGCAGCAGCAGCAGCAGAGCAGTGCAGCAGCAGTTGCAGCTGCGCAGCAGCAGCAGCAGCAGCAGCAGCAACTGCAGCATCAGAAGCAGCAGCAGCAGCAAGCAGCAGCTCAGTAGCAGCAGCAGTAGCAGCAGCAGCAGCCAGGCAGCGGCAGCAGCAGCA
>NC_069440.1:8708938-8753938 GCF_026875155.1 Cherax quadricarinatus | reverse complement strand
CAGCAGCAGCAGCAACAGCAGCAGGAGCTGCAGCAGCAGACAAAAGCTGCAGCAGCAGCAGCAGCAGCAGCAGCAGCAGCAACAGCTAGCAGCAGCTGCAACTGCGCAGCAGCAGCAGCAGCAGCAACAGCAGCACCAGCAGCAGCAACAGCTGCAGCAGCAGTAGCAGCCAGCAGCAGCAGCAGCAGCAACTGCAGCAGCAGCAGCAGCAGCAGCAGCAGCGCAACAGCAGATCAGCAGCAGCAGCAGCAGCAGCAACTGCAGCAGCAGACAGCTGCTGCAAGCAAACGCAACAGCAGCAGCAGCAGCAAGCAGCACCAGCAACAGCAGCAGCAGCAGCAGCAACTGCAGCAGCAGAGCAGCAGCAGCAGCAGCTGCAGCAGCAGCAACAGCAGCAGCAACAACAGAAGCAGCAGCAGCAGCAGCAGCAGCAGCTAGCAGACAACAGCAGCGATACAGCCAGCAGCAGCAGCTGCAGCAGCAGCAGCAGCAGCAAACAGCAGCGCAAAACAGCAGAGGCAGCGGCAGCAGCAAGCAGTAGCAGCAGCAGAGCAGCAGCAGCAGCAGCAGCAGCCAGCTGCAGCAGCCAGCGACACAGCAGCAGCAAACGCAGCAGCAGCAGCAGCAGCGCAGCAGCCGCAATCAGCAGCCGCAAACGGCAGCAGCAGCAGCAGCAGCCAGCAGCAGCAATCAGCAGCAGCAAGCAGCAGCAGCAGCAGCAGCAACAGCAGCAACAGCAGCAACAGCAGCAGCAGCAGCAGCAGCAGCAACGAGCAGCAAGCAGCGCAGCAGACAGCAACAGCGCAAACAGGCGCAGCAGCAGCAACAGCAACAGCAGCAGCAGCAGCAGCGCTGCAGTTAGAGCAGCAGCTGCAAGCAGCAGCAGCAGCAGCAGCAGCAGCACTGCTCAGCAGCAGCAGCCGAACAGACTGGCAGCTGCCAGCCAGCAGCAGCAGCAGCACAGCAGCAGAGCAGCAACAGCATCAGCAGCAGCAGCAGCAGCATCTAGCGGCAGTAGCAGCAGCCAGCAGCAGCAGCAGCAGCAGGAAACAGCAGAGCTGCAGCAGCAGCAGCAACTGCAGAGCAACAGCAGCGGCAGCAGGCAGCAGCAGGCAGCAACAGCAGCAGCAGAGCAGCAGCAGCAGCAGCAGCAGCAGGGCAACAGCAGCAAACAGCAGCAACTGCGCAGCAGCAGCAGCAGCAACAGCAGCAGCAAGCAGCAGCAAGCAGCAGCAGCAGCAAACAGCAGCAACAGGCAGCAGCGCGCACAGCAACAGGCAGCAGCAGCAGCAGCTAGCAGCAGTAGCAGCAGCAGCAGCAGCAGCAGCAGCTAGCAGCAGCAGCAACTGCAGCAGCAGCAGCGCAACAGCCAGGCAGCAGCAGCAGCAGCCGCAGCAGCAACAGCGCAGCAGCAGAACAGCAACAGCAGCAGCAGCGGCAGCAGCAGCAGCAGTAGCAGCTGCAGCAGCCAGCAGCAGCAGCAGAAAAAAAAAAAACAGCATGCAACAGCAGCAGCAGCAGCAGAACGCAACAAGCAGCAGCAGCAGGCAGCTAGCGCAGCAGCAGCTGCAGCAACAGCAGCAGCAACAGCAGCAGCTGTCAGCAGCAGCAACAGCAGCAGCAGCAAGCTGCAAGCTAAGCAGCAGCAGCAACAGCAACAGCGCAGCAGAGCAGCAGACAGCAGCAGCAGCAGCAGCAGCAGCAACAGCAGCAGCAGCAGCAGCAGCAGCAACAACAACAAGGCAGCTGCAGCAGCAGCAGCGACAGCAGCAGTTGCAGCAGCAGCACTGCAGCAGCAGCAGCAGCAGCAGCAGTATAGCAGCAGCAGCAGCAGTAGCAGCAGCAGATAGGCAGCAGCAGCAGCAGCAGCAGTCAGCAGCGTAGCAGCAATAGCAGCTCAGCAGCAGCAGCAGCAGCTGCTGCAGCAGCAGCAGCAGTAGCTGATTCAGCAGCAGTGCAGCAATAGCAGCAGCCAGCAGCAGCGCAGAAGCAGCAGCAGCAGCAGCAGCAGCTGCAGCAGCAGCAGCTGCAGCTGCAGTAGCAGTAGTAGCAGCAGCAGCAGCAGCAGTAGCAGCAGCAGCAGCAGCAGCAGCAGTAGCAGCAGCAGCAGCAGTAGCAGCAATTGCAGCAGCAGCAGCCAGCCAGCAGCAGAAGCAGTGCAGCAGCAGCAGCAACAGCAGCGCAGTAGCTGCATACAGAAAAAAAAAAAAACAGCAGCAGCAGCAGCAGTAGCAGCAATAGAAGCAGCAGCTGTAGCGTAGCAGCAACAGCAGCAGCAAGCAGCAGCAGTTGCTGCAATAGCAGCAGCAGCAGTAGACAGCAGCAGCAGCAGCAGCAGCCAGCAGCAGCAGCAGCAGCAGCGTAGCAGCAACGCAGCCAGCAGCCAGAAGCAGCAAAGCAGCTGCAGTAGCAGCAACAGCAGCAGCAGTTGCAGCAGTAGCAGCTAGCAGCAGCAGCAGCAGGCAGCAGCTGCAGCGCAGCAGCAGCAACAGCAGCAGTAGCAGCAGCAGCAGCACGCATGCAGCTGCAACAGCAAGCCAGCAGTAGCAGCAGCAGTAAGCAGCAGCAGGCAGCAAACGCAGCAAGCAGTAGAGCAACAGGCAGCAGCAGTTAGCAGCAGCAGCAGCAGTAGAGCAGCAGCAGGCAACAGTAGTATATCAGTCGTGAGTGTTTATAGTGTCACTGTGCAGATTGATTAAGAGCAGCAGCAGCAGCAGCAGAGCAGCGCAGCAACAGCAGCAGCAGCAGCAGCGCTGCAGCAGCAAGCAGCAGCAGCAAACAGCAGCAGCCAGCAGCGGCACAGCAGCAGCAGCAGCAGCAACAGCAGCAGCAGCAGCTACAGGCAGCAAGCAGCAGCAGCAGCAGCAGCAGCAATAGCAGCAGCTGCAGCAGCAGCAGCAGCGCAGCAGCAGCAGCTAGCAGCTGTTGCTGCATCTGCAGCAGTTGCAGCAATAGCACAGCAGCAGCTGGAGCAGAAAGCAGCAGCAGCAGCAGCAGCAGCAGCAGAAGCAGCAGCGCGCAGCAGCAGCAGTGCATTATGTAGCAGCAGCAGCAGCAGCAGTAGTAGCAGCAGCAGCAGCAGCAGCAGCAGTTGCAGCAGCAGCAGCAGTAGCAGCAATAGCAAGCAGGCAGCAGCAAGCAGCAGCTGCTGCAGTATGTAGCAGCAGCAGCAGCAACAGCAGCAGGCAGTCGCGCAACAGCAGCAGCAGCAGAGCAGTAGCTGCAATAGCAGCGCAGCAGTAGCAGTAGCAGCAACAGGCAGCAGCAGCAGCAGCAGTGCAGCAATTGAAGCAGCAGCAGTAGCAGCAGCAGAGCGCAGCAGCTGAGCAGCAGCAGCAGCAGTAGCAGCAACAGCAGCAGCAGCAGCAGCAGCAACAGCAGCAGCAAGTAGCAGCAACAGCAGCAGCAGTAGACAGCCCAGTAGAGTAGCAGCAGCAGCAGCAGCAGCAGCAGCAGCAGCAGCAGCAGCAGCAGCAACAGACGCAGTAGCAGCAGCAGCAGCAGCAGCAGCAGCAACAGCAGCAGCAGTAGCTGCAGCAGCAGCGCAGGCAGCAGCAACAGCAGCAGCAGTAGCGCAACAGCAGCAGCTGTAGCAGCAGAGCAGCGTAGAGGCGCTGCAGCAACGTAGTATATCAGTCGTGGGGATTTATGAGTGTATCTTGTGATATTGATTAAGGCAGCAGCAGCAAGCAGCAGCAGCAGACAGCAGCAGCAGCAGCAACAGCAGCAGCGCAGAGCAGCAGCAGCAGCAGCAGCAGCAGCGCAACAGCAGCAGCAGCAGCTCCAGCAGCAGCAGCAGCAGCAACAAGCAGCAGCAGCAGCAGCAGGCAGCAGCAGCAGCAGCAAGCAACAGCAGCAGCAGCAGCCCATCAACAGCAGCAGCAGCAGCAACAGCATCAGCAGCAGCTCAGCAGCAGCAAGCAGTAGCAGCAGCAACAGTCAGCAGCAGCAGCAGGCAGCTGCAGCAGCAGCAGAAGCAACAGCAGCAGCAGCAGCAGCAGCAGCAAAACAACAAACAACTGACAACAGCAGCAGCAGCAGCAGCAGCAAAGCAGCCGCAGTAGTAGCCAGCAACAGCAGCAGGCAGCAGCAGCAGCTAGCAGCAGCAGCAGCAGGCAACAGAAGCAGCAAGCAGCAACAGCAGCAGCCAGCAGCAGCAGCAGCAGCAGTAGCAGCAGCACAGCAGCAGCAGCTGCAGCAGTCAGCAGCAGCAGCAAGCAGCAACTGCTGCAGCAGCAGCAGCAGCAAGAACAACAACAACTGCAACAGGCAGCAGCAGCAGCAGCAGCCAGCAACAGCAGCAGCAAACAACAGCAGCAGCAGCAGCCGGCAAGCAGCAGCAGCAGCAGCAGCAACAACAAAACAAGCAGCAGCAGCGCAGCAGCAACAGCAGCAGCAGCAGCAGCAGCAGCAGCAACAGCAGCAGCAGCAGCAGCAGCAGCAAGCAGCAGCAGCAGTTAGCAAGCAGCAGCAGCAGCAGGCAGCAGCAGCTGCAGCCGCAGCCAGCAGGCAGTTCGCAGGCATAGCAGCAGCAGAGCCAGCAGGCAGCAGCAACAGCTGCAACAGCAGCAGCAGCAACAACAGCAGCAGCAATAGCAGCAGCAGCAGAGCAACAACAACAACAACCACAACAACAACAACAACAACACCAAACAACAGCAGCAGCAGCAGCTCTGCAGCAGCAGCAAACAACAACAGCAGCAGCAGCAGCAGCTGCAGCAGCAGCAGCACAGCAGCAGCAGCAACAACAGCGAAAAACAGCAATAGCAGCAGCAGCAGCAGCAGCAACAGCAGCAACTGCAGCAGCGGCAACAACAGCAGCAGGCAATAGCAGCAGCAGCAAGCAGGCAACAGCAGCAGCAGCAGCAGCAGCTAGCAGCGCAGCAGCAGCAGCAGCGCAGCAGTAGTAGCGCAGCAACATCAGCAGCAGCAAACAGCAGCAGCAGCAACAGCAGCAACAACAACAACAGCAGCAGCAGCACAGCAGCAACAGCAGCAACAACAACAACAGCAGCAGCAGCAACAGCAGCAGCAGCAGCGCGCTACAGCAGCCGCAGCAGCCAGCAGACAGCTGCAGCAACAACAAACACAACGCAGCAGCAGCAGCAGCAGCATCAGCACAACAGCGCAGCAGCAACAAAGCAGCAGGAGCAGCAGCAGCATCAGCAGCAGCAACAGCATCAGCAGGCAAGCAGCAGCAGCAACAACAACAGCAGCCAGCAGCAGCAGCAGCCAGCAGCAGCAACAGCAACAGCAGCAGCAGCAGCAACAGCAGCAAGCAGCAGCAGCAGAGCAGCAGCAGCAGCAGCAGCAGCAGCAGCTAACGCAGCAGCAGCCGCAGCAACAGCAACTGCAGCAGCAGCAGCAACAGGCTGCAGCAGCAGCAGCAGCAGCAGCAGCAGCAACAGCAACAGCAGCAGCAGCAGCAGCAGCAGCAGGTGTGTATACCTTCCCATCACATCACACCTGCTCATTAATACTATACACCTGCTCCATGTACACCTATACTTTATGTATATATTTCTATGTATTACCGAAGCCTCTCCAGGAAGCACTAGTTCAGGTTACATACATACTTACATACATATATATAAGACTATGCTAGGCAACATACTGGGTGGCACTGAGAGGAGCAAGATCCTCTCTCAGCAATACTTTGTATAATCACAAAAAAATAGAGCAAAATAATAGTAATGATGATACAGTGATGATAATAATAATAAGAGTAATAATAATAATTATTATAATAATAATAGAAATAATAATAACAATAATGAAAATAACAACAACAACAACAACAGCAACTACACTAATAATAAATTTGATGAAGGGTTGTGATTGGCTGAGCAGCAGCTGGATCCACCAATCACAGACTCGTGTAGGGTTGTGACTGGCCGTGACGTACATCGTTCTTTATTCTGATTGGATCAAAGAACGTAAATTAACCTTAGCCAATCAGAGAGAGTAGGCTCACCTGTACTATGCCTCTGACTGCTTTCCAGTGTCTTTACTGCACCAGCAATCCTGATCCACCAGTCTGTACTGGTGACTCTGATCCAGCAGGCTGTACTGGTGACTGTGATCCAGCAGGCTGTACTGGTGACTGTGATTCACCTTTCTGTACTGGTGACTGTGATCCACCAGTCTGTACTAGTGACTGATCCATCAGGCTGTACTGGTGACTGTGATCCAGCAGATTGTGCTGGTGACTGTGATCCACCAGTCTGTGCTGGTGACCGTGATCCACCAGTCTGTACTGGTGACTGTGATCCACTAGTCTGTACTGGTTACTGTGATCCAGTAGGCTGTACTGGTGACTGTGATCCACCAGTCTGTACTGGTGATTGTGATCCAGTAGGCTGTACTGGTGATTGTGATCCAGTAGGCTGTACTGGTGATTGTGATCCAGTAGGCTGTACTGGTGACTGTGATCCACCAATCTGTACTAGTGACTGATCCAGTAGGCTGTACTGGTGACTGTGATTCACCTTTCTGTACTGGTGACTGTGATCCAACAGTCTGTACTAGTGACTGATCCATCAGGCTGTACTGGTGACTGTGATCCAGCAGATTGTGCTGGTGACTGTGATCCACCAGTCTGTGCTGGTGACCGTGATCCACCAGTCTGTACTGGTGACCGTGTGATCCACCTTAGCCTTGACTGTGATCCAGTAGACTCTACTGGTGACTGTGATCCACCAGTCTGTGCTGGTGACCGTGATCCACCAGTCTGTACTGGTGACCGTGTGATCCACCTTAGCCTTGACCGTGATCCAGTAGACTCTACTGGTGACTGTGATCCACCAATCTGTACTAGTGACTGTGATCCACCGGTCTGTACTGGTGACTGTGTGATCCACCAGTCTGTACTGGTGACTGTGATCCAGTAGGCTGTACTGGTGACTGTAATCCACCAGTCTGTACTGGTGACTGTGATCCAGTAGGCTGTACTGGTGACTGTGATCCACCAGTCTGTACTGGTGATTGTGATCCAGTAGGCTGTACTGGTGACTGTGATCCACCAGTCTGCACTGGTGACTGTGATCCACCAGTCTGTACTGGTGACTGTGATCCACCAGTCTGTACTGGTGACTGTGATCCACCAGTCTGTACTGGTAACTGTGATCCACTAGTCTGTACTGGTGACTGTGATCCAGTAGGCTGTACTGGTGACTGTGATCCACCAGTCTGTACTGGTGATTGTGATCCAGTAGGCTGTACTGGTGACTGTGATCCACCAGTCTGTACTGGTGACTGTGATCCACCAGTCTGTACTGGTGACCGTGATCCAGTAGGCTGTACTGGTGACTGTGATCCATCAGTCTGTACTGCTGACTGTGATCCAGTAGGCTGTACTGGTGACTGTGATCCACCAGTCTGTACTGGTGATTGTGATCCAGAAGGCCGTACTGGTGACTATGTGATCCACCAGTCTGTATTGGTGACTGTGATCCAGCAGGCTGTACTGGTGATTGTGTGATCCACCAGTCCGTACTGGTGACTGTGATCTAGCAGGCTGTACTGGTGACTGTGATTCACCTTTCTGTACTGGTGACTGTGATCCACCAGTCTGTACTGGTGACAGTGATCCATCAGTCTATATTGGTGACTGTGTAATCCACCAGCCTGTACTGGTGACTCTGTGATGTGCCAGGCTGTACTGGTGACTGTGATCCAGCAGACTATACTGGTGACTGTGATCCAGCAGACTGTACTGGTGACTGTGATCCAGCAGACTATACTGGTGACTGTGATCCAGCAGACTGTACTGGTGACTGTGATTCACCAGTCTGTACTGGTGACTGTGATCCAGCAGATTGTACTGGTGACTGTGTGATGCTCCAGGCTGTACTGGTGACTGATCCATCAGGCTGTACTGGTGACTGTGATCCAGCAGGCTGTACTGGTGACTGTGTGATCCACCAATCTGTACTGGTGACTGTGATCTAGCAAGCTGTACTGGTGACCGTGTGATCCACCAGGCTGTACAAGTGACTGTGATCCAGTAGAATCTACTGGTGACTGTGATCCACCAGCTTGTACTGGAGACTTTGTGATCCACCAATCTGTACTGGTGATTGTGTGATCCACCAGGCTGTACTGATAACTATGTGATCCAGCAGTCTGCATTGGTGGCTCCATGACCCAGAAGGCTGTATCTGCCAGCACACATCATAGTCCGGTTGATCCACAACTTCCTCCAGGAAATTGTCGGGTTTCCTCTCAGAATTCTGACCTCAGAGGAGAAAGAGAGAGAGTGAGAGAGAGAGAAAAAAAAGAAAGAGAAGAGGGAGAGGGGAGAGAGGGGAGAGAGAGAGAGAGAGGGGGAGAGGAGAGAGAGAGAGGAGGGGAGGAGGAGAGAGAGAGAGGAGAAAAGAGAGAGAAGAGAGTGAGAGAAGAGAGAAAAGGAGAAGAGAGAGGAGGAGAGAGAGAGAGAGAGAGGAGAGAGAGAGAGGGGGAGTGGAGGAGTGAGAGTGAGAGGGAGAGGAAAAGAGAGAGAGGAGTGAGAGAGAGAGAGAGAGAGAGAGAGAGAGAGAGAGAGAGAGATTTACAGTGTAAATGGCCCTCTCCATGGAAAGAGGAAAAATGTAGTCCCTGTTCACAAAAAGAAGAGCAGAGCAGAAATCGGGCAACTACAGACAGTGTCACTCCTGTCAATCACTGGTAAAATCCTTGAGACAATAATCTCAAGACAAATGAAAGATTTTTTTGACTACCACTCACTACTTTGTGATCGTCAATATGGCTTCAGGAAATGTTACTCTGCTGCTGATCTGTTGCTAAACCTTTTCCCCTTAAGTGGCACCCGTCACTGGATGATCCAAAGTCAGCTGTGTGGTTTGCACTGGACATTGCTGGCGCTTTCGACCGGGTGTGGCCACCAGGGCCTCTTAGCAAAACTTCAAGCACTGGGGAATTGCAGGCTCTCGCTATGTCTCCTCAGTGACTACCTTCATGGTAGATCTCTAAGTGTAGTTCTCAATAGAACGGAATCAGCAAGACTCCTATTGGGGCAAGTGTTCCACAAGGAAGCGTGCTGGGTCCATTTTTATGGAATGTCTACTTCAACGACCTTCTTCATCTCATCCCAGAATCACATGCATATGCAGACGACGTACACTGACATTCACTTATCCAAGAGAAGAAATGCCAGCTGCTCGAAGCTACATCAATCACCAGCTGAGAGCTATATCAGCTTGGGGAAATAGATGGCAAGTAACATTTGCACCTGAGAAAACGCAAATTTATGATCGTCTCTAGGCACCATTTTTGGTAATGCTGGTGCAGTAGTAAGGATGAATGGGAGGGTGTTGGCACCTGGAGAAGAAGTTGTTTCCTTGGGGTGAAATTTACTCCAAACTAACCATGAAGAACATGTTGTAAATCTTGCAAACAAGGCAGCCAGGAAGCTTACAGCACTTCGCCGTATCTCCCATCTGCTTGGACAGTAGGGGTTGCAAGATCCTGTACGAGGCACAAGTACGCTCGCCCCCTTGAGTATGTCCACTTTCTTGGTTTGCCCGCCCCCCCTCTCATCTGCGACTGCTTGACAGAGTAGAGAACAGAGCAAGACGTCTCATCTCTCGTTGGACCCATCCTGGATAGATCTGTCATTTCAGCAGAGCCTTCAACATAGGAGGGATGTGGGTGGCCTTACTGTTATGTACAAGGCCAATTTGTCAAATATTCCACACTTGGATCCACTTCGAGGACAGCGGGGAAACAAGCTTTTATGCCACAAGACGGGCAGAAAGCAGCACTTCATCTGGCTGTACCCTTCTCCAGAACATCACTCCATCTGAGATCATACATACCCAGGATGACTAGAGTATGGAACACATTTTACAGCATAATGATGTCAACGAGATAAAGTCAGTTGATCAAATGAAAATGCTGGCCACAGATGGCTCCAATTCATCTGTTCCCTACTTGTATGTCTCATAACATAAAAATGCTTTCAAATGAGCTGATGTAGGTAACAGTCTCTTAGCTTGCCAATAAAGTTAGGGAATCCTTAACCTGTAAATAGCTTGTCAATAAAGTTAGGGATCCTTACCTTGTCAAACCCTGTGTAAAAAAAAAAAAAAAAAAAAAAAAGAAAAAAAAAAAAAAAAAAAAAAAAGGAAAGAGAGAGAGAGAGTGAAGAGAGAGAGAGAGAGATGAGAGAGAGAGAGAGTGAGAGAGAGAGAGAGTTATAAATCATATTTACCTAAAACGCAAATTTCATTTGGTAAATACTTGAAAATGTTGAGTCCCTCAGTCTTGATAGTAGGTGGTCAGTCCCACAGTCTTGATAGTAGGTGGTCAGTCCCACAGTCTTGATAGTAGGTGGTCAGTCCCTCAGTCTTGATAGTAGGTGGTCAGTCTCACAGTATTGATAGTAGGTGGTCAGTCCCACAGTCTTGATAGTAGGTGGTCAGTCCCTCAGTCTTGATAGTAGGTGGTCAGTCCTTCAGTCTTGATAGTAGGTGGTCAGTCCCACAGTCTTGATAGTAGGTGGTCAGTCCTTCAGTCTTGATAGTAGGTGGTCAGTCCCACAGTCTTGATAGTAGGTGGTCAGTCCCACAGTCTTGATAGTAGGTGGTCAGTCCCTCAGTCTTGATAGTAGCTGGTCAGTCCTTCAGTCTTGATAGTAGGTGGTCAGTCCCACAGTCTTGATAGTAGGTGGTCAGTCCCACAGTCTTGATAGTAGGTGGTCAGTCCCACAGTCTAGATAGTAGGTGGTCAGTCCCACAGTCTAGATAGTAGGTGGTCAGTCCTTCAGTCTTGATAGTAGGTGGTCAGTCCTTCAGTCTTGATAGTAGGTGGTCAGTCCCACAGTCTTGATAGTAGGTGGTCAGTCCCTCAGTCTTGATAGTAGGTGGTCAGTCCTTCAGTCTTGATAGTAGGTGGTCAGTCCCACAGTCTTGATAGTAGGTGGTCAGTCCCAAAGTCTTGATAGTAGGTGGTCAGTCCCACAGTCTAGATAGTAGGTGGTCAGTCCCACAGTCTAGATAGTAGGTGGTCAGTCCTTCAGTCTTGATAGTAGGTGGTCAGTCCTTCAGTCTTGATAGTAGGTGGTCAGTCCCACAGTCTTGATAGTAGGTGGTCAGTCCCACAGTCTTGATAGTAGGTGGTCAGTCCCACAGTCTTGATAGTAGGTGGTCAGTCCCTCAGTCTTGATAGTAGGTGGTCAGTCCTTCAGTCTTGATAGTAGGTGGTCAGTCCCACAGTCTTGATAGTAGGTGGTCAGTCCCACAGTCTTGATAGTAGGTGGTCAGTCCCACAGTCTTGATAGTAGGTGGTCAGTCCCACAGTATTGATAGTAGGTGGTCAGTCCTTCAGTCTTGATAGTAGGTGGTCAGTCCTTCAGTCTTGATAGTAGGTGGTCAGTCCCACAGTCTTGATAGTAGGTGGTCAGTCCCACAGTCTTGATAGTAGGTGGTCAGTCCTTCAGTCTTGATAGTAGGTGGTCAGTCCCACAGTCTTGATAGTAGGTGGTCAGTCCCACAGTCTTGATAGTAGGTGGTCAGTCCCTCAGTCTTGATAGTAGGTAGTCAGTCTCACAGTATTGATAGTAGGTGGTCAGTCCCACAGTCTTGATAGTAGGTGGTCAGTCCCACAGTCTTGATAGTAGGTGGTCAGTCCCACAGTCTTGATAGTAGGTGGTCAGTCCCACAGTCTTGATAGTAGGTGGTCAGTCCCACAGTCTTGATAGTAGGTGGTCAGTCCCACAGTCTTGATAGTAGGTGGTCAGTCCCTCAGTCTTGATAGTAGGTGGTCAGTCCTTCAGTCTTGATAGTAGGTGGTCAGTCCTTCAGTCTTGATAGTAGGAGGTCAGTCCCACAGTCTTGATAGTAGGTGGTCAGTCCCACAGTCTTGATAGTAGGTGGTCAGTCCCACAGTCTTGATAGTAGGTGGTCAGTCCCACAGTCTTGATAGTAGGTGGTCAGTCCCACAGTCTTGATAGTAGGTGGTCAGTCCACAGTCTTGATAGTAGGTGGTCAGTCCCACAGTCTTGATAGTAGGTGGTCAGTCCCACAGTCTTGATAGTAGGTGGTCAGTCTCACAGTATTGATAGTAGGTGGTCAGTCCCACAGTCTTGATAGTAGGTGGTCAGCCCCACAGTCTTGATAGTAGGTGGTCAGTCCCACAGTCTTGATAGTAGGTGGTCAGTCCCACAGTCTTGATAGTAGGTGGTCAGTCCCACAGTCTTGATAGTAGGTGGTCAGTCCCACGTCTTGATAGTAGGTGGTCAGTCCCACAGTCTAGATAGTAGGTGGTCAGTCCCACAGTCTTGATAGTAGGTGGTCAGTCCCACAGTCTTGATAGTAGGTGGTCAGTCCCACAGTCTTGATAGTAGGTGGTCAGTCCCTCAGTCTAGATAGTAGGTGGTCAGTCCCTCAGTCTTGATAGTAGGTGGTCAGTCCCTCAGTCTTGATAGTAGGTGGTCAGTCCCACAGTCTTGATAGTAGGTGGTCAGTCCCACAGTCTAGATAGTAGGTGGTCAGTCCCACAGTCTTGATAGTAGGTGGTCAGTCCCACAGACTTGATAGTAGGTGGTCAGTCCCACAGTCTTGATAGTAGGTGGTCAGTCCCACAGTCTTGATAGTAGGTGGTCAGTCCCTCAGTCTAGATAGTAGGTGGTCAGTCCCTCAGTCTTGATATTAGGTGGTCAGTCCCTCAGTCTTGATAGTAGGTGGTCAGTCCCACAGTCTTGATAGTAGGTGGTCAGTCCCACAGTCTTGACAGTAGGTGGTCAGTCCCACAGTCTTGATAGTAGGTGGTCAGTCCCACAGTCTTGATAGTAGGTGGTCAGTCCCACAGTCTTGATAGTAGGTGGTCAGTCCCTCAGTCTAGATAGTAGGTGGTCAGTCCCTCAGTCTTGATAGTAGGTGGTCAGTCCCACAGTCTTGATAGTAGGTGGTCAGTCCCACAGTCTTGATAGTAGGTGGTTCAGTCCCACAGTCTTGATAGTAGGTGGTCAGTCCCACAGTCTTGATAGTAGGTGGTCAGTCCCTCAGTCTTGATAGTAGGTGGTCAGTCCCACAGTCTTGATACTAGGTGGTCAGTCCCACAGTCTTGATAGTAGGTGGTCAGTCCCACAGTCGTGATAGTAGGTGGTCAGTCCCTCAGTCTAGATAGTAGGTGGTCAGTCCCTCAGTCTTGATAGTAGGTGGTCAGTCCCTCAGTCTTGATAGTAGGTGGTCAGTCCCACAGTCTTGATAGTAGGTGGTCAGTCCCACAGTCTTGACAGTAGGTGGTCAGTCCCACAGTCTTGATAGTAGGTGGTCAGTCCCACAGTCTTGATAGTAGGTGGTCAGTCCCACAGTCTTGATAGTAGGTGGTCAGTCCCACAGTCTTGATAGTAGGTGGTCAGTCCTTCAGTCTTGATAGTAGGTGGTCAGTCCCACAGTATTGATAGTAGGTGGTCAGTCCCACATTCTTGATAGTAGGTGGTCAGTCCCACAGTCTTGATAGTAGGTGGTCAGTCCCTCAGTATTGATAGTAGGTGGTCAGTCCCACAGTCTTGATAGTAGGTGGTCAGTCCCTCAGTATTGATAGTAGGTGGTCAGTCCCACAGTCTTGATAGTAGGTGGTCAGTCTCACAGTATTGATAGTAGGTGGTCAGTCCCACAGTCTTGATAGTAGGTGGTCAGTCCCACAGTATTGATAGTAGGTGGTCAGTCCTTCAGTCTTGATAATAGGTGGTCAGTCCCACAGTCTTGATAGTAGGTGGTCAGTCCTTCAGTCTTGATAGTAGGTGGTCAGTCCCACAGTATTGATAGTAGGTGGTCAGTCCCACAGTCTTGATAATAGGTGGTCAGTCCTTCAGTCTTGATAGTAGATGGTCAGTCCCACAGTCTTGATAGTAGGTGGTCAGTCCTTCAGTCTTGATAGTAGGTGGTCAGTCCCACAGTCTTGATAGTAGGTGGTCAGTCCTTCAGTCTTGATAGTAGGTGGTCAGTCCCACAGTCTTGATAGTAGGTGGTCAGTCCCACAGTCTTGATAGTAGGTGGTCAGTCCCTCAGTCTTGATAGTAGGTGGTCAGTCCCTCAGTCTTGATAGTAGGTGGTCAGTCCCACAGTCTTGATAGTAGGTGGTCAGTCCCTCAGTCTTGATAGTAGGTGGTCAGTCCTTCAGTCTTGATAGTAGGTGGTCAGTCCCACAGTCTTGATAGTAGGTGGTCAGTCCCACAGTATTGATAGTAGGTGGTCAGTCCTTCAGTCTTGATAGTAGGTGGTCAGTCCCACAGTCTTGATAGTAGGTGGTCAGTCCCACAGTCTTGATAGTAGGTGGTCAGTCCCACAGTCTTGATAGTAGGTGGTCAGTCCCTCAGTCTTGATAGTAGGTGGTCAGTCCCTCAGTCTAGATAGTAGGTGGTCAGTCCCTCAGTCTTGATAGTAGGTGGTCAGTCCCTCAGTCTTGACAGTAGGTGGTCAGTCCCACAGTATTGATAGTAGGTGGTCAGTCCCTCAGTCTTGATAGTAGGTGGTCAGTCCTTCAGTCTTGATAGTAGGTGGTCAGTCCAACAGTCTTGATAGTAGGTGGTCAGTCCTTCAGTCTTGATAGTAGGTGGTCAGTCCCACAGTCTTGATAGTAGGTGGTCAGTCCCTCAGTCTTGATAGTAGGTGGTCAGTCCTTCAGTCTTGATAGTAGGTGGTCAGTCCCACAGTCTTGATAGTAGGTGGTCAGTCCCTCAGTCTTGATAGTAGGTGGTCAGTCCCTCAGTCTTGATAGTAGGTGGTCAGTCCCCACGTCTTGATAGTAGGTGGTCAGTCCCACAGTCTTGATAGTAGGTGGTCAGTCCCACGTCTTGATAGTAGGTGGTCAGTCCCACAGTCTTGATAGTAGGTGGTCAGTCCCACAGTCTTGATAGTAGGTGGTCAGTCCCACAGTCTTGATAGTAGGTGGTCAGTCCCTCAGTCTTGATAGTAGGTGGTCAGTCCTTCAGTCTTGATAGTAGGTGGTCAGTCCCACAGTCTTGATAGTAGGTGGTCAGTCCCACAGTATTGATAGTAGGTGGTCAGTCCTTCAGTCTTGATAGTAGGTGGTCAGTCCCACAGTCTTGATAGTAGGTGGTCAGTCCCACAGTCTTGATAGTAGGTGGTCAGTCCCACAGTCTTGATAGTAGGTGGTCAGTCCCTCAGTCTTGATAGTAGGTGGTCAGTCCCTCAGTCTAGATAGTAGGTGGTCAGTCCCTCAGTCTTGATAGTAGGTGGTCAGTCCCTCAGTCTTGACAGTAGGTGGTCAGTCCCACAGTATTGATAGTAGGTGGTCAGTCCCTCAGTCTTGATAGTAGGTGGTCAGTCCTTCAGTCTTGATAGTAGGTGGTCAGTCCAACAGTCTTGATAGTAGGTGGTCAGTCCTTCAGTCTTGATAGTAGGTGGTCAGTCCCACAGTCTTGATAGTAGGTGGTCAGTCCCTCAGTCTTGATAGTAGGTGGTCAGTCCTTCAGTCTTGATAGTAGGTGGTCAGTCCCACAGTCTGATAGTAGGTGGTCAGTCCCTCAGTCTTGATAGTAGGTGTCAGTCCCTCAGTCTTGATAGTAGGTGGTCAGTCCCACAGTCTTGATAGTAGGTGGTCAGTCCCACAGTCTTGATAGTAGGTGGTCAGTCCACAGTCTTGATTAGTAGGTGGTCAGTCCCACAGTTTTGGTAGTAGGGGTGGGTACGTTTTGTAGTATGCGGGTCCCACGCTGTAGTTACTGTTTTGGTATTTATTGTTTTGTAGTAGGTGGTGGTACGTTTTAAAGTGATTTCTGTTTTGGTAGTATGTTGGTAGTACTCCCTTTAAACAGGGTGGGGAACGGGCCGGAAGAACTCGGGATCTGGGGGGTTTTGCGGGTGGGAAAAGGGTTTGGTTTAACCCCGGTAAAGTCTAAAGGTGGTAAGGGGAAGCCCGCGGGATTACGCTTTGGGGGGGTGGGTCCCCCTGGGTTTTTGGTATTTAACTCGGGACACTCCTGGGGTCCCCTTTTAAAAACTGCTGGTTGGGCCCTCCCCAAAAAAAAAACGTTAAAAATCTTTGGAATGTTGGAAGTACCCGGTGTCCCTTTTGGGTTTTATTATTCGGTAGTACCCGGTTGGCCCCAAGGTGGTCGTTTGAAAAAATTTAAAAAAAGTTGCGGTGGAACGTTAGTACTATGGTTGTTTCCTGGGAGGGTTTAAAAAAATGCTGAGGTTGGTTTAAGGGGAGATGGGGGGTATGTGGTTGGTACTAAAGGGAATTACCGGTGGACTGCGGGGGTTTGGGAGGTGGAAACCCGGGGGAACGTTGGAAGCGGGAAGTCCTCGGGGGAAAAACTGTTGGGGTATTCTTAGTACGTTGGTGGAAGTGGTTAAATTGGGGAATGTTTTAAAAGGGGGTGGTTAAACTGTTTTAAAGATGGGTTTGGAAAAACTTTTGGAGTAGGGATTTACTGTGGGTTTTAAGGGGGGCCCCCGAGTGTACTCCCCCGGGAAACCTGGTGGTACTGTGGTAGTACGTGGTAGTATGATGGTGGTACGGGCTGGGGTATTGCTGGTGGTACTGCGGGTGGTACTGCTGGGGTACGGCTGGTAGTACTGTGGTAGTATGCTGGTGGAAATGCGGGTTGGTATGGGGTTTGTACTGCTGGTGGTAACCTTTGGGGTTTTATTTGCTGGTATTTATGTGGTGGATGCGGGTTTTAAACTGCTGGTGGTACTGCTGGTGGTATGCTGGTGGTACGCTGGTAGAACTGTTTGGTGGAAAATCCCTGGAAAGTACTGTTTGGTAGAAATGTGGTGGTACTGGGTAGTATGTTTTTTTGTACAGCTGGTGGTACGGCTGGTGGTATTTGTGGTAGTATTTCTGGTGGAAATGCGGGTTTGTACTGTTTGGTTGTACTGGGGGGTTTTCGTTGGTAGTTTGCTTTTATTTATCTGGTTTTACTGCTGGTACTGCTGGTATTTATGCTGGTTTAGTACTCCCTGGGGGTACTGCGGGTTGTACTGCGGGTTTTGGGTACTGGGGGTTTGGGTACTGCGGGTAGAAAGTGGTTTTATGCGGGTGGGTTAATTCCTGTTGGTAGTACTGTGGTGGTACTGCTGGGGGTTTACTGGGGTGGTACTGTGGTAGTACTGCGGGTTTAGGGTAGTACTGCTGGTAGTCCTGTTGGTTACTGCTGGTGGTATGTGGTGGTACTGCGGGTTTAGAAAGGTGGTGGACTGCTGGTGGACTGCGGTTTAGAAAGGCTGGTTTTACGGGGTGGTTTTGGTTACTGCTGGTTTTACTGCTGGTGGTACTGCTGGTGGTATGCGGTGGTACTGCTGGTAGTACTGCTGGTAGAAATGATGGTGGTACTGCGGGGGGGGAAATGCTGGTGGAATTTTTTGGGGGATGCTGGGGCCCCCCCAAGTACGGGGTGGTACTGCTGGGTTAGTCCTGCTGGTAGTACGGGGTTGGTAAGACTGTTTGGTAGTACTGCTGGTGGTACTGCGGGTTTGGGGATTGCGGGGGTTTTACTGCTGGTAGTACTGCGGGTGGTACTGCTGGTGGTACTGTGGTGGTAGGGGGTAGAAATGCTGGTGGTACTGTGGTGGTACTGTGGTGGTATGCTGGTTTTACTGCTGGTGGTCTGTGGTGGTACTGCTTTTGTGGGTATTGTTTGGTTTGGTTACTGCTGGTGGTATTTGCTGGTGGTACTGTGGTGGTACTCCCGGTTTAGTACTGCTGGTGGTACTGGGGTAGTATTGGCTGGTTTTTATGCGGTGGTACTGCGGGTTTGGTTACGGGCGGGGAGTACTGTTTGGTGGTACGGGGGTGGTTAGTACTGCTGGTGGAAATGCTGGTAGAAATGCTGGTAGTACTGTGGTGGAAACTGCTGGTAGTACGGGGTTTAGTACTGTGGGGGTACTGTGGTAGTCTGTTTGGTAGTACTGTGGTATACTGTGGTGGTACTGTGGTATTTCTGTGGTGGTACTGCGGGTAGTACTGCTGGTAGTACTGTTGGTGGACTGTTTGGTGAGCGGTATTGCTGGTAGTATTTGTGGTGGTACTGCGGGTTTGTACTGCTGGTAGTATTTTGGTAGTACTGCGGGGTGGTTTTTGGGGTGGTACTGCGGGTTGTATGGGGGAGTACTGCTGGTAGTATGTTGGTTTTACTGCGGGTGGTTTTTGCGGGTTTTGGGTTAAATTTTTGCGGGTTTAGTACTGGGGTTTAGTCTGCTGGTTTTCTGCTGGGTGGTACTGCGGGTTTAGTATGTGGTAGAAATGTTTGGTTTACTGTGGTTTTTACTGCTGGTAGAAATGCTGGGGTACTGTGGTGGAAATCCCTGGTAGAAAGTGGTAGTACTGTGGTTTTTATGTTTGGTGGTATTTGCTGGTGGTACGTGGTAGTACTGCTGGGGGTATGTGGTATATGTGGTAGTACTGGGGTTTGGTACTGTGGTTTTAAATGTGGTGGTACTGCTGGAAAGTACTGCTGGTGGTACTGCTGGTAGTACTGTGGTAGTATGTGGTAGAAATGCGGGTTTGGTACTGCGGGTTTTGGGTATTGCGGGTGGTACTGTTTGTAGTATGCTGGTAGTATGCGGGTTTGGTATGCTGGGGGTTTATGTGGTAGTACTGGGGTTTGGTACTGCGGGTTTTAGTATGCGGGTAGAAACGGGTGGTATTTTTACTGCTGGTAGTACTGTGGGTGTAGGCTGGTGGTACTGCTGGTAGTACTGTGGTAGTACGGGGCTGGGTGGTACCTGGAAGGTTATCCCTTGGAGAGTTTACCTGGAGAAGTTTCGGGGGTAATTGGCGGGGTCTGTCCCCAAGGCCTCCTGGTGGATCGCGGTGATCAACCGGGTGTTGCGGGTGGCTCCCCGGAAACCAGGTAGACCCCAACCCCGGGGCGGGTAGAACTGCTTTTAATGGGGTTGGTCCGGGGAGACTTTGAAGATCCCGGGGTTTCTGTTGGAAAACCCCCCTTTTAGGGTATGTGGGGAGGCATTTGGGGAACGTGGGGGCCCCCCCTGCCTTTTTGGGTAGGGTTTTTCTCTTTTAACGGGGGTAGGGGAACCCCCTGCTTTTCATTTGGGGGGGTGGTAATGGCGGGAAGTTTTTTTGCTTTGTATGTGGGGGTTTTGGGGTGGTTCGGTTATTTATTTTCCCTCTGGTTTTCCGGTGTATTTTAATCATGTTTCTCTTTCCCTCCTGGTTCCGGGAATACAGGTTTTGGAAATTTTTAGCGTTTAGTAATTGGGTTTTTACTCCGGTTATGCGGGCGGGGAAATTTCTCGGGAAATTTTTCTGGTGGTTTTTCCCTCCCTTGGGGGAAAGGGGGTTTTTGGGGGGAGCTTATCCCCCTTAGTAGGAAAGTACCGGGAAGAGTGTTACTGGGCTTGGCCTTTATTTTTGGGAAGGTTTCTTTACCTTCCGGGGAATTTTCTGGAGAGGTTAATTGGGGGTTATGGGGCCCCGGGTGAAGGACCCTTTTCCGGGGACATATAAACCCGGGCTTTTGCGTTGGTGCCCCCAAAAAAAGTGGCCAAATTTTTTTGTTCATGAAGATTAAATTTTTCCCAGTTTAATAACTGGGGGTTTTGGGAATTTATGTTGTACTTAAAAGGTTTTCGGGCCCCTGAATTTTTGAGGGTCCCCTGGGAAACCCCTTGCTTTTCCCTTGGGAGGGGGGGCATGTCTCCCGGGTTTTCCGGTGTTTTTTCGGGGAAATTTTGGAAAAGCCCCGGTTTTCCGGGGGTTTAAACTTTTCCCCCCCGGGTTCCGGAAAAAGGGGGCCCAAAGGGGAAACCCAAGAATTGGGGTTTTTTTATTTTATGGCCCGGGGAAATTTCTTTTTTTCCCTGGGTGGAATTTTCCCCGCTTGGGGGCTTTTGGTCCAATAACCCTGGGGGGAAAGGGTAAGGGTTGGCCCCCCTTTTGAGGTTCCTTTTTCCACCCTTTCATTTTTTACGGGGTTGGAAAAGTTAGGCCAAGGGTGGGTCCCGCTTTAAAAACCCGGTCTTTTGCTTTGGGGGTTTGGTTTTTTTGGGCCAGGTTTTTACTCTGTTTTTTTTTCCTATTTTTCCATTTTGGGAATTGTTTCTATTTTAAACCAATTTTTTTTGCCCCCCGAAAGGGGGATTTGGTTTTTTTCCCCTGGGGCCCTTTGAAGGTTGGGGAAACCCTGATGGGGTTTCGGGTTGTATTTTTCGGGAAAACCCTTTTGTCAAAATTTTTTTATGGATTTGGGATTTTAAGGGAAAAAAGGGGGGGTTTTAAATTTTTTTTGGGGCCTTTTTTGGGTTTTTAACCTGCCCCCTTTTTGGTTGGGCGGTTTCCTTTTGTTTTTAGTGGAGGGATGAAAATGTCCATGCCCCGTTTTCCTTGGATTTTAAAGGGAATTTTGTGGGGGATTAGGATTAAGGGGTCAAGGTTTTTCCAACGAAATTTCATTGATTCGGGCCTGGGGTTTTTGGGGCCTTGGGGGGTCCCCGATTGAGGGGGGCGGGCGCCGGGGGCCAAACCCTGTTAAGGGTTGGGGAAAAGGGGGGTTTCTTTGGGGGGGGGACGGCTTTTAATTTTTTTTATGTTGGGGGTGTTGGCTTTGGGTCTGGGGTTCGGCTTTTGCTTTCCCCCCTTTGTGGGGGAGGTTATTCTGGTTTTTTTGTAACGGGGGGAGGCCCCCCTTTTTTGTTTAATAGGGGGAAAAGGGGGGTGGGGCCCTTTCTTGGTTTTTGATTTTTTTTTGGGGTTTGGGGAAAAATCTTGGGGCACATTTCTTTTAAATTCCCCTTTTTTGGTTCATTCCCGCGGATCATGGATTTTGGTTTCTTTTTGGCTTTTTCAAAAATTTCTATTTTTCGGGACCCATTTGGTTCCCCTGAGCATTTGGGATTTGATTGCCCTCTTTTCCGCTGGTTTGTGGGGCCACTTTTTTAAGGGGGCCTTTCTTTTCTATTTTACTTTAAAAAATCCTTTTTTCTTAAAAATTTAATTTTAAAATTAATTATTCCCCGATTTCCTTTTCCCCAAAAGGCTTTTGTTTGGGTTCGTGTTGTTATTTTTTTCCCGGGTTTTTTTTCCCGGGTTAGGCCCCTTTTTCCCCTTTTTTTAATTTTTTTGTTGTTAAGGGGGTTCTTTTTTTTTTCATCTACTTCCTTTTTCGGGAAAAGGGGGAAAATAATGAGTGAAGGTTAAAATTGGGTTGGGGGGGCCTTTGGGGGGGGGGGGGGTGGGGGGTTGGGGCTTTGAATTTTCCCGCTTTTGGGGGGTTTGGGGCCTTGGGTTCACTTGGTCCCTTTTTTTTTTGGGGTTTTAAATTAAATTTTTGGTGAATTTTTAAAGTGCTAGTTTTTTTTCCCTCGGGGCCCCTCGGGTTTAATTTCTGCATCAATATTTTTTGCTGATTTATTTTTTTTGGATCCTTAAGGTTAAAATTTTCCCCGGGGCAAGGTTGGTGAAATGTGGTTTTTTTCCAGCAGTGGGTTTTGAATTTTTTTAAATTGTTTTTGGGGAAAATTTTGCTGGGATGTTGCTTTCCGGGGGGCCCCTTGGGGTGATTCCCAAACAATTTTTTTTTTGTTTTTCTAATTTTATCCCCTTAAAATTCCCCCAAAGGAGCAAAGATTTTTGGGGGTGGGAACGGGATGATTTTTAAAAGTTTTTTTTAAATTTTAATTCGGGGTTTTAAAACACCAAATGAAAATAAGGGGTTTCCCCTTAAAATTGTAAAAAATTTTTAAATGTTTTTACTTAAGAGTCCTTTAATGTAATTTTTTGGGGAGTTTAAAAAATTTAAATTAGGATCCCTTAAAAATTTAATTATAAAGTCCTTCAATGTAATTATTTAGATTTTTTTAATGAAATTTTCGGAGTCCTTCAATGAATTTTTATTTAAAGAGCCCTTTCAATTTTTAATTACGAGAGCCCTTTCAAGAAATTTAAAGAAGTCCTTCAATGTAAATTACTGAGAGCCCTTTAAATTGAAATTTATGGGGAAGTCCTTCAATGTAATTATTGAGAGTCTTTCAATGAAAATTACTGAGGGTTTTTCAATGTAATTACGGAGATTCCTTCAATTTTTTTACTGAGAGCCCTTTCAATGAAATTTAAAGGAGATCTTCAAGTAAAAAGGGGAAGCCCTTTAATTGTAATTATTTGGAGTTTTAAATTTTAATTACTGAGAGTCCTTCAATTTTAATTTATTTAGAGCCCTTCAATGTAATTACTGGAGTCCTTCTTGAAATTTTTCTGGGCCCTTAAAGGGTTTTCTTGGGGGTTTTTGTTTATGGGCCCAAAAGGGGTTTTTAGGTTTAAGGGAATTTTTGGGAGGTTTCCAAGGAATTTTGGAGGTCCTGGGGGGAATTTGGGGTTTTAAGGGGGGTAATTTTGGAGGTTTTTAAGGAATTTTGGATTTTCCCAACGAATTTGGGTTTAATGTAAACGATTGTTTTTAAGGGGGTTAAAACTTGGGTTTTTGGGGTTTTGGAGGTTTTGGGGTTTCTGGGTTTAAGGAATTTGGGTTTCGTAAAATGGAGGTTTTTAAGGGTTTCGGTGGCTTATAAATTAGGGAGTTTAATTGTAAAGGACCCGGGGGTTTGTGGACCCCAAAGGAATTTGTGGGCCCGGGGAGGCCTTTTTTTAGGCCGGGTTTGGTTTTTAATGTAATTAATGGTTTAAAATTACTGTTTTCCCCTTCAATGTAATTACTGAGTCCTTAAAATTTTATTTATTGAGTCCTTGAAGGGCAATTACTGGGGAGTTTTTCCCAATTTGTAATTACTAAAGATTTCCTTAAATGAAATTTTATGAGGTTTTTTAAATTTTTAATTACTGAGTCTTTCCCCCCCCCAATTTTAATACTGAGATTTCTTCAATGTAATTCCCTGGGGAGTCTTTCAATGAAATTTAAAAAGAGTCTTTTCAATGAAATTTACTGAGGCCCTTTAAAATTTTAATTATTTGAAGCCCTTCAAAAATGTAATTACTGAGAGTCCTTCAATGTAATTACTGAGAGTCCTTCAATGTAATTACTGAGAGTCCTTCAATGTAATTACTGAGAGTCTTTCAATGTAATTACTGAGAGTCCTTCAATGTAATTATAAAGATTCCTTAAAATTGTAATTACTGAGGTCCTTCAATGTTTTTATTTAGAGTCCTTCAATGAAATTTTACTTGAGCCCTTTTAATGTAATTCTGAGAGTCCTTCAATGAAATTTACTGAGGTCCTTCAATGTAATTACTGAGAGTTTTTCAAGTAATTACAAAAGAGTCTTTAATGTAATTATGAGAGTTTTTAAATTGTAATTACTGAGAGCCCTTTCAATGTAATTACTGAGAGTCTTTAAAATGAAATTTACTGGGGGGTCTTTCAGTGAAAATTACTGAGAGTCCTTCAATGAAATTTAACTCAGAGCCCCTTCAATGTAATTACTGAGAGCCCTTTCAATGAAATTACTGAGAGTCCTTCAATGTAATTTTTTAGAGCCCTTAATGTAATTATGGGGATTTCTTTAATTTGTAATTATGAGATCCTTCAATGTAATTACTGAGGGTCTTTCAATGTAATTATTTGAGAGCCCTTCAATGTAATTACTGGGGAGTCCTTCCCCTGTAATTATGGGGGAGTCCTTCAATTTTAATTACTGAGGTCTTTCAATGAAATTTTATGAGATTTCTTTCAATTTAATTACTGAGAGCCCTTAAATTTAAAATTTTGTGGAGCCCTTTCCCACTTAATAATGAGAGTCCTTCAATATAATAAACTGAGAGTCCTTCAATTAATCACTGAGAGCCCTTTTCAAAAAAATTACTGAGAGTCCTTCAGTTTTAATTATGGAGCCCTTTTCAATATAATCATGAGGCCCTTCATAAAAAATAACTGAGAGCCCTTTCAATATAATCACTGAGGGTCCTTCAATTAATTACTAAGAGCCCTTTCCCGGGGTTTTAATTTAAATGAGAGTCCTTAATAAAATTTAAAGGGGGGGGCCCCTTCAATAAAAAATCACTGAAAAGCCCTTTCCCAATATAATCACTGAAGCCCTTTCACTATAAAAAATGAGAGCCTTAAATTTTAAATTCTGAGAGTCCTTCACTATAATAACTGAGAGTCCTTAAATTAAAATTACTGAGAGCCCCTTCATTTTAAATTTAAATGAGAGTCCAAAAATTTTAATCACTGAGAGCCTTCACTATAAAAAACTGAGAGTCCTTCACTATAATAAATGAGAGCCCTTTAATTAATCACTGAGATTTCCTTAATTAAAAACTAGGGGAGGTTTTCCTTCAATATAATTACTGAGAGTCCTTCGTGTAATTACTGAGACCCTTAAAATAAAATTTAAATGAGAGCCCTTAAAATTAATCATGAGAGTCCTTCACTATAATAAATGGGGAGTCCTTCAATAAAAATTACTGAGAGTCCTTCATTTGTAATTACTGAGAGTCCTTAAAATATAATCACTGGGGATTTCCTTCACTATAATAATGGACCCTTTTCAATATAATTACTGAAAAAGGCCTTCAATATAATCACTGAGAGTCCTTCAATATAATAACTGAGAGTCCTTCAATATAATTACTGAGAGTCCTTCAATATAATCACTGAGAGTCCTTCACTATAATAACTGAGAGTCCTTCAATATAATTACTGAGAGTCCTTCAATATAATCACTGAGAGTCCTTCACTATAATAACTCAGAGTCCTTCAATATAATTACTGGGGGCCCCCTTCAATAAAAATCACTGGAGCCCTTCACTATAAAAAAATGAGGTCCTTAATATAATTACTGAGAGTCCTTAAATATAATCACTGAGAGTTTTTTTCATATATAACTGAGAGTCCTTCAATATAATTACTGAGAGTCCTTCAATATAATCACTGAGAGTCCTTCAATATAATCACTGAGAGTCCTTCACTATAATAACTGAGAGTCCTTCAATATAATAAATTGAAAAGTCCTTCACTATAAAAAACTGAGAGTCCTTCAATTTTTAACCCATGAGAGCCCCTTCAATATAATCACTGGGAGTCCTTAAATATAATCACTGAGGGGCCCTTTCCCATTTATAAAAAACTGGAGCCCTTTTCAATTTTAAATCACTGGGGAGTCCTTCATTTTAATTTTCACGGGAGGTCCTTCAATTTAATCACTAGAGTCCTTAAAAATAATCCCTGAGATTTCCTTCAATTAATCACGGGAAAAGGAAGCCTTCAATTAATCACTGAGAGTCCTTCATATAAATTCACTGAGAGCCCTTCACTTAATAACTGAGAGTCCTTCCCTATAAAAACTGAAAAGCCCTTTTAAATTTAAAATTTCACTGGGGAGCCCTTCAATATAATCATTTGGAGAGCCCTTCAATTTTAATCACTGAGAGTCCTTCCACTATAAAAACTGAGAGTCCTTCAATATAATCACTGAGGTCCTTCACTTTTAAAAACCCGAGAGTCCTTCAATTTTAATCACTGAGAGCCTTAAAATTTTAAATCATGAGAGTCCTTCAATATAATCATGAGGGGTCCTTAACTATAAAAATTGAGAGCCCTTTAAATATAATCACTGAGAGTTTAAATATAATCATGGAGTCCTTCAATATAATCACTGGAGCCCTTCAATATAATCATGAGAGCCCTTCTAAAAATCACTGAGAGCCCTTAAATAAAAATCATTTAGAGTCCTTCACTATAATAACTGGGGAGTCCTTCACATAATAATTGGAGCCCTTTCTATAATAACTGAGGGGGCCCTTCCCCACTATAAAAATCTGAGAGTTTTAAAATTAATCACTGAGAGTCCTACATGTTTTTATGGAGTCCCTTCATATAATAACTGAGAGCCCCTTCAAATTAATCACTGGGGAGTCCTTCAATAAAAATCACTGAGGGCCCTTTTCACTATAATAACTGGGAAGTCCTTCAATATAATCATGAGAGTCCTTAAATAAAATAATTTAAAAGAGTTTCCCAATATAACACTGAGAGCCCTCACTTTTATTACTGAGAGTCCTTAAATTTTAATTTATGGGCATTAATCACTTTATACCCAGAGTAAGAATATAGAGAATATTTTGGGGTTTGTTATTACAAATATATATTTAACGTAAATGAAGAAAATTTTAAAAAAATATAGGATCCCCGGGATCACCACTAAATTCCCCCATTATAGGAGACGGATTAATTTAAAAAATTACCGCACACCACGATGTTCCATTAAATTTATTTATTGATTTTTTTATGCTTTTTTGGCGTCGAAAATTTTTACCAGGGGTAGGCCGGGTTTTTTTTTTTTTTTTTGGTTTGGGTTTTTATTTGGATGGGTTTTAGATTTTTTAAAATTTTTCAAAATATTTTGGATATAAAGTTAATGGCCCCTGGGGCCCCCCCCCCCCCCCCCCCCCGCCCCCCCTAGTAAAAAAGTTTAAAAAATTTTTTAAAGTAAAATTCGAATTTCCCCGGCAAATTGGGGCCTCTCCTCTATTTAAAGGCAATTCCCCTTATACTTCCAAAAGAATTTTTACTTTCGTTTTAAATTTAAGGGTTTAAAGTTCTAAATTTTTTCCCAACCGTGTTTTTTTCTCCCATTACAAACCAGGGGAAAAAACCGGAAAATTCCCTGGGTTTAATTTTCCTGGTTAAAAAGGGTCCTTTTTCCCGCAAAAATTTGGGGAAAGGAAAATTTAAACTTTTTTTTTCGGGTTTTTTGCCCCCTTTTAACCCCGGGGGAAAAGGGCCTTTGGAAATTTTTTTTTGGGGGGGGGGGGGAGGAAAAGGTCCGGTTTTCTGGGGGGTTTTTTTTCGGACCCCGGCAGCCACCCCCATATTACAACCCCGGATTTCCCAAAATGGCCCGTTAACCCCGGGGGTAATGGGAGCAAATAAAACAGTTTGGAAAAAAAATTTTGACTTTATTATTTCCTTTCCCAATTTAGAACAGCAATATGTACACTATGTACAGTGATAAGTATAGTGCCCCTTCCCACGGTAAGGGAAAGCCCCCAAAAAAGAAAAACCCCCAAGATAAACAGGGCCGGTTTCTTCAACCAGCCCCTTTTGATGGGAATGACAAGGGGCAGGGCAGGAAGGGGGTAAACCCCCAAACCTTGCGATTGCCCCAAAAACCCTCTTTTTATTTTGGGTAGAACCCGGTTTATAGTTGGGAAAAACGGGGCCCCATCATCAAACCCCCTTTTGCAACCTGGGTTCGCTGGTTGGGGGAGATAGCCCCGGTTTAAAAGAGGGTGTTGTACATGCGCCCCAATAAAAAGGTTTCGTACCCCTTTGCTGCCACACTTTCTAAATCTAAATTTTTCCCCAATTGAATCAACAAATGGCGAAATCCGTCTTGGTTATTTAAACTTCTACACGCTTTGTATACTCCCTTTATTTTTCCCCGTTTGCTTGTTTTTGTCAGATCTCCCCGACACCCGTCCAAAGGGGTGCAGGTTCAGTGCTGGGCGTTTGTTGTAGGGAAATGCCTCGCTAAAACATGCAATTAAAAAATTCCCCCTCTCTAAATGCAATTTTCCCCGCCATTTATGTCCACCCTGTAATATGGAGACCAGGGCCTGGCCAGCAGCATCTTTAGGGGACCAGACCCCGGCCTGGCCAGCAGCATCTGGGGTGAGGACCCGCCAGGGCCTGGGCCCGCAGCATCTGGGGTGGAGGGACCCGACCAGACCCGGCCCCGCGCATTGAGTGGGACCAGACCAGGCCTGGGCCCCGCAGTTTTTGAGTGAGGGACCAACCAGAAACCCGGTCCCGCGCTCTGAAAAGGGGGACCAGACCCGGGCCTGGCCAAACAGTTCCCGGGGTGGGAACCCGACCCGAACCCGGCCAGCAGGGATCTGAGTGAGGAAACCGACAAGCCCTTGCCAGCAGCATCTGAGTGGGGACCCCGACCAGACCTGGCCCCGCGTATCTGAGTGAGGATAGACCCCGACCCGGCCAGCACTATCTGGTGAGCACTAGACCAGACTGGCCGCAGTATTGAGTGAGGGGCTTGACCAGACCTGGCCCGCAGATCTGTTTGTTCTTCCTCACAAGTTGTTTGTTTCCTCCCCACATGACTTGTTTGTTCCTCCCCCACATGATTTTTTTGTTCTTCCTCACTTTATTTGTTTGTTCTTCCTCACCCTGACTTGTTTTTTCTTTCCCCCATGACTTGTTTGTTCCCCCCTCACAAGATTTGTTTGTTCTTCCTCACATATTTTTTTTTTTTTCCTCACATTATTGTTTGTTCTTCCCCCACATGAAATTGTTTGTTCTTCCTCACAGGGCTTGTTTGTTCCCCCTCACATGATTTGTTTGTTCTTTCACTGATTGTTTGTTCTTTTTCACATGCTTTTTTGTTCTTCCTCACATGATTTGTTTGTTCTTTTCCCCACATGAAATTTTTTTGTTCTTTTCCCCACATACTTGTTTGTTTTTTCCTCACATGACTTGTTTTTTCTTCCCCACATGACTTGTTTGTTCCCCCTCACCCTGACTTGTTGTTTTTCCCACATGGGCTTGTTTGTTCTTCCTCATGATTTGTTTGTTCTTCCTAAAATTTACTAGTTTGTTCTTCCTACATGCTTGTTTGTTCTTCCTACATGACTTGTTTGTTCTTCCTCACATGGGCTTGTTTTTTCCTTTCCTTTAGTGCTAGTCTTTGATCTCACCAAAATTTTATTTTCTTTCGCTTACCTTGTTTCTTATTTTAAATTTTGTATGAAAGGGTTTTTTGTTTAAAAAGGTGATCCTACGTCTTGTGAGCGCCAGTAAAAGCTTTTTTTTTTCACCCAAAAGTGTTTGAGGGCTCTTATTACCATTTAGGGGTTTTTCTTTTTTGATTTAGTTCTCTTATCAAAAAAAACATGCCCCCTGGGAAAAGGGTTCAATTGTGTTCGGAAAATGTTATCCTGGCAGCCATCACTACCATCTATCTGGTTTTCCTCATGACAGTCACTAGTCGGTCACTGCGGTCTACATTACTCAAATTTAAACATCATTTTAAGCCCCCCCCCAAAAAATTTGGGAGAGTGGGGGAAAAATTTGGGGAAACTTAACTTTTCTTATCGTTTTTTTAAAAAAAATTCCGTTTAGATTTTTTTTAAAATCAGTGATTTGTGTTCATTTTTTCCAAGTTCTTCATTAACCTCAAAATTTCTTTTTCCAGGGTCTTTGGGCCCAAAAATCAAGTCCAGGGGGAAAATTTCCTCTAGTTTGGGTTTTGACACAAAAATGTTTTAAAAAGCAGTCGTTTGGGTCATCTCGGGGAAAATCGGGTACCCCTTAGGTTTTGTCTCAGTTTCCTCCCGTCCCTTTTGGGCAAAAAATAAAATTTTTTTAAAAAAACTAATTTTCATTTCTAGGGCGCCTGAAAAATTATTCCAAATAAATTTAAAAATAAATTTTTGTTAAAACAAATAAACCTATGGGGGGTTTAGTGCAATTCGTGGGAGAGGCTTGATTCCCAAACCCCGGTCCTTGTGGGGATTGAAAATCGCGGCAAAAAGCGTCTTGAAAAGAGGCTTGATTTCTCCGCCCTTTCAGGGGCGTTTGGGCAGACGACTGCCTATTTGTACTCGCCTAGCTGTCTCAAAGAAGTTTCTGTGGTCAATCTAGGTTTTTGTGGTCTGTAGGTCCCCACCTAAGATTGTTTTTCATACTCTTCGAGAAGCTGCAGCCAAACACTTTTTCCCTTTTCTGTCTTTTTCCCTTTTTTTTATTGTTTTTGATGAAAAAACTTCCCTAAATAAAATTAAAAAAAACTCCGCTACTTTTCCCCTGGAATAATTTCCACTCCCGTATGTGGTTTTCAGGGCGTGCTTCCCGTTTTTTCCCGATTAAAACCCCGTTTCAGTTATTTTCAATATTTTTATGTTTCTTGTGAAAGCAATTAGTTTTAATTCATCTATTTTTTTTTCCCGCCTGGTTATTTTTTATGATAGCTAAATAAGGAAGTTACTGTCCGCCTTATCCCTCCGTCCAGTTTTGTTTTTAAAAAAAATTTTTTTCCCGTTTTTTTTTCAGGAAAATACTTTTTTGAACTGTCCCCTTTTCTGAACGTTTATCCAAAAAACGTCCTGGCAAATTTTTTGGCTCTGCCCCCAAACATGGAAAACCCCTTTGTTTTCCAAAACCCCACACCCCAAAAGTTTTGTCTTCCATCAAACCCTTTCAAATTTGTGGATAATTTTGTAATGATTCCTTCACCTGAGGTTTTCCAGTGCTATTAAAATCCCGCACCGGAGAGATGCACCCTATCCCTTGATAATTTCATGTTCGCTATGGAAGTTATCCCCAGGCTTTCAGTATATTCTGGCTAGCAATTTACCCCCCAAATGTCCTTTACCCATTCACTGCCCACTCCCCCCTTTGGACACTACGCTGGATCTGTTGTCATCTCTCTGACTTAAAAACTTTAAAGGGTTTCTGGCCTTGTAACTGGCCAGCAATCTTTTTGCTCGAGTTTTTCCCGGCATTTTTACCTCCCGCACCGAGGAATGTTTGGTTGTTAAAATGATTGAACCCTGTTATGTAAAACCCGGTTAAAATACATGATGTTATGTAACCCGTTAACTACTTTATTTTTTATGTAACTGTTAATACATGATGTTATGTAACCCGTTAACTTCATGTGTTTTGTAACCCGTTAACTACATGATGTTTTGTAAAACCTTTTTAAATACATGTGTTATGTAACCCGTTAACTACATTTATGTTTTTGTAACCTGGGTTTAAAAAACCCTGATGTTTGTACCTGTTAACTACATGATGTTATGTAAAACCCGGTTTAATACATGATGTTATGTAACCTGGTTAAAAATACTGATGTTATGTAACCTGTTTTAAATTTCATGAGTTATGTAACCCCGTTAACTACTGATGTTATCTAAAACCCGTTATTACAAAGATGATATGTAAACTTGTTAACATATTATTTTAAAATGTTAACATTATTTAATAAAAAAGAAGGGGCTAAACCTAAAGAGTCCCCAAACGCAGAACTTGTTAACAACATATTATCTAAAACCCCTTAAAACATATTAAAAAAACCTGTTAACAAAATGTTATTTAACCTGTTTAAAAATTTATCCAAACCTGTTAAAAAAGATGTTATCTAACTTGTTAACATAATGTTGTTTTGAACTAAGAAAAAGAAAGAAGGAAAACTGCAAAGGGGCCTTTCTGACCCTTGCGGAGAAAAACCATGTCCCCCCCCCCCGGTTTAGCCCCAAAGACCCCCCCAGTCTGGTCACCTCAATCAAGGAAAGGGGCCCCGGCAAAACCCGACCCGCAGCACAAGCTAGTTTAGGTCCCAATCACACCCACCCAAAAACCCACTCATGTATTTATCTAACCTTTTTTTAAAATACACAAAAGTTTAAGCCCCCCCCCCCCCCCCAATACTGTTCTCGGGGTTTTTTCCACTCGTTCCCCCAACTCTAAATTTCCAAACCATGCTTTTTCCCATAAACCTTTCTTTTAAACTAGTGGTTTAAAATGATGTTAAACCAACCGGTTTAAAAACAGAGTTATGTAAACCCCGTTAAAAAAATGATGTTTTGTAACCTGTTTAAAAACATTTATGTTATGTAACCTGTTAGCAACATGATGTTTTGTAACCCGTTAGCAAAATGATGTTATGTAACCCGTTAACAACATGTTTTTGTTAACCTGTCAACAAGTTATCTAGTTGTTAACTAATTTTATCAACCCGTTAACAACATTTATGTTATCTAACCTGTTAACAAACATAATGTTATCTAAACCCCTTTTAAAAACAGATGTTGTCTAAACCCGTGAAAATTTCATCACCCCCACCTGTCCAGGGGAAAAACACCCGTCCCCACTTTCTCATCACTATTTTAAAAAAAAACCCCGGGCCATATATAAAATCTGAGATTCCCGCCTCAAAAAGGATTTTCCTCTTTTTTTAAATACGAGTAGTAAACAGGTTTCCCACCCGTCTATCATCCCAAGTTCTCACTTTCCCCGGAGAACAAAGCAAATTTGCTCTCCACTCCTGCTTCAAACCCTTTCCCTTTGGGTTCAAACCTCAAGTAATTTTTCGTCGCAGAAAACTTGCCTTGTTAGGTTATGTTATGCTAGGTTATGTTATGTTATGTTTTGGGTTTTGTTTTATTTTGGTTTTGTTATGTTATGTTAGGTTTAGGTTGGTTAGGTTAGGTTAGGTTTTGGTTAGGTTAGGGGCTTTGTCATAAGTTTGGAAACCATATTTTATTCAAATTTTTAATCAAAACTAAGCGCCCCCAAACCCCAAATTTTAAAAAGGTGTTCTCCGCAGCTAGGGGTTTTGGTTCATCTGACCGAGGCTTTTCCCCTGGGCTTTCCGGTCCACCTGCTTTAAAAAATTTTTTTAATTGTTACATTCCATGTTTTCACTTACCCATCCTTTTTATCCGAAATGAGATTTTTAATTTCGCATTCTCCCCCTTGAAGGGCCCCGAAAACCCCGTCTTTGAGAAGTAGAAAACCCCGTTGTTTAGAAATTGAACCTCGTTCTTGGGGAACTTGAACCCTTTTTATTGAGAAATAAACCTGTTCTTGAGAACTAGAACCCCCGTCTTTGAGAAGTAGAACCTCGTTCTTGAAAATAGAACCCCGTTCTTAAAAACTAGAACCCCGTCTTTGAGAATTTTGAAAACCCCGTTGTTGAGAACTAGAACCCCGTTTTTTGAGGAAACTAGAACCTCGTTCTTGGGAACCCTAGAAACCCTCGTCTTTTTGAAAAAGTTTGAACCCCGTTGTTGAGAATAGAAACCCCGTTTTGAAAAGTAGGCCTCCTTGGACTAGAACCTCGTTTTTTGAGAAATAGAACCTCGTTCTTGAGAAATAGAACCCGTTTTGGGGAACTAAAAAAACCCCGTTTTTGAGAACTAGAACCTCATCTTTGAAAAATAGAGCCTCCTTGAGAAGTTTGAACCTCGTTCTTTGAGAAGGGGGGAAATTTGTCCTTGAGAATGAAACCCCGTCCCCTTTAGAAAATAGAACCTCGTTCTTGGAACTAGAACCTCCCTTTAAATTTTGGAAAATAGAACCTCGTTTTTTGGAAAACAGAACCTCGTCCCCGAGAATAGAACCTCATTTTGGAAGTAGAACCCCGTCTTTGAGAAGTAGAATCTCGTTTTTTGAGAAGTGAAAAACCCCGTCCTTGAGAACTAAACCTTTCTTTTAGAAAATAGCCTCGTCCTCGAGAAATAGAACCTCGTTCTTTAGAAAAAAGAAAACCTTTGCCTTGGGGGAAAAATAGAAACCCCGTCTCGGGAAATAGGGAAACCCGTTCTTTTAAAAAATGAACCCCGTCCTCCGAAAACTTTGAACGTTTTTCGTGAAATAAACCTCGTCCTTTTAGAACTAGAAAAGTCCTCGTGAAATAAGCTCGTCCCTTTAGAACTAGAACGTCCTCGTGAATAGAAAGCTCGTCCTTGAGAACTAGAAAGTCCCCGGAACTGAAGCTCGTCCCCTTTAGAACTAGAAACGTCCCCGTGAACTAGAACCCCGTCCTTGAGAAACCCAGAACGTCCTTTGTGAACTAGGCCCCCCCTCCTTGAGAAATAGAAGTCCCCGTGAAAAGGGAAACCCCGTCCTTAGAACTAGAAGTCCCCGTGAAAATGAACCTCGTCCTTGAGGAAATAGAAAGTCCTCGTGAAAATAGAACCTCGTTCTTGAGGGGGGCTAGAAAGTCCCGTGAACCCAGAAACCCCGTTCCCTTGGGGAAAAATAGAACCTCGTCCTTGAAAATAGAAAAGGGCCTCGTGAACTAGAAACCCCGTTCTTGAGAATAGAAACCCCGTCCTTGAGAACTAAAACGTCCTCGTGAACTAGAACCTCGTTCCTTTTAGAACTAGAACGTCCTCGTGAACTAGAAAATTTGTTTTTGAGAACTAGGAAAAGTCCCGTGAACTAGAACCTTGTCCTTTTGGGAATAGAACGTCCTCGTGAAAATAGAAAAACCCCGTCCTTGAGAACCTTGAAAGTCCCCGTTGAACTGAACCCCCGTTCTTGAGAACTAGAAACCCCGTCCTCGAGAACTAGAACCTGTTCTTTAGAACTAAAACCTCGTCCTCGAGAACTAGAACCTCGTTCTTGAGAAAATAGAAACCCCGTTCTTGATAAAATAGAACCTCGTCCTCGAGAAACTAGAAAAGTCCTCGTTTAACTAGAAGCTCTCCCCCTTTGGGAAATAGAACGTCCTTTTGTGAACTAGAAACTCTTTCCCTTGAGAACTAGAAAAGTCCCCGTGAACTAGAAATCGTCCCCTTGGGGAACCCAGAACCTCCCTTTTGATAATTTGAACATAATCCTTGAAAAACTTAAACTGTTTACGAGTGTCACCTGTGCTTTACAAGTCTACATAAATCAAGTTACAAGTCTACAAATCTACAAGTCAAGGGCTCAAAATCTAAAGTCCTCAAGGGTTTCAAATCTACAAGGGCTCAAGGTGCTGACCCCCCCCTTACTACACCAAAAAAAAATGTCTTTTGTTTCAACCCCTTGGGGAGACTAAACTATAAGGGGGGGATTTCATTGCCTCGGGGGAATGGGACATTCTGGCTTTATTTAAAATAATTGGAGCATTGTTCCCGTTCCTTTAAAAACAAGAAACCCTTCATCAACATCAAGGAACTTTTTTAAGAAGATTCCCCGAGAAAACTCACAGTTCCACACAACCTTCCCCCACCAAATGCCCTTTTTGGCTATATATAGCCCCCCCCCCCCCCCCCCCCCCCCCCCTATTTCTTATATAGGGGAACATTAAAAAGGGGCTAGTAGTAAAAATCATAGTTTTCACTCACCGTGTTTACTCATTTCATCAAAAATTTCCCAAAAAAATTTTTAATTGCAAATTTTGCACTAGTCAGCTGATGGTGTTTTAAAAAACCCCCTTTTTTTTGGGGTTTTTTTGGGAGAAATAATTTTTTTTTTACATTACTTTTTTTTCCTATAATTTTTTATTATGACCCTTTTTTAAACTACAGGGAAAGGTTTCTATTAAAAAAGGGTTTGTGTCTCATGTATTTTATCCCCTTGTTAGGCTGGAATCTCTATGAAAAAAATTCGTTTACATCGACACTTCCAGGCGTGCATCACTGAGGACTGTACAGTTATTTAAACTTGAATTTTCTAAGCTAAGGGCTTGTTTACTGTCACTTTTCCGCTTCCATTCTAGTCTTGGCTTATTTATACACACCGCTGCAGCTCCACTCCTCCTGGAGAGCTGTATTTTATGCTGAATATGAGACGGAAACATTTAGTTGCTCAGAGCCGACCCGCCCGCCATGTTAGTGCACCACTGACAAGCCTAGTGACAGTACTGTCTTGACCTGATATGTTCATCCTGTAGGATGATCCTTCTGTTATGCTGCATTACGGAGGATGGTCGTACTGTTATACTGCATTATGAAGGATGGTCGTACTGTTATACTGCATTACGGAGGATGGTCGTACTGTTATACTGCATTATGAAGGATGGTCGTACTGTTATACTGCATTATGAAGGATGGTCGTACTGTTATACTGCATTATGAAGGATGGTCGTACTGTTATACTGCATTACGGAGGATGGTCGTACTGTTATACTGCATTACGGAGGATGGTCGTACTGTTATACTGCATTATGAAGGATGGTCGTACTGTTATACTGCATTATGAAGGATGGTCGTACTGTTATACTGCATTATGCAGGATGGTCGTACTGTTATACTGCATTATGCAGGATGGTCGTACTGTTATACTGCATTATGCAGGATGGTCGTACTGTTATACTGCATTATGCAGGATGGTCGTACTGTTATACTGCATTATGCAGGATGGTCGTACTGTTATACTGCATTATGCAGGATGGTCGTACTGTTATACTGCATTATGCAGGATGGTCGTACTGTTATACTGCATTATGCAGGATGGTCGTACTGTTATACTGCATTATGCAGGATGGTCGTACTGTTATACTGCATTATGCAGGATGGTCGTACTGTTATACTGCATTATGCAGGATGGTCGTACTGTTATACTGCATTATGCAGGATGGTCGTACTGTTATACTGTATTACACAAGATAGTCGTACTATTTTACTGCATTATGCAGGATGGTCGTATTGTCATACTTCTTCATGCAGGATGATCTTCCTCTCATACTCTATCACACAGGATGACTTTCCTGTCATACTTAATCACACAGGATGGCTTAGGATGGTTAAGGATAGCTTAGGATGGTTCAGGATGGCTTAGGATGGCTTAGGATGGTTTAGTATGGTTTAGGATGGTTTAGTATGGTTTAGGATGGTTTATCATGGTTTATGATGGTTTAGGATGGTTTAGTATGGTTTAGGATGGTTTAGTATGGTTTAGGATGGTTTATCATGGTTTATCATGGTTTATGATGGTTTAGGATGGTTTAGGATGGTCTGGATTAAGAGTGACTTAGGCCAGACCAAACATTCCGACCTGCGGCTGACACATCATATAAACATTCTGTGCAAGGAAACATTCTCTTATAACTAATGTTGTGTGAACGACGCCAAGATTGATCTTAATTCTTCAGGAACTTCCGCAGAACGTCTTTACTGAAGGAAGAACGTCATATTGAACGTCTTTATTGAAGGAAGAACGTCATATTGAACGTCTTTACTGAAGGAAGAACGTCATATTGAACGTCTTTACTGAAGGAAGAACGTCATATTGAACGTCTTTACTGAAGGAAGAACGTCATATTGAACGTCTTTACTGAAGGAAGAACGTCATATTGAACGTCTTTACTGAAGGAAAACGTCATACTGAACGTCTTTACTGAAGGAAGAACGTCATATTGAACGTCTTTACTGAAGGAAGAACGTCATATTGAACGTCTTTACTGAAGGAAGAACGTCATATTGAACGTCTTTACATACACAACCAGTATTATTGAAATGTATAACAAACACGGCTCACTCTGACAACTGTGTGTATTTAATAATTAATATACCACACTGAAAAATTTGTAGGCCTACCCTCACCCCCCACACACCTACACACACCCACACACACACACATCTGAAACTACAACTAGGTGTGTACACACACACACACAAGAGCAACATGGGGTCACATTTGGTAGTTGAAAATTTAGATGAGTCATAGGGACCTTGGGAAGTATTTCTTTAGTCTTGGAGTTATCAAGATGTGGAAGAATCTGGAGGGGAGCGCGACTCCAGTAGTGAATAGAGGCGGGGCCAGGAGCTGTGAATCTACCCCTCCAACCACATGAGGGTGAGTACATATAGGTGGGCACACACACATACACACACACACACACACACGCCACACACACACACACACACACACACACACACTAGAGAAAGTACAAAGGTTTGCAACAAGGTTAGTTCCAGAGCTAAGGGGAATGTCCTATGAAGAAAGATTAAGGGAAATCGGCCTGACGACACTGGAGGACAGGAGGGTCAGGGGAGACATGATAACGACATATAAAATACTGCGTGGAATAGACAAGGTGGACAAGGACAGGATGTTCCAGGGAGGGGACACAGAAACAAGAGGCCACAATTGGAAGTTGAAGACACAAATGAGTCAGAGAGATAGTAGGAAGTATTTCTTCAGTCATAGAGTTGTAAGGCAGTGGAATAGCCTAGAAAATGACGTAGTGGAGGCAGGAACCATACACAGTTTTAAGACGAGGTTTGATAAAGCTCATGGAGCGGGGAGAGAGAGGGTCTAGTAGCAACCGGTGAAGAGGCGGGGCCAGGAGCTAGGACTCGACCCCTGCAACCACAAATAGGTGAGTACAAATAGGTGAGTACACACACACACACATACACACACACACACACACACACACACACACACACACACACACACATACACACACACACACACACACACACACACACATACACACACACACACACACACACACACACACACACACACACACACACACACACACACACACACACACACACACACACACACACACACATACACACACACACACACACACACACCACACACACACACACACACACACACACATACACACACACACACACACACACACACACACACACACACACACACACACACACACACATACACACACACACACACACACATACACACACACAGGAAAAGAGGATCATACACATTACAGAGACGGAGGAATGTATGATAGAATTATATAGAGTTTGTCTGTGTGCTGGAGATAACACATATTTGACACCCTGTGAGCCTGCCTGCCTGCCTGCCTGCCTGCCTGCCTGCCTGCCTGCCTGCCTGCCTGCCTGTGAGCCTGCCTGCCTGCCTGTGAGCCTGCCTGCCTGCCTGCCTGCCTGCCTGCCTGCCTGCCTGCCTGCCTGCCTGTCTGCCTGCCTGCCTGCCAGTGTGCCTGCCTGCCTGCCTGCCTGTCTGCCTGCCTGCCTGTCTGCCTGCCTGCCTGTCTGCCTGCCTGCCTGCCTGCCTGCCTGTCTGCCTGCCTGCCTGTCTGCCTGCCTGCCTGCCTGCCTGCCTGCCTGCCTGCCTGCCTGCCTGCCTGCCTGCCTGCCTGCCTGCCTGCCTGCCTGCCTGCCTGCCTGCCTGCCTGCCTGCCTGCCTGCCTGTCTGCCTGCCTGCCTGCCAGTGTGCCTGCCTGCCTGCCTGCCTGCCTGCCAGTGTGCCTGCCTGCCTGCCTGCCTGCCTGCCTGCCTGCCTGCCTGCCAGTGTGCCTGCCTGCCTGCCTGCCTGCCTGCCTGCCTGCCTGCCTGCCTGCCTGCCTGCCTGCCTGCCTGCCTGTCTGCCTGCCTGTCTGCCTGCCTGCCTGCCTGCCTGCCTGCCTGCCTGCCTGTGTGCCTGCCTGTCTGCCTGTCTATCTGCCTGTCTGCCTGTCTGCCTGCCTATCTGCCTGTCTATCTGCCTGCCTGCCTGCCTGCCTGCCAGTGTGCCTGCCTGCCTGCCTGCCTGCCTGCCTGCCAGTGTGCCTGCCTGCCTGCCTGCCAGTGTGCCTGCCTGCCTGCCTGCCTGCCAGTGTGCCTGCCTGCCTGCCTGCCTACCTGCCTGCCTGCCTGCCTGCCTGCCTGCCTGCCTGCCTGTGTGCCTGCCTGTCTGCCTGTCTATCTGCCTGTCTGCCTGTCTGCCTGCCTATCTGCCTGTCTATCTGCCTGCCTGCCTGCCTGCCTGCCTGCCTGCCTGCCTGCCTGCCTGCCTGCCTGCCTGCCTGCCTGTCTGTTTGCCTGCCTGTCTGTTTGCCTGCCTGTCTGCCTGCCTGTCTGTTTGCTGCCTGTCTATTTGGTTACCTGCAAGTCTGTTTGCCTGCCTGTCTGTTTGTCTGCCTGCCTGCCTTGTGTGCCTGCCTTCTGTCTGCCTGTCTGCCTGCCTGTCTGTTTGCCTGCCTGTCTGTTTGCCTGCCTACCTGTCTGTTTGCCTGCCTGTCTGTTTGCCTACCTGTCTGCCTGCCTGTCTGTTTGCCTGCCTGTCTATTTGCCTGCCTGCATGTCTGTTTGCCTGCCTGTCTGTTTGCCTGCCTGCCTGCCTGCCTGTGTGCCTGCCTGCCTGTCTGCCTGTCTTCCTGTCTGCCTCCCTGCCGTCAAGAAACTCATGTCTATCAAACCTGTATATATCACTTGTGTTAAAGAAACACTCGACCGAAATTGAGATGTTCTTAACTGTAACCGCCATGACAGAGGCAGTCAAGTAGAGTCAAGAGTGGCCATGACAGAGGCAGTCAAGTAGAGTCAAGAGTGGCCATGACAGAGGCAGTCAGTAGAGTCAAGAGTGGCCATGACAGAGGCAGTCAAGTAGAGTCAAGAGTGGCCATGACAGAGGCAGTCAAGTAGAGTCAAGAGTGGCCATGACAGAGGCAGTCAAGTAGAGTCAAGAGTGGCCATGACAGAGGCAGTCAAGTAGAGTCAAGAGTGGCCATGACAGAGGCAGTCAAGTAGAGTCAAGAGTGGTCATGACAGAGGCAGTCAAGTAGAGTCAAGAGTGGTCATGACAGAGGCAGGCAAGTAGAGTCAAGAGTGGCCACGACAGAGGCAGTCAAGTAGAGTCAAGAGTGGCCATGACAGAGGGCAGTCAAGTAGAGTCAAGAGTGGCCATGACAGAGGCAGTCAAGTAGAGTCAAGAGTGGCCATGACAGAGGCAGCCAAGTAGAGTCAAGAGTGGCCATGACAGAGGCAGTCAAGTAGAGTCAAGAGTGGCCATGACAAAGGCAGTCAAGTAGAGTCAAGAGTGGCCATGACAGAGGCAGTCAAGTAGAGTCAAGAGTGGCCATGACAGAGGCAGTCAAGTAGAGTCAAGATGGCCATGACAGAGGCAGTCAAGTAGAGTCAGAGTGGCCATGACAGAGGCAGTCAAGTAGAGTCAATGAGTGGCCATGACAGAGGCAGTCAAGTAGAGTCAAGAGTGTCCATGCCAGAGGCAGTCAAGTAGAGTCAAGAGTGGCCATGACAGAGGCAGTCAAGTAGAGTCAAGAGTGGCCATGACAGAAGCAGTCAAGTAGAGTCAAGAGTGGCCATGACAGAGGCAGATTAAGTAGAGTCAAGAGTGGCCATGACAGAGGCAGTCAAGTAGAGTCAAGAGTGTCCATGCCAGAGGCAGTCAAGTAGAGTCAAGAGTGGCCATGACAGAGGCAGTCAAGTAGAGTCAAGAGTGGCCATGACAGAGGCAGTCAAGTAGAGTCAAGAGTGGCCATGACAGAGGCAGTCAAGTAGAGTCAAGAGTGTTCATGCCAGAGGCAGTCAAGTAGAGTCAAGAGTGGCCATGACAGAGGCAGTCAAGTAGAGTCAAGAGTGTTCATGCCAGAGGCAGTCAAGTAGAGTCAAGAGTGGCCATGACAGAGGCAGTCAAGTAGAGTCAAGAGTGGTCATGACAGAGGCAGTCAAGTAGAGTCAAGAGTGGCCATGACAGAGGCAGTCAAGTAGAGTCAAGAGTGGTCATGACAGAGGCAGTCAAGTAGAGTCAAGAGTGGCCATGACAGAGGCATCAAGTAGAGTCAAGAGTGTCATGACAGAGGGCAGTCAAGTAGAGTCAAGAGTGGCCATGACAGAGGCAGTCAAGTAGAGTCAAGAGTGGTCATGACAGAGGCAGTCAAGTAGAGTCAAGAGTGGCCATGACAGAGGCAGTCAAGTAGAGTCAAGAGTGGTCATGACAGAGGCAGTCAAGTAGAGTCAAGAGTGGCCATGACAGAGGCAGTCAAGTAGAGTCAAGAGTGGCCATGACAGAGGCAGTCAAGTAGAGTCAAGAGTGGTCATGACAGAGGCAGTCAAGTAGAGTCAAGAGTAGCCATGACAGAGGCAGTCAAGTAGAGTCAAGAGTGGGCACGACAGAGGCAGTCAAGTAGAGTCAAGAGTGGCCATGACGTAGGCAGTCAAGTAGAGTCAAGAGTGGCCATGACAGAGGCAGTCAAGTAGAGTCAAGAGTGGCCATGACAGAGGCAGTAAAGTAGAGTCAAGAGTGGCCATGACAGAGGGCAGTCAAGTAGAGTCAAGAGTGGTCATGACAGAGGCAGTCAAGTAGAGTCAAGAGTGGCCATGACAGAGGCAGTCAAGTAGAGTCAAGAGTGGCCATGACAGAGGCAGTCAAGTAGAGTCAAGAGTGGTCATGACAGAGGCAGTCAAGTAGAGTCAAGAGTAGCCATGACAGAGGCAGTCAAGTAGAGTCAAGAGTGGCCATGACAGAGGCAGTCAAGTAGAGTCAAGAGTGGCCATGACAGAGGCAGCCAAGTAGAGTCAAGAGTGGCCATGACAGAGGCAGTCAAGTAGAGTCAAGAGTGGCCATGACAGAGGCAGTCAAGTAAAGTCAAGAGTGGCCATGACAGAGGCAGTCAAGTAGAGTCAAGAGTGGCCATGACAGAGGCAGTCAAGTAGAGTCAAGAGTGGCCATGACAGAGGCAGTCAAGTAGAGTCAAGAGTGGCCATGACAGAGGCAGTCAAGTAGAGTCAAGAGTGGCCATGACAGAGGCAGTCAAGTAGAGTCAAGAGTGTCCATGCCAGAGGCAGTCAAGTAGAGTCAAGAGTGGCCATGACAGAGGCAGTCAAGTAGAGTCAAGAGTGGCCATGACAGAGGCAGTCAAGTAGAGTCAAGAGTGGTCATGACAGAGGCAGTCAAGTAGAGTCAAGAGTGGCCATGACAGAGGCAGACAAGTAGAGTCAAGAGTGGCCATGACAGAGGCAGACAAGTAGAGTCAAGAGTGGCCATGACAGAGGCAGACAAGTAGAGTCAAGAGTGGCCATGACAGAGGCAGACAAGTAGAGTCAAGAGTGGCCATGACAGAGGCAGACAAGTAGAGTCAAGAGTGGCCATGACAGAGGCAGACAAGTAGAGTCAAGAGTGCCATGACAGAGGCAGACAAGTAGAGTCAAGAGTGGCCATGACAGAGGCAGACAAGTAGAGTCAAGAGTGGCCATGGCAGAGGCAGACAAGTAGTGTCAAGAGTGGCCATGACAGAGGCAGTCAAGTAGAGTCAAGAGTGGCCATGACAGAGGCAGTCAAGTAGAGTGAAGATAGAAGAGGCAGTCAAGAAGAGTTAAGAGTCATATTAAAGAGTCTGGGATCCATCAAAGGGACAAAGACATTCTCTTGTATTACCACCACGGACGGAGCCTTCCTCAGTGATGACTTCCAATTTTGAAAGGCAGACAATATCATCATACGTATAATTCTTACTGGAAGATTTACAGGCAAGAGAGAGAGAGAGAGAGAGAGAGAAAAGAGAGGAGAGAGAGAGAGAGAGAGAGAGAGAGAGAGAGAGAGAGAGAGAGAGAGAGAGAGGGGGAGAGAGAGAGAGAGAGAGAGAGAGAGAGAGAGAGAGAGAGAGAGAGAGAGAGGGGAGGATTACAGAGGAACAACTAAGATTGACGATGGGTAGAGGACGTGTAAACAAAGTGTTTGCATTAAAGCATGAAGGTAAACAATACTTAGATAAGATAAAGAAGCTGTCGTATTTATGGATTTAGAAAAGACATCGTAGGTAGGTAGTAGGTAGTAGGTAGTAGGTAGTAGGTAGTAGGTAGTAGGTAGTAGGTAGTAGGTTGGGTAAGAAAAGCAACCACCCAGGGAATACTACCGTCCTGCCAGAATTGACTTTGTGAAACAGAAACCTGTAACTGTTTTGCATGATGGTAGGATTGGTGGTGTCTTTTTCTGTCTCATAAACACGCTAGATAACAGGGATATCTTGTTACTCCTACTTACACTTTGGTCACACTTCACAGACACGCACATGCATATATATATACATACATCTAGGTTTTTCTCCTTTTTCAAATAGTTTCTTTTTCTTCTTTATTTTTTCTATTGTCCATGGGGAAGTGGAAAAGAATCTTTCCTCCGTAAAACCATGCGTGTCGTATGAGGCGACTAAAATGCCGGGAGCAATGGGCAGTAACCCCTTCTCCTGTAGACATTTAATAAAAAAAAGAAGAAGAAAAACTTTATAAAACTGGGATGCTTGAATGTGCGTGGATGTAGTGCAGATGACAGAAACAGATGATTGCTGAGTTATGAATGAAAAGGAGTTGGATGTCCTGGCCCTAAGCGAAACAAAGCTGAAGGGGGTAGGGGAGTTTCGGTGGGGGAAATAAATTGGATTAAATCTGGAGTATCTGAGAGAGTTAGAGCAAAGGAAGGGGTAGCAGTAATGTTGAATGATCAGTTATGGAAGGAGAAAAGAGAATATGAATGTTGTAAATGCAAGAATTATGTGGATTAAAGTAATGGTTGGATGCGAGAAGTGGGTCATAATAAGCGTGTATGCACCTGGAGAAGAGAGGAATGCAGAGGAGAGAGAGAGATTTTGGGAGATGTTAAGTGAATGTATAGGAGCCTTTGAACCAAGTGAGAGAGTAATTGTGGTAGGGGACCTGAATGCTAAAGTAGGAGAAACTTTTAGAGAGGGTGGTAGGTAAGTTTGGGGTGCCAGGTGTAAATGATAATGGGAGAGCCCTTTGATTGAACTTTGTATAGAAAGGGGTTTTAGTTTATAGGTAATACATATTTTAAGAAAAGAGGATAAATAAGTATACAAGATATGATGTAGGGCGAAATGACAGTAGTTTGTTGTATTATGTATTGGTAGATAAAAGACTGTTGAGTAGACTTCAGGATGTACATGTTTAAAAGAGGGGCCACAGATATATCAGATCACTTTCCTAGTTGTAGCTACACTGAGAGTAAAAGGGAGATGGATTTCAAGGAGAATAGAAGCATCAGGGAAGAGGAAGATGAAGGTTTATAAACTAAAAGAGGAGGCAGTTAGGGAAAGATATAAACAGTATTGGAGGATAGATGGCTAATGAGAGCATAGGCAATGAAGTCGAAGAGGTATGGGGTAGGTTTACAAATGTAGTGTTAGAGTGTTCAGCAGAAGTTTGTGGTTACAGGAAAGTGGGTGCGGGAGGGAAGAGGAGCGATTGGTGGAATGATGATGTAAAGAGAGTAGTAAGGGAGAAAAGTTAGCATATGAGAAGTTTTTACAAAGTAGAAGTGATGCAAGGAGGGAAGAGTATATGGAGAAAAAGAGAGAGGTTAAGAGAGTGGTGAAGCAATGTAAAAAGAAGAGCAAATGAGAGAGTGGGTGAGATGTTATCAACAAATTTTGTTGAAAATAAGAAAAAGTTTTGGAGTGAGATTAACAAGTTAAGGAAGCCTAGAGAACAAATGGATTTGTCAGTTAAAAATAGGAGGAGAGTTATTAAATGGAGAGTTAGAGGTATTGGGAAGATGGAGGGAATATTTTGAGGATTGTTAAATGTTGATGAAGATAGGGAAGCTGTGATTTCGTGTATAGGGCAAGGAGGAATAACATCTTGCAGGAGTGAGGAAGAGCCAGTTGTGAGTGTGGGGGAAGTTCGTGAGGCAGTAGGTAAAATGAAAAGGGGGTAAGGCAGCCGGGATTGATGGGATAAAGATTAGAAATGTTAAAAGCAGGTGGGGATATAGTTTTGGAGTGGTTGGGGCAATTATTTAAAAAAATGTATGGAAGAGGGTAAGGTACCTAGGGATTGGCAGAGAGCATGCATAGTTCCTTGTATAAAGGCAAAGGGGACAAAAGAGAGTGCAAAAATTATAGGGGATAAATCTGTTGA
>NC_069440.1:8681868-8708438 GCF_026875155.1 Cherax quadricarinatus | reverse complement strand
ACAGAGTACAGAGAACTATAAAAGAGCAAAGGCAAAGCACTACTGCTCAAAAATTGAAGAGTATAAGCATAACCCCAGAAAGCTCTGGCAACAACTAAAACAGTTGGGGTATAGCCATAAGCCAGTAGATAGGTCTAACATAGTACTCACTATCGATAATGAGGTATGCCACGAAACATCTAAGGTGGCAAATTGCTTTAATTCCTACTACACATCTGTTGCATCAACACTAGTAAGTAAACTACCAGCTGCATCAAATACCTTTAACACAGACTCTGATAAGTTTCAAACATACTATACCAATAAAGGGGTAACCCCAAACAGTTGTCAACTAGTAAGTGTATCTCATGACTTTATTCAAAAAGAACTAAGCAGGTTAAACCCAACTAAGAGCACAGGCCCTGATAACATCCCGTCTAAGTTCCTAAAAGATGGTGCTTCTGAACTGTCAATCCCTATTGCTCACATAATAAATCTATCAATCACCACTAATACAGTACCGGAGGGGTTCAAGGAGGCCAGAGTCACTCCTATCTTCAAGAAAAATAGTAGGTCTGATGTAAGCAACTATAGGCCTGTTAGTATACTCAGTATAATATCTAAAATTCTAGAGAGGGCGGTGTATTCTCAAGTAGTTAAGTACCTTAATGACAACAACATTCTCCATAGCTATCAATCGGGCTTTAGAAGATCCTACTCAACCGACACCTCCCTTATTAATCTGATGGATTACCTGAGAACTGAAATGTCAAAGGGGAACCTCATAGGCATGGTAACCTGCAAAAGGCCTTCGATACTGTCAACCACAATATATTATGTAATAAACTTCAAGCTATTGGTATAGGTTCTGTAGACTGGTTTAAGTCCTACCTTAGCAACAGGAGACAAATAGTCAAAATCAACAAAACAGAATCAGAACCCCTGCCGATAACATGTGGAGTTCCCCAAGGTAGTATTCTGGGTCCCTTATTATTCTTATGTTATGTCAATGATATGCCTATCAGTGTCAAGTGCAAACTCCTACTGTATGCAGATGACAGTGCTCTGTTAGTGTCAGGTAAAGACCCACAAGATATTGCTAATGTTTTAACACTGGAACTGGAGTCCTGCAGCAAATGGTTAGTAGACAACAAACTATCATTACACCTAGGGAAAACTGAAGCCATTCTCTTTGGCACGAAACATAAACTGAGAAGGGTAAATAATTTTAATGTTCAATGTAATGGGGAGCCCATCACTTTGGTTTCATCAGTAAAATATTTGGGAATCCCCTTTGACCCATGCATGTCAGGAGAATTGATAGGGAACAGTGTAGTAAAGAAAGCGAATGCCAACTGAAGTTCCTGTATAGACAAGCACAGTGTCTACCTACTGAGGCTCGCAGGACCCTATGTCTAGCCCTTATACAATGCCATATGGATTACGCTTGCTCTTCTTGGTACTCTGCCTTGACAAAAAAACTGAAAGATAGACTGCAAATCACCCAGAACAAAATCGTAAGATTCATCCTGGGGCTGGGACCAAGAGAACATGTAGGCCAGGATGAATTACAGCAGTTGGATATGCTGAATGTTGAAGACAGAGTAAAACAACTGAAGCTAAATCATGTTTATAAAATTGCTCACAAACAATGTCCAGAATATCTTGCTGTCAATTTTGTCAAGGTTGGGAACCAAAGCAATCATAGTACTAGGGGGAGAGAGCACAACTTTGTAGTACCCACAGTCAGTGGCCAGGCTTCAAAACCTTTTATTGTACAGCAATAAAGGAATGGAACAGACTACCGCACATGTCAAAGCCAGTCATAGCGTGAACCAGTTCAAGAAGAGTGCCAAAAGGTGTCTGATGAATGTAGCTACAGAAAGGGAGGGAATGATTTTCCTATTTTTTTAAGCTAACCTACGCGTAAATTTTACCATATTCCAGTAATGACCCTCGTATTTGTAATAGTCTTTAATAACCTTGGTGTAGTAGATAGTCATTTGGTATGATAATAAGATGTTATCTTCATGTGTAGAATAATAAAGAAAATAAAATAACCTTTATATTATAATAATAAGGTAAAAGGACCCCAATGGAAATCAGTCACTACTCCTGTCTGACTTTTTTGGTTATCCTAGGTTCTCTACACATAAGTGCTAATAATGATAATTCTATGTAACGTATTTGTGTTATACCTGAATAAACTTACCTTACTTACTTAAAAAGGACGAAACGAAATGAACCCTGACAGCATACACCGCTCAGCATACTTTTCCACCGTCACCCTTGCCCAGCATTTTTTTCGCCAGGGTACGTACACCAGTTTATTTCAACAATTATGTTTTTCCTTATGCAAGTTGTGATCTAATGTAGTTAGACGTCACAAACTTCATTTTCACTTATAAACACCCTCTGAAGGGAGAACATTTCCATAGCATACGAGAATGCCCACAACAACTCTCTGTCCCCCATCACCACTAGCCACATACATAATGACATATTTAATTCATTCTAGAGTGTATATCAGGTTTCTATGTTATTTATATTGTTTATTATGTCATATTAGATGAATTGTGATAGATAAGCCGTAGAGTTGATATTAGCGTCATATTGTCATGCCTCCTGAGCAGGAATTCCTCTGGAATGGATTAATGCCATTTCAATTAATTTAAATGAGGAAAATTGACTCAGCATATGAACAGGGTCACGGAACGGATTAAGTTTGTAAGCTCAGGTTCCACTGTATAACACTTGCCCTTCATTTTGAATCCGTCATCAAAAAAAAAAAGTGAAGTTTTAACCTTATTTCTCGGATTAATAAAATAACCCAAGAATGATTGGTCATGGTTTAGGCCATCCCAACAATTGAAGCAGGCCTATAAAAACCCCATAATACAAACCAGGGGGCTGGGGAGGCCTTACCCTTCAGAAAATTTGCTAAAAATCATGTGTATCATGCACTTTGCGGGGTAGGATTTATCTTATACTGTGCACACTCCTATCTAGGCCAAAATTTACTTCTCACAGCATATTTGAGATTACTGTGCTTAAAATGTAGATCTATATAGTGACACTGGCATCAATGATGTAGAACTATGTGGAGACAGTGAAAGTGTTAAATTAACTTTCACAATTGAACAATAAATAATAATGTATTAACATAGCTCAGAAGGAAGAAAGCACTGAAGGGATCTATGCAGATTCACCACATTTGAATATAATAATAATAATAATAATTAAAATAATAATAATAATAAAAAAATAATAATAATAATAATAATAATAATAATAATAATAATAATAATACTGTGAAGGATTCAGGGAAACCAGTTAGCCAGACTTGAGCCCTGGTGGTGGAAGTATAATGCCTGCACTTTAAAGGAGGGGCTTGGAAATTGGCTGTTTGGAGGGACATCTAAACTGTCCCTATCTGAGCGCCTCTGCAAAGACAATGATTATGTATGAATGACAGTGAAAGTGTTGAATGATGATTAAAGTTTTTATTTTCTTTGTTGGTTTTTCTTTCTTTTTGGTCACCCTGCCTCAGTATAAATGGCCACCATGTTAAAAATAATAATAACAACAATAATAATAATATTTTTTAAGCTGCACTGTCAAATACATAACAGCACATAAAATACACTACACTGTGTTTTTAAAGCCAATGATACAATCTACCTGCTTTTTTTCTCCTTTATTTTACACTTCTTCCTCTAATAATTTGTATGGTGCAATCATTGTACAAACCTTACATCACAGTACGTCTGTTGCCTCCAGCAAGAGCCAAGAGAGAGATTTCACCAAACACACTTCCCTCACCAAGGGTAGCCATACCACGTCACCTCGCTCTCCACCCATTACCAGGACTTGTCCAGTCTGCACAATGTACATCTCCTTCCCCACTTCTCCCTAGGGATATGTAAATACCCGAGACTGTGATGCACATCGGTTTCATTCACACTGTCACCCCAGAAAACAATTAAGATACACATGTTTTCCCTTGCTTTAAGTGGATTTGCTTTAGTGAATTTGGTACTGAGATGCCCTATTTCTATTGGGTATTCAGTACAGTAAACACTACATTATTTCTATAAAGTGAAGTACAGTATACAGTTGACATTGGGTTAAGTGACATGAATAAACTATAGAAAAAAAAACTTTTTTTACAAAGTATTTCAGGAACCTTAAAATTAAGTTATAATTATTAGATAAATAAAACAATTAAGTTAGTTTACTAAAATGCTATAGCTTGCAATTTTGACACTTTATATACTGTAAAAAAAATTTTATGATTTATAACATTTTGAGCTCTTGCAAAAATACTATACAATCACTATAGTTGATCAATGAAGTACACAAACCATTCTGAAAATTCTTATGCAGGGTGACCTGAAAAAGAAGAAATGCTTTTTTCTTCTTTTTACATTCAGTGATTTGTACTGGAGAAGGGGTTTCTATTACAGTTCTGTACTGAAATTTAACAAATTCAAATATACATAGTTAGAGCATATTATTTTACAGAGAATAGTTAGAATCCATGAATAACTTTGATATTTATAAGCAATTATGTAAATTAAGAGACAACAGGTGTGGTGTTTGTGTATCTGTCTCACCTTCTTGCAAACATAATCTCCTGGGAGATAGAGAACAGGCTGCAGCTTGAGCACTAAGTCACGCAGCAGAGCCTTGTCACAGTCCTGAAAGAGCTGCACCTTTGACAGGATCTGAATGTGTACATTGATGGCTATGTCTGTTCGCATCTTCTTTGGTAGTGACTCTAAGCACTTCATTTCATCTAGAAGTGAATTGTAGTGATTCAAGTCATTTAGGGTAGAGTAAAAGCTAATAAGTTGTATTAAAATAGGAAATACAGTTCACTTCTGTAACCAAAAATTATCATACTCTATCAGCAAGAAAAATATTAACTACAGTATACTATTTTAATATACAGTCCTTTACACAAATAAAATCTTTTAAGTTTTACCATTCCACATACAATAATATAAGTAATATATTCCTAAGCACCGAAACTTTTATCTCCCACAAAGACAGGGTGATGACTTAAAGAAGAATACATAATCATCATTAATTTCATTCATATCTGTCTTACCAATACCCCCATCAATAATCAATTACAAAGATTATTTTTAACACATCTTCCATTTCCCACCGAGGCAGGGGTGATCCGCAAAAGAAGAAACCTTTTATCATCATTCACTCCAGTCAACCGTCTTGCCCAAGATGCCACCTACACTACATTAAAAAACTGCAACTTTATTATATTGGTGTTGTTATTGTTAGTTTATTTTTTTTTTAACTAAACAACCATCTCCTGCCTAAGGCAGGGTATCCCAAAGAAAAAAACAACTTTCACCAACATCATTAACTGCTCCCTTTTCCAGAAGTTTTCTGACAATCACACTCGATTACCCTTTACCTAATGCAATATCCTTACCCTTTCCTTCAGAGCGCAGGAATCCTACCTCTCCACCCCAGTACTCAAGTCAGCTAACCAGTTATCATTCAATAACATGCATAACTCTAAGCATATTTTTAGGACTGCGGAATATCGGATAAAAAACATACTGTATTACAGTACATTTTAATTCTGATCTATCCTGTATACTCAACCGAGTTTTCTGTTCTTGCCAGTGTAGTGAACCAGAGGCGGTCTACCGCTACCTGGAGGCTTGCTGGCCAGTTGATGCCATGGAGGTAAGCATGGTGGTCAGAGTCCTTCACTTTCCGGTATTATTCGGGTTACGGGTTAAGCTGTACCCACAATATCTCGGAATCTGATAACACAGAAATAAAAAATAATATAAGGAATGGCAGCACTAAAATGATGAATATTTTTATAAAACATACTACCATATATCATCTCTCTCTATACTCTCTCTTCTCAGATCCCACTATGGCTTGAATATTGTATTCTAAAATGACAACAGTTTTTGTATGCAAGTAAAAAAAAAAATTAAAGAAAAAACACAAAATAAAAAAAAAAAAAAAAACCAGAAATAAAGAATAAAATGGGGGAAAAAAAAAAAAATAAAAAAACAAAAAAAACAAAGTAATACACTACACCCCCTCACCCCGCGACACCCCCCCCCACCACGCAACCACCACTCCCCACCCCCCCACCCCCCCCCCCCCCCCCCACCCACCCCCCCAAACAACCACTCCCCCACCCCAACAACAAACCACCCTACCCACCCCCCCACCACAACCCAACAACACCCACAACCCCAACCCCCCAACCCACCCCAACCACCCCCCACCACGTACACCCAATCCACCCCCCACACCCCCCCCCCACCCACCCCCATACCCCCCCCCCCCCCCCCACCCCACCCCCACCCCCCACCCACCCCCTACCACCCCCCCCCCACCCCCCCCCCTCACAACACCCCCCTCCCCCCCACCCCCCCACCTCCCCCCCCCCCACCCCCCCAACCCTCCCACCGTAACGCCACCCCACCCCCCCCCCGCCCCCACCCCCCCCCTCCCCCACCCCCCCCCTCCACCCCCCCCACCCCCCCCCCACCCCCCCACACCCCCACACCCCCCCCCCCCACCCCCCCCCCCCACCCCACCCCTCCCGCCACCCCCCCCTCCCCCCCCCCACCCCCATGAACCAACACTGCAAAGCCCCCAATACTAACGACCTCTTACTCCCCTACCACATCCTCCCCCACCACCCAACCCCTACCCCCCTACACACCCCAAAAAAACCCCTACACAGCCCTACATACCCCCCCCAATACACACATACAAATAAAAGAAAAAAAAAATATAAAAAAAAAAAAAAAAAATAATATCAACCCAAACAATCACCATATATTCCCCAACCCAAAATCCCCCGTGTCCCCCCCCTATAACACCACCCAATAAAAAAAAATAACACAAAGCCACACAGAACCCCCCCCGAATATCACCTATAGTAGCCGTCCCAACGCAATTAAACACTTTGAACTGTATTTGTTCCCGATTACCTGGTTCAAAGAAAACTAACACATATTCCTAAACAGTAACAATTATACAAACCAAATCTATAAACATAGGCAACATGTCACACACAACACAGGCTTCTTTACATGTGGGCAGAACCTAACAATCTGCTTTGGATTGTAATGGGACTCCATGAAAAATCCAACACTGAGCCAAAAGTGAAAAAAAAAACTGAAGAGCAAAAAAATTGTGAGAATAACCCGATTTACTCCCGAGATATAAAGTAGATTCTAAACAGACTATAAAATGAGAACCTCAGAGTGAAAGATGGCTGGTAGGTAATCAGTGGATACATAAAGCTTCTTCTCACAAACAGGTGGCAGACCAATGAAATTGGTTTACAAAATAAGGAAGTGTTACAAACTCGGAAATTTTTAAAACCTTCATAACCGACCTAAATACTGAAGACAAACACAACACCTCGCTGAACAGCGAAACACTTACAGAATTCAGATCTCTTTAAATAGCATAGGAGATAACACATATTATTATGACAAGCTCCCCAAGTATTGACATGATGGCCCTGTTCACAAATGCACTGTAGACCTCATAAGCTGCAAAATTAAATGATGATTTGGTCATCCCTAAGTAGTAGGTTGGTAGACAGCAACCGCCAAGGAGGTACTACCGTCCTGCCGAGTTGAGTGTAAAACGGAAGCCTTAATTGTTCTACATTATGGTAGGATTGCTGGTGTCTTTTTTTCTGTCTCATAAACATATAAGATTTCAGGTATGGCTTGCTACTTCTTACATTTAGGTCACATTGCACATGAATGTACAAGCATATATATATATAACGCCCCTCTGGTTTTCTTCTATTTTCTTACTAGTTCTTGTTCTTCTTTCTTTCTTTCATGCACCAGCCGTATCCCACCGAGGTGGGGTGGCCCAAAAGGAAAAAACAAAAGTTTCGCCTTTTGAATTTAGTAATATATACAGGAGAATGGGTTACTAGCCCCTTGCTCCCGGCATTTTAGTCACCTCTTACAACACGCATGGCTTACGGAGGAAGAATTCTGTTCCACTTCCCCATGGAGATAAGAGGAAATAAACAAGAACAAAAACTAGAAAGAAAATAGTAGAAAACCCAGGGGGGTGTGTGTGTGTATATATATGCTGTACAAGTATGTGTAGTGTGACCTAAGTGTAAGTAGAAGTAACAAGACGTACCTGAAATCTTGCATGTTTATGAGACAGAAAAAAGGACACCAGCAATCCTACCATCATGTAAAACAATTATAGGCTTTCGTTTTACACTCACTTGGCAGGACGGTAGTACCTCCCGGGCGGTTGCTGTCTACCGACCTACTACCTAGAATTACAAATACTGTATAGTAATAATTAAATAAATTTCAAAATAAGTGAACATTAAAAACTGAGAATTCTTTTGTTGAACAGTACAATATTTCCTCATCAAGATTATCAACTTGAAGGAAGATGCTCTGATTTCCTGATATACCTGGAGAGGGTATTGGGGATAAATGCCCCCCTGGCCTGGTCTGTGACCAGTCCTCATGGTGGATCACAGCCTGATCAACCAGGCTTTTACTGTTGGCCACATGCAAACCAACGTATGAACCACAGCCCAGCTGGTCAGGTACTGACTTTAGGTACCTGCCAAGTGCCTTCTTGATGACAGCAGGGGTCTATTTGTAATCCCCCTTATGTATGCTGAGAGGCAGTTGAACAGTCTTGGGCCCTGATACTTATTATGTTGTCTCTTAGTGTACTCATGGCACCCTTGTTTTTCATTGAGGGGATGCTGCATCTCCTGCCCAGTCTTTTTGCTTTCATAGGGAGCAATTTTCATGTGCAAATTTGGGGCTAGTCCCTCTAGAATTTTCGAAGTGCATATTATCATGTTTCTTTCTCATCTGCATTCCAGGGAGTACAAATCAAGGAACTTCACCCCATTCTCAGTAATTTAGGTGCTTTATCGTAAGAGAGATTTCGTTCGGATTTTTAACCCCGGAGGTTAGCCACCCAGATAACCCAAGAAAGTCAGTGCGTCATCGAGGACTATCTAACTTATTTCATTGGGGTCCTTAACCCTTTCAGGGTCCAAGGCCCAAATCTGGAGTCACGCACCAGTGTCCAAGAATTTTGAAAAAAAAAAATTGTTATTTTTTTCTTATTAAATCGTAGAGAATCTTTTTGTGAAGGTAATAAAACAAAAAGTACGAAATTTGGTGGAAAATTGACGAAATTATGCTCTCACGAATTTTGATGTGTCAGCGATATTTACGAATCGGCGATTTTGCCGACATTTGACTCCCATTTAGGCCAATTACATTATTCCAATCACCATATTCTTAGCTATTTCACTAGTATTACTTCTATTCTATCGATTGAGCACAAGAAATCCCCAAATCAACTGTTTCAACTACAAAATAAAGTGATCGGAAGTTGTTAATTTGGCCAATTTAACACAAAGTTCAAAATATTCCAATTTCAAAATAGGGTCCAGAATGAACAATGTAGGCATTCCTGCACTAAACTAACATTTTCTCTGTTCATTAGTTATGTTTTGAGGCTTTACAAATAAATTCCATTTTGATTTTTTATTCACATAATGAATTTTATTCACACCAAAAAATAGAAGATTTACTGTTATAAATACTGTAATAATTGTATAAATATCATCACCATATTTGTGAATGTAATTAGACCCACCAGCTGACGTGTATTAGACGTATGAGGTCGTTTGTTTACTCTTGAATATCGGCAAAATTTTAACATTTCTGCTACTTTGAGCTCAGTTTCAAGCCATTTCCAGTGCGAAAACCAATCAAAATCATCTCTATTTCTGTAATAGTTTTCCATTCTATCAAATGAGACCAAGAAATCGCAAATACAACTATAAAAAACATACGAAAAAACACTGCAAAGTTTGTGTTTAATCGAAAAATCATGATTTCATTTTTTTTTCTCTCATTATACACAGTGTGCTGCAGGATCTGTTTTATGTGGTGCACACATACCACATAGATGTATTCTCTCATATCTAGGCCCAAATGTACCACTCACAGTTTATCAGAGTGAGCTGAGCTCATGGCGTAGATCTACGGTTTGGACCCTGAACGTAAAGCCGTAGATCTACGGGACGGACCCTGAAAGGGTTAATCTTGTCCCCCAGGATGCGACCCACACCAGTCGACTAACCCCCAGGTACCTATTTGCTGCTAGGTGAACAGGACAACAGGTGTAAGGAAACGTGTCGAAATGTTTCCACCCGCCGGGAATCGAACCCGGGCCCTCCGTGTGTGAAGCGGGAGCTTTAGCCACCAGGCCACCGGGCCACTACATGTATATGCTGTGAAAGCTCTCTGTACATTCTCCAGGTCTACAATTTTGCCTGCTTTGAAATGGGCTGTTAGTGTGCAGCAATATTCCATCCTAATAAGAACAAGTGATTTAAAGAGAATCATCATATATCATTAATATGTATGCAACCCCATAATTTGGATAAACAAAGCAAAGTTAAATGCACTTAACAAGAGATTAAATTCACAATAACTGGTTAAATGATTAAGCAAATCAACTGCCCAAGCCAACTACGATTGATAAAAATGATCATTTTTCAACTACCCAATTATTGGGTGAAGAATGGAATTTGCTTTACCTGGCCAATTAGAGAGCAAAGACAAACACACCCATCAACCGGGAACATGTCATTTTATAGATATTCAGCCTCATTCTCAGGTTTCGGGTTCTGCCAATGCTGGGGGCTGTTTTAGTAGCAAAGTAGAAACACCGGATATATCTGTGGGGAAAAATGGTAGTACAGAAATAATTTGGTCAAGTTCTACAGTCACCAAAATATTCATACCACAATACTAAGTATTTTTTCACTACCGAGACTTCTTGTTATCTCATCACCTTGCCCTTTTCTATGTTCAACTTTAATTTCATTCTTTTACATATCCTCCCAAATTCATTTACCAACCTTAGCAACTTATTTTCAGAATCTCCCAAAAGAATTATGTCATCAACAATACAACTCCACTCTATCAGATTTTATCATTTTTAATCTCACATCTCTCCCTAACACCCTAGCATTCACTTCTTTTACCTTATCCATAAATATGTTAAACAACCAAGATGACATCACGATCCCCGTCTAATTCCTACTTTCACTGGAAAACAGTTGTCCTTTCTCCTAAATATCCTAACCTGAGCCTCACTCTCCTCATAAATGTTCTACTACTTTTAGTCACCTATCACCTATTCCATCATTTGTAATATCTTCCACATTGTTTACCATCCACCTTATCATAAGTTTTTCCTAAATCCATAATTGCAACAAACAGCCCCGAACCTAAATATCATTCACTTGCATGCTTCAATGTAAATTATTGTGTATACACCCCCTAACTTCCCTAAATATTCTAAAAATTTCCTTTTAACTTACGCATTGCCTACACCTTGGAAAACCCATTTGTTGGAGCCAATGCCCTCAAGTTTGGGAAAAGCCAAGTAGAAACAGGTGTTAAGATGAATTAAGAAGAGCATGTAGAGGAGGGTTTTCGGATCACTCGAATGGCATGAGGTGAAGACAGTACGAGTCCAGACGGTGAAAGAATTCCCAGAAGGTGTGAATCTGATGGAGAGATGCAAGATTAAACAATCTGAAATAAATACAACATGATCTTCATACATTTTTATCTTGCACAAACACCTTACCTCTACTGAACTTTCAACTTCTTTCTATGCTAACCCCAAATTTACATAGTTGCTTTTTTTTTTTAACCCACCGTGCATCTCTTACGAAGTAGGGTGACCCAAAAAAGAGGAAACACTTTCACCCCATCACTATCTGATGCTACAGTTCAGATGACCCTCCAAACTACAATATCCCCACCCCTTTCAGAGTACAGCACTGTAATGCCCACCTGCAGCACTCAAGTCTGGCTAACTAGTTTCCCCACTCTCTTAATTACTGTCACCTTCCACACATTTCAACAGCATATCATATCAAGAAACCACTTGCCTCCACTCCCTTCTATCTAGCACACCTTACACATGCCTGTTGCATGTCAAAGCTGCTCGCATACAAAAATTCCTTTATTGTCATACAGTACTTTTAAACTGACCATAATGCTCTGAAATACAAACCTCAGATTGGGGTCAATAACATATAGCAGTGAACCAACCCGAGCTCAACAGCCTACAAGTGCCTCACTTACCTTTATAAGTCTGGGTAGCCTGAATACAGAGATGGGTCCAAACTTTAAGTACAGCAAATCAAGTGGCAGGAGTGATGCCAAGTCATACTGTTTGGAGATCAAAACAGATCAGATCCAAAAGCTATGTAGCCCTAACTTCATTAGGCTAAGGAGGAGAAATTATTATATAAGTATAACACACCAAGTTAACAATCTCTAATCATTTGTAAACTTTGTTCGAAGTTTTACACTGATGAGTATTACATATATTTATTTTGTTACTTTACATTATTTACAATCACAATAATAATTTTAAAACTTACTAAATACTACATTATGCAATCATAATCACTATCTTATTATTAATGTTATTACCATAAAACTTTGTATTTACATTAGATTTACCAAAATGCTGTGCATCCTAGGGCTTTTCTGACACTATGACTAATTGTAAGCTGGCTTAATAACTAACTTTGTTTAAACTTAATAATTTATTTCATCAACCACTGTCCCCACCTAAATGAGAAGGCCTTCAAAATACAAGTGAGAAACTTTATCAAGTACAGTGGAACCTCGGTACTCGAACAGCTCCCTACTTGAATGATTCGGTATTTGAAAGCTTTGTTCGGTAAAAAATATCACTCGGTAGTTGACCGTTTGCTCGGCACTCGACCAAACAAACAACCTGCCAGAACTTCACTGTAAACTATTTCGTGTTTCTTTCGCATTTTTTGGTGTTTTTTTATATTATTTGTATAAAATAAGTCACCATGGGGCCTAAGAAGATTAATGATAACAGCCAACAAAAAAGAAAATTGATTGGGTACTCAAACAGATCGGCACTTGAACAACCTTCTGGAACAAATTAAGTTCGAGTACAAAGGTTCCAGTGTATAATGATAGAGCCCTTCACATACTGAAGTTTTCCTGACCAATCTAAGATCTCTAGATATAGCAGTCATCAGGTATATACACTTACAAGATCTTCATTATACAACTGTACAGCACATGAAAAATCAAATTATGTATCCAGTCATATAATATAAATTTAGGTATAGTCCAATAAAAAATGTACAACACTGGTCTAATGGTATTCTATGACCACAAATCATTGACTCAATTTATTAATCCAGAAAGCTGTAAGAGACTGAGAAAGTCTCTACATGTTACCCAAAATACAAGAGAACAAATAACTTAATAACTTACTCTAAACTTGGAATCTTCCAGTAATACCGACACATGAGCTTGGGTGAATCAACCCAAAAGCCGTTGTCTAAGTACATGACTCGAGACTTGAACACCACAATATCGAGGATATACACAAAGTCAGCTAGGTAATCAGCAGTAAGCCAGTAGACAAGGTTGTTGTTTGTCTGATACTCGGAGAAGACAGACCGCAGGGGAATAACCCATGCATTGTACACATAAACAATACACACAACTAGGAGCCAGGAGATATATAATCGGCCTGAGGAAAATATGAAAATTCTAATCATTATGAAAGCATAATAACCTTGGTACTATACAGTACATACTGTGGTACATGTATGAGTGGCTGTCATCTCACTTATTCTCAGTTGTTGAAACAGTAATATACAGTGGTATCCCGAATTTCAGCCACCTCCCAACTCGAACAATTATGTAAGTGTATTATTGTAAGTGCTTTTGTAAGTGCATTTTTGGGGGTCTGAAATGGACTAATCTAATTTACATTATTCCTTATGGGAACAAATTCATTCAGTAACAGCACTCGAACAGCCTTCCGGAACGAATTACAGCCAAAACTCAGGGTTCCACTGTATTAGCAAATTATTTACTCTTCATTTTAATTCAATTTGGATTAAGTATCTGAATGCATATTAAAAATATTTAACTGATTTGTCACTAAATATTACTGATGACCAAATAATCTGTGTTTTAATTTAGAACTCTTGTCATTCACACTAAATCTCTTTTATTAGCATTCATATTGAAGTTAAAAACTCCACAAATGAGAGCCATTAATCATAATATTAATGGTACTAGGTTCATATTAATTATGAAGCTGGTTAATTACTTAATCAGGAGTCAGGAGTATAGTCACAAAATAAATGATAAAGGATCATCCTTAAAGTCAAGATTCTAATAACAGCTTGGAGAGATAATAAAATAAAATGAAGACACTCACTTTGGGGTTCCATAGCATGAGGGAAGGATAGTGCCTTCCTACTACCATACAGACACCGAAGCAGCTGGGCACGACGTGTGTTGACCCCTACCAGTCGGGGCAGAGAAGAGGACCTAGAGGAGACATCAGGAACAAGGGAGTCTAACCGCTGGCGTGCATCAGGGGCTTTGTGAGAATCATCACCTGAAATGGGTGAAAATTTTATTCATTAATGAGGTGCCTCTCAACAAACTTCTCCTGAGCAGCTAACTCTTTCATATATTCTAAGCAGAGTATCTGCCTGAATAAATAAAACAAGATGGCAAAATAATAAAAGCAGCATTAAGAGTAAGAGGCACTAATGATTAAAACAAAAGAATATATAAACACAAAACAGATATAGGACAAATATTAACCAAGATGAAAACAGAAGCACTTTAAGCAGACAACCTACATACCCCCATCAGAGAGTTCAGTGGAAGGTGTGGAGGCTGAGTTATTTGGGCCTTCACTCTGTGGCCCGCTGACTGAATGCTGAAACTAGGTGGCGAATACGTTCTGTTACGTATCGGCTGTGTTCCAAGCTGGTACTGTTTGAAGAGTACAGTATTTTTTTTATCTTAAGCCAATTACCACTGGTTTATTAGTTTACTTAACTACCATTCTTCAATATGAAGGTTCAACCTTGCAGCCCAGTAAGGTGGAGTGAATGTATGTATCGTGTATGATGTGAACAGTTTCATGTCCAGGCCTTGAGTGAAGAAATTCCTTATCACCCTGACCACAATACAAAAATCTTTAAAATGTGGGATTAATTTGGTTTTGAAATAGGCCATGCTTTTCTTACCTTTAGAGATACCTTGGGTATTCTTGTACTTGATAACCATAAAATAATTTAATAAATTTAATACAATATTTGGAAACAAAATGACTTTTGCAGAAGAAATTTTTTATAAAAATTATTATCTTAGGTCAATTAATGTGAGTTTAGAAACTAACAAAAGTTGCTTTGCATGATGCTTGAGAAACTCACAAACATATAAAATAAAGACCCACAAGGATATCAACATCATCATATTAGCCATGTACACACAAAAATAGAGGGACACAGCATTTACGTAATTCCAATAACAAAAACTAGTATAGTCATAAAGACAGCTACAGTATACAGACTTAAACAAGACTCACACATATGCACTGGACAAACACGTGTCATTAAGACTGCTACACTGCTACTGTGTAAGACATACAAGACAACCATATTCACTCAGATAAACTAGGCGAGCACCTCGTGTAACATCAACACAGGGACAATAACACAATACTATCTGCTCACAAATCACTCTTGTTGCTGCTGAGTGAGGTGGAAGACCTGAGGGGGTGAGTGAAGGAATGTTCTGAAGCAATGTTGATGGTAGGTACAGTATACCTGCCTATCCAGGGCTGTGGCCTCCCTGTGGGTGGAGGACTCTTATTACATTACTATTTGGGATTTAACAGTAGTGGTGATCTGGTAATAATTTAAAGACCTACATGAGATAAGCAAGCTGATTTAAAGACTTGAATATTTACCACCTAACACTTGCCTCTAGTTTCCAACCTTACATGCAACAATTGAGGCAAATTATATCTGCTTTATATTCTAGTCTTAAGCCAGGCTTTCCTATTTCATCCAATTCATTTTCCAGTAGTATTATAAACCTAGATCATTTTTTAAGACACTATATAGTATTATATTTTCTGTTGTCTGTTGAATATAATGCTTAAGTGAGCTTAAAGACAAGATCTTTCTTCTTGAAGAAATGGGCTGAGTTTAATTTTCCATCATAGTAATTATCTGTAAGTGTCTCACTTTTGGGTCTGCCCTGATGTTGCTCATTTGAGGAGTTGTTTACCCTGTGGTCTTAAACTTGTCCTGGTATTCATGGTGGCTCAATTCTAGGGAAATTTTTTTCTACCCTGCAATGCACTCCAATGGAATATGTCTTAAAGATAGTGATGGTGATATACTAAAATGCTTCTATATAGAAAAACCTATGAAAGCTATCTCAGGTGAAAGGTGTGCAAGCAATTTTGCTAAATGGTCAAATCAATATATACAGTAAATCAACTGTCTATGCCTAGTTTACAACACATAATTGGCAATGATTCATTTCAGTGCACTAACTTCACCCTATTCCACTAATGAAATATAATAACAATATAAATGAATATAGGAAATGCAGCTGAGAGGAGAGGAATCAGTCAGAGAACATTTCAACATAGGACATGATAGAACTTACAGCACAGTATTTTGATTACTATTTCAAACCTAATCATTTACAGAAAATATCCCTAAATGTGTCCTCTGGTTACCACAAATTCTGACATACCTACACTAATGTGATTATCAATCTTAATTTTTTTTCGTGGCAAATTAAAGATTGCAAAATTAATCTTAAATTATTGTCTACGTTAAGAAAGTCAAAATAGTGTTGCCTAGCACATAGGACTTGCATTACACCCTTCACTGCTTGTTTTACCCCATGAGCAAACACCTTTTTCATACCAGAGGATTTCACACTCCAATACCAGTGAAAAGTAGGTGTGCCCATGGTACCCCTGCTTTTCACTGGGTTTACCTAACATATCCTCCCATATCTCACTCTAGTATATTGTTAGAGTAATGAAGGTTTGGGACTACACCCTCAAGTACCTTCCAAGTATATATTATCATGTATCTCTCCTCGGCTCTACAGAGTACATATTCAGGACAATGAGGCTTTACAGTAATTTCTTAATTTTACTAATTTCCATAGCTAAGAACCTTCTCTTTTTCCATGATCTTTTATATTTCTTGTTCTAATGTCAGTACTGTATTACAACAGAATATAGATGGCACAGGGAAATCATGAAGATCATCAGATACTGACATTTCAGGTTTCACCTACAAACTAAACTTTTGTCATGCACTGTTGGTTATGCTGTCAACAGCTATTCTTTTGTACACTATAACACAGTCATAGTATATTTGTACATAGTCACTGGTATATGATCTGCTCCTTACACCTGTCTCTTCCTTACCCCATGCTTACAGAGGAAGTGGATTATTTGGTTTTCTCCTCAGTCAAACAACTATTGTTGCTGCACAATTTTACTGTCACTTTGTGGTGAATCTCACTGCAACTTTCATGTACACTAAACTGTAAACTTGTTTCAAGTCTTTCGAGTTGAATTTCATCAACAGGATGTTAGGACATTAGATAAGTGAGCACAATCCTGTAGCAAATATGATCTTTGTACCCTATAACCAACCTTGAAACTCATTCACATGAATCAGAATAGAAAAGAAATGATTCTTAATACTTTATACAATTTTTTACTATAAAATAATAATACAGTAAGGCAAGATGAAGATACCTGTGTAGATGTCAGGACTGGAGTAGCAGTACTTATAGGAGATGAGGAGAATAATCCAGTAACCCACTATCAGAAGAGGAGCTGGGCCAAGGAACCTCGCTTCCATCATGGGTAGTGATGAACTGGTCCTCCCTCCATTGCTTTTTATTCCATTTAGAGACTTCTAAGGGATGAGAACCATTACTCATATTCTCCAAGGATATCTTTTGATGATTAGTATCAGGTGCCTGTAACTGAGTGGTAGGTGGCAATGGTGTGACACGAGTTCGACGTCGCCCAATGAGTGGGCTCATGCGTAGGCGAGATGCTGGACTTAAACGGGCACTGCCGGTTGTGCTGGGGCGTAGTGTGTCAGTAGGTGCCACTGATGTCACTTGTCCTGAACCCAGCATACCTGTTAATTTCAAAAGGGCTATACAAAAATTAAATTAAATTAACAATGTCCATAACAAGCCAATAATTCAATTTAATGGTATAAGTTGGAGAAAGAGTCAACACCTGCAAACTTTTTTTAAACAAAATTATTAGGATGGTTTTGATCTTTAATAAAGGTTATCCCTTAATATACAGTAGTTTCTAAACCATTTATATTGTATAGCTAATGCATCTAGAATGCCCTGAATGCTCTGTAGCGTTTATACAATTAATTATAATGCTTTTTTCTTAATACAAAATTGTACCTGCAGTTTTAAAGGTGCTTGGGAGAGTCGTCAATAACAAAAACAGGTCGTCTAGTGGATGTATTGGTTGTATCTGCCACTGGGGTGAGTTCTGTCACAGTAACGCGAGCCTTTGGTAACACGGTAGTTGTGCGTGCTTGTGCTCCAGGCTCAGCCACCAAGGTGGCCACCTCCAGCTGCACAGGGAATGCCATCTGTAGGAATATAAATTAACAAGGTATGCTGTATGGTATGGTATATAATTACCTAATTGTAGCTACAGATAATGAGTATGCTTATGGTGTCCCATCTTCAATAATTTGTTCATATATTTTTTTGTTTGCAGTGGGTGAAGCACTTATTGCATCCTTTTGAAATTCATTTCATCGATCCTGGAATTTACCTGGAGAGAGTTCCGGGGGTCAACGCCCCCGCGGCCCAGTCTGTGACCAGGTCTCCTGGTGGATCAGAGCCTGATCAACCAGGCTGTTACTGCTGGCTGCACGCAGTCCAACGTATGAGCCACAGCCCGGCTGGTCAGGTACCGAATTTCGGTGCTTGTCCAGAGCCTGCTTGAAGACTGCCAGGGGTCTATTGGTAATCCCCCTTATGTATGCTGGGAGGCAGTTGAACAGTCTCGGACCCCTGACACTTATTGTATTGTCTCTTAACGTGCTAGTGACCCCTGCTGTTCATTGGGGATGTTGCATCATCTGCCGAGTCTTTTGATCTAAGACTATTTAAGAAAAATTTCCCAGTATTCTTTGAAGCAGCTCATTACTACACAAACCTGTTTGGCAAACGATGTTGTACTTCTAATACTGCACTGAAAAATGCGATTAACTTAGTTGCAAGTCATACAAAACTGCGTATATATGCCCGCATAACCTCTTGAGTATCTTCAATGTTAATTAAACTTGTCGAGATCACATACACTGGAAGGTTAGATCCAAGGAAGGGGGAGGATAGGGTTAGTGCCTTGGCTCAAGAGTCCGTTAATGGCATCAAGGTAACTCCCACTGAAGGGGGGGAATAAATCTGTAAAAATTAATCAATTGCTGCCCACGCACATTATCAAGAACGATGCATTCTGGACAATGTCTCGCTTGATACTGACCTTCCTTTAAGGGAGGAGGGAGGGAGGGCTGTTTTGGTGCTAAAAGGCTCTTGATCCAAGGAACTGGAGCTATCCTCTTTTCCTCGGATCAAAACTTAATTATCCCACCCATCCCGTTCCCCAGGCACTGTATTATCCTTGCGAGTTTAACGCTTCCTTACGAATAATGTATAGTATAATATAGAACGATGTTGACATTTATTCAAATGTAAAGTTTTTTAACTGTATTACTTTAAATATCTTAATAAATAAAAATAAATGTTCCCACGTTTAAAATATTAGTGAAAAATACTACTACCGTTACTATACATAAGTTTAGTCGCACAATACTTACTCTAATTATGGCAAAAAACGAAATGTTAATTCTCGTTTTCTTGTTTTGTCAAATTAAAACTTGAGGTTAGGAAATAACATAAACTAAATTATGCTAACTGTTCCTGTTGACAGTAATTAGCCTTTGCATATTAATTCATGTTATAACCTTCATCTAACCCACAATATTTTAATATTTAGTTATTCGCTGAAACCACTAATACTCTCATTATTATAATCACAACTAAGACTAGTGCCCTCATTATTATTATAATCACAACTAAGACTAGTATTCTCATTATTATAATCACAACTAAGACTAGTACCTCATTATTATAATCACAACTAAGAACTAGTATTCTCATTATTATTATAATCACAACTAAGACTAGTACTCTCATTATTATTATAATCACAACAAAGACTAGTATTCTCATTATTATTATAATCACAACTAAGACTAGTACTCTCATTATTATTATAATCACAACTAAGACTAGTATTCTCATTATTATTATAATCACAACTAAGACTAGTACTCTCATTATTATTATAATCACAACTAAGACTAGTATTCTCATTATTATTATAATCACAACTAAGACTAGTACTCTCATTATTATTATAATCACAACTAAGACTAGTACTCTCATTATTATTATAATCACAACTAAGACTAGTACTCTCATTATTATTATAATCACAACTAAGACTAGTATTCTCATGTTTCATATAATATACAAATTAATATTGCTTTAAGACAAACAATAAAATTAGAAATTACCAGCAAGTCATTATAGGGAAGCCCTAAACCAGTAGGGATCATACAGCTCCTGGAGGGAATGAGATGCAAATTCGATTTAAGGTAGTAAAGGGCAGATCTACTTTCTTGGAGCAAGACCCTCAAAGGCATCAAGATATCTTTGAGATCAGTTACGTTGACCTAGCGCTGAATAATCCACACGGGTTCAGCTTTCAGTAGTAATACAGTAATAATTCTAGCACTATTTATACAATGCTACCCATGTTGTAACTTCATAAAATATACATCTTTCCTTATGAGGTTAAAAATGTAAGCAATGAGACCCCATCATATATCCACCTGCAGCATGCTTCACCTGCCGACATTCCCATCACTTTTAATAGTGGTGGAATAAATAATAATAATAATAATAATAATAATAATAATAATAATAATAATAATAATAATAATAATACATGGTACAACTTCTACAAACCTAGCTGATGTCAATTACATATAGATAGAAAGTCCTGGTTATGAAGTGAGGACATCAGTGTGACACTCCCTCCAGCCCAGCCTCTGTCTCCCGGGAATAAACACACTGCTCATCCTTACCTCGTATGTAGTATATGTGATCAGCTATCCTCCGCCTACTATACCAGTTTTCCTCCCCATGCACCTGCTTTCCTTTGCCTCCTCCTTCAGGCTCCTACCTTCTTCCTTCTCTCCTGCGTCACTGAGGAGCACAACTGAGGGAGCCAGAGGGGAACATACTCCCTCTCCTCCCCTCCTCTCAATCATTAGATAACAACATCCCTACAACCACCATGGCTTCATATTAGACACCTCAACACCGATAGTCATTGTAAGAAATATCAGGTAAAACAAAAAACGAGTGGAGTTCAGACCAGTATAGAAAAAAAAGCTGATAATTCTTCTCCCAGGCCATCAAGAATTAAATACCGAGGTTGGGAGCTCTCTCTTGAACACGCCGTTGTCATGACTACCTCAGGAGAGGCAGCCTAACCAATTTTTACCCAAGGCTAATTACTCATCAATATTGATGTGTTATATAATGTAAGTATGGGATACTATGTAGGCGAGGTATGGAGGTAGCATATGGGCGTAATATGGGGGTGGCGTATGGACCTGGAATGGGGTGGTGTGAGCGTGGGATAGGGTGGGGTGTGGGCGTGGCATGGAGAAGCGTATGGGCGTGGTATGGGGTAGTATGTGGACGTGGTATGCGGTGACATGAGTGTAGTATGGGGTGACAAGAGTGTGATATGGAATGACGTATGTGTCTGGTAAAGGGTAATGTATGAGTGTGGTATGGGGTGATGTGTGAGCGTAGTATGGAGTGACGTATGTGTGGTATGGGGTGACATATGAGTGTGGTACGGGTGATATATGAGTGTGGTACGGGGTGATATACGAGTGTGGTACGGGGGTGACGCAAGAGTGTGGTATGGGGTAATGTATGAGTGTAGTATAGGGTGACGTATGAGTGTTTGGGACGGGATGACGTATGTGTAGAATGGGGTGACGTATGAGTGTAGTGCGGGGTGACGTATGAGTGTGGTACTGGGTGATGTATGTGTGGTACAGGGTGGTGTATGAGTGTGGTAAGGGGTGTAGTATGAGGTGACGTAAGAGTGTGGTACGAGGTGACGTATGTGGTATGGGGTGACGTATGAGTGTGGTATGGGGTGACGTATGAGTGTGGTACGGTGACGTATGTGGTATGGGGTGACATATGAGTGTGGTATGGGGTGACGTATGAGTGTGGTACGGGGTGACGTATGAGTGTGGTACGGGGTGACATATGAGTGTGGTATGGGGTGATGTATGAGTGTGGTATGGGGTGACGTATGAGTGTGGTACTGGGTGACGTATGAGTGTGGTACGGGGTGACATATGAGTGTGGTACAGGGTGACATGAGTGTGGTATGGGGTAACGTATGGGTGTGGCATGGGGTGACGTATGAGTGTGGTTAAGGGCAGGGTCGCTGATGAACAGGGAAGCTTTAGGAAGAGTAGGGGATGTGCAGACCAAGTGTTTACATTGAAGCATATACAGTGAACAATATTTAGGTAAAAGTAAGGAAGTTTTCATTGAATTCATGGATTTAGAAAAGGTATATGATAGGATGGATTGGAGAGCAATGTGGCAGATGTTGCAAGTACCGTATTTTCTAGCATATAAGGCATGCCTTTTCCTCATGAAAAGTCTTGAAAAATCACCCTGCACCTTATATGCTTAAAGTCAGAATCAAGGATAGGCTTTAGGTTATGCCTCAGCGTAAATTAAGAGGGTAATTAGCCCTTGAATATTATTACTGATTTACCGTTATTTTACCTCTGTTGTGCGCCTTATATGCCAGAAAATGTGATATATGGAAGAGGTGATAGGTTACTGAAAACAGTTAAGAGATTTTATGAGGATAGTAAGGCTCAGGTTAGGGTATGTAGGAGAGAGGAAGATTGTTTTCCAGTAACGGTAGGCCTTAGACTAGGACGTGTAATGTCACCATGGTTGTTGAACATATTTATAGATGGGGTTGTAAAAGAAGTGAATGCTAGGGTGTTGGGGAGAGGTGTGGGATTACAATATACAGTATCTAATACAAAGTGGAGTTGTCACAGTTGCTTTTTTGCCTATGACACTGCACTTTTGGAAGACTACAAAGGTTGGTGGACGAATTTGGGAGGGTATGAAAAAGAAGGAAATTCAAAGTGAACATTGGAAAGGGCAAGGTGATAAGGGTAACAAGTGATTTAGGAAATGGAATATTGGTTATCAGGCTGGGAGGGAGTATGGAGGAAGTGAATGTGTTCAGATATTGGGAGTGGACTTGTCGGTGGATAGGTATATGAAAGACAAGATGAACCATAGAACTGATAAGGGGGAAAATGTGGGTGGTGCACTGAGGCATCTGTGAGACAAAGAATGTTTTCCATAGAGGCAAAGAAGGGAATGTATGAGAGTATAGTGTATCAACACTCATATGGGTGTGAATGTTGCAGAAAGGAGGCTAGAGGCAGTGGAGATGTTGTATCTGAGGGCAATGTGTGGAGGGTATTTTCCAGAGGGTTGAGGAGGGGTTTACCTGGAGAGAGTTTGGGGGCCAACACCCGGTCTGAGACCAGGTGTTGGCCTCATGGTGGATCAGGGTCTGATCAACCAGGCTGTTACTGCTGGCCGCATGCAAGCTGATGTATGAACCACAGCCCGGTTGGTCAGGTACTGACTTTAGGTGCCTGTCCAGTGCCTTCTTGAAGACAGCCAGGGGTCTATTGGTAATCTCCCTTATGTATGCTGGGAGGCAACTGAAGTCTTGGGCCTGGACACTTACCGTGTTGTCTCTCAATGTACTCGTGGCACCCCTGCTTTTCATCGGGGGAATGTTGCATCTCCTGCTGAGTCTTGCTTTCATAGGGAGTGATTTTCGTGTGCAGGTTTGGTACCAATCCCTCCAGGACCTTCCAAGTGTATATTATCATGTATCTCTCTCGCCTGCACTCGAGAGAATACAGATCAAGGACCTTCAACCGTTCCCAGTAGTTTAGGTGCTTTATTGTACTTATGTGTGCCATGAAAGTTATTTGTACACTCTCCAGGTCTGCAATGTCGCCAGCCTTGAAGGGGGCCGTTAGTGTACAACAGTATTCCAGTCTAGAGAGCACAAGTGATTTGAAGAGAATCATCATGGGCTTGGTGTCCCTAGTTTTGAAGGTTCTCATTATCCATCCTATCCTTTTCCTAGTGGATGAGGTAGATGCATTGTTGTTGTCTTTGAAGGCAAGATCCTCTGACATTATCACTCCCAGGTCCTTCACATTACTTTTCCACTCTATTGTACAGTTAGAATTTGTTGTATACCCTGACACATTTTTAATTTCTTCAAGTTTCCCACATCTGAGTAGTTGAAATTTCTCCTCGTTGACCTTCATATTGTTTTGAGTGGCCCATTCGAAGATTTGGTTGATGTTCGCTTGGAGTCTCGCAGTGTCTTCGATGGAGGTCACTGCCATGGTAATCCAGGTGTCATCCGCAAAGGAAGACTCGGAGCTATGGCTTACCTCTCTGTCTATATCAGAAATGAGGATGAGGAATAGAATGGAAGCGAGTACTGTGCCTTGTGGAACAGAGCTTTTTACCGTGGCTGCCCGGGACTTTACTCTGTTTACTATTACTCTTTGTGTTCCATTTGTCAGGAAGTTGTAGATCCATCTACACAACTTTTCCCGTTATTCCTTTGTTATGCATTTTGTGTGCTATTACACCATGGTCATGGGTTGTTGAGGTGCTTTGAACATTTAGAGAGAATGGAGCAAAATAGGATGGCTTGAAGTGTATAAATCTGTAGTGAAGGGAAGACATGGCAGAGGTGACCCTAGGAAAGGTTGGAGGGATGGGGTACAGGAGGCTTTGTGTGCAAGGGGCTTGGACATCCAGCAGTCATGTGTGAGCGTGTTAGATAGTAGTGGGGACAAATGGTTTTTGGGACTTGATGTGCTGTTGGGGTGTATGTAAAGTAACATTTTGTGAAAGTATTCAGGGAAACTGGTAAGTCAGGCTTGAGTTCTGGAGGTGGAAAGTACAGTGCCTGCACTTTGAAGGAGGGGTGGGGATATTTGTGGTTTGGAGGGGCATCTGAAATGTAATATCTGCATGCCTCTGACAACACAGTGATAGAGTGAATGATGGTCACCCTACCTCAGTGAGAGATGGCCAGTGTTAAAAAAAATATTAACAAACATAACACATACAGCAATCATAAGGAAAGGAATGAGATTGCTCTAGCCTTTTTTTTTTTATTGCAAACTGCAAATACTTCTTCAGGAACAATAAAAGAAAAAGAAAAGTAATGGGACTCTCAGTAATAGTTTAGACACAGGCATGCACTTAGGAATGTAAGCTTGTCCAGAAAGACTAAGAGCAGCACCTGCCTTCCATTTCATATGCACTAGATAGAATAGTTGTTTAGGAACATTTTAAAACAAATAAGCATTGACAGCAAAGTTAAGGGCATGATCTACAAGGAGAGGCCTAATGACAATGGAAGACAGAAAAACCAGGGAGGGACATGATAATAACATACAAAATACTCAGGGGAATTGATAAAGGAGATAGGGGTAGACTGTTTGAGAGGTGAGAAATGGGAACTTGGGGACACCACTGGAAGTTAAAGTCACAGATGTGCCACAGGGATATTAAAGTGTATTTCTTCATTCTCAGAATGGAATGATCCTGGTGAGAAAGTGGTGGAGGCAGGCTAAAGAGTGGCAAGTTAAGAGGCAGGGCCAGGATCTGACAACTGACCCCTGCAACCACAAATGAGTGAATACAAATACACGAGTACACCCTTGCAACTGCAAATAGGTGAGTATACAGCCCCAGTCTTTGGAAGCAAGGAATATGAGCAGTTCATATTGAGAGAGAAATGGTTTAATCACCAAGCATCTGAACAACTTCTCTCCACGATTTTTTTTTTTTTTTTTTTTTTTTTTCAACAAGTCGGCCGTCTCCCACCGAGGCAGGGTGACCCAAAAAAGAAAGAAAATCCCCAAAAAGAAAATACTTTCATCATCATTCAACACTTTCACCACACTCGCACATTATCACTGTTTTTGCAGAGGTGCTCAGAATACAACAGTCTAGAAGCATACACATATAAAGATACACAACATATCCCTCCAAACTGCAATATCCAAACCCCTCCTTTAAAGTGCAGGCATTGTACTTCCCATTTCCAGGACTCAAGTCCGACTATATGAAAATAACCGGTTTCCCTGAATCCCTTCACTAAATATTACCCTGCTCACACTCCAACAGATCGTCAGGTCCCAAGTATCATTCGTCTCCATTCACTCCTATCTAACACGCTCACGCACGCTTGCTGGAAGTCCAAGCCCCTTACCCACAAAACCTCCTTTACCCCTCTCTCCAACCCTTTCGAGGCGACCCCTACCCCGCCTTCCTTCCCTATAGATTTATATGCTTTTCCCTGTTCATTCTACTTTGATCCTTTCCTCA
>NC_069440.1:8653845-8681368 GCF_026875155.1 Cherax quadricarinatus | reverse complement strand
GGTTTTGAAAGAGCCTTTCACGCCCCTAGGAGCCCCCTTTTAAGAGGCGACATCTCAAATAGCGGGAAAAATTGTGGATGTGCAGTCCTGAATAACTTGAGATACCCAGGCGATGAAAAAGACAGTCGGGAAACTCAGATAAGTCTTGTTATAACTCGGGCCCAGTTATTTCATGTATAGCAGTGAGGTTTTCCGAGTACCATACAATTTAATCTCCAGTCAAATTGGAAAAGTGTTATGATTAAGATTTTTCCCCCTTCGTTACATAAATGTGTGTATATACTAAATCCTTTTTTAAATTTTAATATACAGTCCACAAATTTATATATTTACCAGCATTCCTGGTGATGTACATTTCATTTAATTAATGGGGTCCAAGCAACTTGTGGATATGAATGGTAGGTATCAAAGGGGGACATTTTTGCGACCTAGGTGTCCCAAATTCCTACTTGTCTAACTGATAAATAATATTATCTATGTTCATTTACTGTTATGGTATATAATGATACATTCAGATAAATGCAATTTTCCACAACCCCTTCTGTATAAACTACTAAAAAAAAAGGGAAAAAAGAAAAAATTGGGATGTTTTAATGCGTGCCAGATAAGAAATGATTGTTAATGTTATGATGGCAAAACAGTGATGGAGTGAATGATGGAAGTTCTTATTTGACCCAAACCCTGCCTTGGTGGGAACTGCCGAGTGTTAATAAAATAATTGTTTTAGTTTTCCCAGCCGACCTAACCCTTACAATGTAGTCCACTAAATTCATGTACCAGGGGTAGCAAGTTTTAATTTTATAATCATTAAATTTATGTCGGGTTTCTAGTTTTCTTGAAAGTGGTGAAGTGGAGAGTCGAAGGAGTTACAGTTAGTGACCTACTGTGACAAATCCCACGTGCCTTAACCAAATTACTTTTCAGACAATAATTCAGGCCAACACCCTGTAAAACCTCCTGCAGGTGATTTGTGGTAATTTTTCACAACACACCTTGATGCTTAAACCTCGGGGTTTAAAAATCAATAAAATTCTCCCCTTTATTAAAACTTCACAACCAGTGATTACCTAGACCCTCTTAACATTTCCAAAAACGTCCCCAAAAAATTTCAGCAAACAAGATTAAATTCTTAAAAATTAATTTTATATTCATGGGGAGCGCTGGTCTAGCTAGGAAAAAATTTTAGGAGAGAAGTAAATATGAAAATGATTGTTTTAGATGCGGGTTTAAAAGCCTGATTAGACCTATAATCCACTATGAAACATGTACATAGATTAATTGTTTATGACAACTTGCAATGTGAACAACTAAATTGATGTTGTAGTGCCGGCTTAGGCTTGGTACAATACTTCTGGCAGTTTGGGAGACACAGATGATCAAACTAAATGAAAAATTTAAATGTGATCAGCATTATGGTCATCTTTAACAAGACTAATTTCCCCTTATGAGGAATATGAGACAGTTAATAACCTATGTGAAATATCAAGATCTGTACTGAAAATAAGATACCAATATACTAAGCAAATTTCCTAAATTTGCTTTTAACAAATGAAACTGTAGATATGCATGTAATATAAACCCATATGTAAAACCTGTTAACTCTTCGGGGTCTAGTTCTAGGCCTTTTGTGTATCCAGTGGCCCGGTGGCTAAAGCACCCCTTCACCCAAGGGAGGCCCGGTTTCGTCCGGAGGGTGAAACATTTCGACACGTTTTCCTTACACCTGTTCACCGCAGCAATTAGGTACCTGGGGGGTTGTCGACTGGTGTGGGTCGCTCCTGGGACAAGTTAAGGACCCCAATGGAAATAGTTACAGTCCTCGATGACGCATTTGACTTTCTTGGGTTATTCGGGGTGGCTAAAATCCCCCGGGTTAAAATCCGAACGAAATTTTCATATGCGCTGCCATTTAAAGTCCAAAAGATGGTAAGGGGGTGACAACTAGCCTCTTGGTGCAAAATTAAGTTTAACCTCTAACCCTTAGAGTACATACAGCAGTAGGTAATGGGAAAGCCTTCGTTTCCCACCCAAGGATGGAAAACCGGGGTCGATTCCCTTAATAAGTCTTTTACGGAAAAAGGGATCATCAAGGGTTTAAAGATTCTTAATTAAAAATTTAAGTATCTAGCATCTGTCCTGCGGTAAGGCGGGTGTAGGAGGCAAGGTCACAGGTCTTACCCTGTTCGGGTGGCTACCTAAAACCCTTTCACCTTCCCTTAACCTCTTTTCCTCCTGCCCCCTGACCTAAAACTAAGGCCTGCTTCTTCCCTCTATCTCCCTTCCCTAAAGTAAAAAAACACGAGACTTAACGACAGAAATACAGGCTTTACCCCCTCATCAGTTACCCTAAGCGCTCTCCCACTTGGTCTTGTCCCTCCCACAACATCTAAAGTTTCAGTGGGTGACGTCAGCAGCATATACACGATAAGTGGTGTAGTGGGTGTGGAGATCTTCACTGAAAAAATTTGGGATATTTGTCAAATCGTACAAGTCTCCACTCCTACATAAAATCCAATCCAATAAATGAACTTTCTAGTGAAGCAACTAAGCTAGACTGGACCAATAATGCACAATAAATTCATGAACACTTAAGGGGTCTTCACTAAAGTAAGTCAAATTAGACTAAATCCTGAACAAACTACTACCACTTCGTGCTAATATCCATGCAGCATCATAATATCAATTTATAAAACCCTTTAATATACAGTATTAGACGAAAGAGGATTGCAAATATGCAGCCATCAATTTTTGTTTTTATGTAACTTAATTATAGTTTTAGAAAGTTGAAATTTAAATGCGCTAATATATTCGGGGTAGTCGAAGAAACCAAGCGAAAAGGGGGAGCGTATAAGCGCTAATGCCATAAATAATAGGTTGTCAACTCTACAGATGAACCAAGAAACTTTTGGAAACTAACTAAAATGAAAAACCAAGCCTCCAAGCCTGACATTTAAGAACTTGCAACGCAAGAGACTTGCGTATATGATAATCCACATCAACAATTTTTTGGGGGGTGAAGTCATACCTTACCAACACTAAACCTCCCAATCTGTCCCGCCTCTGGCGGGTTTTTATCATCTCGGGAAGATTGTTTTTTCCTTACGCAATTTTTATATACACTTTAGAAAGCCTGGTCAGATCGACTCAAGTTTCCAAAGTTGGTGCACAACTTGGGAAAGATTCTCGTGTGCTAGGGGTGGTTAATTGTATGTATACCTTCAGACTCGAGGGATAGAGCAACATGGAGGCGGTTAAACCAGTAAGAGTCTTGTAGCGCATGAGATAAGAGGCATTCAGGTTAGATTTAAGGAAAGGGAGGCTGTCCTGTTCCTTGAACCTAATCCATCAGCATCAAAGCACCCAAACCCTTTAGGTGTAAAATCTAGAGCGTCTTCGCAGAAGCTTGCAATTTTCAGATGTGAATCTTCAGAAAATGGGGATGCAAGTGTAGGCGGCAATTTGCCATTTTTTTTTAAATGGCCATTTCTTTTATAAGCTTTAACCCGCTTTAACCTTTAAATAGGCGATTACTATGCTGGGAATTTTGCAATTCCGAGCAATAAGCGCAAGCTCTTCTGATCTACTCCCAAACTAAAGGCTAGTATAGCAGAATTTTTTATTTTTTTAGCAGTATTAGTATAGAATACCGCAGTGAGACACTTTGAATACCTAGGAATCTATAATGACGCTTCGCCAGCCAGTGGCTTTATTAATTCAGTACAGAATTATTTGATGGGTTTAAACTAGAGACCTCTGTAAGAATTTATAAGCAATTGGCTGGCGAAACTTCATAAAGATACCCAGGTGTTGCTCCTGCGCGTCTTATTTATACCATTACTGCTACTATACCTGTGACAACATCTGGAGTCTATACAGAAGATACCGCCAATTATTTTTGATACTCTGGTCAAACTTTGTAAGCTACCACATACTTGCCTATACTTCATTTAAAGACTACGGTGAGCACAGACTTATTATCTCTCCTACTTTGTTCAGACTTTTCAAAAACCTTTATTTAAATTATAAAACCACTGGCTAGCCTAATTTTTATAAGAACGGGTATTGCACACATCCTTTAAATTTTATGTAAATTTGGGAAATTTAACACTTGTGATAAATTTCAGACTATCATCCAACGTGCTTCAAGCAATTAAAGTCAATTTTGAAGTGAAATTTCTGGAGCCGCTTCAAGAAGTGCTGTTGTAGGTAGGCAGACCATATACGATAACTAAAGAATGCCTCTGGCGGTAGCTTTGAAGCTTCCAAAGCGAATGTCTTAGTGCCAAAATTCACTTTGTGCAAGTGCCAGTTTCCATTATGTAAACCAGGATAATCTTTACGGATAACTTTCAGGTCTTCAGCACTTTTTCCTCTCGTGTTCACTGAAATACAGGCAGGGGGCTGGCAAAATGGGGTACGGATACTTTCAATTGAACAACCACCCAAATATGAAGTTTTTCCCCCAACCTCTGTGCAGGTAAATTTTGGAAAACAGACAAGATTCTTCACACCCAAAAGCTAAACTGGTAGGATGATAGGGTATCAAGTATAGCGTTTACTGTTGTTCATTTAAAATAATGTTAACACTAATACGTCAAAAAAAAAATAAACAAAGAAAAAAAAAAAAGAGCCATATATAAAAATAAGTATCTGGTGCTAAATTTCCTGGAGAGGATTTCGGGGGGCAGCGCCCCCGCGGCCCGGTCTGAGACCCCGACCCCATGGTAATCAGGGTCTGATCAAGCAGGCTGTTTTCTGCTGCTGCACGCAACTGACTTACAAACCACAGCCTGTTTGGTCAGGTGCTTACGGCTTGTCCAGTGCCTGCTTGAAGACAACCAGGGGTCTATTGGTAATCTCCCTTATGTATGCTGGGAGGCAATTGAACAGTCGGGGGCCCCGGACACTTGTGTTATCTCGATGTACTCGTGGCGCCCCTGCTTTTTATCGGGGAATGTTGCATTTTTTGCCAAGTCTTCAGCTTTCATAGGGAGTGATTTTCGTGTGCAGGTTTGGTACCAATCCCTCCAGGACCTTCCAAGTGTATATCATCTCTCGCCTGCGTTAGAGGGAATACAGATTAAGGACCTTCAACCGTTCCCAGTAGTTTAGGCGCCTTATCATACGTGCCTCGTGAAAGTTTGTACACTCCAGGTCTGCAATGTCGCCAGCTTTGAAGGGGGCAGTTAGTGTACAGCAATATTCCAGCCTAGAGAGCACAAGCGATTTGAGAAGAATCATGGGCTTGGTATCCCTAGTTTAGAAGGTTCTCATTATCCATCCTATCATTTTCCTAGCGGATGAGGTAGATACGTTTTTGTGGTCTTTGAAGACTACATCCTCTGACATTATCACTCCCAGGTCCTTCACATTACTTTTCCGCTCTATTGTATGGTTAGAAATGTCGTATACCCTAATACATTTTTTTTTATTTCGTAAAGTTTCCCATATCAGAGTTGAAGTTTCTCCTCGTTGAACTTCATTGTTTTGAATGGCCCATTCGAAGACTTGGTTGATGTCCGCTTGGAGTCTCGTGACGTCTTTGAGGGAGGTCACTGCTGTGGTAATCCGGTGGTCATCCGCAAAGGAAGACAGAACTATGGCTTACATCTCTGTCAGAAATGAAGATGAGGAATAGAATGGAAGCGGGTACCGCGCCTTGTGGTACAGCTTTTTACCGTGTCTTCCTGGGACTTTACTGTTTACTATTACCGTGTTCTATTTTTCAAAGTTATAGATCCACCTACCAACTTTTCCCAGTTATTCCTTTATTACGCATTGTGTGCTATTACACCATGGTCACTTGTCGAAAGCTTTTGCAAAGTTGTGTATACATCTATTTTGTTTATCCTCCACAGCATCCAGGACCTTGTCATAGTGGTCCAGTAGCTGGGACAGGCAGGAGCGACCTGCTCGAAACCCGTGTTGCCCTGGGTTGTGTAACTGATGGGTATCTAGGTGGTTGGCGATCTTGCTTCTTATAACCCTCAAAGATTTTTATGAGACGAGATGTTAGTGCTATCGGTCTGTAGTTCTTTGCAATTGCTTTACTGCCACCTTTGTGGAGTGGGGCTGTCTGTTTTTTTTAGTGAGAGATGACCCTGTGGCCATTCTCCCTTAACAAAATGCTGAAGGCACTGAACACTGAGTTCCACGAGTCTGGGAATAGGGCAGAGTGCATGGGCATGTCATTTATTGCCTCTTCAAAGTCTTGTGGAGTTAGAATAATATCAGATTTTTTAGATTACCAGATTGAGTTTCGTTCATAAAGAATTAATTTGGATTGTCGACCCTTAGTCTGGGCAGTGGGTCGGTGAACAGTCATATTGGGACTCAGCATCTCATTTCTTGGCTGTCATCTGTATGTCCCATCCCGCCTAAGCAGGGGCCCCAATACTGGATGTTTTTGCCTTAGATTTGGCACAAGTACTTTTTTTTTTTCGATTTCCATTATGGCTTAGTTCTTTTGATTCTTGTCTCCTGTAAGATCCTTCAGCTTAAGTTCGATATTTGCAATTTCATTGACTAGTGCCTCCCTTTGTATTTCAGATATATTGGCCCCTCTCAGCAGCTCTCTTTTCGCCTTTATAGGGAACGTTTTTCTAGTTTACATCTTTCTTTTTCTTAATGGAATGTCTTTAGCAGATATCAAGAACCACAGAATTCATTTTTTCATTGCAAATGTTCGGATCCGTGTTTAGGATATCTTTCCAGCTCGTTTCATTTAGGGCATGGTTTACTTTATCCCATTGTACATTTTTGTTATTGAAATTTAATTTTGTGAAGAGATCTTCATGACTGCTCACACTTTGCTGGTCAGGAGCCCTGTGCATACACGTCTGTACCTCTTATGTTGTGGTCCGCGTATTGTTTTTGATAGTTATATTACGTAAAATTAAGTTAAGAACCATGTAGTTAAAAACCTTTCATTCATAATTTTCTTTAAATCAGAATGCAAATTCAGCAAGTTATTGGGCATCTGTGGAAAATACTATATATTCTCCAAAAATAGTGTATTTTGTATGTAAATTAGTGTAATATATTGTAGGTAATAAAAATTAATTTGTAAATAAAGAACCAGCGATGGGCGAGCGTCGCTGGGGAAGGGTTGAAAAGTTTTGAACTGACCAAGACAAACGTTAGTGAAATCTAAAGAATTTTCGTCGCTCTTAGGAGTTATATTGGGCTTAAACCTCTCAAATAGGAGCCAAAATTGTTGGATTTGCAGTCCTGCATAATGTGAGCATTAGACGAATGGACAGGATAACTTTGGAGCCCCAGCTAAGTCGTTTCTATTTTGTGTTGAAATTCTGGCCAGCATTTACTTCATAAATTTAGGCAGGGGTTTGAGTATGACACTCAAATCTCCAGACTAATTGGAGAGTCATTATTATAAATTCTCCTTCAATGTATATGTATTCACATTTTAAATATACAGTCCACATTTATAATGTTTTTACCAGAATTCCTGATGTATATTTCATTTGAAATTAATATAGGTCCAGAGTGACTTGTGGAGAGAGATTATCGTAGGTATCGAAGGAGGACTTTTTTGCGACCTAGGTGTCCTAAAATTCCTAGTCTTTGTAACCTTGATAAAGAATAATTATCTTTGTTACCATTTACTGGTATGCATGTTACGAGTTACATCCAGGCAAATTTAATTTAACACAGCATCAGCACCCGAGGGAGTTTAAGGTAACTAAACCCTGCAGCTGTTGTCTGGATTGCTCCATTTGCATTTACCTAATCTTTTACAATCATTTGCTGCCTGACCACGGTAGTGCGGTTGTGCTCTGCACCCCTCTGCTGTTTGTAGGCGAGCTCCCTTGTCAGTTACCTGGCTGCAGTGGTGTGAAGTGGTGCTGTCATGCCTCTAACAATATAGGTGCACTGTGATTGTCAAGATGGCGGTTAGTCCGAGACGCCGGATAAATACTGTAGGCATAGAGCTACTTAGAGGAACGATAACGCCTAGTCCTGCGCAAGCCTTATTGCCAAAGGTCATCCGGGAGACATATGGCATACAAGATAGTGACTTGTATGGAGTAGCATTAAATAGAGGCCAAAGAATTTTCGTCAAACTGCTATCGGCAACGGTTTATGAATCGTTAGTCACCAGGTTTCAGGATGTAAGTCTTAGCATCACACCAGCTGTCAGTGTAAGAATGATAGATGTTTTATGGCATACGTGGATCAAGTTACGCAACGTTCCCTTTGAGGCAGACGAGGCGGATATAAGGAAAGTTTCCGAGACGTATGGGATGGTGCATTATGCTCAACATGGTACGTGGGGGGCAGGCGCCTATGCTGGTTTTCCAGAGGGTTCTTTCAACCTCAAAATGATGATGAGGCACCCAATACCGTCCTATGTGTATCTACAAGAATTCAGGATGCAGGCAATGGTAATGTACCCAGGACAACGACGTATGTGCCGCCTATGTGGCGAGTATGATCACATAGCGGCGACCTATGACAAGCAAAGACATGTGCCTGGACCTGTGGTGGACGTCGCAGCCCCTGCTTCAAAGGTGGCAGGTGAGGAACAAACATCAGATGGAGGGCGTGGTGTTTCGTGGAGCGAGATAGTGGATCGGGCACACAGGACTGGTGGAGAGTTGGAGTCCCGCCCCCAGCTGCCTGATCAGGTGTCGTCTCCTTTGGATAAGGAGGAGCAGCAGTTACAGGAGAAGGCTCTTGAGATTGAGGAGGAATTAGTTGAGGTGTTGAAGACTGTCACCACCTGAGAGGGACGTTACATCTGAGCGTGGCGTCATCGGAGAGTCGTCGCTTCCAGACAGACACACATTTTGGGATGTGATGGTGGTTTGGAGTCGTCCGTTGAATCATTAAACCATTCTCAGGTGGAGGTTCATCGAGAGGCAACATCTGACCAAGACATGTGTAACATGACTCACGAGAAAGAGGGTGGCTACATCAGATTCTGATGACGTCCTAATGCCTGCACAAAGGCCTGGGAAACAGACTGAGGTGAAGTGTGAAGGTAGTGGTGTAGGTGGTGGTAGCCATGATAGGAGGCACCGGAAGAAGGGGAAGGGGGAAGAGAGCACTCTGAAGGTGTCAAACTTAAATTCAAGCTCTGGAGTTGTAAAGAGTGATGAGAGGAAGCAGGGGTGGAAACTTTAATAGGCCTTAGGTGTATGTCTGTAAATGTTAATGGGTTATGTAGCGGTATGAAGAGAGATTGGTTTCGTAATTTCCTGAATAAATCTAGAGTGGATGTTGTGTTCCTGCAGGAGCACAATTTTAAAGAGGGTAGGGTGTTGGAGGTGGCAGGATTTCGAGTAGTGACCCTGCCATCTCCCAGTCTAAAAGGTGGTGTGGGAATTTTAATAAGGGAGACGAGCCCATTTGTTTTGCAGAGAAGCGAGAGAGGGGGAGGGAGGGTGTTGCGTGTGGATGGGTGGTGGATGGGTAAGCATTTGTCTTTTGCGAGTGTGTATGTGCTGGCAGAAAATAACATACAGGTAAAGAATGATTTTGTGTGTGAGGATCTTTTGTTTGTCTTAAGTGCACTGCCAGAGGTGGCAACAGTTGGTGGGGACGAATAGTGTAATCAGGGTGGCTGATGTGGACCCAAAAGGGGCTGGATATGTCTGTGGCTCTTAGGGATTTATTAAGGGATGTTAGGTTACGTGATGCCTTGGGGGGGGCGGGGGTTGAGACTGAATATACACTTGTTAGTAGTGGATATGCTGCGAGACTAAGAGTACCTTTCAAAGGGAGTGGATGTGAAATCTTTCAGTACTGTTGAGGCTACAATGTCATATCATAGGGCAGTGGTGGAGGTTGGGTGGGGGATGCTCGTGAACATATATAGAAGTTATTGGAAATTAAATATAAGCGTTAGGTGATGAGGAGGGGTTGGAGGGGTTTTCAGTCCTATGGAGGGAGCTTAGTGTGGAAGAACAGGGAGTGGATGACATTGTGACATGGTGGGATAGTGTTGCAAAGGAAAGTATTAGAAAGTTTTATGCGAGAAGGAAAACTTAATTTAAAATATGGACTGGCTAACTATTTAGAGGATAGGTTAAGAGGTTGCTATGGGTGGGTGGGAATAATTTTCCTATGTATGAAATAGCTGAAATAAAGGGGAGGTTGAGGGTGTTGCAAAATGAAAGGTTTCAAGCTGTAAGGGTGCAGGCAGGGGTGGAAGAAGTGCTTTGGGGCGACAAGCCGTCAGCGTGTGTTTTGTGGCATCAAAAGCAGAGGCAGGCGGTGACAGCTATCCCATGTTTAGAGGTAACCGAGATGGTTGGGAATTATAGAGCAGGGCAGGAGATACGAACCACGAAGGGGATGTGTGCGTATGTGGAGGCTTGGTACGAGAAATACTGGAACAAGGGGGGGGGGGGGGGGCGAAGTGGCGTTAGACAGTGTGTACGTATGAGACGTGTAATTTAGGAAATAGTGATAGAAAGGCTTTAGTGGGAATATTATGGCAGAGGAAATAGAGAATGCGTTAAGGGGAATGAGGAAGGGGAAAGCTCCGGGTACTGATGGTCTCCCGGTAGAATTTTATTTACATCATTGGACGTTAATAAGGGGATTTATAGTTAGGTTATTTAATCGTATGAAGAAGGGTAAGTTGGGGGAGAAGCAGGTAACAGCAGTTGTAGTGTTGGTCCCGAAGGGCAAGGGGCAGCCCACCCTTCGGGAGTACCGAGCCATATCGCTGATGTGTGCAGACTTAAGATTTTTTTGCAAAAATTTTAGGTAATAGGTTCAAATGTGTTGTGGGGAGGGTGGTGTCAAAATCTCAGTTTGGGTTGCTGGGAAGGTCGATGATTGAAGGACATGGGATACTGAGAAGTTTTGTGGAAGCTAAGGGTGGGGGTGGAGGGGTGGCTTTGTTGGCTCTAGATTGGCAGGGAGCATATGATAGTGAAAGGGGAGCTTTGCAGTTTATACTTGGGAGACAGGGTTTTGGGGAGGAATTTTTCGAGTGGGTAATTACGTTGTACAAAGGGGGCAAAAATGAGGATACAGATTAATGGATGTATGGGGAGGGAAATTGCAATGGGTAGAGGCCTTAGACAGGGGTGCCCCATGTCCCAAATATTTTTAAGAGTTTCCGGGCCCCCTTTTATGAATGGTTGCCGTGCTTATGTTTCCGGCGAGGGAAGTGTGGTGGGGGGGAGGGGGGGGGGCCGGGGGGTTTTAAATTGGGATATGTTGACCCACTGTTCCTTCTGAGGGGTAAATGGGAGGTTGGACGGGGTTTGTGCAATCATTTGGAGGCCACGGGTATGGAGGTAATAATGCGAATCAAGGTGCAGGGGTTTTGGGTTCTTGGGTGGGGGAGAAGAAGATGTAATTTTTGTTAAAGAATGGGGTTGTCTTTAAAGATCTGTGGTATTATTTATAAGGTGACATGGTTACCCGGGGAGAGGAAAACTGTAGGTTTTTGGGAAGGATCGTGGGGAAACTAGGTGTTCCAACCCCCGCACCTAACCCTTTACGCGAGTGATAGTTTTAAAACTTTTTATTGTAAGAAAGGTTTTGGCATGTTGCAGCCGTTTTCCCCAATTTACAGGGAAGCGATTGCAGGGATTTAAGAGATGTCAAATTTTTGGGGAGTTCACGTTGTGAGGGTTAAGGGGGGAAGTTGAAATGTTACTATAAGTCGGGGTGGGTTGGGGCGATGGATTTGAGGCGGAGGGCTAAATGTGTGTTTATTAAAGGGGAAAAGTTTTGCGGGGGTGTGAACGCAGGACAGATGGGAAGGAACAAGACAGGCTGGGGGGGTGGTATCGGGGAAAGGATGGGGAATGCGAAAAGTTTTAAAGGGGTGGATGTTGGTTTGGGAACTGAAAAAAGGTTCGTTAAGGGGTTTGTGTAGGTCACTTTAGGTTGGGCGTTGTCCCCCGTTAGGGTTTGTTCCCCCATGTATGCATGGAGAGTATTTGGTTTAGATTTTGTAAAATGAAGCTCACCCCCGGGGGCGGTGAGGTGATGTTTCGTTTTCTGCATGGGATCCTTCCCCTTGGCGAGATACTACAAAAAAAACGGTTTAAAGGATAGGGGGTGGGTATCTGTGGAGGGGTGAGACAGCGTTTTATGTAGTTTTCTTTTTTTGAAGGGCTAGGAGGAGGTTTTGGGGTGGTTAAATAGGTTGGGAAGGGTGGGGGGCCGTGGTTTTTGTTTTTCGTGCTTTAATTAGATTTTGGGGGGTTAACGGGTGTCATAAAAGGGTTTAGATTATATTGGGAAATTTTTATTTTTTTATTTTTATTATTTTTTAATATATTTAATAATATATATTTTATAATTTTTATTTTTTATATTATTATTTTTTATTATATATAAAATTTTATTTATATATTATATTATATAAAATTATATATTATATTAATATATATAAAAAATTAAATTTTTTTTAAAATTTATATAATAATATATTTTAAAAAATATATATATATAATATATTATTAAAAAATATATATATAATTTAATATATAATATATTTATATAATTATATATAAATTTTTATATTTTAATATTTAATATAATTTTATTTAATATAATATTTATATATATAAATATATATATATATATATAATTTTATTTTAAAATTTTTTAAATTTTTATTATATATATTTAAAATTTTTATATATAAATTTTTATATTTAAAATTTAAATAATAAAAATTTTATAAATATATTATTATATATTATTAATATAAAAATAAAATTATATATTTAAAATAATATATATATATTAATATATTATAATAATATATTTAAAATTTTTATTTTTTAATATTATATTTTTATATTTTAATTATATTATTTAATATATATTATAAATATATTTATATAAATATATATTTTAAAATTTTTTTATAAAATTATAATTTATATATTATTAATATATATTATAAAATTATTATATAAAAAATATATTATTTTAAAATATATATATTAATATATTTATAAAAAATATATAAAATATATTTTTAATAAAAATAAAATTTATATTTTAATATTATTTTTAAAATATTATTTTTTTTTAAAATAATATATATAAAAATATTATATTTTAATATATATATAGATATATAAAATATAATATTTTATATTTAATTATAAAATATTTTAAAATTTTTTTTTTTAATTTTATTTTTAAATATTTTAATATAATATATTTATATTTTATTTTGTTATAAATTTTATATATATTTTATATATATAAATTATATATAATATATAATAATATTTTATTTTAATAATTTATTTTATATATATAAAAAAATTTTTATATTTTTATATTTATAATATTTTATATAAAATTAAAATAAAAAAAATTTTATATATATATAAAATATGTGTGGGTGATGGGGGGGGGAGGGGATGTGAAGAGAGAAGGAAGGTTCTTGGGTAACGTTTATGTACGTGTGTCTTTAAAACAATTTGTATGGGGGGGGGGGGGGATCGGGGCTTTCTAAAGAGGGGTAAAAGAATGCTAACTTTAGGGATTCTCTTAAATTGATTGATAATGAGCGGGTAAAGGGGGTTTTTCTTTAGGTTGGAGGGAGTCGGGGGGGTCCCCCGGCGGGCTTCCTTGGGGGGGGGGGGGTCGTATAGTTGTGAATAGGGGTTTTGGGAAATGGTTTCCTGGTTTTCATTGAGGTTTAGGGGCTAAAATTTTGCCGATTTTGGGCTAAAGGGGTTCTTATGATGGGATATAACACTTTTCCCGATGTAGGTTAATATGTAGATTTTTTTTTTTATGTTTATTTTTGTGTATCAGTTTTTATTGACACGGGTTCTTTAGTAATAAGTTTTTGCGACATGAAGTGTTTTAGTTTGTATTTAGTTCCGTGCTGGGTTTGTGCATGATGGACATAATTTTTTACCCTTTTGCTTTTTTTTCATTCAGTGTTTGATAATGTGGGTTTTTTGAAAATTTTTTCGTTTCATGTGTGTGTGTTTGTGTGTGTGGTGTGGGGTGTGGGGTGTGTGTGTGTGGTGTGTGTGTGTGGTGTGTGTTCACCCAGTTGAGGTTTCGGGGGGTGAGTCCCCGAGCTCTTTCCCGCCCCTTTCCCCTGATCGAAATAGGTCACCCGAACCCTGGGCTTTTTTCATAATCTGCTTAAAGTATGATGGATCCTGCCCACTACTCGCTTCCCAAACTATTCCCATTACTGACTCTTGTGGTGAAAAAAAAACTTCCCAAAATCCCTTTTGATTCATCTGTGTCTTCAACTTTCCCCTGTGTCCCTTGTTTTTCTGTTCCAAAACTCTGGAACCCTCCTTTTCTTTTTCCCCCTTGTCAATTTTCCCCTTTTGTATTTTTTATGTCGTTATTTTTGTCCCCCCCCTCTCCTTTCCTCCGTGTTTGTAGGTTTTATTTCCCCTTTAAAAATTTCCCCGTAGGGGCTGCCTTTTGTCTGGGCTAGTCTTGTTGCAAAAATTTTCAAATTTCTCTCGTTTCTTTACGTGCTTGGTAGGTGGGGTTCCCCAAAATGGGCCGCATTTTCCAATATGGGCCAACGTTTCCGGTTTTCAGGGTCCTGAAAAAGATTCCCTTTTAAGATGTCGGGAAAAAGCTGTTCTGGGGTTTGTAGGCGCCCATATGCTGCAGCAAAATTTTTTTTTGAAAAGTTGCACTTCAGGGGATGTGCCTTGGGGTTTTATCACCCCCGATTTTTTTCCCTTTAGTGAGGTTTGTAGTCTTGGCCCCCCAGGGCTGTTTTCCGTTGCGGGGCTTCTTTTTCCCTTCCCCCAAACTTCATGACTTTGCACTTGGTGGGATTTTAACTCCAAGGAGCCAAAATTTCTGGGGCCAAGGTTCTGCGCCGTCCAGATCCTTTGTAGTTCTGCCCGGTCTTCGATGAGTGAATTCTTTTCATCAAATTCACGTCCATTGCAAAAAAAGGGAAAACTCAGTTTATTCCCTTTGTCATGTCTTCACAAATACCAGAAACGTGTGTGTGTGTGTGTGTGTGTTTGTGTTTTGTTTTGAGTGTGTGTGTGTGTGGGTGTTTCCCTTTTGTATTGAGCCTTTGTCATGGGTCCCGGCCCTTAATTAATTTCTTTTGTATGTACGTTTAGATTCTTTTAAAGTTTATAATTTTGGTCTGTTTTCCCCGTTTCCCGGGTTTTGGTTTTCAATGCTAAATTCTTGATGTTAAGTTTTATTTTGTATGGGGATACAGACATCTAGACCGTTTTGTACGGGAGTCCCCCTTTTTGTAGGAATTTTTTTTATGGGTTTATTGTAACAGTATTGCGCCTTCAGTTTTTGTTCTAAGCTGTATTCTTTTTATGTTCATTCGTATGTTGGTATATGTAAAGCTGTATTGTTAGGGATACATATGTGGAAGTTCTAGCAAGATTATGATGTTAGGTTTTGGTTTTTTGATTAATGCGAAGGATGGGATTTAACTGATATAACTTTTGTATATTTTCTGTTCTAGTGTATTGAGCTTTATGTCAGATGTCATGTTATATGTACAATTTATATTTATGTAAGGTTTTGCATCAATGAATGTGTATGTGTGTCACTTCACGACCCTGTGAAAGTTTTTTTTTTTTTGTAGCTATGTTCTTGCCGTAAGTTATTGTTGCACGTTTTGCAGCAATATCTTGCGAGCATATAGATGCAATCCGTTTGTCAGTTAATTTGATTGAGATCCATACAGTTTCTTTATGTTTGTTAAAATGTATTGGTTTTAAATAATAAAAAAACTTTTACAATACAAGGTAGATTTTTACTATTTACTCAAGTCATTCTGGTGAACCCGCGAATGCTCGGACAATAGGCATAACCATGTCCAGACCCTAGTACAGATTCTCGAAACAAAGCACCAGCGCCGAGTTGTGACCAGGATATGGAAATTAGTGCAGTCCTATTTAAGGCAGTGGTGAGCCTAGAAGAGCAGACTGTTCCAGAAGAATTAAGAGTAGGAATCACGCAGCATAAGAGTGGTTTCAGAAAGTCTAAGAAGCAGAGATTGCTTCCTCCATCCTCCTCACCATACTTTCGTCCGCAGCTAAATCAATGGCCGGCAGGCTACCCCATGATCCTTCAAGGTCGCTGTCTAGACTAGTGCAAGAGTTCGCACGAATATTTGGCGAATAACAATTGTTAGTTTGCCAGTGAATACTTGAGGGTGATTATATTAATGGGCAGTACCTAATTCTCAAATTTTAAATTTTTCTACCTTTTGTTCCCTAAAGTGCTAATTACTTTGACCTCAGCCGAAGCTTACGTTAAACCGTTTATGCCTTTGTTAATAACAGCCACAATTCTACCAGTTCTCGAGCGTATCACCTTTCCTCCCTCCGGAAAGAAGTAATTACTAGGCAAGGATTCCATACAATTAAAGCATATTCAGGAATGTGCTAAATTTAACAAGTAAAAGTTTTTAAATACATAGCAAGCTGTGTGCTGCAGAATGTGTACGTACACCGCAGATAGTGTATTTAGATTAATATATGGTCCAAAATGATAAAGGCTCCTGCATATGGATGCCTGCATGTGCACCTGTATGAGCACGAGCGTGCAAGTTGTGTATTCGTTGACCAACAAGGTAGTCAGTACACGTTAGTTTCAAGGGGGGGGGGGGGTGCCATATTGAGAAGTGTCATGGGGAGGGGGCAAGCCGAGTGTCAAAAGGGAGAAGGAGAATGTGAGCGCGCACGCTGGTAGCATTCTCACCACATGTGAGGGAGGGGCGTGTACACTGGCGGGTGACCTTGGGCGTGCTCGTCTGGCAGTGGCAGAAATTTATTCCTAGTTTTTTTTCCTCCTTGTCAGTGACCCGAGCACGTCTGAACGTGACAGTTCCGTAGTTTTCTAAACAATTAAGTAGATTATACTTATAATTAACGGGAATAACTAGGAGCAATACCGCGACGAATACACCGAATAACTCTTAAATATGAAACTGCAGGTTATTAGAGTTATTTGCGAATTAACAGAGGGTTAGTAGCTCAGAATAACCCTTAATGAAGCTACTGTCCTACTTCCACTGGGATCAGTTTTATCCTTTGACCCCAGGACGAGGCTACGTCTGGAGTTTACCTGGAGTTTACCTGGAGAGAGTTCCGGGGGTCAACGCCCCCGCGGCCCGGTCTGAGACCAGGCCTCCTGGTGGATCAGAGCCTGATCAACCAGGCTGTTGCTGCTGGCTGCACGCAAACCAACATACGAGCCACAGCCCGGCTGATCCGGAACTGACTTTAGGTGCTTGTCCAGTGCCAGCTTGAAGACTGCCCGGGGTCTGTTGGTAATCCCCCTTATGTGTGCTGGGAGGCAGTTGAACAGTCTCGGGCCCCTGACACTTATTGTATGGTCTCTTAACGTGCTAGTGACACCCCCGCTTTTCATTGGGGGGATGGTGCATCGTCTTTCCAAGTCTTTTGCTTTCGTAGTGGGTGATTTTCGTGTGCAAGGGTTCGGTACTAGTCCCTCTAGGATTTTCCAGGTGTATATAATCATGTATCTCTCCCTCCTGCGTTCCAGGGAATACAGGTTTAGGAACCTCAAGCGCTCCCAATAATTGAGGTGTTTTATCTCCGTTATGCGCGCCGTGAAAGTTCTCTGTACATTTTCTAGGTCGGCAATTTCACCTGCCTTGAAAGGTGCTGTTAGTGTGCAGCAATATTCCAGCCTAGATAGAACAAGTGACCTGAAGAGTGTCATCATGGGCTTGGCCTCCCTAGTTTTGAAGGTTCTCATTATCCATCCTGTCTTTTTTCTAGCAGATGCGATTGATAAAATGTTATGGTCCTTTAAAGGTGAGATCCTCCGCCCATGTCATCCCGGTCTTTGACGTTGGTGTTTCGCTTTTTGTGGCCAGAATTTTGTTTTGTACTCGAGAAGTTTTTTTTTCCTAAGTTTACCTATTGAGTAATTGAAAATTTCTCTCTTTTGAACTTCTATTGTTTTCTGCAGCCCAGAAAGATTTGGTTGATGTTCCTGGAGCTTTGCAGTGTCGAAAATGGAAACACTGTCATGAGATTGGGGTCATCTGCAAAGGAAGACAGGGTGCGTGGCTGACACCTGTCTATGTGGGAAAAAGGATAGGAAAAGATGGGAGCGATTACGTCCCTTGTAAAACAGAGCTTTTCCCCGTAGCTGCCTCGGCTTTACCTGTTGACGACTCTCTCGTGTTTTTTAGTGAGGAAATTATAGACCCCATCGCCGTTTTTCCTGTTTTTCCTTTAGCACGCATTTTGGGGTTTTTTATTCCCCATGGTCCCCTTGTCGAAGGTTTTTGAAAAGTCTGTTATTACTCTGATTCTTTTTGTCTTCTAGTATTTGGACCTTGTCGTAGTACCCCATAGTTGGAAGGGGGAGCGCCCTTTTTCAAAAACCATGTTCCCCTGGGTTTGAAACTGAGGGGTTTCTAGATGCGTGGTGATTTGCTTCTTAACCCTTTCAAAGATTTTTATGAAGGGGGATGTTAGTGTTTTGGTTTTTAGTTCTTTGGTTGCTTTACTCCCCCCCTTTGTGGAGTGGGGCTATGTCTGTTGTTTTTGTAATGTGGGAGCCCCCCGTGTCCATGCCCCTCTCATGGGTGGAAAAGGCTCGTGTAGGGCTTTTGCATTTTCTTGATAAACAGGGGTTTTCCATGATCGGGCCCCTGGGGCAGAGCGGGCTGTCATTTATCGCCTGTTCGAAGTCATTTGGCTCAGGATAAATGGGATGGCTTGTTTTAATAAAATTTTTGTGGCTCTCATAAAAAATTCTTTTGATCTTGACCTCATTTGGTTAGCGGCTTGCAAAAAACTGAGTCATTTGGGACTTGAGTAGCTCACTCATTTCCTTGTTCATTGGGTTTAAAAACAGTTTTCAAAAACAACGTCAGGGGGACGGGAAAAAAATAAAATTACAGGAAATTTTTGCAAAAAACATTTCCCCGCCACCCGGCAGGAAATTGACCCCCACCACAAGAAAATGAAATTCTTGGGGTTTTTCGGGAAATTTTTAATGAGCAATCATAAATTTTGCTTGCTCCCTTTAATGCGGGGAAAGGTGGAAAGTGCTGTTATCCTAAACCACCCAGATGGCCCAAGTTTTTTTGGAATCTTTGACTAAGTTTTTCCCTATAACGTTCGAACTGTATACCGCTAAAGTTTAGAAATTTAAAAGTGGTTTATCCATTTTATTACTTTCAATAACCCGAGACATGAAAAAAACATTTTGTGCTGAAACCAGTCCCAAATTGAGTTAGAGCTAAACTTCTCGGATTCTTTTAGTCCCCCACGAGCATGAAGTCGGACATGCTGAACTAGCATTAAACTAAGAATACAATTTTTTGAAATCTTTTAATCTGGGTCCCCAAGACCCGGGGGAGGGGGGGGGGGTTAGATCAGCGCGAATGGGCCGCGTTGGTAAATACCCTATTGGTATTTTGGTTTTCTGCAGAGGCAAAAACACCCTTTTATTAAGGGGAAATTAGGGGGGTAGGGGAAAAGCGCAGGAAGGGCTATGTTAGGAGGCAAGCTACCAGCATTATGGTGAGAAAGGGGGCATTAAAGGGGTAATTTTTAAAAGATGGATTTTATTTTAATTTTTGCTATTATCTTTAAATTTCTTTCTGAATTGCTTTTAAAGCCCCCCCCCCCGGTTTCTAACAGTCGGGCATAACATTTATTGCCTTTATAAACTTGATTTTATTAACAAAAAGTTTACCCCTTTTGGATATTTCTTTTTGAATTTGAAGTATTGTACTTAAAAGTGGAAAGCAAATGGCATTTTATTATTTATCAAGTGGGGTTTTTTAAAAAAGGGAGGCTCATTCTTTCCCGGTTAGGACAATTCGCCTACTAATGTACCCTAGTAAAAATTAGGTCGGGGGAGTTTAGCGATTTGAGAGTCACCTGGGAAAGGATCTGCCCCGAGGTAATTTTAAAAATAATTTTGGGGTTCCCGACCCCCCCAAATAACACTTCCCTTTCCTAAACTTTTAGAAAGCAAAAACCCCCTACAAGAAATAAGTGTTTCCCCAAAATGCTAAAAATCTTTAGATCTGTTTTGCTTTGGGCAGAAGAATGAAAGACTTGAATCTTAATTACACTTTTTTTAAGGGGTTGAGATCATTTTCTTTATCCATATTTTGAAATTCCAAAAAATGATTATGACTTAAACTATGAAAAGACGTAATTAGGGGTAAAGATTATTGGACAAAGTAGTGGGGACAAGGGGTGAAAAAACCCAGCAGCTCATGTTGCACAATTAAAAGTCTTGGAAGCCCAGGTATCTTTGCTGGGGGAATAGGAGTAACCTGAAGTTTCCTTTATGCGGGGACAAACCCCTGGTTTAATGAAGAGGGAAAGGGTGAACCCAAATAAACAATAAAGTATTTTTGCTGCCACAGTCGTAAAAATAGGGGCTTTTCCAAAAATATGAAAAAATGCCCCTTTAAGGAGAGTTGTCAGTAACTATTACCCCCTTTAATGTGAAAAAAAAAAATTAAAAATGTAAAAAGCAAAACATCCCCAAAGCTCAGATTCCAATTTGTGAATATTGGGGCCAGATGAAACAAAGCAAATTAACCCCCCCTTTGTTAAAGTTTGATGGTGATGAAGGCGCACTTTTACACATGCACGACACTGTGGAAGCCAGGCGGGGACCCCGCACCCACCAACCCTTTATATTACACCCCCATGCAGCCGGTTGCGGCGCACTTTCAAATTAATAGTTCTCCAGTTGTATCTGCAACTTTTTGGTATAGCCCTAATATTTAAATAAATTTATCATATTCGGGACTTTTTGGGAGGCTCATTTTACTTGCACATTTTAACTCTGTATAAGTTATTCTGTTACAGAAAGAAATCCTGGTATTTTTCGGAGGGAGTTGGCAGCTGAAACTTGACACCCGGGTACTATTTCCTTAAATACGGTTTATGTAGTGTGGTGGCCCTCTGTCAAAAACAGCTTTATAAATCAAGGTGCTATGTTTTTAAATATGTATATTAGTTCATAAAATACCCTAAAACAGTTTAAAGGGGAAAAAATTGGGTGAGCTAAGGGATTACATTGGCTGTGTTCCAACCTTGGGGGTTACCCTGTACAAGTACTGCTGCAGCATTCCCTTTTACCCTTTTTCCCAGGTACAAGCGTCTTCGTGAAAAAATATAAAAAAACTTTTGGTTTGGGAAAAACAAACCAAACTGCGAGGAACATGACTGTTTTTCTTTGCGAGAAGGAAGTGTTGAAACATATGGCAAAAGAGATCAGACACGGTTGAAGGGCCCACTCTACCAGTTGGTTTCCCCCACGCCCTTTTTCAGGGCCCAAGTTGCTCACTAGACTTCAGCCATCAGGATATGTTATATATAAAACCATCACTTCAACCCCCAATGTTTGTAAACAATGATGTCTCGATTGGGATATATTAGTGTGTTAGTCTTAAATTTTGAATGATAAACGCAGACAAATGATTGAAAGCAAAACTACCACCAGAGGATGGAAAGAGCTAGCTCTAGGGCCTTTTGCACGTCCTCTCACGAGATTTTAACCCGCATTTTTTAAATTGCATTCTCTGAAGAAGCACTTTCAATAGGTAGGAGGGCCCTTTACCCTTTCTCCATCCCTTGGTGGTAGTTTTGCCCCTTGGGGGAAAGGAACCACGAAAAAGTTGGTTTAAAGGAACAGTAAAGAGCTGGCCGGGGAAACCCAACCCGGACTCATACCAAAATTCTGATGCTCTAGAGTCGACAATCACCCCCGGTTCATAAAAGCTAGGGTCCCGTGAAATCACTGTTTCCTCCTAATGTCAACCCCATTGCGGAAGGGGAAGGGAAAAATTTTTTTCCTTCGGTTTGAATACCACCTCACGGCACGTAAATCTTTTGGTAAATAGCAAACAAGTTTTAAGCAAAAAACGATCAGCAGTGGCCGGGGGCCCTAGCCAATTGTGAACATGTCTACGATTTTTACCTGGGGTTTTCCCGGAGAGGGTTTGGGGGTCAACACCCCCGCGGCCCGTCTTAGACCAGGGGTCATGGGGGATCAGGGTCTGATCAAACCGGCTGTTTTTTTGGCCGCGGCAAGGACGTTTCGAACCCAGCCCAGGTGGGGAGGACTGATTTTGGTGCCTGTCCAGTGCCCTTTTTTAAGCGCCCGGGGTTATTGGTAATCCCCCTTATGCGTGCGGGAGGGAATTGTAGGGCCTACGTTAAAAAACCGTGGATGTTTAATACCTATGACTATAACATGAACTATTAAAAGGAAGGTTCCTTTAAAGCAGGTGAACTGGTCTTGATCCAAAGGGAAATGGAAATATCCTCGCTAATCGAATTGATTTTCCTTCAAGACACTACGTTTTAAAACTCCCCATAAATTTTTTTTATTATTTTTTTACTAGTGTGTGTACTGTTACATGTCATTTTAAACCAATATTAAACCCCTTTCCCGGGGCTCTTTAATTATTTAAATTCTCGATAACCCAAAAATTAAAATTTTTTTGGCTGTTTATTAGGGAAACTGACAGCAAAGGGGGTTGCCTAGAGTGTCGTTTGGGGACAAAGAGGAAGAGTGTTGGGGGGGGCGCCGGTGTAAGGGGTGTGTTTTATGGAGCTGCCATGTTTTTTGTTTGAGGGGGGAGTGTTTTGGGGGGGTGCCCGGGGTGAGTTGAGGTTGTGGGCGCCGGTGAGTGGGGAGTTTGGTGGGGCTGCCAGGTGTAAGATGTGGTGGGGAGCGTTTGGGTTGGGGGCCGGTTTTAAAAGGGTGGGTGGTGAGCGTTGTGGGGCTGCCCGGGGTTTAAGGGGTGGGGGTAGCGTTGGGTTGGGTGCCAGGTGTAAGTGTGGGGGGTGAGCGTTGGGGGGCTGCCCGGTGTAGGGGTGGGTGGAGATTTTTGGTGAGGTGCCGGTTTAAGGAGGAGTGTTATGGGGCGCTATGTGAAAAAGGGGAGTGGTGAGTGTTATGGGGGGGCCAGGTTAAGGGGGGGGGGGTTTTATTGTTGGGAGGCTGCCCGGTTTTAAGGGGTGGGTTGATTGGGCGCCTGTGTAAAGTTTGAGTGGGAGTGTTGATGGGCTGCCCGGTGTAAGGTGGGGTGGTGATGTTGGTGGGCTGCCAGGGTAAAGGGGTGGTGTTAAGGAGCTGCCAGGTAAATTTTGAGGGTGAGTTTGATGGGGCTACCCTGTGTAAGGTGTGGGTGGTGGGGCTTGGGGGGGTGCCCGGTTTAAGGTGTGGGTGGTGAGCATTGGTAGGGCTGCCAGGGGAAGGTGGGGTGGTGAGCATTGGGGGGCTGCCATGTGAAAAGTAGCGGTGAGCGTTTGGTGGGCGCCATGTGTAAAGGGGTGGGGAGTGAGCGTTGGGGGGGTGCCAGGTGTAAGGTTGGGTGGTGATTGTTGGTAGGGCTGCCAGGTGTGGGGGGTGTGTTTGTGGGCGCCCGGTGGAGGGTGAGTGTTGGGGGGGCTGCCTATTAAATTAAATGGTGAGTGTTTTTGAGGCTGCCAGGGGTTTAAAGGTGTGGGGGGGATTGTTGGTGGGGCTCCAGGTGTAAGGTGTGGGGGTGATTGTTGGGGGGGCTGCCAGGTTGAGTGGTGATTGTTGGGGGGGCTGCCAGGTTTTTGAGTGGTGGTGCTGGGGGGGCTGTCGTTTTAAGGCGTGGGTGGTGTGTTGGTGGGGCTGCCAGGTTGGTGGTGTTAGGGGGCTTTCAGGATAAAATGTGAGTGTTGATGGGGGCCCGGAGTAAAATGGAGTGTTGAGGGGGTGCAGGGGTAAGGGGTGGATGTGTTGTTGGGTTGGGGCTGCGGTGTAAGGTGTGGGTGGTGAAGGGTTGGTGGGGCTGCCAGGGTAAAGGTGGGGTGGTTTTAGCGTTGGGGGGGCTGCCAGGTGTAAAGTGTGGTGGTGGCTTTTGGGGGGGCTGCCATGTGTAAGGTGTGGGTATTGGCGTTGGTGGGGGGTGCCAGGGGTAAAGGGGTGGTGGTGATTGTTGGTAGGGTGCCCGGGGGGGTGGGTGTTGGTGGGGTGCCCGGTGCGAGGTGAGTGTTGGTGGAGTGCTTATTTAAAATGGATGGGGGAGTGTTTTATGGGGCTGCCAGTGTAAGGTGTGGGTGGGGATTGGGCGGGGCTGCCCCGGGGTAAGGGTGGGGGGGTTTATTTTTGGTGGGGGCCCCGGTGTGAGTGGTGATGTTGGGGGGTGCCAGGTTTGATGGTGAGTGTTGGTGGGGCTGCCAGTTGTAAAATGGGGGTGTATTTTTGGTGGGGTGCCAGTGGTGGTGTTTTGTGGGGGTCAGGGGGGGGAAAATGTGAGTGTTGATGGGGGTGCCAGTGTAAGGTGTGGTGGGATTGTTGAGGGCTGCCCGGGTAGGTGTGGTGGTGAGTGTTTGGGGGGGCTGCCCGGTGTGTATTGATGGGGCTGAAGGTGTACGGTGTGAGTGGTGATTGTTGATGGGGCTGCCAGGTGTAAAGTGTGAGTGGTGAGTGTTGATGGGGCTGCTGCTAGGTGTAAATGTTGAGTGTTGATGGAGCTGCTACTAGGTGTAAGGTGTGAGTGGTGAGTGTTGATGGGGCTGCTACTAGGTATAAGGTGTGAGTGATGAGTGTTGATGGGGCTGCTGCTAGATGTAAGGTGTGAGTGATGAGTGTTAATGGGGCTGCTGCTAGGTGTAAGGTGTGGGTGGTGATTTTTTTGATGGGGGCTAATAGGTGTAAGGTGTGAGTGGTGGAGTGTTTGATGGGGCTGCTGCTAGGTGTAAGGTGTGAGTGATGAGTGTTAATGGGGCTGCTGCTAGGTGTAAGGTGTGAGTGGTGAGTGTTGATGGGGCTGCTACTAGGTGTAAGGTGTAAGTGGTGAGTGTTGATGGGGCTGCTGCTAGATGTAAGGTGTGAGTGATGAGTGTTAAATGGGGCTGCTGCTAGGTGTAAGGTGTGAGTGGTGAGTGTTGATGGGGCTGCTACTAGGTGTAAGGTGTGAGTGGTGAGTGTTGATGGAGCTGCTGCTAGGTGTAAGGTGTGAGTGATGAGTGTTAATGGGGCTGCTGCTAGGTGTAAGGTGTGAGTGATGAGTGTTGATGGGGTTGCTACTAGGTGTAAGGTGTTTACCTGGAGTTTACCTGGAGAGAGTTTCGGGGGTCAACGCCCCCGCGGCCCGGTCTGTGACCAGGCCTCCTGGTGGATCAGCGCCTGATCAACCAGGCTGTTGCTGCTGGCTGCACGCAAACCAACGTACGAGCCACAGCCCGGCTGATCAGGCCGTGGTGAGAGTAAAAGTGGAGAAGGTCGTTTTGGTTGGTGGGTTTTCGATAGACTTTAAAACGAAGTTCGTGGTCAGCTTTGCAGAGCAGAACATCAAGGAAAGGAAGAGTGTTGTCGACTTCTTCAAGTGTGAACTGGATTGAAGGCTCGACCTGGTTGAGCTTGTCTTGGAGAGCTTGGACGTTGAAGCGTTTAGGAGTTATGAGGAGAATGTCGTCAACATAACGGAGCCAGGTGACAGACGAAGGAATAATGGTGGAGAAACGTTCGACTTCTAGATGTTCCATGTTTTAGGTTCGCCAGGACCGCACTGGTGGCGAAACCCATGGGTAGTCCAAAATTTCTGCTGAAAGAGGTATTTTCGAAAGAGAAACACGTAAACCCAAAACACATAGTTCAACAAGGTCGATGAAATCGCTGGCAGAATGGGAAAAATCAAGTGAATCGTCAATTTTCCTGCGCAAGAGATCGATGGCTTGTGTAGTAGGTACTTTGGTGAATGGGGAAAGTCACGTCAAGGCTGGAAAGTTTCTTGTTCCTGATGTTGATGTTGCGAATGCGACTGAGAAGATCACCCGAGTGTTTGAGATGTGCTGGACTGATAGTGCCCAAGAGTTTAGAGAGGTGTTTTGCGAGAATTCCTGAGAGCTGGTGGGGAGCACTGCCTATTCCCATTCCTGCCAGCGATTTCATCGACCTTGTTGAACTATGTGTTGGCTTTACGTGTTTCTCTTTCGAAAATCACTCTTTCAGCAGACTTTTGGACTACCCATGGGTTCGCCACTCAGTGCGGTCCTGGCGAACCTATACATGGAACATCTAGAAGCCGAACGTTTCTCCACCATTATTCCTTCGTCTGTCACCTGGCTCCGTTATGTTGACGACATTCTCCTCATAACTCCTAAACGCTTCAACGTCCAAGCTCTCCAGGACAAGCTCAACCAGGTCGAGCCTTCAATCCAGTTCACACTTGAAGAAGAAGTCGACAACACTCTTCCTTTCCTTGATGTTCTGCTCTGCAAAGCTGACCCGAGCTTCGTTTTAAAGTTATCGAAAACCCACCAACCAAAACGACCTTCTCCACTTTTACCCCTCACCACGACACCAAAACCAAAGTGGTGTAATTATAGCTTCTTCCTGCGTGCACTCAGAATCTGCAGCAATGAGTTCCTTGAAGAAGAATGCACGATAATTAAACAAGTATTTTCTAAACTCCACTATCCTCGTCACTTCATCAGAGACTGCAGACGACGGGCATTAAACATCTTCAACACACCCAGAGAAGAGATACATAGTCCTCCCCCAACTCCCTTGCCAAACACGTTTCCAACATCTTTTCCCAAAACCTCATTTCAAGTATCTACCTCCACAACCACGACCATCAAGGACATTACCAGTGATAGACAGGACAAGCTTCCACCCTCTGCAGGGGTATACATTAAAATGGTATAAAATACCGACAGGTTGTTAGGTAAGACACATATGCAACAGTTAGGTATCTTTATTTTGAAAAAAGTTTCGCCTACACAGTAGGCTTCTTCAGTCAAGTACAGAAAAGTTGATAGAAGCAGAAGATACTTGAAGACGATGTAATCAGTCCATCAACCCTCAAAACTTTAAGGGTGATGGATGATTACATCGTCTTCAAGTATCTTCTGCTTCTATCAACTTTTCTGTACTTGACTGAAGAAGCCTTCTGTGTAGGCGAAACGTTTCACAATAAAGATACCTAACTGTTGCATATGTGTAAAGTAAAAGGACACAAGTGAAACTAATGTGACATTTATTGTGGCAACGTTTCGCTCTCCAGGAGCTTTATCAAGCCATTACAAACAATATATGGACACAGAGGGTATATAAAGGCTCAGAGTGAGGTGAATACTAGTGAGGTACCATTTCAATGTTCACTAGTGGTAGTAGTAGTAGTAGTAGAGGTAGTGGTAATGACAAAAGTAATACAATATGGTAGAGCAATTAATTCGTTTAGAAAGACACGTAAGCAAACACTATAACATATTTATTAGAAAACGTTTCGGTCCTGGAACCTTGATCACTTCTAACATACAGAGGTAGAAAGACATTATATATATAGGCGGAGAGTGAGATGTGACGCACGTGACCTGAGGAATGTCATAAGAACATTGCAGTCCGCCTGAATGAGCATCGAAATGCCTCTAACAGAGACGATTGAAGGTAACGCCTGTGTCCTCCACAGAGACTCCACGGGCATTTTAGAACTGGAACGAGGCACAACTCGTTCTCACCGAACCAGACCTCAGACGCCGACGGTGCCCAGAAGCCTCACTAATCACCGTCACCGACACTATGAAGCAACACTGGC
>NC_069440.1:8587936-8653345 GCF_026875155.1 Cherax quadricarinatus | reverse complement strand
GCCAGCAGTGTTCGAGAGGAGCAAGGAACAAGGTTACGGCTGTAAGGGCTCTCCCAATTATCTGTATTATACGTACTACCAGCCTACGTGAGTATTACTTACCAATCCACGTGTTCGAACTCCCACATGATAAAGGACCTGCCTCGTATGGGCCAGTAGGCCTTCTGCAGTGTTCCTACATTCTTATGTTCCTATGTTCTTACTACTGCCACTAGTATCACACCTCACTCTGAGCCTATATATTATATATATATATATATATATATATATAATATATTAATATATATATATATATATTATAATATATATATATATATATATTAATATAGGTATATATAGGCTGATGTTTACATTTTACACTGACTTGCTCCAGAGTCAAGAATGGGCTATTTTAGGATTATTACTGCTGGAGCTATTATAAGTATCTTACTCGTGTGAGACTATTAATTTCTTAGGTGTAAAGCTTATCTCCTGCACATGAATCATCAAGGTTGAGAGTCTAATATCATCTTCAGGGATTAAAGATGTTTTGACTTACGGTGTTGCCTTAATGACTCGTAGTCAACAGGTTTTAATCACCGTTCACCATTTCTTGGTTGCGGTTAGTAAGTAATAACAACCCAATGGAAATAAAGGCAGTCTGACTTTTTGGGGGGTTATCCTAGGTAACTTACACTACGTATGATAATTTTATGTGTACCTGTAATTAAATAAATTTATTTACTTGCATACTTACTTATTAACTTAGTAATAAGTAAGTACGCATCCCGAGGCTCATCTGAGCACATTCCATCAGCTGACCAAACAAACAGACGACAATAAGAAGAGGCTCCTGAGCTCCTGTATAATCCTTAATCTTGACCTGACCTACACCCAGACCTCTCCTATTATCCCAGTGTGACCTACACCTACACCCAGCCTCTACCTGGGTATACCAGGTATAACCATAGCAACAGCTGTGGTGCGCCACCATAACCTGGTCATGAGGAGTTGCATAAACCTTCGAGCACACTGCAAGTATCGTCAGGAAGACTTTTAGAACTACTCTCAACACTTGTGTAACTGTGAAGACGGAGTTTTATAACCGGCCAAGTGATGCTGATTTAGGCGAGTAGTCTAAAGCTCAGAGAAGTGTTCTTGTCACTGTGTTTAAATGTAATCATATAAAAAAAAGGAACATTTTACATTTTTAATATGTAATTGTAGTAAACTGGGTTGATTCTTTAACTTTTACCAGTCTTTTGTTTTTATGAATAGCTGCCAACACTCAGATTTTCTTGTTAGTAATGTTACATATATGCCAATAATTGTTATGCAGGCTAATATTGAGTTCAAAGGGGCGTACATTTTATTACGTAAATTCTCCGATATTAAGTAGGTTATGTAATAGACAATTATACTTTTGGCCTCGGGTAAGAACTTATTTCTTTAGCAATACAAAAATAAATGTTATGAAACGTAACCCAATTTCACCTAATCTAGAATTTACCTCTAAATCTGGTTAACGTTAGGTTGGGTTACCTTATTTTTTATTTTTTTTTTTTTTTTTTGTAGTTTTCCATTATTATTTTCTTTTATTTAATTTGAAATTTTTACAATAGGTTATAAAAGCTAAAAATCAAAGTTTACATTTTTTTAAATTAAAAAAAGGGTTTAAATTAAGAAAAAAAATTTAAAAGAAAATAAACCCCTTTGGCCTCGGGAAGCCAATTCTTTAAACCAATCAAAAATAAATGTTGGGGAAAAGAAACCCAAATTTCCCCCCCCAAAAACCCCAAGAATTTACCACTAAAAAGTAACAAATTTGGGGTTAAACTATTTAAATTTTTTTAAATTTTTTTTTTTTTTTTTTTTAATTTAAAAACATTGTGGATTGTCACTAATTTTTTTAAAACCCTATTTTCATTTTATTTTTTTTGTTTCCCTTTTTAAAAAACCCTAAAAAACCCCCCCCAAAAACTTTTTCAAAAATGAATTTCGGGTTATTATTAAAGGGGAAAAGGAATTAAATTAAAAGAGAAAGGCGCTCCCTATATAAAAAGCAAAAAAATAACGAGCGGCTACAAGGGGCCAATATATCGCAGTCATGGGGACACACTGTCAAGAAATAGCAAACACAAACTGAAGAAAAAGGGAATTTTTACAAGAGCAAGAAATGGGGAAAAGAACTAAAAGCCGAAAATGAAATTGTAAAAAACCCAAAAGTTTTTCTTTTCTTTGCCGGGATACCTGGAGTTTACCTGGAGGGGTTTGGGTGGTCAATCCCCCTCACGACCCAGTCTGAGACCAGGCCTCGGGGGGATCGGGGTCTGTTCAACCGGGCGTTACGCGGGCTGAGCAAGCTGACTCGAACGACGGCCGTTTGGGGCGGTAGACTTTAGGTGCCCTGTCCGGGCCCTTCTTGAAGAACCCAGGATCTATTTTAACCCCCCTTATTATGGGGGGGAAATTGAACAGCCCTGGGCCCCCCTGGACATTTTTTGTGTGTTCTCTGCACCGTGGGACCCCCTGCTTTTAAACGGGGAATGTTGCATCTCCCCGCTGAGTCTTTTGCTTTCATAGAGAGTGATTTTTGTGTGCGGTTTGGGGCCAATAACTCCAGGACCTTCCAAGTGTATATTTTCAGATCTCTCTTTCCTGTGTTGAGGGAAAAACAATAAGGGACCTTCCCAACCTTTTAGTATTTAGGTGCCTTTTCGTACTTATTTGTGCCCTCAAAATTCTTGTGCACTCCCAGGGCGCAAGTTGCCAGCCTTAAAGGGGGCCGTAGTGTCAAAAATACCCAAACCCAGAGAGCATGGGTTTACATCCCCATTTTAAGTTCTCATTAAACCATCCAAATCAAAATTGAGAATAACTTCCATTTGGGCCCCTACTTAAAATGGGGTGGGTCCTACACAGGGAAAAAGCAAGGAAAAAGTGTGAGCTACTGAAAATCCCATATGATCAGTTTTTATCGAGTCAACCGACGGAGTAAACCTAAATGAACTTAAAAGAACAGAAATTTTTTAGACACACGTATTTGATATTTCCGACCCAAATGACTTCAAAAAGGTGAAAAAATGACAGAGCACTTGCCCCCGGGCCCCGTCGTGGAACTCCATGTTCATCAAGAACTGCAAGAAGCCCCTATCACGTGCTCTTAACATCCTGTGGAGAGGGAGCATGGACACTGGGGTTGTCCCACAGTTACTAAAAACAACAGACATAGCCCCACTCCACAAAGGGGGCAGTAAAGCAATAGCGAAGAACTACAGACCAATAGTGCTAACATCCCATATCATAAAAATCTTTGAAAGGGCTCTAAGAAGCAAGATCACCACCCATCTAGATACCCATCAGTTACACAACCCAGAGCAGCATGAGTTTAGAGCAGGATGCTCCTGTCTGTCCCAACTACTGGACCACTACAACAAGGTCCTGGTGCTCTAAAATACAAACATACTTTGCAAAATCCTTTGACAAGTGTAACCATGGTGTAATAGCACACAAAATGTGTGATAAGGAATAACAGGAAAAATTGGTAGATGGATCTATAATTTCCTAACAAATAGAACACAGAGTAGTAGTCAACAGAGTAAAGTTTGAGGCAGCTATGGTGAAAAGCTCTGTTCCACAAGGCACAGTACTCGCTCCCATCTTGTTCCTCATCCTCATATCGGTCATAGACAGGGATATAAGCCACAGCACCGTGTCTTCCTTTGCAGATGACTCCCGAATTTGCATGGCAGTGTCCTCCATTGAAGACGTTGCAAGGCTCCAGGCGGACATCAACCAAATCTTTCAATGGGCTGCAGAAAACAGTATGAAGTTCATTGATGAGAAATTTCAATTACCCTGATATGGAAAACGTGAGGAAATTAAAACTTCATCAGAGTATAAAACAAATTCCAACCACACAGTAGAGCAAAAAACTAATGTCAAAGACCTGGGAGTGATCATGTCAGAGGATCTCACCTTCAAGGACCATAACATTGTGTCAATTACATCTGCTAGAACAGTGACAGGATGGATATGAGAACCTTCAAAACCAGGGTTGCCAAGCCCATGATGACACTTCAGGTCGCTCGTTCTATCTAGGCTGGAATATTTCTGCACACTAACAGCACCTTTCAAGGCAGGTTAAATTGCTGACCTAGAAAATGTACAGAGAACCTTCACAGCACTCATAACTGTGATAAAGCACCTCAATTACTGGGAACACTTGAAGTTCCTGAACCTGTATTCCCTAAAACACAGGTGGGAGAGATACATGATTATATACACCTGGAAAATCCTAGAGGGATTAGTACCAAACTTGCACACGAAATTCACTCCCTACGAAAGCAAAAGACTCGGCAGATGATGCAACGTCCCCCCAGTGAAAAGCAGGGGTGCCACTAGCACGATAAGAGACAATGCAATAAGTGTGAGAGGCCCAAGACTATTCAACTGTCTCGCAGCATACATAAGGGGATTACCAATAGACCCCTGGCTGTCTTCAAGCAGGCACTGGACAGGCACCTAAAGTCAGTACCTGACCAGCCGGGCTGTGGGTCATACATTGGACTGTGTGCGGCTAGCAGTAACAGCCTGGCTGATCAGGCCCTGGTCCACCATGAGGCCTGGTCACAGACCGGGCCACGGGGGTGTTGACTCCCGGAACTCTCTCCAGGTATACTCCAGGAATAGGAGTGCTGTAAGACCCTTGTTGCTGTAGCACTTAGCTATAATAATAATAATGATGATGATGATAATAATAATAATAATAATAATATCTTTATTTATACAAGTACAAGGTATACAGGCCTAGCTGACATCAGTGACATCCTACTATATAGAAGGCCACTTGTTATGCAGAGCATTTTGGGGGAATTAGGTCAATTTTGTCCCAGGATGTGACCCACACCAGTTGACTTACACCCAGGTACCCATTTAACTGATGGGTGAACATGGACAGCAGGTGTCTTATGGAAACACATCCTGATGTTTCCAGCCGTACCGGGAGTCGACCCCTGGACCTCAGTGTGTGAGCTGAATGCACTAGCAATTGAGCTGTGGGACACCTAGGATAATGATAATAGTAATGCAAGCATTGTAAAAAATTTAACCAGTATGTAAAAATACATATATACTTAACTGCTATCAAGATTATCTTTCATTAAGCATAAAGCAAAGACTACCTTTGTGAAATAATAATATTCTAACCAGATTGATAAATAACAGTATGTACCGTACAATGAGCACACCCACGTATGGCACATTAACCCTTTAACTGTGGGAGGATTTTGAAAAAAAAAAAATAGATAAGTCTGTCTTTCTGATTCAAATATGACTAAAATGAGGAAAGTCTGATAAAAACTTATGATTTTATGGTGTGTTGAATTTGTTGGAAAAAATTATCACTAATCTGTAGCAGCACCAGTACTAGTACGTCGGACACAGTTAAAGGGTTAACTCACCCTGAAAACTAATTTCATCATCAACGTCATTGTAAAATAAAAGTAATGTACTCGTAGGAAGCACTCTCGACAGGATAAACAAAAGCAGGAAAACAGGGTTAGCTGAACAGGGAAAGTTGGTGAAATGATATAAATTAGTACAGTACAAGTCTTTATTTTAGCAGTGTTTTGCTGAAGGGAAGCCTTATAGATTCAAGCTTCAGTCGAGTAAAACTTTGTTATAGTAAATTCTTGTGCTGTTTGATGCGTCTTTTCATCTAAAGCCAGACTAAGGCTAGGATACACTTAAGTTAGCAGCTCTGAGCTACATATACAGATCAGGCATAACCAGAAACTGCATCCATTGCCTAGTCATTAAAACAGTGAACATGAGCTCCAAGAACATAGTGAACACGGTTTGAAAATTAAATGAAATTACAATCTTCCCTCTCTAAAAATTAATTAAAACCATCAAAATCTTGTGTGAGATATGAATACACTGTCATGTACAAATAAATTTGTCATTCATATCTTACTATTCAGTGTGCTTGATAATGATATACAGTAAAATGAATTTACAGCTTTGTGCACTACAATAATAAGACATTTTGCATACTATGATTATAATATATTGTCAAAAAGATCTTATACCATGTAGATACTGTATAAACACTATGCATTTTTATGCTTTATACATGTGTTCATTGCAACCATGGCATAAATTTATAATTTTAAAGCATATAAAGTGATTTTGAAGCTGTGTTGTCTTTATGGTGACATTTCAATAGGCTTTAAATTGTGTCTCAAAAATCATATTGATATGTGTACCTATCTGAATTCATTTGAGAACATTACAGTGGAACCTCAAATTTCGAACGTATCGCTTATTGAACTCTTCGAAAATCGATCATTTTTTTTGAACCAACTTTGTCCACATTATCAAACTTGCCTCTTTTTTCTGAACCGCTGGGTACCGGACCTGTCCGCCAGCCCACTCTGTCCGCGTTCCCGCGCAGGCGCCGTGAGCCAATCTGGTTTTGTTGATGCTTGAGTGAACACTAACCTGTGGTCTCATTCAAACATTTTACGATTAATTCATTGTGTTTAGTGCGTGTGGGACTGTGAAATAAGCTACCATGGGCCCAAAGAAACTTGCTAGTGGTACCCCTGTGGTAAAGAAAGTGAGAAACACCATAGATGTGAAGAAGGAAATAATACAGAAGTATGAGAGTGGTGTGAAACTTGTTGAGCTTGCCAGGATGTATGGGAAAAACAAGTCAACCATCACTTCTATCCTGGCAAAGAAAGAACAAATCAAGGAAGCTGATGTTGTGAAAGGTGTTAATATGCTAACCAAAAAAAGACCACAGACAATCGATCAGGTTCAAAGTTGTTGCTGGTGTAGATCAAGGATAAAGAGATGGCAGGTGATAGTGTTTCAGAGACGATTATTTGTGAAAAGGCAAGGAAGTTGCATGCTGATTCAAAGATTAAGGAGATTTGCACTAAGTGGAATGAGGTTCAAATGTTTGTGGAGAAGTACCACCCTGAGCAAGCTGAAACAAGCCATCTTTTCAACAAGTTCAGTGACAGAACCATGTCCCATTTTAGGGAAATCTTAGAGGCACTAGAAACAGGATTGTGGATAGTTATTTTGTTAGACAGGGGTCCAGTGACTCTCAAGCTGGTCCTAGGGGCATTAAAACACAGAGAAGGGAAGTAACCCCAGAAAGGGCTTTGATACCTAAAGTCCTCATGGAGGGGGATTTCCCTTCCAAACACTAACCCCCAACTCCCTCTCTCCTCCTCCCTATCTTCCAGATGCCATCACCAATCTTCAATATAGGTAAGTAAAAATGTTATTTTATGTTTATTTAAATTTATTAATAGATAATTGTACACTATATTTGTTGTGTGTGTAAAACTATAATTAATCTCTAATTTTTTTTTTTTTTTGGGGGGGGGGGAGGGGTTGGAACGGATTAATTGTATTTTCATTATTTCTTACGGGAAATATTGCTTTGCTTTTCAAACTTTTCAAATTTAGAACTAGCCCCTGGAACAGATTAAGTTCGAAATTTGAGATTCCACTGTATTTTGGTCTGACACTTTTTACAGTGAAGCATTTTGGTCAGATAGCACTAAAGGAGGAGTTTTATTTATACAAAAATAACTTGTTGCGAGTCTGTCTCTCTTTTGACGGAAGCCTTTTTCTGGCTTGCGGTTCATACCCATAAAATGTTTATGTACTGTTTCACATTATAAGATACATTTTAAAAAAAAATTATTATGTGGCCTTTCAACTTTTCAGGTATCACAGCAGTTTCACGTTCATTGTCTCCCACAATAACAGCAACTTGCTATCATCCGAGAGTGAGCTCTGGTTGCTCATTACATTATACTCGCACAGATAGATTTGCTAATCCACTTTGGAAAGTCTGCTTCCAGTGCAACTCTGACTACATAAAGAGAGTCACAGGCTTAAAAAGAGGGAAAATGGAGGATGACTTGGAATACTTTATAACCTTCCCAACACCCACCCCAAAGGAAACACACAAGCGAACCAGTGCAAGGTTAGTATCTATACTTTCCACATCTATTAATTAATTACAAAATTGCTCTGTATATTTGTATAATATGAAGGATTGGTACACTAATAAAATAGTTTGCAAGGAAAGTAAATTGTTTCATACAAGGCTTTGCATGTAGGAGTGAGCCAAACAAAATAGAATTTTGTTTGGTGATGAATTCACAATGTAGGGCAAGTGTTATATACAGGAGAGCCTGGGAACCATGGTTAATAAATAGAGGGAAGATTGCACTAGTGTCTGGAATGCCTGTAGTGTTTGTTTTGGACTGTTTTAGAATTGGAATTTGCTGAAAATAATATAACGGCCAAATTACCAAAATCTGTGTGCTTTATAGGGTTGTTCTGATGGTTGAAAGGGTACCTTCTTGTGATCAATAGATAGTAAGACATACTAGCTAAATAGCTGGGAATTGGGTAGGTTTGAGCTCTTCAATTGATCTAAAATAGGTCTCAAAGTGGTCAAAATTTTCGTTGTGTAAAGTTCTCCCTGACCTCGAACACAAGATGGTATTTCTTTAAGTGATTTTCAGAGATGAAGCATGAACATATGTATGTTTGTTTCTGTGTGTCTTTTTCTCCTTGTATGTATGTATGTAATGTTACATATGATGGAATTTTAAATTGTTAGATTTTGTTTGGCTGATTTTTAGAGGGAAAAAGTCTTCCTACTGTCTTTTGATCTATATTTGTTTTACAGCAATACATGTTTATACAGCTGAGAAGAGTCACTGGAAATGTTTTTATGTATGTGACTATACATTATTTCTCCATGGGGAAGTGGAACAGAATTCTTCCTCCGTAAGCCATGCTTGTTGTAAGAGGTGACTAAAATGCTGGGAGCAAGGGGCTAGTAACACCTTCTCCTGTATATATTACTAAATTTTAAGGGAGAAACTTTCGTTTTTCCTTTTGGGCCACCCCACCTCGGTGGGATATGGCTGGTACGTTGAAAGAAGAAGACTACATTATTAGAAATAGATATGAGGAAGTGGGTGTAATGAGAGAATAAACTAACTGGGACAGATGAGATTAAGATAGATATATTAAAAGTAGGTGGTGGTATAGTTTTGGAGTGGTTAGTGTATTTGTTCAGTAGATGTACGACAGAGGGTATACATAGTTTCTTTAAAGGAAAAGGGGCCAGGAGAGAGGATGTAAGCATAATAGAGGAATAATCCTGGCGAGTATACAAGGCAAATTGTATTGTAGAATAATTAATGAAAGAGTTTAAAGGGTAAGGCAGAAAGTAGGGCTGTAGAGGAACAGGGAGGATTTAGGAAGGCTAGATGTGTAGACCAAGTGTTAACACTGAAGCATATAAGTGAACAATACCTAGACAAAGGGAAGGAATTGTTTGTCACATTTATGGATTTAGAAAATGCAAATAATTGGGTGGATAGGGAAGCATTTTAGCATACGTTGCAAATGTATGAATTAGGTAGGTTACTAAAAGCAGTAAAGAATTTTTATACTGATAGTCTCTCTCATGTCTGGGTATGTAAGAGAAAGGGGCACCATTTTCCAGTAAAAGTAGGCCTTAGACAGGGGTGTGTGGTGTTACCATGGTTAACATGTTTAGAGATTGGGTTGTAAAAGATGTGAATGCTAGGGTGTTTGGGAGAGTTGTGGGATTAAAAGATAATGAATCTGATACATAATAAGAGTATGAGAGTAGTGTGTGGTATGAGTATTATGCAGAGATTTTGGAGCATAGAAATTAAAAGGCAGCGTGAGGTTATGAAAGGTATAATTTAGAAGGCTAAGGAGAGGTTGCCAAGGATGGAGCAAGCTAAGATGATCAAGAGGGTGTAAAAACTAGGGTGGAAGGATGGAGCAGCAGTGGTCATCCTAATACAGGTTTGAGGGAGGAGGGTAAAGGAGCTCTTGAGTGCTAGGGGCTTGATTATCCCACACACCTGTGTGAGCATGTTAGATTGGAATGAGTGGAGAAAAGTGGTATTTATGGCATGATGTGATGTTGAATGTAAACAAGATAACTTAGAGATTCAGGGATGCTGGTTAGTGGGACTTTGTAAACAGTCCAAGTCGGACCGAAACGTCGCCGTAAGCTCCTCTCTTCTATGTGCGGGTTATTTGTGTATCATTCCAGTCACGGTATTGTGCCTTTTTTTTTTTTTTTTTTTTTTTTGTTATTAGTGGGACTTGAGTCCTAGAAGTGGGAGGTACGGCACCAGTACTCGGGAGCAAGGGTGGGAATGTTGTAGTTCAGAGTTATTTGAAATGGAATGTTTGCACATTTCTGGCAAGACACCACCTGAATGAGTGATGGCAAATGAGTTAGTTATTTTTGGTTACCCTGTCTCAGTGGAAGATAGCCAGTGTTGAAAGAAATATATATAATTTTTTGCAAACATTATAAAGAAATATATATAACAACCTAATTCACATGTATTACAATAACTGCAAATATAACCACTCTATATGAAATAATCTCCACAGAGATACTGATGAAGATGATTTTGTTTTTATCAATGGAGCAAATGGTGAAAAAGAACCAGTGGTGTTCCTCTTAGGTTGGCTCGGTGCTCAAGATAACCACTTGGCAAAGTACTGCAGCATATATAATCAGAAAGGGTGAGTTTCTGTACTTCTGGCCTATAACTTGGATCATGGCAGAATTATCACGTACTAACTTGCCTATATAGTATAATATAGTATTTATGTATGTGTAAATGCATGTGTTTACATTCCTTTTCATATACCATATACATGTATATATATTAACCATGCCATCTCTACCCACCAGGCACATGATATTGTTGAAAGTTAAGATTATGGAACTGTTCAATTTCAACTTGTAATACATGTTGAAGCAATATCTTATTACTATTGGAACTTTCTTTCAACACACCGGCCATATCCCACCAAGGCGGGGGTGGCCCAAAAGAAAAAAAACGAAAGTTTCTCCTTTTACACTTAGGAGAAGGGGTTACTAGCCCCCTTGCTCCTGGCATTTTAGTTGCCTCTTACGACACGCATGGCTTACGGAGGAAGAATTCTGTTCCACTTCCTCATGGAGATAAGAGGAAATAAACAAGAACAAGAACTCGAAAGAAAATAGAAGAAAACCCAGAGGGGTATGTATGTATATATATGCTTGTACATGTATGTGTAGTGTGACCTAAGTGTAAGTAGAAGTAGCAAGACATACCTGAAACCTTGCATTTTCATGAGACAGAAAAATGGACACCAGCAATCCTACCATCATGTAAAACAATTACAGTGGACCCCCGGTATTCGATGGCATCGGTATTCGATAAATCCGGTATTCGATGCATTATATCGCAAAAAAATTTCCTCGGTATTCGATTGAAAATCCAGTATTCGATACGATTCGTACAAGACATGTCCACATGTGGCCTGAACTGCCCCGTGTGTGCCAGTGTTTACAAGCCAGCCAGTGTGCGTGCATCTAAGGATACATTCGGTACATTCCATATTATCCGTATTATCGCTGTGTTTGGTGCTTGTTTCTGCAAAATAAGTCACCATGGGCCCCAAGAAAGCTTCTAGTGCCAACCCTTCGAGAAAAAAGTTGCTAATGACTTCTGAAATGAAGAAAGAGATAATTGCAAAGTACGAAGGTGGAGTGCGTGTGTCGGAGCTGGTTAGGTTGTATAATAAACCCCAATCAACCATCTCTACTATAGTGACCAGGAAAACGGCAACCAAGGAAGCTGTTCTTGCAAAAGGTGCAACTGTGATTACGAAACAGCCACCTCAAGTGTTAGAAAATATTGAGAGATTGTTATTGGTGTGGATAAATGAAAAACAGATAGCAGGAGATAGCATCTCTCAAGCGATCATTTGTGAAAAGGCTAGGCAGTTGCATGACGATTTGGTAAAGAAATTGCCTGCAACTAGTGGTGATGTGAGTGAATTTAAGGCCAGCAAAGGTTGGTTTGAAAGATTTAAGAATCGTTGTGGCATACATAGTGCGATTAGGCATGGTGAGGCTGCCAGTTCAGACCAAAAAGCAGCTGAAAAATATGTGAAGGAATTCAAAGATTACATGGACAGTGAAGGACTGAAACCTGAACAAGTGTTTAATTGCAACGAAACAGGCCTGTTTTGGAAGAAAATGCCAAGCAGGACCTACATTACTCAGGAGGAAAAGGCACTCCCAGGACATAAGCCTATGAAAGACAGGCTTACTCTTCTCATGTGTGCCAATGCTAGTGGTGATTGCAAAGTGAAGCCTTTATTGGTGTATCACTCTGAAACTCCCAGAGTGTTCAGGAAAAACAATGTCCTCAAGGCTAATTTGTGTGTGCTGTAGAGGGCAAACAGTAAGGCATGGGTCACTAGGGACTTTTTCTGACTGGTTACACCAAGCATTTGCCCCCACTGTGAAAAATTACCTAACTGAATAAGAAATTAGACCTTAAGTGCCTCCTGGTATTAGACAATGCCCCTGGTCATCCTACAGACTTGGCAGAGCGACTTTCTGGGGACATGAGCTTCATTAAGGTCAAGTTTTTGCCTCCTAATACCACTCCTCTCCTGCAGCCCATGGACCAGCAGGTCATTTCCAACTTCAAGAAACTGTACACAAAAGCTATGTTTCAAAAGTGCTTTATAGTGACCACAGAAACTCAACTGACTAAAAGAGTTTTGGAAGGATCACTTTAATATCCTCAATTGTATAAACCTTATAGGTACGGCTTGGGAGGGAGTGACTAGGAGGACCTTGAACTCTGCTTGGAAAAAACTGTGGCCAGAATGTGTAGCCAAAAGGGATTTTGAAGGATTTGAGGCTAACCCTGAGAATCCTATGCCAGTTGAGGAATCCATTGTGGCATTGGGGAAGTCCTTGGGGTTGGAGGTTAGTGGGGAGGATGTGGAAGAGTTGGTGGAGGAGGACAGTGAAGAACTAACCACTGATGAGCTGATAGATCATCTTCAACAGCAAGAGGCCACACTTGAGGAAACTGCTTCGGAGGAGGGGATAAAGAAATTGAAGAAGTTGCCTACTTCAAAGATTAAGGAAATGTGTGCAATGTGGCTTAAAGTGCAAACCTTTTTTGATGACAATCACCCTAACACAGCTATTGCAAGCCGTGCTGGTGACTATTACACTAACAATGTTGTGAAACACTTTAGGAATGTCATAAAGGAACGGGAGGTACAGGCCACTATGGACAGATATGTTGTGCGACAGAAATCCAGTGTCTCTGAAGCTGGTCCTAGTGGCATTAAAAGAAGGGAAGTAACCCCGGAAAAGGACTTGCTACCTCAAGTCCTAATGGAAGGGGATTCCCCTTCTAAACACTAACACCTCTCCCCTCCTCCCATCCCATCAATCATCACCAGATCTTCATTAAAGGTAAGTGTCAATTATTTTATTGTTATTGTAATTATTCTATTGCATTAAACTTAATATTTCATGTAGTAAATTTTTTTTTTTCATACTTTTGGGTGTCTTGCACGGATTAATTTGATTTCCATTATTTCTTATGAGGAAAATTGATTCGGTTTTCGATATTATCGGTATTTGATGAGCTCTCAGGAACGGATTAATATCGAATACCGGGGGTCCACTGTACAGGCTTTCATTTTGCACTCGCTTGGCAGGATGGTAGTACCTCCCTGGGTGGTTGCTGTCTACCAGCCTACTACCTAGAATTACTATTGGATATTATTAATTAAAAATAGAACTAAAGAATCTACAATGAGTGAAAGTGAACCATGACTCATATTGTTAATATTTTATAAACATAAATTTTCTTGACTCGGCTTATTCTGTCATAATGCTTATTGTTGTGTTTGTTTTCATCATTCCTTGTAACTCTTCTGGTATACAACACTGATATGCTTTGGAGATCAATAATTTAGCTACTTAATACATACGTCTCCTATGATTAAAAGGAGGTACATCCAGCAAGGGAACATTCTAATGATTTTTGAAGTATAGTATTTAATATTTTGTCCTTGCTTCTGTACACTGTCTTTAGAATGGTTCTTTACAAAGTAAGACACAGTTTAGTATCTTTTATTGATGTTTTGCCTAGTAGTAACAGCCTGGTTCATCAGACCCTGATCCACTATGAGGCCTGGTCTTGGACCAGGCCACGGGGGCGGTGACCCCCGAAACCCTCTCCAGGTAAACTCCAGGTAGTAGGGTCATAACAGCCCTTTTCACTGACATCAAACCCATCATGCATCAACTGCCAGAATTTAAGGAAACAAATATTCCCATTGGCTTAAGAGTCATCTTAGGTTAAGTCATCTTAGGTTAACTCTACATAATATACAATACTGTATACATATGTTTTTGTGTTCTAGGTAGTAGGTTGGTAGACAGCAACCACCCAGGGAGGTACTACCGTCCTGCCAAGTGAGTGTAAAATGAGAGCCTGTAATTGTTTTACATGATGGTAGGATTGCTGGTGTCTTTTATCTGTCTCATAAACATGCAAGATATCAGGTACGTCTCACTACTTTTACTTACACTTAGGTCACACTACACATGCATGTACAAGCATATGTATATGCACTCCTCTGGGTTTTCTTCTATTTTCTTACTAATTCTTGTTCTTGTTTATTTCCTTGTATCTCCTTGGGAAGTGGAATAGAATTCTTCCTCTGTAAGCCATGTGTGTCGTAAAAGGAGGCTAAAATGCCGAGAGCAAGGGGCTAGTAACCCCTTCTCCTGTATACATTACTAAAGTTAAAAAGAGAAACTTTTGTTTTTTCTTTTTGGGTCACCCTGCCTCGGTGGGATACGGCCAGTTTGTTGAAAGATGTTTTTGCATATCCATAACATCTGTATGCCTGCTGGATTTTTATAAAATATTTATTTTATTATTTTTAGACAAATTTAAAATTAAAAAAATACTTGTCTTTTTTCAAGTTGTCAAGAATGTAACTTCATTTTTCCGCACGAGTTGTTCACTCCATATATGAAGTTTTCAAGTATAGCTTTGATTACAGGACAGTAACCAGAGTAAAATGTGGTTAGTTTACTTGCAATTTCTTTATGACGCTCTTGATTTTTGTACAAGATTTTTAGATAACGCAATGTAATTCACTTTGCTGTTGTTTTATCACTTTTCAGAAATTGTATTATCACTATTTGTACACCACTTACTTAACCATCTTTTCCACAGATGTATTACAATCCGGTACACATCCCCATTATCATATATGTTTGCAAGACCAGGAGCAAGGAACCCCATTGCTCGTAAACTGCTAGCCTTACTGAGAGACATGAGTTTGGATGATCATCCAGTATTCTTCCACATTTTCAGTAACAATGGGTCCATCCTTTATTATTCTATGACAAAGGCTTTTACAGAGCCTGATGCTCCTAATATCTCAGTCAAGGGAATAATTTTTGACAGTACGCCTTCTCCCCGGCGCTTGTACTCAGGTATGATAATTTTTCCTCTGTAGTATAGTACAGTAATTTACTTGTATTTAATTAACTTAAGGGAGTATTCAGCCTAATTTTTTTTTTAAGCACCAATTGAATTTGCTAAAACTTCTATGGAACATCAGTGCTATTGGGTTATCTTAAATATAAAATTTCATGCCATTCTGAACAATACATTTGAAAATAATGAATCCAAACACAGTAATTTTTTTTTTTTTTTTTTTTTTTTAATATAGGTATGAATGTTTTTGCACATCATAATTTCATAGTTTTTGTTGCTGCTTAGTGTAAACTTCGCCAAAGAGTTTTATGTAGAAGTGATTGATGTATGAAAGTACCACTTGAAACTAGTAAAATCTTTTTCAGGCTCCATGATATACCTCTGATATACAGCCTCTCCTCACTTAACGGCAGAGTTCCGTTCCTAGGACCATGGTGAACGAATTCGTTGTTAAGTGAGGAACACACTATAATGGTAGTGGGTTTGTCAGCCATCCTTGATATTGTTTTAATGTCACCTTTGCACCACTTATAACATCTCTGGTATATTTTTAAATGCTTATACAGTAGTGTACTGTACTATACAGAATAGAGGAAATCAGCTATAATATACATTTAGGTATGTATACTGGTCAGAGCCCATTGTAAGTCTGCATTGTCAGTAAGCGAATACATCACTAAATGAGGAGAGGCTGTACTGGTACCTTTTGAGTTTTTTCCACTCCAAAACCCAGACTTGGGCCAGGCTTGTCTGGTGTTTGACTGATCAACCAAGCTGTTTCTGTTGGTAGCCTGCTGGCCCACATACCCATCACAGCCTGGTTGATTCGGTACTTGGTGGAGATACGTGTGCAGTTTCCTCTTGAAGACTTCTACACTTGTTCCTTCAGTGTTTCTGATACCTTCTGGTAAGAAGTTGAATAGTTTGGGGCTGCAGATGTTATAATGCTCTCATATTGTGCCCTTGGTGCCCCTGTCATAAACTGGGTTTATTTTACACTTTCTCCCATATGTCACTCCAGCAGATGGGAACTAGATCCTCAAGTATTTTCCACATATATATTATCATGTTTCCTTGAGTACATTTAGGCATTCTCAGTAATCTAAATGCTTTACTGGCTCTTTGGGCCATAAATGCACTCTGTATCAGTTCTTCCTTTGACGTGATGAGGCCTTGCTGCACAGATCCATTCTCTCATATCTAGGCCAAAATTTACCACTCATGGCTTATCTGAGGAAGCCGAGCTCAAAAGGTAGACCTACATAAACAACCCTGGCATCAGTGGCATAAATCTATGTAAGACAGTGAAACAGTTAATGTCAAACTTGGAAAGAGATTGACTTGTTGCAAATGTATGGAATAGGAGGTAGGTTATTGAAAGCAGTGAAGAGTCTTTACAAAGATAGTGAAGCTCAGGTTAGAGTATGCAGGCAAGAGGGAGATTATTTCCCAGTAAAAGTAGGCCTTAGACAGAGATGTGTGATGTCACCATGGCTGTTCACTATACAGTGGACCCCCGGTTAACGATATTTTTTCACTCCAAAAGTATGTTCAGGTGCCAGTACTGACCGAATTTGTTCTCATAAGAAATATTGTGAAGTAGATTAGTCCATTTCAGACCCCCAAACATACACGTACAAACGCACTTACATAAATACACTTACATAATTGGTCACATTCGGAGGTAATCGTTATGCGGGGGTCCACTGTATTTATTGATGGAGTTGTAAGAGAAGTGAATGCTCAGGTGTTGGCAAGAGGTGTAGTGTTAAAAGATAAAGAATCTAGCACAAAGTGGAAGTTGTCACAGTTGCTCTTTGCTGATGACACTGCTTTTGGAAGATTCTAAAGAGAAGTTGCAGAGGTTGGTTGATGAGTTTGGTAGGGTATGTAAAAGAAGAAAATATAGGAAAGAGTAAGGTTATGAGGATAACAAAAAGATTAGGTGATGAAAGACTGGATATCAGATTGGAGGGAGAGAGTATGGAGGAGGTGAATGTATTCAGATATTTGGGAGTGGACGTGTCAGCAGATGGGTCTATGAAGGATGAAGTGAATCACCGAATTGATGAGGGAAAAAGGGTGAGTGGTGCACTTAGGAGTCTGTGGAGACAAAGAACTTTGTCCATGGAACCTAAAAGGGGAATGTATGAGAGTATAGTGGTGTATATGGGTGTGAAGCATGGGTGATGAATGTTGCAATGAGGAGAAGACTGGAGGCAGTGGAGATGTCATGTCTGAGGGCAATGTGTGGTGTGAATATAACGAAGAGAATTCGTAGTTCGGAAATTAGGAGAAGGTGTGGGATTACCAAAACTATTATCCAGAGGGCTGAGGAGGGGTTGTTGAGGTGGTTCGGACATGTAGAGAGAATGGAACAAAACAGAATGACTTTGAGAGCGTATAAATCTGTAGTGGAGGGAAGGCGGGGTAGGGTTCGGCCTAGGAAGGGTTGGAGGGAGGGGATAATGGAGGTTTTGTGTGCGAGGGGCTTGGACTTCCAGCAAGCGTGCATGAGCATATTTGATAGGAGTGAATGGAGACAAATGGTTTTTAATACTTGACGTGCTGTTGGAGTGTGAGCAAAGTAGCATCTATGAAGGGATTCAGGGAAACCAGCAGGCTGGACTTGAGTCCTGGAAATGGGAAGTACAGTGTCTACACTCTGAAGGAGGGGTGTTAATGTTGCAGTTTTATAACTGTAGTGTAAAGCACCCCTCTGGCAAGACAGTGATGGAGTGAATGATGATGAAAGTTTTTCTTTTTCGGGCCACCCTGCCTTCGTGGGAATCAGCCGATGTGTTAAAAATAAATAAAAAGATTTGGTGACCTAAAAAAAGAAAGTTGTTTGGCTTTTTTGGGGGTCCCATGAGTTCTTAAATTCCCTTAACACAGATTCGTCTAACACTGCATTTTCAGGAACCTAGCTACCGTCTTAATTGATGGTCTACTGTATACTCTGATAATTATACTTATGTGTACCTGTACCTAATTAAACTTACACACTGTGCTGGCGTGCAGATAGACATTAAAATTACTAAGAGTGTCTTATTAGTCTTGAGGACGCCATATTAATAATGATAATAATACGCAATAATAATCACTCTGAGGCACATTGAATGTCGTTTATTACGTTAATATAAAATTTTTCATTAATCCACCTACTATGTTTTTCCAAAATTATATAACAAACATGTTATGTAACATGTAAACATAATATAGATGAATATGTATTAATCATAACCAGACGCATTCATCTGTTTGTTTACATCTTCTGCATCTCTGTTCTCTCTTCTTTCCGTCGATGTTCATTTTCCGGCGGTAGCCTAGAACCTATTCTGCCGTTGAAGTGGGGCCCTACTGTATAAGAAACAAGTACAGTGTCTGTTTGATATACCACATGTACAGCTTAAACCATCTAGAAACTCCATGCCAATAAAAGACCCAGAAATATGGAGCACTCTGCCTAAAGATGCATTGAAAGCTCACTATTTTCCCAGTTACTTCATTAACATTGTTAAAAAGTATGAATTAAATCTGATGTAAATGTTATATCATGTATATGATTGCAGATCTCCTGCATTATTGTCATTACTGTAATTCTGCCACTCACTAAAACACATCATTGGTCTGATATAAATTTATCATAAATTGCTGTATCTATAATTGTCCAATATATCAATTACAGCCTGTTTTTTTCTACTCTATATTGATTTTTAACTATTACTACCTTATATTTTAATCTCAACCATCATATGCTTTGCTAAAAGTACTTATGCTCTACTGTCACACAGTGCCTAAATATATATTCTAGGATTAGGATTGAGTATTTTTTAAGTTTAGAATTAGTTTGCCCAAACTTCTCTGCATAATATGTGGCTCTCTTTGAACCTACAGTTGTAATTGTATCCAATTGTAATATAGTTGTATCCAACTATAATTGTAATATAATTGTATCCAACTGTAATTGTAATATAATTGTATCCAATTGTAGTTGCAATATAATTGTATCCAATTGTAATTGTTTTATAATTGTATTCAAACTGTAACCAAACACTATATACCCATCCATTGTAACCTCCAAATATGTTTTAAAACAAAGATTCAGAGCCTGATTCTTCAGTAGATGAAAGCTTGGCAATAATACTCAAGGCAGAAGCAAAAGGTGTTCAAAGTTATGTATTGTAAAGTTTTATAAGTCATCAGATTTTGACATTTGCAAGTGCTGATAATCTTCAAAATATTTTGGGGTCTACTTGTTGCAACTCCATATCTCATAGCTGTGCCTCACAACTCGCTAGTACTGCTTGTGGTTTATAATGTACTATATAGTGTGGTAAGTGTTTGAAAATGGGTAAAATGAAAGTGAGTGTTTTATCATCTCTTGCCTAACTGAACGATTACCAGTAATTACCAAGGGCTTTAAGGATAAGTTAGTAACTGCTTTTGCAGACATTTTCATGTTTCATGTTAAGGAAGAAAGAGAGGCAGTAATTTCATGCACTGGTCAGGGAGGTATACCATCTTTTAGGAGTGAAGAAGAGCAGAATGTAAGTGTGGGGGAGGTACGTGAGGCAATACGTAGAATGAAAGGGGGGTAAAGCAGCTGTTACTGATGGGATCATGACAGAAATGTTAAAAGCAGGGGGGGATATAGTGTTGGAGTGGTTGGTACTTTTGTTTAATAAATGTATGAAAGAGGGGAAGGTACCTAGGGATTGGCAGAGAGCATGTATAGTCCCTTTATATAAAGGGAAAGGGGACAAAAGAGGCTGTAAAAATTATAGAGGATTAAGTTTACTGAGTATACCAGGAAAAGTGTACGGTAGGGTTATGATTGAAAGAATTAGAGTTAAGACAGAATGTAGGATTGCGGATGAGCAGGGAGGCTTCAGAGTGGGTAGGGGATGTGTAGATCAAGTGTTTACATTGAAGCATATATGTGAACAGGTGGCCCGGTGGTCTGGTGGCTAAAGCTCCCGCTTCACACACGGAGGGCCCGGGTTCGATTCCCGGCGGGTGGAAACATTTGACACGTTTCCTTACACCTGTTGTCCTGTTCACCTAGCAGCAAATAGGTACCTGGGTGTTAGTCGACTGGTGTGGGTCGCATCCTGGGGGACAAGATTAAGGACCCCAATGGAAATAAGTTAGACAGTCCTCGATGACGCACTGACTTTCTTGGGTTATCCTGGGTGGCTAACCCTCCGGGGTTAAAAATCCGAACGAAATCTTATCTTATCTTATCTTAACAGTATTTAGATAAAGGTAGGGAAGTTTTTATTGCATTTATGGATTTAGAAAAGGCATATGATAGAGTGAATAGAGGAGCAATGTGGCAGATTTTGCAAGTATATGGAATAGGTGGTAAGTTACTAAATGCTGTAAAGAGCTTTTATGAGGATAGTGAGGCTCAGGTTAGGGTGTGTAGAAGAGAGGGAGAATACTTCCCGGTAAAAGTAGGTCTTAGACAGGGATGTGTAATGTCACCATGGTTGTTTAATATATTTATAGATGGGGTTGTAAAGGAAGTAAATGCTAAGGTGTTCGGGAGAGGGGTGGGATTAAATTTTGGGGAATCAAATTCAAAATGGGAATTCACACAGTTACTTTTTGCTGATGATACTGTGCTTATGGGAAATTCTAAAGAAAAATTGCAAAGGTTAGTGGATGAGTTTGGGAATGTGTGTAAAGGTAGAAAGTTGAAAGTGAACATAGAAAAGAGTAAGGTAATGAGGGTATCAAATGATTTAGATAAAGAAAAATTGGACATCAAATTGGGAGAGGAGGAGTATGGAAGAAGTGAATGTTTTCAGATACTTGGGAGTTGACGTGTCGGCGGATGGATTTATGAAGGATGAGGTTAATCATAGAATTGATGAGGGAAAAAAGGTGAGTGGTTGCATTGAGGTATATGTGAGTCAAAAAACATTATCTAGGGAGGCAAAGAAGGGAATGTATGAAAGTATAGTAGTACCAACACTCTTATATGGGTGTGAAGCTTGGGTGGTAAATGCAGCAGTGAGGAGATGGTTGGAGGCAGTGGAGATGTCCTGTTTAAGGGCAATGTGTGATGTAAATATTATGCAGAAAACTCGGAGTGTGGAAATTAGGAGAAGGTGTGGAGTTAATAAAAGTATTAGTCAGAGGGCAGAAGAGGGGTTGTTGAGGTGGTTTGGTCATTTAGAGAGACTGGATCAAAGTAGAATGACGTGGAGAGCATATAAATCTATAGGGGAAGGAAGGCGGGGTAGGGGTCGTCCTCGAAAGGGTTGGAGAGAGGGGGTAAAGGAGGTTTTGTGGGCAAGGGGCTTGGACTTCCAGCAAGCATGCGTGAGCATGTTAGATAGGAGTGAATAGAGACGAATGGTACTTGGGACCTGATGATTTGTTGGAGTGTGAGCAGGGTCATATTTAGTGAAGGGATTCAGGGAAACCAGTTATTTTCATATAGTCGGACTTGAGTCCTGGAAATGGGAAGTACAATGCCTGCACTTTAAAGGAGGGGTTTGGGATATTGGCAGTTTGGAGGGATATGTTGTGTATCTTTATATGTGTATGCTTCTAAACTGTTGTATTCTGAGCACCTCTGCAAAAACAGTGATAATGTGTGAGTGTGGTGAAAGTGTTGAATGATGATGAAAGTATTTTCTTTTTGGGGATTTTCTTTCTTTTTTGGGTCGCCCTGCCTCGGTGGGAGACGGCCGACTTGTTGAAAAAAAAAAAATATTTTTTTTAACTCAGCAGTTGTCTCCCTCTAAGACAGGGTGGTCAAAAAAGAACAAAACACATTTACCATCATTCATTCAGTCTGTCTTTCCAGACATGTGTTGACATCACAATCAGATTACCATCCAAATGCAACATCCCCACCCTTCCTTCAGAGTGCAGGCATTGCTCTTTCCACCTCCAGGACTCAAGTCTAGCTCACTGGTTTCTCTAAATTCCTTCATAAATGTTATTCGTCCCCACTTCAACAGTATGTTCATTAAAAACCATTGTCTACAATACTCCAACCCTTGGATGTTAAAAGCCCTTAAACTTAACTTCCATTTCCTCATCCCCTCCATTGTTCGGGGAACCCCCCCCACCCTTCCTACCTACCTACCTCAAAACCCTATTCTCCATCCCTAACTTTCTGAAACAATCTCAAGTCATCACCTTTTAATTAACATTGGTGCCCCCCACATCCCTTTTCATTTTTTGGGTTTCAAATTTTTTGCATGATATTCACCCCCAAACATTTCTTTTAAACTATTTCACCCCTCTAGTTGCCTCTTCCTGCGTGTCAAAATCCATCCCTTACACACACAAAAAAATGTTGCTAACTCGCTACACTAACTACATTCCCTTTTTTTCCTCCATAGATAAACTTTTTTTTTTCAGCGATCCCTGAAAAACCACCCCCCTTTTTTCCCTCTTCTTTTCATTTTCCCCTTCTTTCATAGACCCATCTTTGAAATGCCCACCCCCAAAATACCCCAAACCCATTCCTCTATACCCCCCCCCATTTGTATTCATTTGATAATTTTTTGCTACTCTCACACTTTCCCTTTTTTTGTTCATTTTTAATTTCCTTTTTTTATGTACCACCCTCCCAAAAATTCATCGCCCAAACCTTTACAATTTGTTTTCAAATTCCCAAAAAAAACTGTCATCAATTTTTTCCCTAATTTTTTCCATTTTGGCATGATGTAAATACACAGATATTACAGTTCACCACAATGTATATTTGGAAAAATAATTTTTTATATGTAATCAGGAAAAAAATATCCCTGCCCTTTATCCCCAAGGGGAAAACCCCATGGATTTATATGATGTTCAATTTTAAAGATTTTTCAACAGTACAGTAGTGTTTTTTATGTATAGAATGACAAAATTTTAAATAAAAAAAATTTAAGCCTCAGAAATCTGGCTGAAAAAAAAATTCCCTTAAAAAATTTTTAAACCTAATGTTTTATAAAAGCATTGACATTTTTATTTTACTGAGTGCACTCTGTTGCATGTTTTTTTATTGTGGGTACTGCTGTGTATGGAGCTACACAAGGGTCGTTGGAAGAAAATTTTTTATCATTTGGGGGTGGAAGTACATCTAATTTGGAAAACCCCAGTTTTGTGGGCCCTTATCTCCGGTAAATTTCCCAAAAATCCTCCCTGGGGGTCTTGTTTAGGTAAATTTTTTTTCTGTGACTTTCATTTCATATATGTACAAGCAGTACAAACAAACCTTATAATGACATATGTTTTGGGCAGTGGGTAGTTGGAGCATATGATGAAAAGTTTAATCAACAAACTGAAATTATTTTTACAGTATAAATAATTTCAAAATGAGAAAACTATTATTTTAGATAGGTAGGGGTGGGAATTTGTGGCTCATTTTAATGCTTAAAAATTCCCTTATAATAATACGAAGTGGTATGGTTTGTTTGCAAATCGTTCATTTGTTTTCTTGATCATAGGTTTTTTATTCTGAATATTAAATTAGTGTGCTTTGTGATTTAACTTCCTTTATTTTCCAAGTTTTTTGTTGCCAAGCCATTTATCTATGTTTGGGTAGTTGTTGTGGAAAAATTTTTTATTTTCCCAAACATAGCGCCTAAAAGGTGTTTAAAGTGTCGATATGATCAAAAATGTATTTGACAAAGGATAGAACCAAGAGTTCCCCTTTTCGCATTTCCCGCGGATGTGGGGGGTATAGGTCGACCGGGGCCCTGGGGAGGGGGGAGTGTTTTGATGTGGGGGGTGGGAAAGCAGGAACCAGGAAAATTGGGATTCCGGCGGCCTAAGGTTAAAAAGGCTCATTTCAAAAAAGGAAGTGTCGTAACTGTTCCTGGGAAGAGTGAGGGAACGGATTTACGGGACCACCGTAAAAAGGTGGGAAAAAATTACAGGTACGAGCGCCCGCTATATTTTTTTGAGGTACATTGGCGAAATGTCCCTTTTCAATGATGGTAAATAGAAACCTTTTTTTAAAGTTGCATATAAAATTAGAAGATGTTATAAATACAAAAGAGTGTGTAGTATATGAATACTAATTGTTCATTTAACGTGGAAAAGAAAAAGAAGTTTAGAAAGATGAAAATATAATGATACAAAATAAGTAAAGCATGTTATCAAGCGAACTTAAGTCAGGAAACAATAAATAAAACTATTTTAATTTTTAGTTTAACGTTTGGTTTTTAATTAAAATGTGTTTGAAGCACTATGTATGAATGGTAGTAATTATGACTGTAATAGTGAAAATGTGACTGAAGCAAAGTATGTTAGTGAAAAAAAAAATAAATTTAAGCAACAGTAGGGCAAAATGATGATGATAATAGTCCATGGAGAAGAGAAGAACCCTTCCTCCGTCAGTCATATCTGTCATACGAGGTGACTAAAATTAAAAATTTGAAACAAAATTTATTATATAGAAACAATTTAGTGGTATACACAAACATGAATACATCTAGGAATGTACCCCTCACAAATTTCAGGTTCAAATGTATTGTTAATTAACAGATATTGATAATATACATGTATATCAGTTTAAGATTGAAGATATCTACTTTATGGGTGTAGCACTTTTTAGTGAGTATATAATAATGCAGTGGACCCTCGAGTTTCGTGAGCCTTATGCTTCATGAATTTCGACTTTCCGCAACTTTTTTCGTCAAAATATAGCCTTTCAGTTCGTGATTTGCCTCGCAATTCATCCGTCGTATGGAAGGCGTCCGAGTGGCCGTCCAGCGGCCGGGCGTACACAAAGGCTCCCACACAACATTCAGAGAGTTGGTCTGGCATTGTTTCTGGGCGAATGACCATCAGCCCATGCATTCATACGATACATTTCATAATAATCCATTGTTTTTGTGTTTGTAACTGCTATATAAGCCACCATAGGCCCAAAGAAAGCTTCTAGTGCCAGCCCTTTGGTAAAGAAGGTGGTAGAGGGTGGTAGTGATGGTGGTAGAGGGTGGTAGTGATGGTGGTAGAGGGTGGTAGTGATGGTGGTAGAGAGTGGTAGAGGTTGTGATGGTGGTAGAGGTTGTGATGGTGGTAGAGGGTGGTAGTGATGGTGGTAGAGGGTAGAGATGCAAGAGCTCTCTGGACAGTTTTTTTGTGTGACAGGGGTCCAGTGACTTCTCCATCCTCTCAACTCCTCCCGTCTTCCATACACCAACAAGAATCTTTAGTAAGTGTGATGTTATTATTGTTATATATGTACTTGATTTCTCATTCTTTTCTGTATGTAAATCTATATTTAATCTATAAAAAAAAATAATTTTTTTTAATACTTTTGTGTGTCTGGAATGGATTAATGGGATTTACATTATTTCTTATGTGGGAAAATGGTTTTGACATTTGTGAATTCCGACTTTCAGCAGTCTGGAATGGATTAATCACAAAACTCAGGAGTCCACTGTACTATAATAAGCTTCGGGTAATACTGAATAGAAATTTCATGATTGCTTTGAGAGCAAAACCGTTATGAAAAGACCAACAATCAGTTACGTAAATGGGTATGTGTAGCATTTTGGTTGCTTTATTATAGGTTGTTTTTATGCTCACCAGGCATTTTGCTTAGCCTTAATGTATATAACTCTACAGATTGAGGATGTACAGATATAATGTGGAGAGGTGAGGAGCAAGGGCAGGGGCCCAAGAGACTTAATATAGTTGTACAGGTAAAGAAGTAAAGAATAAAAATACAGTACATTGATTTGTAAATAACATTTATTAGGCCATGGCCTTATAATGGGCAGGCCTCATGATAATTCTTTGTTAACATTTTTGTAAATGCTAAAACTTCGACTGTTTTGAGCAATTGTATTGAACATAGTGTTGAGGGAGATTTCTGTGCACTTCCTTGTGTTTATTTGATGGCTAATCTCTCATTATTCCTTTGCCTGAGATGACCATGAGAACTATCATGAATCACACATGCATTGTTGTGGTTATCAATTGTTCAGGCACATTAGTGTTCCTGTGTTGAAACTGGACACATTGGTAGCTTTGGTTTGTGTCATCACCCAGTGGTATTATTAATAATTTCAGTGTAAAATAAATGAATTAAGGCATACTCATCTTTCTTTTCTAGAATTATTATACAGTTTCTTAATATAGGCAGATTTGGACTGCAAATTTACATGAGGCCTGGTCACAGACCAGGCAGTGGGGGCATTGACCCCCAAAACCCTCTCCAGGTATGCTCCAGGTATGCAGATATGCAATACAACCACTGAAAAAATGGTGAACTTCAAAGTGCTTTTGTGATTTCTCGCATTATCAAGAAACTAATAATAATAGAACAGCAGTAGGCTTTAAGCTATGTTTGACAAGTCTCAGACCATCTCACCATCATACAGGGACAGATGAGGTGTCAGATGTTGACCATGAGGTATTATCTCAGCCATATGAGCCTTCTGCTGTTATATTATTTTCACAGTTCCTTGATAATGTGAGAAATCACAAAAGTGCTTGGACATTCACTATTTTTTTCAGTGGTTGTTTTGCATATTGTGATATCACCTGTTTACTGTGATCTTATTGCATATACAGATGAATTTATGAAGTTTGTTTTCTATATCCTCAGGATGTACCCAGAAGAATACAGGGAATCCGTGTATTCTTTCTTGAGCTTGTGTCTCAGTCAGGATGTTCCAGTTGTGGAACAACCCACCTCTGTTGCTGCTGATGAGGGTAAACACAAAAGTGATTAAATATTTATTGAGAAGGTAAAGTATTTTATGTTCTTTTGCCTAAGGTAAAGGTGAAGGAATTATTTAATCTGTAATGGAAAAAACAAGAATTCATGTAAATTTGTAGCTTGCTTTAGTGTAGGAAAGAATAGAGGTCACTTGGGTAGTAGATTGGTACAGTAATATTAAAACAAATAGCATTATTAGCACTATAGGAAGGTGGCTGAAAAAACAAAAAAGGTATAATGTATACCCATTTGATTATTCACAAAGTTACATGTTATTGCTATACTATTCAAATATAATTTGTTTTCACCTTCAAGAAATATCTTGAATATAGTAACTTGTCATTTTCATTGTCACCTGCCTCCTATCATGTGCCTAAATGCTTTATTAAATATTATCAAATATATTTCTGATGTCACTTTTGTCACTTGCTGCAAACACACAATCCTGGTCTTTTCTCTGAATTCTTAGGGTTTTTTTTTTTTTTTTTTAGTTTCATATCCACTAAGCTGCTGCTTATATTGAGAGTAGGGTGGACGTATATACACTGCTAGCTTCTTATTACAGAAAAGATAGGCTCTTAAGAGGCAGAACTATGAAATAAGTGAAACCATACAAATCTATAGACTTAGTGTAAATTATCTTGCACATTAAAATTGTCACTTTATTCTCTTTATTTTAAGATGTTCTTTCTTCTTTCAACATACCAGCCGTATCCCACCGAGGCGGGGTGGCCCAAAAGAAAAAACTAAAGTTTCTCTTTTTAAATTTAGTAATATATACAGGAGAAGGGGTTACTAGCCCCTTGCTCCCGGCATTTTAGTTGCCTCTTACAACACGCATGGCTTACGGAGGAAGAATTCTGTTCCACTTCCCCATGGAGGTTTTAAGATGTATTAGTATATTTTAATATTTCGGTTTATTGGCCTATTTTCATATTACTGTATTAGTAAATATTACAATCTGTTGTATTCATGTTACAGTCAACTGGATTTATACACACAGTTCTTTTGCAGCAATTTTGTCACTTATGTATTTGCCCATATAGTATGTTCAGTTCGTGGTTTGCCTGAAGAACTGATTTTTTTTTTTTTTTAAATAGTATATGCTCTAGTTGGTTTTTGATATGACTGGCTTGTATTTACTGACATGTACAAGCTTGTGTGTGCAGAATACATCTCTTCCATTTCTTCTTAAATGATGTTAATTTTTTTACTTGAATTTTATGCATATTACTTGAAATTTAGGAGAGCCATTGCATGTGCTAATGGAAAAGAAAGCTTTGACAACAAATTATAGGATAAAGAGTTGGCAGTGTACATACAAGTCTTGTCCAAATGAATTTTGATTTCAGTGTTTGTTGGATTTGAAGCTTTTCTGTCAACACAGTTTTGTGTCTGTTTCAAATGCTATAAAATATTCTGGGAGTAATTATTTTTAATAAATTAATTTTATTACTACTAAATCTTTATTCCAGTATGTGTAGTGATAAGGGTACTGTAATAAAAATCCCCTTTGACTACATGTAGGTAGACACTTCTGTGGGAATCATTCGCACTTACAAGTACAGTACTATACAGGTGGGCCCCACTTATACAGCAGGTTAGGTTCTGGGCTACCCCTGTAAAGCAAAAATTGCTGTAAAGTGAATCATAGCCTTTTTCTTTTCTTTCAAATGCATACAGAAGCCTGATAACATCATTACTATTATATATTAAGTGGGCACTATAGCTAGGCCTAAAAAATGCATATACAGTACATACATTACTTGCCTTAAAATATTTTCATCCTTAGCTTATGAGTGATGAATATATTTATTGAAGAAAGTCTGAATAAATGAAGAATGGGTATAATTAAAAACTGCTACATTAGTGAAATGCTGTAAAACAGGACCTATCTGTATAGAGAAGAAAATTTATCGATTCATTGTATACCCTAGTGGGGTTAGACATTTTTACCACCTGGGACAGAGTTGTGTTTAATGGGTCATAGTGCATGTGTTCACTAGCTGCTGCCGATTGTGATAATGTTTTAGAATGTAAAGAAATGTTGAAATCACAAAATTAATTATATGAAGGAAGATATCTGCTGTATATCTTCAAAGTGGAAAAAAACGTGCATGCTCAAACTAACCTCTAATGACATTATAATTAAATTGTGCAGATGGTAATCTGTATTCATATGAATTCATGGCTGAGTTGTGGTTTACAAAAGATGCCAATATTTACCTACTCTGCTCACTAATATGTCTGTCTGTATTTATACCATGCTAGCATCAGAAGACCTGCTATTGTCTTTTATCCCTGTTTGAATCCATTTCCTTCTCTAGGTTGTACTGCATATCTATACTGATGAAATGACAAGGCTATTTGCTCGGGTAATTTTACATCTTATTTGTCTTGCATAATGCAGCTGTTGAATTTGGTGTCAAATATTTAAGCCAACAAGAACACCAAATGCATAGAAGAAATAGCAGCTTGATTTGTAAAAAAACTTAGCATTTTCTTTGCTACTGATATGAAATTAAGTGAAATATCTTTATAGTCAAGTAGCTTATGCTTAAAAGAAGGTTTTAATTTCATTTTGTTGGCTGTCAACTTTATTTTATCCTTCATTTTACCCCTATTTTGCAAAAAAAAAATTGTGTAGAAGTTTTCAAACATGTATTCCCTCCAAATTTTTAAGGAAGCAATTTTCTAAAGGAAAATTTTGGTGTATAAAGTTATATTTTTTAAGATTTAGGTTTCTGCACTGTCTTCATATTTTTGAGTAATGTGTGAAGGCAGAGAAGTTTGCTTAAATATTAAAAATCTGCACAGTGCTTATGTGTCATTTACCTATTTTAGTAAAATTAACATTGAAAGCATATGTGTGTTGTAATATATTAAAACCTTGATTTAACAGATATTGGAAATACGTGGCAAAATCCACTGGGTCACTTGATTTCAAAACAACAAAGTCCATTGTTTACAGAACTGTCTGTTATTGTTATAATTATAACAAAAGTCTCTATCTACCACAATTGCCATTACCTGCTGTTCTCTATAAGTCCATTAAGTCAAGGGTTATTGTATCTACTTTATGAAATATACATTACTCGGGTGTATATACAGTGGAACCTTGGTTTTCGTATGCCCTGGTTTTTGTAGGATTTGGTTTTCAGTGACTTTTTCGTCGAAATTTTGTCCCAGTTTTTGTACATCGGCTTGGTTTTCATAGAGTTGACAATGGTCTACCGTACCAAACGTGTCCGCCTGCCTGCACCCACACAGAATGTGCCCTTGAGAAGGATTTTGAAGGGTTTGAGGCTGACCCTGACAACCCTATGCCTATTGTGGAATATAGTGTCTTTGGGGAAGTCCATGGGGTTGGATGTGAGTGGCCAGGATGTGGAAGAGTTGGTGGACTACCACAAGGAAGAGCTAACCACTGAAGAGCTACAAGACCTTCAACTGGAACAGCAACAGACCACAGCTGAGGAAATTGCTTCAGAGGAGGAGGAAGAGAGGGGGAAGAATGTGCCTTCTTCAGTGATTAAGGAGATGTGTGGAATGAGTTGCAAAGTTTTGTGGAGAAATATCACCCCAACAAAGCTGTTGCAAGTCGTGTCTGCAACATGTTCAATGACATTGCCTTGTCCCATTTTAGGCAAATCTTAGAGACTCCAGAAACAGACCTCTCTGGACAGATTTTTTGTACGACAGGGGTCCAGTGATTCTCAAGCTGGTCCTAGTGCCAGTAAAAGACAAAGCAGGGAAGTAACCCCAGATAGGGCCTTGATACCTGAAGTCCTTATAGAGGGGGATTCCCCTTCCAAACACTAACCTCTCCTCCCTCTCCCCTCCTCGCTGTCTTTCATATGCCAACAAGTCGTCAATAAAGGTAAAAGTGATGTTAAATGTTCATTTATCCATTTCGATAGTCATTTATATTTTTTATTTTTTGTATGTAAAACTATAGTCATTCTCTATAAAATGTATTTTTCGTTAGTATTTTTGGGTGTCTGGAACTGATTGATTGGATTTACATTATTTCTTATGGAATATCCTAGGATATCCCTCATCCCTCCTTCCTTCCACCCCAGATTAATACACACTCCTATGCTGCTCCATCCTTTCTTAAATGCTCAAACTGTCAACACCCTCCTTTCCCTCCTCAGCCTCTTGAATTATACCTTTGGTAATCCCACTCCATCTTCTACTTTCTATACATAATATTCACATCACATATTGCTCTCAAACACACATGACATCCTCACAGCCTCCAGCCTCCTCCTTGCTGCAACATTTAAAGCCCATGCCTCACACCCTTATGAAAGTGTTGGTTCTCTTTATACAACATCCATTTTGGAGTATATGCAGCACCTGAGAAAGCATGTTAAGAAATTGGAAAAAGTGCAGAAGTATGCAACAAGGTTTGTTCCACAGCTAAGGGGTATGAGCTACAAGAAGAGGCTGATGACTTCCAACTACGTTGGAGGACAGAACCACCAGGGAAGACATAATTTGCAAAATACTTTGGAAACTGATAGGGTAGACAAGGACCAGCTGAAAGATAAGAAACAGATGAGCCACAGGGATATTAGTAAGTGGTCAGGAAGTGGAACTATCACCAAGAAGTGGTGGAGGAAGGCTTCATATGTAGTTTTAAGAGGAGGTATGATACCAACCACATGGCTAGGGAGTCAATCTGGCAAATGGCAAGTTGAGAGGTGGCTAGGAGCTGAGACTTGACCTCTGCAACCACAAATAGGTGAGTATGTGCCCTTTAATTTTTGTGGCTCCTTAGATAAATTTCTCTTTCCACAGATGCCTCAACACACCACCTATCTTTATTCTTCCTTGTCCATTCTGTGGTTCACCTCTTTCATAGACCCTTCTGCCAACATGTCCATTCCCAGATATCTTAATACATTCACTTCCTCCATACTCCCTCCCTCCATCTGATATCCAGTCTTTAATTGTCTATGCTTCTTGTTATTCTCATTACCTTGCACTTTTGCCAGATTCCTCTCCCAACCTTTTCAACCTATCTCAAGAATTTCCCAGAACTGTGCCATCAGCAGAGAGCTACTGTGATAACTCTCATGCATTAGATTCATTATCACATAATCCCACACCTCTCCTTAACTTAGAATCATTAAACCTGGAAGATCAACTACTATTACCTTTCATGATGGAATTGTTCCTGATGTCATATCTGTTGAATCCTTGATAATGTTGGCCTGGATGCTAAATCTCCACACTATCTTATTAGCTAACTTAATATTACTTAAGTATATCTACTACTGGATTTTCTTTGATGTTCTTGAATACTTCTGTATCATCAGTGCCATAGAATTAGATGTTTGTTTGGCTATCATAAAGGTGAATTAATTGCCACCTCATATCACTGAGAAACAAGACTGTGGGAAGGAAATACACTTGCCCTCAGAGCACATATAGCATATGACAGGAACAAGTCAGCAAAAAGAAGATAAAGAATTTGTGTGGCATTGATGGACCAGCAGTCATCCAAATGGCATTGGTGTGTGTGTACACCTAAAGAAAAGAACTGCCCTGTGATTAATGACAAGGTAATACTTTTATTTTTGCCATTGGTAGTATGGTACTTCCTACCTTCAAGGGAGGCTCTTTGATGCCAGTGAGGGACTTGTTATCCAAGGAACTGAACCTGACTTCTTTGGATCAAACCTGATTGTATGCGATTTACCCCAGGTGTTTTATGATCCTTACCTCTTCAAGGGGGGCTCCTTGGCGTGGTGAAGAGGCTCTTGGTCTGAGGAATTAGCCCTGTCGGTCTTCTTCCTCAGACCGAACCTAATTACCCCCCATTCTCCCCTTCCCTATCCCATCCTCCCCTTTTTCCATTCCTCCTCCTCCTCCCCACCCCTCCCTTTTGCCCTTCCTCTTTTTGGCCTTTGGGATTTCTCCCACAGGCGCGCTAGTTCCTAGGTAGGGGAAAGGACACCGGGGTCCATCCCATTCCGTTGAGGTTCTTGGCGGTGGGTAGTTTGCTGGGAATCTGGATTGCCTGGGGATGTCCCGATCCCCTCTCCGGTATCCCGGAGTACTTTGATGCCCTTTCGGGCGAGGGGTGTATCTCTGGAAGCCACCTTTGGGATTCCGGGGGTGGGTGGCCGAAGGAGGTATGCTTTGTGGCGATATCCAGCCGCCCTCTCTTTTGTCCACCGAGGTAGCTCGCAGATGTGAGGTTGCATCCCGGATTGCTGGTTACTGGCATGAAGGGTAGAGTATGGAAACGGGTTCCATGCTTGCATGCGCAAATAGCGGTGCTGAGGTCTTTGGGCGCGGAGGGAGATTTCCGGCCCTTTCATTCTTCCTGGAACATTTAAAAAATTTTTTAATTTTTTTATTTTATTTTTCTTTTCTTCTTTTTTTTTTTCTTAAAAAAAAAAAGCAAAGGAAAGTAACCTAACCATGGCAGCCCTAGGCCGAAACCACTACCCCCGGGCCCCTTTTTGATAAACCGCACCCCATTCGACCCGCCTTGTGTTTAGACCACTCTTGGGCCACTCCTGATCCCCTGTACCTCTTGCTGGTGCTGTTCCTCACCCACTTCAGTACGGGGCTTCGCTGACTCCTTCGATTTGTCTGAACTCCCGCTCTCCTTTGACTATGCTCCGCTTCTCCCTCTAAGTACGGCAATTTTCGAATCTGCCCGCCCATTTCACGCTGGACCAACTCCGGTCCTACTCCTAAACGCCAACGTCAATCCCTGATGATGCCCCTTCGTTACCTTCCCATTCTATCTAAAAGACCGACACTCAAGCACCCCTCTCCCGCTCATTTTCGGACCACAAAATGGGACTAAATTCTTTACTTTAAAGACGACTTCTTCTTCTGCCACCTTCTGACCATAGTAATGGGCAAAGTGCTCCTGCGAAATGTTGTAGAGGATTTCATTTCATGCTTCAAAGCGTAATGCGCATCGTACTGCCAGAAGCTACCAAGCTCATAAAACTTTCTCTCCTTTCGAATATCGAACTAACCTATCACTATTGAAAACATCTTTCTCTAAATCTTGTAGTGGTACTGTCATCTGCCCCATACCATGTCAAACAGAATTTCCAGTCAGGGGGCAATGAATTTTTGAACGGGGCTGGAACTCCAGGATCTCCCAATCCTCAAAGTAGACACTTAGGTCCTTCCTGCCCGGGGCGGAGACGTTACCCTTGCAATTGGCTCGTTTAACTTTTGACAGCTGAGAACTCCTGTCCTCTGTAAAGTCCGGGACATGGGTTACAAGTTCGAAAGGGTATACCTACACCGCAACAATGTAGAAATTGCTGGCGTTTTGGTCACCCAGCGAAATATTGCAGATCTATGGCCGAATGCCCAGTCTGTGGTGCCGACGACCATTCTAATACATCTTGCAGTCAACCTCCATCTTGCCTTAATTGTAATGAAGCTCACCCTTTGTACTCCCGCCGTTGCCAGGTCTACTTAAATGAACGTGAAATCCGTTGCCTCAAAGAGGCAGAAGGTCTCCCTTATGCTATGGCAGTTACTCATCTCCGCCTCCAAGGGAGACTACCCCGTGTTTCTTATTCTCGTGTTTCCAAACATCCCCCACTTCTGGGGTCCCATCTTCCTGCAGCCTCCTCTGTTGTTACCCCTCCCATAGCCACTACGGCATCTAATCCTTTTGCTGTCCTTGGCTCTGACATCCCGACTACAACTCAGTCTGTTCTCACATCTTCGTGTCCTTCCTCACAAGCCCCAGTATCGACAAGACCTCGTACGACACCTAATACCAATCGCCCCTCTACTCAGAAGTCCAAAAAATCCACATTGCTCAAATCTTCTTTGCCCCTTCCTTCCCTCTTCCCACCTCCACACTTTACCTTTCCAGTCTCTGTACCTAGTTCTTCCCCCTCTCTGGCTCTATTACAAGTGTGGAGATTCACCCTCCTCCTCTACTAATGCCTTCCCACCCCCGTTTCCTCCCAAGTTTCTCCCTCTTCTGCCACCTCCCAGGTTTCTGCCTCTTCTGTCCCCCTCCACACTTCATCTCCAGTCCCTTACACTCTTCCTCCCCCTCTACTTTGGTACAGTCCCATTACTGTCCCAATCTTTACTCACCCTCCTCCTTCTATCTCCAATATGGTCTCCCATACATCTTTGAATTCAGAAACACTTGAAGCCATTTCAGAATATATTGCAGAGACTAAATCTTCAATGGACACTGATTCACTTCCTGTTCCTTCTCTTCCCTCTCCTCCATCTTCACAACCCCATTCTTCGCAACGCTATCGTTCCTTCACTACTTGAACGTCTTCCAATGCCCACCACACGTTGACTTTTCTAACCCCTCTAGTCCGTAGGTGCCTTTACCTACAGATTCCTAGTATTTTCTTCATCGCCAATCATGGCCTATTTACAGTGGAATATCCGCGGCCTCAGGGTAATCGGGGTGAGCTTCAGATGTTGCTTTCCAGGTTTTTCCCCTGTTGGTGCTTGCTTACAAGAACCAAAATTACACTCGGCTGTTTTCCAACCTAATCTCAGGCTATAATTTATTGTATTCTTTGGATCCTTTCTCAGATGGGACCTTTAATGAAAGTGCCCTTCTTCTACACAATGATATTCCGTACTGTCACTATTTGTCCACACCTCGCTGCATTACACTACAGCCCGTATCCACTTGAATAAGTGGTTTACAATATGTTCTTTATATCCTCTCCTTCTCGAGCATTTTCTATCCCAGACTTTGCCTTTCTGTTTCATCCTTACCACCACCACTTCTGTTACTTGGTGATTTTAATGCCCACCATTTCCTCTGGGGGGTCTCATTGTGACTCACGTGGCATCCAGTTGGAGGCTTTTCTCGCCTCTCACCCCCTCCATGTTTAAATACGGGTACTCCACCCATTTTGATCCGTCGTACTCATACTCCTCTTGCATCGATCTATCAGTCTGCTCTTCCTCCACTGCACTAGACTTCACCTGGTCTGTTCTACCAGACTTACATGACAGCGATCATTTTCCGATCATTTCTTACTTCTCCTTCCTATTCACCACCTTTCCGTAGCCCTCGCTGGCAATTTGATCGGCAAATTGGGATCTTTACTCACACCTCGCTGCTTTTAGTGAGGTTCCTTCTTCATCCTCCATTGATGAGCTCCTACACATCTTCTCGACGTCAGTTTTATACCGCAGCTTCTCATTCTATACCCCAAACCTCAGCAGGCATTCTCAGAAGTGAGTGCCTTGGTGGTCTCCTGCTTGTGCTCATGCAGTACGTTTGAAACGTGCTGCATGGGCAGGTACCGGTACAATAGAACCGCTGAGAGACTTCTTGATTTTAAGCAAAGCGTGCAATTGCTCGCCGTGTCATCCGTGAAGCTAAACGCACTTGTTGGCGAGACTGTTTCCACCATCACCTCTGCTTCTTCTATGAGTGCAGTCTGGAAAAAAGTGAGGAAATTGAGTGGTAAATACTCTCCTGACCCGGCTCCTGTTCTACGGGTCGCTGGTGTTGATGTAGCAAACCCTCTCGACGTTGCCATTGAACTTGGCACACATCTGGTCCGTATTTCCCGAGGGCTCCATCTATGCCCCTCGTTTCTTTCCTCAAAGTCTGCCAGAGAGTTAGTACCCTTGGACTTTTCTTCTCTCAGAGAAGAACAGTATAATGTGCCTATTACACTTCAAGAATTAGAGGCAACGCTCTCAGCTTGCCAATCATCGGCAGCTGGGCCTGACGACATTCATATTCGTATGTTACAACATTTACATCGGTCAGCCCTTGTAGTCCTCTTACACCTCTTCAATCTTATTTGGGCACAAGGAGTTCTTCCCCAGCTGTGGAAATCTGCCATTGTTCTCCCTTTCCGCAAACCGGGTACTACAGGACATGATGCCTCCCACTATCGTCCCATTGCTCTTACTAGTGCAGTTTGCAAAGTGATGGAACGTCTCGTAAATCGACGTTTAATGTGGTATTTAGAGACACACAACAGTCTCTCTCCGCTAGTCAATATGGCTTTCCGTAAGGGTCGTTCTACCATAGACCCCTTACTACGCTTGGATACGTATGTTCGTAATGCTTTGCGAATAATCACCAGTTATTGCCATATTTATTGACCTTGAGAAGGCATATGACACAACTTGGAGGTATAATATTTTGGCCCAGGCCCATTCCTTAAGCCCCCGAGGCAATCTACCATCCTTCCTTAAGAACTTTTTAACTGACAGACATTTCCGTGTTTGAGTCAATAATGTTCTTTCCCCGGACTTCATCCAAGCTGAAGGTGTCCCTCAGGGATGTGTTCTAAGCACAACACTTTTTCTCCTTGCTATAAATGATTTGGCCTCTGTTCTTCCACCCAATATTTGGTCATCACTCTATGTTGATGACTTCGCTATTGCTTGTGCAGGCGCTGACTGTCATCTTATTGCAGTTTCTCTCCAGCATGCGGTCGACCGTGTTTCCACTTGGGCCACCACGCAGGTTTAAATTTTCAAGTACCAAAACTCACCAAATTACTTTCACTAGACGCTCTGTTATCTCCGATCATCCTTTGTATCTCTATGGCTCCCGTATCCCCGAACGTGATACAGTCAGGTTTCTAGGCCTTCTGGTTGACCGTCGGTTATCCTGGAAACCTCACATTACCTCTTTGAAGGCAACTTGTCACAGCCGGCTAAACCTTCTTAAAACCCTTGCTCATCTTTCCTGGGGAGCTGATCGTCGAACTCTGCTTCGCCTACATTCAGCCCTCGTTTTATCGAAACTCGATTATGGTGACCAGATTTATTCTGCGGCCTCTCCTGCTACTCTCTCTAGCCTTAACTCTATCCATCACCAAGGATTACGTTTGTGCCTTGGTGCTTTTTGCTCTTCCCCTGTTGAGAGCCTCTATACAGAAGCGAATGTTCCATCCTTGTCTGATCGCCGTGATGCCCATTGCCTTCGCTACTATGTACGCTCTCACGATCTACACAATCCTTCAATTTATAGAATGGTCACCGATATTAGTAGACATTCTTTATTCGTTCGCCGCCCCTGTTTGCTCCGTCCCTTTTCTCTTCACCTACATTCACTCTTGTCTTCCCTTCAGTTACCACCTTTATATGTTCATGTAGCATCTCACTTTTCCCTACCCCCCCTGGAAGTTCCAGCTGTTCGGGTCTGTTCTTTCTCACTCCCTTGCTCGAAATCTCAACTGCCTACGGTGGCTTCCCGCTCTCTTTTTCTTGATCACTTCCACTCCCATTCTCATGCCACCGCTGTGTACACAGATGGCTCTAAGTCTTCAGACGGCGTCGGATTCGCAGCAGTGTTTCCGGACAGCGTCATGCGGGGTCATTTACTATCTTCAGCTTGCATTTTTACTGCTGAACTGTGTGCCATTCTTGCAGCACTTATTCGTATCGCATTTATGCCTGTGTCATCATTTGTAGTAGTCTCAGACTCCCTTAGTGCTCTACAGGCTATACGAAAATTTGATACATCTCATCCCCTAGTTCTCCGTATCCAACTTTGGCTACGTCGTATCTCTACCAAACATAAAGATAGTTTTTTGTTGGGTCCCTGGTCATGTCGACGTACAGGGCAATGAACAGGCAGACACTGCTGCGCGTCAGCAGTACATGACCTACCAATTTCCTATCGAGGTGTTCTATTTCTGGACTATTTTGCTGCAATAGCTACCCACCTTCGCACCCGTTGGCAACAACGTTGGTCAACTCTGCTCGGTAACAAACTTCATTCTATTAAACCGAGCATAGTTTCTGGCCGTCTTCTTGTCATCAGTGCCGAGGTTGGGAGACCACTCTCTCCCCGCCTTCGCATTGGTCACACTCGTCTTACTCATGGGTATCTCATGGAGAGGCACCCTGTTCCTCTCTGTGAGCAGTGTCAAGTTCCAGTATCGATTAAGCACATTCTGTTAGACTGCCCTCTCTATCAACAAGCACGCAGAATTTACCTCCAACGTCGTCTTCGTTCTACTACTCTCTCTTTAACCTTCCCTTCTTGCTGATGGACCCTCCTTTAATCCTGACTCTCTCATTGACTTCTTGACAACGACTGATTTACTCCACAAACTCTGATGATACTTTTCGCACTCCCCTCAGCCCTTTCTAGTTCAGTCTCTTGCTGCCCTTTACCCTTTCACCATCCACTACCCCGCTGTTATCCGTAACCTATTACTCATCCATCTCCCTTTTGCCACCTGATGCCCTCGCTTCCTTCCTGCCCTGCAGCGCTGTATAGTCCTTGTGGCTTAGCGCTTCTTTTTGATTATAATAATAATAATTTATGATCCTTAAAAGCTCAGCATTCACCCCTATGAATGTAGAAAATGTGCAGTACTTTTATGGCTGATGAGATGATCTGACTAATTTAACCCTTTGAGGGTCGACAGGCCCTCTCAGAAACTCGTTCTCAGGGTCGGCCAAATTTCAAAAAAAAAAAAAAATTTTTCTTATGAAAAAATAGCTTTTTTTTTTCTAAACATTATAGGCTAAACAAAAAAATTTTACCGTCAATACTTGCCGAGATATGGAGGCGTGAAGTTTGCCAAAATTGAACAACATCTGGTAACATCGTCGACTGCCGTCACCCGGTATTTTTCTATTTACTTTTTTATGTACTATTTTCAATTATTTTTCAATTTTTTTTTCTGAGTAACTTTTATGGCCTCTGAGGCCAACATGATCAGTATTTTGTAAGTTATTTCTTTTTCAATACTACACAATAAGGTCATAAACACTGTTGTCATTATTTTTGTTTATAGAAAAATATTTACACAAACAAACGATATGAAATGTTTTTGTTACTATTTTTCTATATTTTATATACACATATACAGTCACAGGGAATGTTTCTAGAAGTTCTGCAGCCTGTGGAACTCTTTGACCACTGGTCATGCACAGTGGTGTTTTACACTCACACATAAAACGAGTGTCTCTGCATTGTTGTGGGCGTTTTTTTGTATGTGTACAGACGTAACACCTCTTCTGAGCCTTTTTCTTGAAAGCAGTAGCAGGCAGTTTTACCAGGAAGTGATCACCATGCTTCAGACGAGCATGTAGTTTGTTGATAATTTGGTGGGCGGTCAATTGCAGGTGCTGTTCCTTGGTACATGAATACTATTTGTCTGATGACAGACAAACAGAATTCGCCATACTGTGGTTTGTTTCTGGTCCTCATCTTATACATATAAGCATTGAGCATGGAAATGTCCAGAAGATGGAAAAACAGTTTGATGTACCACTTATAACTCTTGCGAACACAATCAGCAAACCCAATCTGCATGTCACATTTGTCCACTGAACGCATGTTGAAGGTGTAATCAATCACAGCTGCAGGTTTTAGAATGGGTTCATTGCTCTCTCTATGCTGCCTGCCACTGTCTGCCATTTCATTAGGGTGAACTGATGACAACAGTGTGACATCTAGTTTGTCATGCCACCGAAATGCCATGATGTCATTGGCAGCAAACTCCTGCACCTCACATCTACGAGTGCCAGTGTCAAACCTGGGCATATGTTTCCGATTTGCACGCACTGTGCCACACACATCTGTCATGTTCACTCGCAAAAAATCAGAGAGTGAGGGGCTTGTGTACCAGTTATCTGTATATAATATATGCCCCTTACCAAGGTATGGTTCTATCATTGTTCTAACCACATCACCTGAGATGCCCAATAACTTCCTGGTATTTTGCAATGTATAACTTCCAGTGTACACAATAATATCCAATACCAGACCACTGTAACAATCGCAAAGCACAAACAACTTTATACCAAAGCATTTCCTCTTGCTTGGTATGTACTGCTTGAAAGAGAGTCTTCCTTTGAACAGAATCAAAGACTCGTCAATTACAAGCTTCCTGAAGGGATAAAAATGCGTACTGAATTTCTCTTTCAGATACACAAACACATTCCTGATCTTATATAACCTGTCAGTTCTGTCAGGCCTGGTTTTGTCTGAGAAGTGAAGCATACGTAACATTAGCACAAATTGATTCACTTGCATTATATCACTGAAACCTGGGGCTGCAATCAGGCAGTTTGTTGACCAGTATGATTTCACTTTGTGCTTATACACATGTGGCATAAGCATTATTGTGGCAAAGAAAAGATACATCTCAGTCACAGTTGCCTCCTTCCACTGGTGTAGATGTGATTTTGGTGAAAGTAATGTGTTTGTCATTGTGTACTCATAGTATGTGTTGCTTTCCATGACAATACTTTCCATCAGGGGTTCGTCAAAGAATAACTCGAAACATTCCAGTTAAGTGGCATTGTTCCCAAGTGTACAAGATGGCCGTATTCCACTTTAGGTGTCATCAAACTGGTGGGGATTTGGAACAAAATTGACAGCTTCCTGCCAATCCCAGGTGCGGTCTGCTGGTGGATACTGGACAATGACAGGTGGTTGTGGTTGTGGAGGTTGTGGTTATGGAGGCTGGTGTGGTGGGTGGGTGGGGGATGGTGGCCTTTGTCGTAGATCAGCTGAGGCAGCAACGTGGGTGGCAGCATGGCCCACTGCTGGTGCCTCACCGCCAGCACCACTACCACCACACACATTTTCCATCCCAATTGCAACAGTATCATCGTCATTTTCACTGTCTGTTCCTGTTGTACAGCCACGGGATGTACTCAGAGATGCACTCCTTCCCCTTGGAATAGCATATGGCAAACTACCAGAGCGCATATATCGTCGTATATACTGACGCTTCACTGGGGAATATTGCACTTCATTATCACTACTGGAACTAGTTTGAAGAGCTTGTAGTTCATATTCACTATCACTATCATCACACATGCTCTCATCTGAGTCTGGGATTTGGGAAAATAGAAGTTTCCTCTTGGATTCTGGTACAACTGAACGTGAACAAGACGGCCCAGCACCAGAGGTGGAAGGCTGAGGGTCGTCTGGGTTTTCCTCACTATTACCGATATTATGATCATTAGTTTCGGTCAAAACCTCACCAAAACCTTGAAACTCATCTTCACTGGCACTTCCATCTGTATTAGAACTGTCACTGGGGAACAAAAGTGTCCCAATTCACCGAGGAGTGAGGAGCTTCTTACCGCGAGGCATGGTGGACATTGTTTACTAAGATGGCATTCCCACAGTGCACCACTGGGTCCCAGATTTTTTTTCTACCGCACACACCGACCACACAGACCATTCTCTCACATCTAGGCCTACCAGCCTTTTCCCGCGAGATTTGACGGCGATAGAATTTATGCATACTAGTATGTCAAAAACCCCGGCGCGTAAGCCGTACTAGTATGTCCGAAACCCTCAAAGGGTTAATAAAGATTTCTCCCTCATCTTAATGAATGCTGTACAGGATGATGAAAATTCAAGTAGCATTTGAGAAATCATACGGATGTTCTGTCAGAACATCTGCCAAGCCAGACTGTACAATAATATATTGTTTCCTGTCAAACCACATTTCAGTTTCTGGACATCCTCTTCAGGTTGCATTTTCAGTTTATCATATCTTGATAGATTGTCCTGTCTATCAGCAGGCACGCATAATTTACTTCAGACATCACCACCCTCAGTACATAGACTTCCTTGCTGAAAGTCCCGCCTTTGATGCAGACGCTAACTTTTTAAAAGAAAATAACTTTAATTTTAATTTCTCTTGCACTCTTTTTGCCCCTCACTCCCTCCTAACCTCTGCTTATTCCTCCTTTAGCACATTCCTCTTAGCAGAATTGTATGGCCCTTTGAAGTTCAGCACTTAATTTAATTATAATTATTCTGCCAAACCAGAAGTAATTCTTGTTTTCATGCAGTCTTTACTTTCCTCCTCTCCCAAATTCATTGAGGTGAATAAATTGCACTAAAATCTCCAGGCTCATTGTATGCACCTTCATCATACTTACTGTGTTATAGAAGAGAATGTTGAAGATAAAAGTATTACACAAGGGACATGGATACTATAGCTCACTGCAAAACACTGATACCAGTCAAGTTTAATCATTTGTGAAAATAGATTGTTAGAAAAGATACTGTCAAGAGGAAGTCCGAATTAAATACAGCAGATACCTATGCATCACCTGATATAGCAGAGTGGCAAGAATAATGATGAATAACACTAGCAATGTTAAAGTGGGCTCGTTTTTAATTCCCCCCCCCCCATCTGAAAATTTGCACAATTGGAACCAGTAGTACTATGTCGCATTGGATCCACCCAGATTTGCATGTAAAATGAATCATTACTAGAATGTGCTTTGACAAGATACTTGGGATTGCAGGCAACACTGAGGGTTAGTAATAAGCCATTTTATTCAAATCCCACTTAGATTATTAATCATCCACACTTCATTGTTGGTTTTACATTCAATTTGCCCATGGTCATCTCATGGAATGACATACTGTGCCAGTGAGAACTATAACATTACCCAGACAATCCAACATAATTGAATAAATATTTAGTACAGTATATACGAGAGCATGCAGACTATTTTGAACCTCTCCTTTAATGTTCTGCTATGCTTAGTGTGTGTTGTACTCTGATTTGTCATGTGGTTGAATTACAAACCTGTTAAATATCCCATTGTATGTTTCTGTTTATACTGAACATTACTGGTACAACTTTTATCTTTTACTATGGATGTATATCCCATCGTACCATGAAAAGGTGAATGATCTCCTTGGTGTTAAACACTTTCCATCAAACATTATTATTGCTGTTTGATTATGTCTAGTCAAGGTTTACAGGTCTCAAATTCCTAACTGTGGAGGTATATAAGGTATGTAGAGAGATTTTGTTTCCAGATAAAGTAATTTATTAAAAATTTAATGCATGCTACAGAAATAATGACTTTGAAACAAGATATGTGTTTTATTCCATGAGGCATCAGATACTGAAAGGACCATAAGATGTTTTATATACAGTGAAATATATGTAATAAAAGCTTAAATGTTTATATGCATAGTATATATATTTTTTTATTTACAGTCATATACTGATCCCAAGCAGACTACAAAGGGTGAGTAATAAATGCATTTATTAATGTAAATACATGTAATTGTTATTCTTGTTATAGCACACGAAATGAGGTACAAAACAATAAAATTATATACTGTACAACATTTTAAACATTTTTAATTAAAGACAGATAAAAATAAACTATGAAATCAGTTTAATTTTTTGCATGTCCTCATATTGTTGAGTCAAGTTATTTTTCACAGTAAAATATATACTATAACACGTTAAAATTAAATTTTACCATAAAAATCTATAATGCTGCAAACATTGATTGTGCGAGAATCGGCAATAGAAACTTAAATACCTGTTTGTTCAAACTGTACTAGCGGATTACAGATTAGGTAAGCCTTACCTAACCCAGGGTAATACAGGCCAACAATATTTAATTCACAACAAGCTTGGAATGAATAACGACATTTTGGTCCATCCTCGGCCACTATGAAGTCATGAGACTGAACAAATACATAATGTTCAGGGTAGCCAGATACAGAATACCTACAGTAAACTGCTTAGTTTTTTCCCTGAAGGATACTTTAACCAAAAAAATACACTATATTTTTCTACAAGTAACTTATACCACAGCAGTGCATTTTTTTTGTGTGCAACACAAAGGTAAAAATTAACAATATAGTAATCTCTTGACTGGACAGACACTGAATTATAATTGTGAATTGTCAAGAGAGGTTATGATCGCTACTTGGAAAACTGCTAGTATGTTTGCTGTTTGACAAATTATAACTAGAAACTTTCATGATAGGGTAGTGGGGTAAATTGGAGTAAACTTGCAAAACCAGTTTCCATAAACATGAAAACTACAAGTACACTGAACACTACCATGCAAGTTCATTGCAGTGTAATGTGTGTAGTTGAAAGCATCCATTTTTCTAACAATGTAAATTAAGAGAAAGTAATACACTGTTAGAGTACCATACCTATGTTTGTCTGGTAGTATTCACAGCAAGTTTAAAGTTTGTTTTGTGTATCTTTACCTTGAGCAAAATAACGCCTCTAAGCTCTATATGCTTTGTACTGTACATCCAGTATCTTGAGGCGCTGATCCTTTATGTAACCTATGCTAAATATATCCAGCATCTTAAAAGTTTGATATTTCTTCAACAAATACCTTAAAATTTTTACTTGATAGCGACTAGTGAATAAATATTACAACATTGGAGAATAGGCTATGTAACTTGTCTTTTGAAGGGTGCCTCGATTCTGGTGAAGGACTCTTGATTCAAGAAACTGGAGCTACCACCCCCTTCGATCAAACTTGTTTAACTCCCATTCCCAAGGTGCTGTTTGACCCTTGTTGGTTCAGCATTTCCCCAGGAATATAATAAAAATATGCCACCATACCTGTTCACATATACCATTTCCAAGAAATACATCTTTCATACTTATGAGAAAATGAGGAGTAGGTAGATTCATTACTAATATCTTTTTACCATGGATTCTAGCATCTTTGTGATCTTATGGACAGAGAGGAACTTTGGTAACATGTATCAATACCTGTGATGCTATTTTTTTTTTTTAAATATAAAACTTTTCAGTAAAAATGTACACTCACAATGAATATGTAATCTAAGACTGTCAATGACTTGAATTACCATTGTGGTTACAAAGTTTTTCTTCCATTTTTCTAATTCTCTATACGTCTTAACAGTGCTGTATGACCATACAGGTTTAGTGCCTATTTCTTAATATAATAATAATGCATCTTTAACTTTGTTTCTTTTCCAAGTATCCCATCCTAGAAAAATTTTCCATTCATTTGAATCTTTAATATTTTATTATTTTATCATCATTATGGGTAATCACTAAGCTTCTGCCATAAGGTTTAAATACTATACCTTTAAGGTTTAAGAAGATTCTTGAAGGCTCAGCTGAAACACTTAAGAATTCTATTGAATTTTTGGGTGAATTATGAAGCAGTCATCAGCTGTTTGCAGCGACAAACTAGAATGTGGTACGAATAAGAACTGCTCTCGGTGAGCACACGTACCTGGTAAGCAAGATTACATTTTTATTACAGTATTGTGTTATTGTATCAAAAAGTATTAAAAACAAGCGCTAATCCTGTATAGGCCACAACTCTAATGTTTTTCTTGCTTAACTGGTAAAGACTAAGAATAGCAAAATATGTAATACTTATCAAAAGGATAGTGCAGAGATGGAGAGAAAGGCACAGACCATTAGGTGGCACTGAAGTGTGATTCAAAGCGCGCACACACACAACACACACACACACACACACGAGATCAGATTTAGCAAGAACTACTAAAGCTTTAGCTTGAAATGTCAAATAACAGAAGAGCATCTGTAAATTATTGTGACATATTGTAATGTTTCAAAAGTTATTTTCTATGTAATGTCATTGCTTCATCTAAGTAATACAAAATCAATACTATATACTGTATACATTATTTCTGGTAGCAAATACATGCCCCTCATATTCAGTTTATAATTTTTAAGGCGGAAGATCGGGTTAAGCTCTTACGTCTCAAGAATATGGCTTAATAACATAGCCTACTACATTTCAAATTGGTGTAGAAAAAAAAAATTGAGCAGATACATATTGTCTCAAGTCATGTAGTTGGAAGCAGCTAGAAATACACTAATTCCGTGAGGTAAAAATGGTAGTCGAGTAGCCTGTACAGTTCAGTAAAACGTTTGTGTTGAAATTGTGTAAGTAATGAACAGTACTATCTGCTGCATCATGAGTGGATAATAAATAAATTTTGTTTTTATGAGGGATGATCTTCATGCTAGTAAAGGGCTCTTGAGTAGACCCTCTATTTAATGAACTAATATGGGAGTGGGTGAATAGTAATGGCAGTGGCAGTGGACAGAGACTAGATCATTTTGCCATAATCATTACCATAATGGACAAATCTGTAATCAACAGACTTTGTCAGCTGTTTCTAAATCAACCGACCCAGTGGATTTTGTCCTGTATTTCTGAAGTTCATTAAACTGAGGGTTTACAACTGGGACAAACTCCCATTCCCAAGGCTCTGTGTAATCCTGTACACAGGTTTAGCAATTCCCATTAATATAAATATCATAGTGAGGTGTAATGTACTTCTTTCAAAACACTTATTTGTAATGAAATATAAACAGACAATTAAAATATTCTTTAGATTTACTCTTGTGCATATAAATTATATATTGCCTGATTTATAACAAAAATAAAAAAAATTGTACTAAAGTATTTTAAAATTTAATTCTTATATTATAAATGGTAAACAATACTAACAAACTGATGATTAATGAATGTGTGCAGCACTTAGGTATCTCCATTGTCTAAACACTGTGCAGCAGGCTTGTTCAGTTTAATACTTGCAATTATAACACTGGAGACAATAAAATAGAGATACATATTTTTGAAGTTATCAGTCCCTAGCCTTTGTAACAGGTGGCCAGTCCTTTAGCTAAGGGACTGACCACCTCAAAATGACCTCTCCATGTCTACTGTATCCATTTTTTTAATCACCTGTATTCTACTAAAGTTTGCTGCACAAACGAAATGTTTCGACAACAAAGACATACTTACGTGTTGCATGTGCGACTTGCTCATTATCTTAATTTAATTTTGCTTTTGTTTTTATAAGTTTCAATCTGCTAATTTAAGGATTAATCTGTTATGCTGCCAACTGGTTTAACATTTCCCCATGAAAATAAATACAGTGGTCCCTTGAGTTATGACAATTCTGAGTTACGATTTGCTCTCAAAGAAATTTGGTTTTGAGTTGATACCTTATGTATATGATGGCTGGCAGGTGTGGATGGGCCTCAAGGCAGGGTGGTAAAAAGGTCTTAAATGGAGTGATGGTGGGAGGGAGTGAGACCATACATGTCTCCTACCATCCGCATCTGGTACAAGTGACAACGAGAGTGTTAATATTAAGTCTACAGTTCTTTACCAATCTGCCTGCCTGTTCTTCCTTGCCCTACCTGCTGTGTATGCTGTGGTCCGTCTGCTTGCTATCTTAAATGGAAAGATGGCGAAGGGTGTATTGGGAGTGGGAGGAAGGAATTTTTGGGTAGGGATGAGGGAGGGGAGACCGTACATGAACCCGATGTGGACTGGGAGACAGCAACAAGTGTAATTGTTAAGTTTACAATTCTTTACCAATCTGCCTGCCTGCCTGCCTGCCTGCCTGCCTGCCTGCCTGCCTGCCTGCCTGCCTGCCTGCCTGCCTGCCCTGCCTGCCTGCCCTGCCCTGCCCTGCCCTGCCCTGCCCTGCCCTGCCCTGCCCTGCCCTGCCCTGCCCTGCCCTGCCCTGCCCTGCCCTGCCCTGCCCTGCCCTGCCCTGCCCTGCCCTGTCACTTCACCTGGGCAAAAGCCTATGAAAGACAGGTTTACTCTGCTGCTGGATGCCAGTGCCTCTGGATATTTCAAACTGCAGCCTATACTTATCTCTCAGAAAACCCCCAGTGCTTAAACAAAAATAATTCAAGGGAAGGTTGGGTATATTCTGGCATCTTGGAATGAACTGCCATAATACCATGTACTTTGGGGTTTGAGTTACGATATTTTGGAGATATGATACATCTGGAATGGATTAATATCATAACTTGAGAGACCACTGTAAATTACTATGTAATGAAGTACACATACCCATATAGAAAATTATTATTACAAAAAAACACCAAACCCATGTGTCTCACAATGCAACCCACTGAGAAAAATAACTTGAGGGTTGGAGGACAGGTGTAAACTACTTATTCCTCATAACAATACAAGATGTATATACTGTACAGTTTGTATTATTCCTAAATTTTTGTCTTGCAAGAACCTATTCCATGTTAATGTCAGTATTAAAAAAGAACTTCATTTTCATTACAGCAATGCAGCATGACCCACGTGGATTTAGAGCTTCTTTTTAATATAAAAATGCGTGTAATTAGTTGGATTATTACTGGAAGTCTACCATCAATAATAAAACCCTAAAGAAAAACCCTTTGCATCATATTTCAACAACACAAGTTTTATCACTTTGCAAAATACAGTAGAGCCTCTCCTCACTTAACGACGGAGCTCTGTTTCTAAGACCACATCGTTAAACGAATTCGCTAAGTGAGGAGCATACTATAATGGTAGCGAGTTTGTGTCAACCATCTTCGATATTGTTTTAATGTCACCTCTGCACCATTTATAACATTTCTGGTATATTTTTAAATGTTTATACAGTAGTGTACTGTATACTGAAATAAAAAGAATAGAGGAAATCAGCTCTTAATATACACTTAGGTATGAATACTGGTCAGAGAGCCAGTCGTTAAGTCCGAGGTGTTGGTAAACGAGTACGTCACTAAGTGAGGAGAGGCTGTACTGAAGTACCTCACCTAATTTTTTTTGATGTTATGACATGCATAAGTGAGCCAAGCCAGATGCGATACTAGCCCACTGAAGGAAAGGGACCTTAAGCAGAAACAATTTTTGAGTTTTTCTTTGAGTACAACATACATTTAAATTATTAAGATAGCCCATTTTCAATACAAGTTGAATTTTCTAATTATTTTTTAAGTATATTCCTGTACTTAAGCTTTAAAAATGCTCAAATGCTCAAAATATAGGTACTCGGTAATAAAAATGCGAAAAGTGGCTTCCCTTGAGCTGCTTAAGACCCTAAGCAGTTTCTTAGTCTGCTTGTGACTAACACCAGCACCAAACACGATAATACTGTGTATAGCTCTACAACCATTATTCTGTTGTGTCATCACTCAACAACATAACTGAATCTGTGCTCCCTGTATGATGTTTACTCTTGAGGCGTGTCTTTTGTTTTTTACGTTCTTTGGGCCTCACTGATTGGCAGGGGGAACTAGAAGTTGATGCTGGGGAGGCTGAATATGGTGGTGGGGAGACAGCTTGAGGTTCCCTCGAGTCAGCTGTATCACTGGGACAAACAGCAAAAGAGGCAGTAGTTTCTGGTGTTAAAGCAAATCCACTGCTCCTGCTTGACTTTCCAGTAGTTCTATGTATGTTTCTCATCACTAGTGACTTCACAGCCCTGGCTGGTGATGAAGGTAGAGGTGATGCTGATGTGCTCCCTTTCTTACTTGTTGCCATAAACTTTGCTGATTTCCTCATGTTTGAGGTTAATGATAGGGATCTTCTCTCTTTGGGTGAAGTCACTGAATCTGGATTGTCTCTAGACGTGGAGGATGGAGATGCTTGAGACATCCTCCAGGGTGTTCTTCGTTCTGAGGATCCAGAGAAACGCATTCGCTTAGGTTTTGTGAGAACTCTCCTGCTGCTTGATAAGAGCGACCTAAGACGGTGCTGACCCGACCGATGCTGACTTCCAATGCTCTCTGCGGAGAAGACATTGATGATTATCTGGATTATTAATTCTGTATACACTGTACACAAAAAATGGCACTAAATTAAGAACTTCAAATAATCCCAAATATGCATATGAACATATAACCACTAGCAACTTTGGCTACACATTCTTATTTCTCAACTACAGAATTTCCATTAAATAGTTTTTTACAGCTGTTTCCCACTAAGGTAAAGGGACTAAAATAGGAAATATATTGACCATTATTCAATAGCACTTTTGCTGTGTTTTAGAATAATGCCAAGTTGATGAATAAGATGCCTGTCTTATCCATGAACTTATCAGTGTTATACACCTATGATCTAAAGATACTTTTCTGACATGTCAACACCATGGAATCATGGTACAAAGAATATTAAGATTTTACATTGATAAATCTATGGCCCACCTTATTGGCATAACCTGCTTCCACTCGTGAGTCCCACCCAAATGTGACTGCTACAGCTTCGGCACTGCTCCACTCTTACTGGCTCTAATACATACTAGATTGATGATGTGTCTACAATTATTGACCTGACCTACTTATACTAGTGGGTCCTACCCACGTCACCATAATATTACTCCACCTTTTCCACTGGCTCCACTATAAAAGGTCCATACCTATGGTTCAGTATTAGACTGATAAAAGCTCTGGTGGCTAAAGCTCTCGCTTTACATGGTGAGGGCCTAGGTTCGATTCCCAGCCAGGGTAGAAACATTGGACATGTTTCTTTATACCTGTTGTCGCTGTATAGTCCTTGTGGCTTAGCGCTTCTTTTTGATTATAATAATAATATACCTGTTGTCTGTATTCCCCATCAGTAAAATGGGTACCTGGGTGTTAGTCGACTGGTGTGGGTCGCATCCTGGGACACTGACCTAATTTGCCCGAAATGCTCAGCATAACAAGGGGCTTCTATACAGTAGTATGTCATTGATGTCAGCTAGGCCTGTATACCATGTACATGTAGTAAATAAAGATTATTATTATTATTATTATTATTATTATTACTAATTCATAGTCATATGCACCAAAAGTTGTCTCGAGTCATGCTATGAGGTCAAAACAGCAGGGAGTTGACTGATTAATTACAAATCACCGACAGGTGTGACTTACATGTTCCAACAGCTGTGGGTCGGCCATTTCATCATCAACAGCAGCTATGAGTCGGCCGTTTCATCAACAGCAGCTGTGAGTCAGCCGTTTCACCAAGAGCAACTGCAAGTCAGCCGTTTCATCAACAGCAGCTGTGAGTGGGTCTTTTCATAATAGCAACTGTGATGGCCGTTTCACAACACAGCTGCGAGTTGGCTGTTTCATCAACACAGCTGGGGATTTGGCTTTTTCCCAAAACAGCAGCTGGAGTCACCGTTTCATCAACACAGCTGGGTCGGCCGTTTCATAATTGCAGCTGCGAGTCCCCTTTTCAAAACAGCAGTGAGATCAGCCTTTTCTCATCAACACAGCTGTGATCAGCCGTTTATCTCAACAGCACTTGAGTCGGCCTTTTCATCGACCTGTGATCGCATTTCATCAAAGCGCTGGGTCGGCCGTTTCAACAGCAGCTTAGCCGGCGTTTCAAAATCACAGCAGCGTGAGTGGCTTTTCCCCAAAAACACAGCTGTAAGTGGGCCGTTTCTCAACAGCGCTGTGAGTCGGCCGTTTCATAAAGCTTGAGTGGGCCTTTTTCTTCATCAACAGCACTGTGAGTCACCCTTTTCATCATAAACAGCAGCTGTGAGTGGGCCCATTAAAACACAGTTTGGAGGGGGTTTTTCTCAACAGGTGTGGTCGCTACTTCTCATCAACGATGTGAGTTAACTTTTTCAACATCTTAAGACTGTTTCCAGCCTGTGGACGAAGAGGGGGGGCCGGGGCCCAAAAACTCGACCCCTGCAACCCCAAAAATAGGTGAGAAGAGAGTTTCATAAAAAAGCTACGAAAGTATTTACGGCTTTCCCAAAAAGTACATGAAGTGTACAAGTGATTGAAAGGCCCCGGGTAATCAGAATATAAGCTAAGCTAAGATGGTCCATTTTTTGTGTGTAAAAACAAGAAATGAGTCAACACTGCAAGACAAAATATCAATTTAGAACACGCCACATATCTAGTAAACCACAGATGACGTTTTCTTTTTGGGGGGTTCCTAACACGCGGTTTTTTGGGGGGTAAAAAACAGGTCAGCCTCTTGGTCAGCTGCTCAGACCTCCAAATTTTGAAAAGGATTTTTCGGATTATTTTTCAGTAACTCGACAACTTTGCAACTATGGCGAAACCATAGTCGTAACTGGTCTACAATAAATTGGTCTCTTTGTAATATGGCCTCTTCGGGGGGGCCTTGGCGGGTGAAGAGGCTCTTGGTCTGGGGATTTGACCTGCTTTTTCTTCCTCAGACCGAACCTAATTACCCCCCAATCTCCCCTCCCCTTCCCTCCCCCCCTTTTTCCATTCCCCTCCCCCCTCCCCCCCTCTCCCTTTTCCCCTTCCTTTTTTTGGCCTTTGGGATTTCTCCCACAGGACGCTAGTTCCTGGTAGGGGAAAGGGACACCGGGGTCCCCCCATTCCTTTGAGGTCTTGGCGGTGGCGTAGTTTGCCATGGAAATTGGATGCCGGGGAATGTCCCGATCCCTCTCGGGTATCCCGGAGTGCTTTGGGTGTCTTTGGGGACGGGTGCATTCTGAAAGCCCCTTTCGGATTCCGGGGTGGTGGCCAAGGAGGTATTTTTGTGGCGGTATCCGGTGCCCTCTTTTTTGCCCACCGAGGTAGCTGGCGATGTGGGTTGCACCTGGATTTGGTTTATGGCATGAAGGGTAGGGTTTTGGAGGGGTTTCCCCATGCTGCATCTCCCCAAAAGCGGTGCTGAGGTCCTTTGGGGCGGAGGGAGATTTCGGGCCCCTTTCATTCCTCCTGGGAACTATTCCTCCCCCGCTCCCCCCTTTTTTCTTTTCTTTTTTTTTTTTTATTTTTTTTTTCTTCTTTTTTTTTTTTTTCTTAAAAACAAAAAGCAAAGGAGTAAAAAAACATGGAAAACCCAAATCCATAACCCCAACCCCGGGGCCCCCTTTTTGATCCGACCCCATTCTGACCCTGCCTTGTGCTTAGACCATTTTTTTGGGACACTCCGATCCCCCGTCCTTTTGCTGGTGCTTTTTCCCTCACCCGCTTCGGTCCCGGGGCTTCGACTGACCCCTTTCGTTTTGTCTGAACCCCCGCTCTCCTTTGACTTGCTTCCGGCTTCTCCCTCACAGGGGCAATTTTCGAATCGCCCGCCCATTTCACCCCGGACCAACTCGGTTTCCTATCCTAACCCGCGAAATTTCCCCTGTGATGCCCTTCGTTACCTTCCCATTCTATGGGAAAAACCGAACGTAAAGCACCCCTTTCCCCATGCTCAGTTTCGGCCCAACAAGGGACTAAATTTTTTCTTTAAGACCGACTTCTTCTTCTGCCCCCCCTTTTGACCATGTAATGGCAAAGCGCTCCTGCGTCTGTTGGTAGATTTTCTTTCATGCTCCACGGCGGTCCGCATGTCATGTCCAAATGTCCCCCAAGCTCATATTTTCTCTCCTTTCGAATCGATACCTCTATCACTATTGAAAAAACATCTTTCTCTCAATTCTGCCCCATACCATAGCCCAAACAGTTTTCCCCGCATGGGGCAATGACATTTGAACAGCTGGAACTCCGGGATCCCCCAAACCCTCAAAGTAGACACTTAGTCCTTCCTCCGGGGCGGAGCTTACCCTTTGCATGGGGCTGTTTAATTTTTGACAGCCGAGAACCCCCGTCCTTGTATATGTCGGGGGCACGGTTAAAGTTCAAAGGGGGTGATCCCTACACCGAAACAGTGTGGGAAAATGCGGGGTTTTTGGTCACCCAGCGAATTTTTTTCAGATTTGGGCTGAATGCCCGTTGTGGTGCCGACCATTCTAAAACATTTTCAGTAACCTCCATCTTCCTTAAATTGTAATGAAGCTCACCCTTTGTACTCCCGCGTTGCCGGGTTATTAAATGAACTGAAATCCGTTGTCAAAGGGAAAAGGTCTCCCTTTTGTATAGCAGTTACTATCTCCCCCCAAGGGAGACTACCCCGTTTTTTCTTTTCTCGGTTAAAACTCCCCCCCTTTGGGGTCCCATTTTTGGGCCCCTCCTCTGTTGCCCCCCTCCCATAGCCACCCCGGCACAAACCCTTTTGTGTCCTTGGCTTGATGTCCCGACTAAACTCAGTCTGTTCTCACATCTTCGGTCCTTCCTCACAAGCCCAGTACGCAAGACCTCGTACACAATAATCCCAATCGCCCCTCACTTTCAGAAGTCCAAAAAACCCACATTCTCAAATCTTCTTTCCCCCTTCCTTTCCCCTTCTTCCACCCCCACATTTTTCCCTTTTTCCAGTCCTGTCCCTAGTTTTCCCCCCTTCTTCTGGCTCTATTACAAGTGTGGAGATTCACCCCCCTCCTCGTACTATGCCTCCCCCCCCCCGCCCCCTCCCAAGTTTCCCCTTTTTCTGCCCCCTCCCAGGTTTCGCCTCTTTGCCCCCCCCCCCCAAAATTTATCTCCAGTCCTTCATCTTCCTCCCCCTCTACTTTGGTACAGTCCTTTTACTTTCCCAATCTTTACTCACCCTCCTCCTATCCCCAATATGGTCCCCCATACATCTTTGAATTCGAAAACTTGAAGCCAATTCAGAATATATTGCAGAGACAAAACCCTTCAATGGACATGTTCATTTCCCTTTTTCCTTCTCTTCCCTCCCCTATCTTCAAAACCCCATTCTTTGAAAACGCCCCGTTCCTTCGCTGCTTGACGTTTTCCCAATCCCACCAACGTTGACTTTTCTAACCTCTAGTCCTTAGGTGCCTTCCCTAAGATTCCCTGGTATTTTTTTTCATGCCAATCATGGCCTATTTACATGGTTTCCCGCGGCCTAAAGGGTAATGGGGGTGAGTTCAGATGTTGCTTTCCAGGTTTTCCCCTGTTGGTGCTTGCTTACAAAAACCCAAAAATTCACTGGTTTTTTCCAAACCCTATCTCGGGCTATAATTATTGTATTTTGGCCCTTTTCTCAAGGGGATTTTAATGAAAGTCCCCTTTTTCTACGCAATGATATCCGTACTGCGAACTTTTTGCCCCATCCCTCGCTGCTTTCACTCACCCCCGAACCCATTTGAAAAAGTGTTTTACAATAGTTCTTTATACTCTCTCCTTCTGAGCTTTTTTCACCCCGACTTTCCCTTTTCTTGTTTCAACCCTTCCCACCACCATTTTTCTTTACTTGGTTTTTTTAAATCCCCACCATTTCCTCTGGGGGGGTTCATTGTGACCATGGCATCCAGTTGGAGGCTTTTCTCGCCTCTCACCCCCCCCATGTTTTTAAAAAAGGGGACCCCACCCCTTTTTATCCTCGTATCAAATCTTTTGCATGATCTATCATCTGCTCTTCCTCCACTGCACAGACTTCACCTGGTCTGTTCATGGACTTACTGACAGCGTCATTTTCCAATCATTTTTTCTTCTTCCCATTTACCCCTTTCCGTAGCCTCGCTGGGAATTTATCAGGCAAATTGGGATCTTTTTTCTCACACCTCACGCTTTTAGTGAGGGTTTCCCTTTTTCTCCTCCATTGATAGCCCTTTCACCCCTTCTGACGTCAGTTTATACCGCAGCTTCTATTCTTACCCCAAACCCCAGGGGCATTCTCAGAAATGCGTGCCCTTGGTGGTCTCCCGCTTGTGCTCTGCAGTACGTTTTTAAAGCGCTGCATGGGAGGGACTGGTTTTGGTGGGGGGGGGGGAAAGGGGTGTGCCGTGGAACCGTGAAAACCAAAACCCACACTTGTTGGCGAGACGTTTCCACCTCCCTTGTTCTTCTATGGTGCGTTGGGAAAAAAATGAGGGAAATTTGGGGGTAAATACTTCCGGCCCCGGTCCCGTTCTACGGGCCTGGGTTGATGTAGCAAACCCCCTGACGTTGCCTTTAACTTGGTACAATTGGTCCCTTTTTTCCTGGGGGGTCCTCTATGCCCCTGTTTTTTCTCAAAGTCTGCCGAGAGTTAGTACCCTTGACTTTTTTCTCTCAGAGAAGAACAGTATAATGTGCCTTTTCACTTAAGAACTAGAGGCAACGCTTCAGCTTTCCGACAGGCAGCGGGCCTGAGACTTTTTTATTTGTAGTTACAACATTTACTCGGGCGGCCTTGTGTCCTCTTACACCTCTTCAATCTTATTGGGGACAGGGTCTTCCCCCGCTGTGGAAAAACTCCATTGTTCCCCTTTTCCCCAAACCCCGGGGAAATTCAGGCATGTGCCTCCCACTATCGCCCCTTGCTCTTCAGTGAAAATTTGCAAAAGGATGGAACGTCTCGTAAATCGAGTTTAAATTTGGGTTTTTGAGGGCCAAAAGCTCTCCCTAGTAATAGGGGTTTTAAGGGTCGTTTCCATAGACCCCTTATCACTGGAAGTATTTCGTAATGCCTTTGCGAATAATCACTCATTATTGCCATATGTTTTGACCTTAGAAAGGGATATAACACAACTTGGAGGGATAATATTTTTTGGGCCCCGGCCCTTCCCTTTGCCTCCCAGGGGAATTACCCTCCTTTCCCTTTAAAAATTTTTTAACTGACAGACTTTCCCTGTTTGAGCAATAATGTTCTTTCCCCGGACTTTGTCCAAAACTAAGGTGTCCCTCAGGGGTGTGTTCTAAGCAAAAAACCTTTTTTTCCTTTCATAAATGTTTAGCCTTGTTCTTCCCCCAAAAAATTTGGTTTTATCACCTTGTTTATGACTTCGCATTGCTTGTTTCAGGGGCTGACTGTCATCTCATTGCGTTTCTTTTCCCGCATGCGGGCGACCGTGTTTCCACTTGGGGCCCCACCAGGGTTTAAATTTTCAAATACCAAAACTCACCAAATTACTTTCACTGACGCTTGTTTTCTCGATCATCCTTTTTTTCTCTATGGCTCCCGTATCCCCCAAAATGATAGTCGGGTTTTTAGGCTTCTCTTTGACCGTAGGTTATCCGGAAACCTCACATTACCCCCTTTTGAAGGCAAAATTGTCACAGCCGGCTAAACCTTTTAAAAACCCTTTCTCATCTTTCCTGGGGAATGATCGTTTAACTCTGCTTCGCCCACTTCAGCCCCCGTTTTATCGAAACTCAATTATGGTGACCGATTTATTCCGCGGTCCTGCTTCTCTCTAGCCTTTTCCTATCCATCACCAAGGATTACGTTTGTGCCTTGGGCTTTTGTCTTCCCCCGTTGAGAGCCCCAACAGAAGCAATGTTCCATCCTTGTTGATGCCCTGGGGGCCCATTTCCTTCGTACTTGTACGTCTCACAATCTAAAAATCCTTATTTTAGAATGGTCACCCTATTTTAACATTTTTTATTCGTTCGCCCCCCCTGTTTTCTCCGTCCCTTTTTCTTCGCCCACATTCACTTTGTCTTCCCCTTTAGTTTCCACCTTTATATGTTCAGAAACACTCACTTTTCCCTACCCCCCTGGGAAGTTCCCGCTTTCGGGGTTTCCTTTTCACTCCCCCTTTCTCGAAAGCTCAATGCCCACGTGGCTTCCCGCTCTCTTTTTTTTTGATCACTTCCCCTCCATTCCATGGCACCGCTGTTACCGTGGCTCTAAGTTTAGACGGCGCGGGTTCCAGCAGGTTTCGGACAGCGCGGCGGGGGCTTTCATCTTCGGCTAGCATTTTTACGTGAACGTAGCCATTCTGCAGCATTATTTGTATCGCAAACTATGCCCGTGTCGTCATTTGTGGTAGCCTCAGACCCCTTAGTGCTCTACAGGCTTACGAAAATTTGAACATCTCACCCCCCAGTTCCCGTTCCAACTTTGGGGAGTCGATCTCTACAAAACATAAAGATATTATTTTTTGTTGGGTCCTGTTGTCGATCAGGGGAATGAACGGCGACCGCTGCGCGGGCAGCATAGTGACCTCCAATTTTTCCCATAGAGGGGTTCCTTTTTGGGCTATTTTTCTGCAATAGCTCCCCCTTCATGCCGTTGGCAACAACGTTGGGCAACTCTGCTTTGGTAAAAAACTTTTTCTATTAAACCAAAATAGGTTACTGGCCTTTCTTTATGAGTTCCCTGGGTTGGGGGCCACTCTCTCCCCTCTTCGCTTGGCCAACTCGCTTACTCGGGTATCTCATGGGAGGCACCCCGTACCTCTCGTGACAGTGTCAAATTCCCGTATCGATTAGCCACATTGTTTTTAGCCTTCTATAAAGAGCACCCGAATTTACCCCCCAACGCGTCTTTGTTTTTTACTTTTTCTTTACCCTTTCCTTTTTGCGATGGACCTCCTTTTTAAACCCCTCTCACTGACTTTTTGATAACGACGATTTACTCCCCAAACTTGATGATGATTTCCTTACGCACTCCCCAGCCCTTTCTAGCTCGTTTTGCTGCCTTTACCCTTTCCCACCATGCTTCGCTGTTTTCTGTAAACCCATTATCATCCCCTCCCTTTTGCCACCTATGCCCTCGCTTCCTTTCCTGCCCGCACGCGTATACCCCTTGTGCTTAGCGCTTTTTTTTTGATTATAATAATAATAATAATGTGTATTGGCCTAGGCATGAGTGTCCCTTCGCTGACACCTCATGGAAAGCCCCGGTTTGGTCGTAAGGATTTCCAGTTCCCCCTTCCTTCACCATTTAAAACTTAATAAAATTTTCCGACCTATTTTAGGGGCATTCAGAATTCACTTCCTATGTCGCCAATGCCCCGCACACTGACCTCATCCCTGAAAACCATCTTCGACGGACTTGGGGTACAAACTTAGCGCAAAAACTGATTTATTTACTTTTTTGCACTTTCCCCTACCCCTTTGACCCTTACCCTTTTACACTCCCATCCCTTACCGTTCCTAACCCCTGAGTTCCGACATTGACCCTTTCAGGTTTTTCATGATTATATTATTGAAGAACACACTGAGTTTGAGAGCATTTGAATGCTATACCCATAATGGGAAAGCTTAAAATTATTTCATCACCCATCAACTTCCCGTCAGGCTAACATATTTCTTTATACATTATTACATTCATGGAAAGGGATAATGTTATAAATAGAACATGTGCAAATCTTTGGGGGATCTTTATTGAGGAAAGTTTCGCCACACAGTGGGTTCATAGTCCCTCGTAGGAAAACTTTAAACAGGGGAAATGGGTAATCATCCCCCAACCTTTAGTCGATGTGTTCAGTCCCTCAAATTTTAAAGAATACGGCATATGAGCCGGAAACAGTTATAAACGTATGGCAGGAGAGGTGCAGAGTCATAGCTGGTGTCAATTTGTTCAATGTGGAAATAGGTGTGCCCAAAAATTTGGCAAACGAAAATTTCAAGTTTTAAGATCCAAGAAGTTCAGGGTTTTGACGGGTTTTTAGAGAATGGGTTTAAGACCGAATGTTGATTAAATTTGACCTGTTTAATTTTTCAAAATGTCGGGTTAAAAACCCTCCCCCCCGGCCGGGGGGGTCTAGTGGTAAAGACGGGGTGGAGTTTTTAGGGGCTTATGACCCGGGGTTCATCCCCGGCCCGGGGGGGGTTTGTTTGCAATGTGTCATTCGATTTCTTTGGGCATGTTGACGGCAGGAAGGGGGCTTTAGCTGAGTTCGTCACGGGGTGCTAGCTGGAGATTCGTCGTAAAACTTGCATTTGTGTCACAGAGGTCCCTTTGTGCTAACCTTCCTATGGTGTAGAAATATACCTAGTTGGATGAATCTTATTGTGGCTAGTTTGGTCTAGTGGCTAACGCGACGGGCTGGAGTTTTGAGACTCTATGACCGCGGGTTTAATCCCGGCCGGGGGTATGGTTTGTTTGCAATCGTGTCATTACGATTTCTTGAGTCAACATGTCGGTTCTCTGAACCATTCATCTACAAACCTGTCAGACACTGCAACTTCTTGGGATCTTAATACTTAGGAATTCTTCGCTTGCCTAATTCTTGGGCACGACCTACTTCCACATTGAACAAATGTGACACCACCTATGACTGCTGCACCTCTCCTGCCATACGGTTTATAAGCTGCTTCTCGGCTCATATGCCGTATTCTATTCAAGATTGATGGACTGGACACATCGACTCAAGGTTGAGGGACAGATTACCTCATTCTCCTCCTGTTCTTCAAGTTTCTCCTAGATGGACTGATGAAGCCACTGTGTGGCGAAACGTTTCCTCAATAAAGATACCAAGAGTTGCACATGTGTCTAATTTATCAACATGTCGGTTCTCTGAACAATCACTACAAACCTGTCAGACACTGCAACTTCTTGGGATCTTAATTTCTTAGGAATTCTTCACTTGCCTAATTCTTGGGCACGACCTACTTCCCCATTGAACAAAAAGTGACCCCCACCTAAGACTGCTGCACCTCTCCTGCCATACGGTTTATAAGCTGCTTCTCGGCTCATATGCCGTATTCTATTCAAGATTGATGGACTGAACACATCGACTCAAGGTTGAGGGACTGATTACCTCATTCTCCTCCTGTTCTTCAAGTTTCTCCTACGTATGGACTGATGAAGCCACTGTGTGGCGAAACGTTTCCTCAATAAAGATACCCAAGAGTTGCACATGTGTCTAATTTATCAACATGTCGGTTCTCTGAACCATTCATCTACAAAGAAAGGGATAAACCAGCAGAGATCATACAACGCCTGGGTGAATAAAGTACAGGTCTACTTCCTTAGATTAACAGCCCCTCACCGGCATTAAGGAACCTTGAGAGAATTACCCGATACAGCGTATGAATCTCTTTCCGTGTGGTGGAGTATGACCGGAACAACAGGTTTTGCTCCCACTATGTAACTCGTATAGAAGGGTAACAGCATACTGCTGATGTACCTAACTTTATTATAAAAGTGCTGGTTACTATATAAATAACTCTCCAACACGCGCACTCAAATACGTTCACACATTAGTTCCATTAAAATCAACTCGCACAGACCGAACACCAAGAAACAATTGCTAACACAATGAGTAACTGCATGTTGCTACCAACAGTAACAAAACCTACAAGAGTTACAGAGACTAGTGTTTCCCTACTTGACCACATCTGGACCAACACCATATCCCCTTTAAAATCAGGCATAATTACAGATAATACCACAGACCACTACCCTACTTTCCTCATAACAACTCTTGGTAAAATACCCCAAGACACTACTAAAGTCACCTTCAGACTTCACAATGAGGCAGCCATTAATAACTTCACAACAGCAGTAACAAACATTGACTGGCACACTGAGCTAGAAATCTATACAGATATTGACGAATGTTTTAATAATTTTCTAAAAAAGACCCAATACCTTTATAACAAGCACTGCCTAAAAAACTAAACAGATGACAGCTAAGAGACTGAACAGTCCCGGCTAACACCCAGCATTCTCAAATCCAATAAATACAAAACACCGATATGAAAACAGTACAGAATGGGTCACATAACCAGAGACCAAAACAAAACGTTACTCGTCAATCCTAACCAGCCTGATAAGAAGGGCAAAAAATTGTATTATGAGAACAGATTATCCAACTTACGAGGTGATAAAAAAAGACCTGGAAACCCTATCAGAAATTCTGGGAACAAAAAAGATATCACGACATAGCGAAATAAAATTAGCAAAATCAATGAACCCCAACTCCCACCAACAGAAACAGCAAACAGACTCAATGATTTCTTCTCCACATAGGTCAAAACCTTGCCAATAAAATCCCAAGCTCAGATACCCCACCAAATGACTACCTCACTGGCAACTACCCGAACACACTGTTCCTAGCTCCGACTAACCCATACGAAGTCTCCCTTATTATCAACGCACTGAAAAACAAGGCAGGAGGAGATTTAAATACCTTACCACCCTTTATATACAAAAAAACGTCACAAGTACTATCACCAATCATTGCAACACTCTTTAACAAATCCATTGAATCCTCCACCTTCCCTACAGTTCTCAAAATAGCAAGGGTCACCCCGATCCATAAAGGAGGAGACCAGAATTGAATAACTATAGGCCAATATCCAATTTACACCCTCTCTCAAAAATCTTCGAAAAATTAATTCATAAACGAATCTACTCCTACCTCATCTCCCAAAACATTCTCAACCCCTGCCAATTTGGATTCAGGCCTAATAAAAATACTAATGATGCTATTATACACATGCTAGAACATATATACACTGCAATAGAGAAAAAAGAAGTCCCACTGGGGATCTTCATTGACTTACGTAAAGCTTTGATACAGTTGACCATGACTTGCTCCACGTAAAATTGTCACACTATGGTAATGAGGGGCACTCCCTCAACTACCTCAAGTCTTACCTCAGCAACAGAAGCCAATATGTGTACGCAAATGGGGCAAGCTCTTCCGCACAACCAATTACAGTGGTGTCCCACAGGGAAGTGTCCTTGGCCCTCTTCTCTTTCTCCTATACATAAATGACCTACCAAATGCTTCGCAATTACTCAAACCCACACTTTTTGCAGATGACACTACATACGTCTTCTCTTACCCGAGCCCAGTCACGCTAGCCAATACTGTAAACACCGAATTACAGAAAATATCTACCTGGATGAGGACTAACAAACTTACACTAAACATTGACAAAACCTACTTCATTCAGTTTGGTAACAGAGCTACAGATGTACCTCTTAACATAACGATAAACGGATCACCTATCACAAAGCTAACAGAGGGAAAATTCTTAGGAATCCACCTCGATAATAGACTCAAATTTCATACACATATACAACAAATTTCTAAGAAAATTTCCAAGCCTGTAGGCATACTATCGAAGATACGGTACTATGTTCCACAGTCCAGCCCTCCTGGCCCTTTATCACTCTCTTATTTACCCCTATCTCACCTATGGAATTTGTGCATGGGGCTCAACAACAATTAACCATCTCAGACCACTAATTACCCAACAAAAGGCTGCAGTTAGAATGATAACAAATTCTCACTACAGGCAACACACTCCACCAATATTCAAAACACTCTAACCTACTCACCATACCAAACATCCATACTTATTATTGCACCTATTACATACATAGAACACTTAACTCTGATATTAACCCCCCTCAAACATCTCCTTGCCAACCTCAACAGAACACATGACCATAATACAAGGCACAGATCACTCTTTGATGTTCCTTGTGTCCATCTCACGCTATGCAAAAACTCAATGCACATAAAAGGCCCTAAAATCTGGAATTCATTACCTGTAAATATAAAGAAACACTACCTGTTTATAAATCAAGTCTCTTCTCAAAGTTCACTTACTCACTCAAAACCAAATAAATACTGAATAACTGAACCTATGAATTGTATATCCAAAATGTTACTCACATTATATCACATAAATGTTAAACCTAGGACCCAATCTAACTTTGTTATTTTTTTTAAATACACTACCTAACAGAATACTCCATTCTACTGAATGAACAGCAATGCATGCAACCATATGACCTGTCTTTGTAATACTCATTTGTGCTTTATAGTTATCTGTTTACAATAATGTCTTATCACTGATTTCATCATTGCTTAGTTAATCTTAAGTTAATTTTAAGCCAGCCCGTAATGCTATGCATGTAAGTGGCTTTGGCATGCTGCTCTTACCTGTATTTTTTTTTTGTACCTCTGTATGTATGCTAAAATTTCTAAATAAATAAATAAATAAATAAATAAATAAACATTCACAGGTGTAAAACTGCCTCCTTTAAAAATTATGTATGATGACAATATCAAATAGATACCCACCAGGTTGTGCAGAGTCAGAGTCGTCGTCATGATGGCTGCTCTGGCTGTGTTCCTCAACGTCAACACCAACGGATGTCTTGGGCTCCTTCTTTGACCCCCGAAAAGAGCGCCACAATGGGGACTTTAGGAAGTCCCGGCCTACCAAAGATGCCTTGTTGCTGGCTGGTAGGAGACCGCTTTCAGAGGACACTGAAGCAACGTCTAAATCCTGACACTGGGGCTCTTGGTTCTGGCTAACTTCATGGATGGGACTTTGTATGGAGTCGTGGTTACTTTGGTCTTGGGTTGGGTTTTGATGTAAACTTTCGGAGGTAACGGATGGAGGCGAGGCAGTGGACCACTGCCCTATCGTGGGCGTTTGTATGGGGGACGGAGGAGAGTGTTTCACAGGCAGGAGTTGTGTGGTAGGAGGGTAATAAAAATCTTTGCCTTTCACTTTTCCCAGGGTGAAAAATCTGTTTTCTGGAGAGACGGGCTCACTACTGGCTATTGTTTCTGGTCGTGTGCGCGCGCTTGTAGAAAGGTTGCTCTTCAGCCTTGCCTGATCTGCTTCAATGCCAGTTTTAGCGTGTCTGTCACCAATTTGAGGTGATCTGTAACTATTTGTCTCATGGGTATCTGAAGGCTTGCGAGACGTAGGAGCGCCATCGCTACACCCACCAGCCATGGCTCTCTTAGAACTGACATTTTTCTCTCTTGGACAGTTCTCAACAGAACTGTGCCTCGCAGCAAACAATTCGACAGGAACATCATTTGGATCTCTCAGCTTACAATGCATTAACAATTTCTTATGATATTTTCCGATAGCGCGAATCTCTTGATGAGTGTAGTGGCGACGGTAATTAGAACCATAAGCAGCGGCCCGGTAGTATTGTTGCCTGCTTCTATAGTTCATAACTGCATACCTGGCCAGACAGTCACACGGGAGACGCTCTTCCAGTGATGTGGATGAAGTCCTAGAGTCACTATCACCAGCACCCTGACTATCCACGCTTGCATCACCGTTGACCGCTGGCATCAAGGTAGCTTCTGTTAAGGACAGGAGGGAGGGGTTTTCACTTGGCTGCTGCTCGATATCACCGCTGCGTGGAATTTCAGTTCTAGTTTCTGGCCCGTTTCCGTCCTGTGGCAGAGACGCCTTTTCTTCACTGGCCAATTTAACCTCACCATTTGTCTTGAGTTCCAGTCTTTTTTGTAGTTCAAACATGTCTTCA
>NC_069440.1:8517936-8585436 GCF_026875155.1 Cherax quadricarinatus | reverse complement strand
TATTTACTGCGCAGTTTCAAACATTAAGTCCTACACTGCGCGCCTTTCATCGAAATGGTCAACTCAATGTTTCAGGAGCAGAAAAACTGACACCGCCTAAATAAACGTCTTCATATTAAGATTACACCAGACTGCGCGGTTTCAAAAATTCAGGAATTGTCCTGCGCAGTATCATTACTCACCACCTGGAAGCGTTAGAGCAAAAAAAAAAAAAAAAAAAAAAAAAAAATTAAAGACTACCGCCCTGTGATTCCTGCATCACAGACCACCTTTAAGGTTATTCAAAGACCAGTGTGCATTAAATGCACGGTTTCGCTGGACGGTTATATTAAAAATAAACGCTACACCCATACTGGTCATATTGATCTCACTTGGTAAGCAAACTGACACTTCAAGGAAATCCAAAACGCTGTTTCACCAGTTAACGACCTATCAAACTGTTTCACCGGTTAACGACCTATTAACCTGTTTCACCAGTTAACCTATTGTTTCACCAAGGTAGATACAGCCTCACTGCGCCATCTCCCCAGAAAGCGAATGCTTCAGAGCGCAGCCTCATGCGGTGCGCTGATCTGTACAAGCCAACTGTGCTATTTCCTGTAATCTGCCCCCGTAGTTTTAACACTGCTCCACCACTGCGCAGTTTCTGCATGTCATCAGCACGGTTTCACTAGGTATGCCCTCGCTGCAGTTTCTCTTGGTATGCCCAATGTACAGTTTCCCCATGTGTGCTGCTAAGTTTCACCGTGTGCAGTGCGCAGATTCACCAGCTATGACTACTGTGCAAATCATCCATGTCCGTCTGCTGCTAATTTTCAGTGCTGCGCAGATTCACCAGTTATGCTCAGAGCGCAGTTCAACATCACTGCTCGCAGTTTTCCAACCTGTGGAGAAAAAGCAAAGAACGTGAGATGGCAACATCAATACGTAATTAACATGTACCTACTCTTACTGTATGACCCTACGGGTTTACAGTATTAATAATAATATATAATAGTGATCATAATCATATCCACTCTTAATTCATCTTTTAAATACGAAAACAGAGGTCGCTTATAAAAATTTAATAACGAAAATTAAATTTCAACAATGATCACGAGATATCATCATAACATGGTTTAGGGAAATTCGAATGAGTTGAATAGAATTTTATTTGCAAGATAAGATTCGTTATGGTTAACCTAGGTAAGATTATTTATCCCAGGCAGGATTTTTTTTATCCCAGGCGGGATTATCCCAGCCAGGATTATTTATCCCAGGCAGGATTAGTTATCCCAGGCAGGATTTCTTTTCCCCAGTTATGCAGATTCATCTCTAAATGTGTGCCGGGGGTGACGGTGGGAGGAGGGGAGGGGAGCCGAGCATTCCTTGTTTTTAATTATAACGGCAAATTAAATTTCTGAAAATAGAAGTTAATAGTGCCTTTCGCGGCGAGTTTCATTTAGAAATATACATATCTTCATTTTTGTTGCCGGGTACTGAATAAATGCGACTGTCGCAGGGGTACTAGGCTCAAATATATTTTTAATTCGTTCGGTATAGTACTAATACTGCCTTATGGCTCTTTCAGGCTTAGCACTTAATGATGATGACAAAACACATGCGTGCTAGTGCCTTTCTTTGTGTTACAATATTTTATTACATGTAAACTACACTTGGTATACTACACAAAGCAGTTAATAGCGCTAAACTCATGAAGGCCATACAATGCCTGGAGAATGGAAGGGCAATTCCAATTCCTTGAATCAAGAGCAATTCACCAGCATCAATGCAACACCGTCCATTGAAGGGGAAAAAAAGAACTGCGAGGACGATGCAAAACTGTAATGTATTACCAATCTTCCAAAGCGAGCAAGGAAGGAGGGTAGGGATGGCTGCGACTGCACTCAATCATTAGTGATATACCATACCGACAAGTTGATGAACTGGGTATCTGGGTATTTTTATTTTGCAGATTTTTCACCAACCGGTAGAGTTATCAATACAATACAGGGGCATAAACAGAAGACGGCAGAAGATGAGGTAATCATTCCTTCAGACTAGGAGTAGGTTTTCATTGCCGTAATCTTGATGAATATGAAGCACAGGCAAGAAGATGGACGCTTTTATTATGGACCTACTTCCACCAGTGGAAGTAGGTCATGCCTAGGAGTTGGGAGAGGTCAGCAAGTAGACTGTAATGACCACTGAGAAGCCGAGGGACTGATTACCTCATCTGTCTTCCGTATATAATTCTGTAAGAGTGAGTACCTCCTGCCAATGGTTGGCGAAATGTCTACAATATAAAGATATCTACCCTGATGTTGCACACGTGACTAGCCCATCTCGTGTTTAGCAAACTGAGGATCAAGCCTCTACCATTCCATGAACTGAATGACTCTCATGGGTTTATCAATAATAATAATAATAATAATAATAATAATAATAAATAATAATAATAATAATAATCAAAAAAAGGAAGTAGAGAAGAGACACTAAACTAGAGGTGCATATGCGACCTGGACACCTGCAAGGTAATGGAGAAGGTAATTAGATATAAGCTAGCTAACTACCTGGAAAACAGACATTTTCATGGAAAAAAAACAGCATGGGTCGAGAAAAGGAAAATCCTGCCTTACTTATCTGATTAATTTCTATGATGAATGACAAAGATCAGACATTTTAAGAGGATGAGAGGCGAGCTGCATATTCCTCGACTCTCAAAGGGCCTTTAACACGAATCTTTCACACACTAGAACTAGAAAGCCAGTCTGAGGTAAGAGAGAGTGCGTACTTTACCCCCTGAGAGTATACTCTTCCTATCGTCTTTAAATTTCTTTATTATTACATTCATGGGTTGAGCGCTAAACCTGTACGAGTTATACAGCTAAAAAGGTCGGACAGATCCAATGTCATATATCAAGAACCCTTTACAGGCATCAAGGCGCACTTCCTTTGACAGGTATCCTCTGATAGGAGAGAACTCCTATCAGCAATATCAACGACGTGCACAAAACTGGAAGTATGTCAAGGAGACTGCAGGAGACGCTCAGTTGGTTGTACACGACACATCAGTTGATATAAACGACACACGCACGACCAGCATGCGTCGGCAGTATTGAGAAAGTTGACAATGTCGGCCTAATGCTGCTGCCACACCTACGAGGACTGCGAAACGAAATCAGGAGACAAAGGCACAAAGTTAAAATGGACACTATTAAAGACGTTTCGCTTCGTCAACAAGGAAAATGTTGTCTTAATAAAGTTTCCATTCTGCCATTGTGTGTTTGGCAACTTGTCAGTATTTATATCTAACACATGCAAGGGTTGAGAATCTTGGAAACAGACAAAGCTGACAGGGACATCCTGCTTGAGATGGGAGCAAACACAACGAGGGAACAATATAAAAGCAAAATCAAACGAGTCAAAGGAACATAAAAAAAAATCCTTTAGACACACAAAGGGAATGCATAACGAAGGATGTTAAGAGACGCCAACTCAATACATAGATTCAAAAGCAAATTTGATATAGATTCCTCCTCCAAAAAAAAAAAAATTAAAGTGGAACACCACGAGTACTGTTGTCCCTGTAACTACCAAAAAAACAGCACTAATATTCTCTCTCTCTCTCTCTCTCTCTCTCTCTCTCTCTCTCTCTCTCTCTCTCTCTCAAGTGACACTTGATGGGTCACGGCACCGGAAATTAAAAAGTGCAGCCAAAGAAAAACTTTTGATGGGCTGGTTATGAGTGAGGATGGATGGACCAGTGTGTGACAGTATGTTACTAACACTGATGGACCAGTGTGTGACAGTATGTTACTAACAATGATGGACCAGTGTGTGACAGTATGTTACTAACAATGATGGACCAGTGTGTATCAATTACTGGAGAACACAAAATCAACAGCTGTAGAACAAGACCAACATCAGAAGTTGAACACATCAATAAGTGAACAGATATGTTAAATACAGGACAAGTACCAGCCCAGCACATTTTTTTTTTTTTTTGGTGACCCGCCAGACCCACTTGACCCGCTAGAGTTATACAGTTCCTAGGTTATGCAAGGCAATCACGTTTGATCCAAGGAAAATGAGGGTAGCTCAAGCTGACAGAAGCAAGAGTCCTTCAACGGCATCAAGTATCCTTATAAAGAAATAACACACGTTGTAATATTGGTGGTCCTGTTGTACTGTTGTTGAAAAATTTAAGAACTGGTCTTACACCTGAGGTAAACAACGTTCTCAAAGTGTCTGTTACTCACATTTTTGAAAGTCATCTTGATATCAGCAATATTAACATGCATCACTCATGTCAATAAGTGTGTGTGTACTTCAGGGGATCGTCCCGGGGTAATGGCCTATTTATACATCTTTTTTTCTTTGATTCTGTAGATTTTTTCCCAATAAGACTGCCTACGTTACTCTCATCTTTGGTCTTATAGTAGTTATTAATTGGCTCTTACAGGAATGCAGATTTTCCACATGGTATCTAGTCTATTATATTTTCTTACGTATATGAACTCAAAATTCCCATTGTGTTTGGCACATTTTTTTTTTCCATCGTCTGACATCATTAATACTTGACAATATCTTCAGCGTTCTAAAGTCTCCCAGCTCAGACTGACAGATTTAAACAATATGTATGTTACTCATCCTGTGTGATCTATTATGACAGGGAAGGAGTCAATTCTCCTTTCCTCTTTATAAATATCATATAAAATAGGGCAGCAGCACATTTCTGATTTACCCAAAGTTACTAAATAATATTAAAAAGTTTACCCGTCATTAGGTTTCGCTTTCCAAAGACTACTTATTATGTAGTTTAAAATTATGATCTCTCCTTGCAAGTACCAAAACGTTAAGTTTCAAAATACTTTTCTATGTTTGTATATTGTGTAATACCTCGTCTCCATAATCAGTAGCACCATCATCAGTAGCAGAAGCAACAATAAAAGTACTAGCAAAATCAGTAGCAGCAACAGTATTATCTATGGCTATTATTTCCTCATACAACAATAATCATAATAATATGACTGTAATAATAATACTCGTAATAATTACTAAGAATACTATCATATCAATCGGTTGTGAATATTTATTAACCATTATTTTTACTACTTTCTTTTACTACTTGATATCAGTGGAATTCATTATATACATTTTAAAGGCGACACCAAAACTTGAAATAACAGCGTCTACTGAATACGGTAGTATCCTCGTAGAGTAAGGTAGCAGGCTGGTAGACAGCAACCATCCAGGAAGGTAACTATCGTCCAGTCAAATGATCGTGACTGGCAAAACTGCTGATCTTTCTGCCTCGTGTTAAAATAACAGGTAAATCTTACGAGCTTCTGCCTACATGTAGTACGTACACACACACACACACACACACCACCACACACACACACACACACACACACACACACACACACACACACACAGCTGTGACTCGACCCCCGCAACCACAACTAGGTGAGTACACACACACACACACCTTTACTTTCCTATGTGCTTCTTAATAATTCTTACTCTTGTAATGTTTCCATTACAATTTAGGAGGCCTGGCTTGAAACCGAGCAGTGGAAGAGATAATCCTCAGAACCACTCAGAGATAAACCTTGTTGTTGATCCGGGTAATGCCAGAGAGGAAGGCCTCGGAAACTCTACGGAAATATCCAATCACATTTAAGTGAGTGAGGCAGTCTTAATGAAGATTACCTTGGGAACGAACTAGTATTCAGTTTATTCTGCTCCTGTGTAATGAATATCTGTGAATGCATGAATAGTATCCATCTCAAAAGAGCATACATTATTCCATACATTTGCATAGTTACACACACACACGAGGAGAGGTTAAGGGAAATCGACCTGACAACACTGGAGAACACGAGGGATAGGGGGACCATGGTAACATATAAAATACTGGCAGGAATTGACAAGGTGGATAGGGACAGGACGTTTCGGAGATGGGACGCAGCAACAAGGGGTCACAATTGGAAGTTCAAAACTCAGATGAGTCACAGGGATGTTAGGAAGTATTTCTTCAGTCTTATTTGTCAGAAAGTGGAATAGTCTGGAAAGTGATGTAGTGGAGGCAGGATCCATACATAGCTTTAAAAAGAGGTATGATAAAGCTCATGGAGCGACCAGTGAAGAGACGGAGCCAGTAGCTGTGAATCGACCCCTGCAACCACAATTAGGTGAGTACAATTAGGCGAATACACACACAGTTGTATACGTGAGAAGTCCGTGTCAATGACTTGGCAAAGTTTGACACGAAATGAATAAATAAATACTCTCTCTTCCTCCTACTTCAGCATTCGTCTTTCGTATCTCCCTCTTCCTCAGTTACCCTCCCTCCCTCCCTCTATCAAACAGATCCATCCTATTCCATCTTCCTCTTTCCATCACCCTCCTTTCTCCCCTCTTCCATCACCCTCCCTCCCTCCTCCGTCACCCTCCTTCCCTCCCTCATCACCATCTCTCCCACACGTCACTAGCTTTTCTTTCCACACTGCAATTATCACATAGAATAGCACACACTGCACTGGATAATTTTTTTTAATTATAATCACCAAGAGTGTCCCTCTCTGGAAAGTGACATTATTATTATTATTATTATTTAGTAGTAGTAGTAGTAGTAGTAGTAGTAGTAGTAGTAGTAGTAGTAGTAGTAGTAATACTGTATTCACTGAGAAGTGCCAAATCCGAAGGTGTCACGCCGTGCCTGGGTAAGTAGAGGTGATCGAGTTTGATCCAAGGGAAGGGTAACTCAAATTCCTTGGGCTAATAGCCCCTCCTCAGCACCAAGTAAAAGACGTAACTAGCTTCTTGAAGCAGCCATTCCAGTTGCCTTCTCAGACACACACGGCTATGGTGAGAGGCTTCAAACTCTCCTCTCCAGGGCAGCGGTAAGCGAAGTGTTGTACATTAACAAAAATTGGGAGGTAAAAATGTGCAAAAATAATTTGATTACAATGTACTTATATGATCAGGAGTCAGAAAAATACTAATTTGTGTGTATAGAACGTTCAGCAAGATTATTTTTTTAAATTGTATGGAAGTGGTAATAACTCCCTGGTTAGTTGTTCTGTACCTAAATATTACTACTACTATTTATACTACTACTACTACTACTACTACACACACACATACCCCCCTCGGTTCCCTCTTATCTGCCTTCACCATACAACAGTACAGGAAAATCACCAAACTCACAAATAAAACAAGGAAACAAGTAAGGCAAGAGGAGAGGGTGTGGCAGGAAGTGAACCCAACTGACGGTCTAGAAACGTCAGCCATATTCTCCAGTCTCCACATGTTAGCGTTCTTAACACCATTGTCCTAGTCCATTCCTCTCTCCCTCCCTCCCTTCATCTCTTAGTTCTCTCCCTCCCTTCCTCTCTCTACGACCCCTCTCTTCTTACCCCTCTCCCCTCCCTTCCTATCTCTTCTTCCCCCTCTCCCCTCCCTTCCTCCCCTTCTCCCTTCCCTTCCTCTCCCTTTCTTTACTTCACGACCCGTCTTTTCCCCCTCACCCCTCCCTTCCCTCCCGTTCTCTTCTCTCTTCCTGCTTACCTCCCTCTCTCTTTTCTCTTCCTCCTTCCCTCTCTTCCCAACAGCTGTTCCTTCACAGCATTGTTTACTATGGTATAAAGTTGGACAGGTTTGATGCAGCGTTGAAACTTAAGGCTAAACACCGTATAAATCATCAATATTTTCTATTTGTCGTTTCGTTAATTAATGACAAACTATTCACATATTCCTCGGAAAAAAAATTGGCAAATGAAAATCAAGTACGAAGCAAGTAGCACTAAAAACGAAAAATCTTGGCGCACGCATTATATATATATATATATTATATATATATAATATATATATATATATATATATATATATATATATATATATATATATATATATATTGGAGGGATCAGAGGGCGGAAGTGAACGATACTCTTTGAGAGGTGAACGAAGAAAAGTGGGCAGCAAGGCAGCCCTCGAGGGATTTATCGTAGTGAACTCCACACAAACCCAGCATTATTTCCTTATCCACGTTTGCTTTATGTCCAGATCGCTCGTTGACACCAAAATCTGGACATTTTTCAAGAAAATTACGAGTCACCTGATGCCAATGTTGAGCGAGGAGGTCGTGGTTGTGGCGACAGTAGTGGTGGTGGTGGTGGTGGTGAGCATAGTCAGGCTGGTTGTGGTGTTTGTAGTGGTAATGGGGATGACTGAGGTGTTCGCAGTGATGGTGGTGACGGTGGTCATCGTGGTAGACAGCGTGGTAAAAAGGGAATTTTTAAATGTACACAATGCTGGGAACAATAGGTCATTTAATTCTCTTGTCAATAAAATCGCGCGCGCACACGCACACACACGCGCGCGCACACGCACACGCACACACGCACACACACACAATCAGCATCACGTAACAACCATCAGGTGTAACCAGATCATTCATATTTTCAATTATTCAGTGGGAAGCACTAAACCCGTAAGGGGGTCATCTAGCGCCTGTGGAATGGAAGACAAACAAGTTTGATTGAAAGGGAGCATAGCTTCAGTTCCCTGGATGAAAAACCCTTAAGCATAAAGCATTTTAAAGTTCCACAGACGGGCAGGAGTGTCTAAAAGTGAATACAGATAAAGTATCTCCCGCAGCCTCCCTCTCTCTACACAGTTTCTCAAGACACAACATATGAATGGAGGAACACTGCCTTGTATGGGCCAGTAGGCCTGCTGCAGTGTTACTCTATTCTTATGTTCAGTCTCTCTTAGAGTCGTCGTCTCACAAAGACGGCTCACGTGGAAAGATAACAGGCAATTAAGCATGTGGTGTGGAGCTCTGTGTTGCTGGTGTGTAGGGCCCACCAGTCCAGCTACTTGTCAAGGACAAGTGAAACTGGCAACGGGCTATGTACTCACCTAATTCACCTAATTGTGGTTGCAGGGGTGAGCCTCAGCTCCTGGCCCCGCCTCTTCACTGATCGCTACTAGGTCCTCTCCCTCTCTGCTTCCTGAGCTTTGTCATACCTCTTCTTAAAACTATGTATGGTTCCTGCCTCCACTACTTCACTTGCTAGGCTATTCCACTTCCTGACGACTCTATGACTGAAGAAATACTTCTTGACGTCCCTGTGACTCGTCTGACTCTTCAGCTTCCAGTTGTGACCCCTTGTTTCTGTGTCCCCTCTCTGGAACATCCTATCTCTGTCCACCTTGTCTATTCCTCCCAGTATCTTGTATGTCGTTATTATGTCTCCCCTGACCTTTCTGTCCTCCAGTGTCGTCAGGCCAATTTCCCTCAACCTTTCCTCGTACGACATTCCCCTGAGCTCTGGGACTAGCCTTGTTGCAAACCTTTGTACTTTCTCTAACTTCTTGACGTGCTTGACCAGGTGTGGGTTCCAGACTGGTGCTGCATACTCCAGTATGGGCCTAACATACACAGTGTACAGTGTCTTGAACGATTCCTTATTAAGGTATCGGAGCGCTATTCTCAGGTTTGCCAGGCGCCCGTATGCTGCAGCAGTTATTTGGTTGATGTGTGCCTCCGGTGACATGCTTGGTGTTATGGTCACCCCAAGGTCTTTCTCCCTGAATGAGGTCTGTAGTCTTTGTCCACCTAGCCTATACTCTGTCTGCGGTCTTCTTTGCCCCTCCCCAATCTTCATGACTTTGCATTTGGCAGGGTTGAATTCGAGAAGCCAGTTTCTGGACCACATGTCCAGCCTGTCCAGGTCTCTTTGCAGTCCTGCCTCATCCTCATCCGATTTAATTCTTCTCATCAGCTTCACATCATCTGCGAATAGGGACACTTCAGAGTCTATTCCTTCCATCATGTCGTTCGCATATATCAAAAATAGCACTGGTCCTAGAACTGACCCCTGTGGGACCCCGCTCGTCACAGGCGCCCACTGTGATACCTCTTCACGTACCATGACTCATTGTTGTTGTTGTTGTTGTTGTTGTTGTTGTTGTTGTGTGTGTGTGTGTGTGTGTGTGTGTGTATACTCACCTATATGTGGTTACAGAGGTCGACTCACGGCTCCTGGACCCGCAGGAGACAGGTATGCTATGCTATACTAAGTGACCGGTGCAGCAGCACCCTTCGCTTCAACATGCACTCCATGCACGGGGGACCCTGGTATGTCCAAGGGGACCCTAAAATGTCCCATGAACCCTGACATGCCCTGGGCATCAACACTAACCCCCACGTCCTTTTGTCATGGTGGTATACAGACTAAACACTCATGTGAAGTGTGTGGTGTTGCTGTGGGCGGGGATGCAGATCCTGGCTATGACCGCCTCCCCAGCTGCCATGTTTATGTGGTAGCAGTTGTGGCGGACTGGGAAGGGGAGGCATATGGTGAGAGAGAGAGAGAGAGGGGGGAATGGAGGAAAGGAAGGATAGAGAAAGAACAGGAAAAGAAAGAATGACAACTAGGAGGGGAAATGGTGGGGTGGACCAACTAGAAGAGATGTAACACTGAAGAGAATTAAAGGAGTACAAATGAGAGGGAAGGGGAAAGGAAAATTGAGACGAGAAGCTGTAAGGAAGAGGGAGGAGCAAAATTTCATTGCGAGAAACAACTAGATATTCTTGAAGGTTTGGCTACTCAGCAATTTTGATATTTGTTGTTCTTGACTCTTCCTCTTCCTCCTGCTTACGCCTTTTCACTTTTCGTCCCCAGTTTTATCTTTTTCCGTTTATTTCCTCTTTTTAATATACATTCACTTACCCAAAAATTCCATACATAAAATCAACTCAAAATAAATCACAAAAATGCAAATATGTCTCTTAATAAAAGTCGGATAACAAAAGTCTCCTGATGCTTGCAGGAGACAGATCACTTCCACATTGACTGCATAAAAAAAAAACTGCTACGAATGAGTTTGAATGAATTCAGCGAGGGTGCATTACTGGGTAATTTGGTGAGGCGGCAGCCTAGTTGGGTGTCCAGACGAGACCTGCATATTGCCAGCTGGTTCTATATTGCAAGATTGGCTGTAACAAAAGATGTGTGTGTGTGTGTGTGTGTGTGTGTGTGTGTGTGTTTGTGTGTGTGTGTGTGTGGTGTGTGCGTGTGTGTGTGTGTGTGTGTGTGTGTGTGTGTGTGTGTGTGTGTGTGTGTGTGTGTGTGTGTGTGTGTGTGTGTGTGTGTGTGTGTGTGTGTGTGTGTGTGGTGTGTGTGTGTGTCTGTCTGTGTGTGTGTCTGTCTGTGTGTGTGTGTGTCTGTCTGTGTCTGTCTGTCTGTCTGTCTGTCTGTCTGTCTGTCTGTCTTTCCCGCATTTACATGACGGAGGATGGAGCCTTCACCAATCTGAACGTTGAATAACCCACGGGTTTACTGCTTCACATAAAGAAACTTGAATAAAATAACCAGAATACTTTATTATGGTGAGATCATTGACCTGAAAAAAATTTGCTGCGTTCGAACGCAACTTATCTGACTAGGAATGTTTCTTTTAGTATTGTTCTTCACTGAAGTATTTCGGCAAACACACTTTCACGGACACGTGAATACAAATTTTTCAATTATATGGATGAGGTACATAAGCCACATTAGATATAAAAACACAAAAAAAATACGTACGAAGTTTGATCGAGGCTCTAAGAGGCAAGGCTAATACTAGGTTTTCAATCCTCCTCGCGTGACTTAACACATCACATCGACTAGTGTTATTATATACTGCAAACACACACACACACACACACACACACACACACACACACACACACACACAGTTACGTTGTGTGTATGGAAATACCAAAGCATCAACACAAGAAACCAGAGAACTGACCACGGGCCAATACAACAATCCTCGAGCAGAAACTGAATGACCCGAGGAAGAAATGTGGTTGTCCAGGCTGCCTTGTGACCTCTCACACATGCCTCAAGTTAATATACACGATGCGAGTTTATTTTAATTCTTACCTCAGGAATTAACACTACAAAGTGACACCCTACCCAGACTAACCTATTTGCCTGAGATGTCTACTGGATACCTTCCAAAGCTTCAGCTTGTAATAGGAAGAAATTACGTTGCAATTTTAACGTAGTTGGTCTTTATTCCTTTTCACAGGCTTGAGTACTGACGAGAACCAGCAAACAAAATGATAAATGAGTTTGAAAAATGGACATTAGAGGGAACTACACAGCCTAATTGCAAAAGATTCATTTTTTATGGACATACGGACGTGTTGAAAATTTCAAATCGTTTTATTTCGAGTTCTCGCCTAGAAACCAAACAAAAATAAAATGAAACAGAAAAATTATAAATATGACATCCATAAGGGAATAGCTTGTAATAATAAATACTACAACTACAAAAATAATACACTATTACAAATAATAATAATAACTAATGTTACAACATATGTACAAAGAATCAGTACAAGATATTTACAGGTCTTATTTTCATGTAATTCTGGATAAGCTATAACACCAGCGGGTTATGAAATGTGCTACTGTGGTCAATACTCTTCACACTTAAATACCAGTGTTAATGACTATTGTTAATTAGCAGTGTTTAAGGTAATGAAAGGTAATAAATATTCGTTCGTGTTGTCTGTGGGGAGTAGTTAGTAGTTTGCTGCGGAGTTTTTTTGTTCGCGCGCGTGCGTGTGTGTGTACTCACCTATTTGTGGTTGCAGGGGTCGAGTCATAGCTCCTGGCCCCGCCTCTTCACTGATTGCTACTAGGTCCTCTCTCTCCCTGCTCCATGAGCTTTATCATACCTCGCCTTAAAACTATGTATGGTTCCCGCCTCCACTACTTCACTTTCTAGGCTATTCCACGGCTTGACTACTCTATGACTGAAGAAATACGTACTTCCTAACATCCCTTTGATTCATCTGAGTCTTCAACTTCCAATTGTGACCTCTTGTGTCTGTGTCCCATCTCTGGAACATCCCGTCTTTGTCCACCTCGTCTATTCCGCGCAGTATTTTATATGTCGTTATCATGTCTCCCCTGACCCTCCTGGCCTCCAGTGTCGTCAGGCCGATTTCCCTCAACCTTTCTTCGTAGGACAATCCCCGTAGCTCTGGGACTAGTCTTGTTGCAAACCTTTGCACTTTCTCTAATTTCTTGACGTGCTTGACTAGGTGTGGATTCCAAACTGGTGCTGCATACTCCAGTATGGGCCTGACGTAAATGGTATACAGAGTCTTAAACGAATCCTTACTGAGGTATCGGAACGCTATCCGTAGGTTTGCCAGGCGCCCGTATGCTGCAGCAGTTATCTGATTGATGTGTGCCTCAGGAGATATGCTCGGTGTTATACTCACCCCCAGATCTTTTTCCTTGAGTGAGGTTTGCAGACTTTGTGTGTATGTGTATGTGTGTGTATTTGTTTTAGGAAGGGTTGGTGAGTGGATGGAATTCTTATGTGAAGGGAAGACAGATGTTGTCAGCCAGCAAGAGAGGGACTTCGTGTACTCATCTATACGTGGCTGCAGGGTCAAGTCTTAGCCCCTGGCCCTGCCTCCCTTCTATCCCGGAGGGCCCTTTCGTACCTGCTTTTGAAACAATTTATGAGACCTGCCTCTATCACATGCTCTTGAATTCATGGATTTAATCGTAATCCATAACATAATAACGCTGGTTTACACTTAGCAAAGTTCACAGTTATGTCTACATTAGCTTTTGATCCTGATGCATCCTCCTAGACATGTCAAAGTATTTTATCCAGTGATATATTACCAACCATTCTGGATAAATACCCTGACCTTGCCTGCTGTAAATACCCCATAACCACTTAAATTGCTTTAAATTCAAGAGCTTGCCAAAGTATAAGGTAATATAAATAATTCAAAACCATATATAAGCTACACTTTAATTTTTTTGTGATTTAATTCATATCTGCATAAATAGTTCATTACGACTGTAACCGGAAATAAACATGTAAATAGTTCATTACCACTGACATGCTTAGCTCTCAAAACTTTAGGGTTCAATCTCTGGACCCATTATGTACCCCGGAAATCTTTTGACTACCGCCCACAGTATGGGTATGAGGTGCATGATTAAGATATTAGACTAACGTCACCGCGTCCTCGTCGACGTCATCCAAATTATCCAATTCCCGCAGCTCAAACAGTCCTGTCAGCCCTATCAATTACTCTGAATATTTTGTATATTATCGTGTCTTCCCCGTTCTTCTCTCCTCAAATGTCCTTAAGCTTTGGTTCCGTTAGCCTCTCCTCGTAGCTTTTAACCCTTAGCTCTAGCACTAGTCTCGTTGCATACTTCTGCACTTTCTTCAGTTTAAGTTTTTTTTCAGGTGGGTTACATGCTAGTGCAGCATACTCCAAGATGAGCCTCATGTACGTTATAAAGGGCTGTGAATGACTGTCGAGATCCCTTGAGGCTACTCTTAGATTTGCCGGAAGAATATTGGCTATAGAGGTTATTCGACTGATGTTAAGTCTCTGGCGATATACCACCAGGCACTATGCTCACCTATTAGGTCTTTATGAGTTTTGCATACTCTGTCCCGAGTTTATATTCCATGTCCGGTCTTTTGGCCCCTTCCCTAACCTTGGATTTGCTTGGGTTGAATTCACGCAACCACTTATGAGACCAATCATAAAGTTTCCTTCAGATCAATTTGCAACCTTTCTCTGTCCTACTCTGCATTTTCATTAGTTTCACATAGGCAAACTGGGATGCATTCGACCCAGTCCCATTTGCTAAGTCATTCACAAACCAAAAATAGCACTGGTCCTAATGAGAATGAGCAACAGTAACAGTCGGTACCCCGACTGTTACTATTGCTCATTCTGTCGTCTTTTCCTGGACAATCACTCATTACTTCCTTCCCCGGAATACGTTCCCTGTTATTTCTATCCCTCACTTTTTTTTTTGTCCAGGTCTCTCGTGAGGTACGTATCTCAGTACAGTAAGAAAACGCAGTCCACCTATCCCTCTCTCTCCTGTCTCACATCTGTTACGTTCTCATAGAATTCTAACAGACTGATACAATATTTGCCATCCCTAAACCCATAGTGATTATTCATAAAACCACTTCTCTCCGTGTGTGTGTGTGTGTGTGTGTGTGTGTGTGTGTGTGTGTGTGTGTGTGTGTGTGTTGTGTGTGTGTGTGTGTGTGTGTGTGTGTGTGTGTATAAAGTTCCTACTCAAATTTCCTTCACACGAGACAAAACATAAAATATTACTAATGCCTATTTGAACCTGCATTTGTATCCCAAAACTCGCACCATGTGCACAAAATCGCCACCCTAAAAACATTCTTACATTAAATTTCTTGAAAAAGAAAAAATTTACACAGCAGTGAGTCTGCCATTATTCAAATTGATAGTGGTGACATGCTGCAACTGTGGCACCTCCCCCCCCCCCTTCCCTATCATCCGCGTAAATATGGGGCTTTTATTCTTTTCAAACAGGTTTCAAGGCAGACAATGGAGGCACTCAATAGCCATCACATGCTGTTGTGATTATTTTTCAACACGTTCCAAAGGCACATGATGTGTTTTTTCTATCTCTTAAATGCGTTGTTACTATCTCTCACTCTTTGTTGGGAGCGCTGTAGTATTGTTTCTGTATTTTCCATCATAACACTGTGCAATAACCTTTGCCCAAAAGTAATGCCATTATCATTAAAAGTATCATAATGGGACAAAATAATAATTGGCTTTGTAAACGATGAGTTGAAGTGCGAAATAACGAACTTGAAAGGTACTTCCCCCACTAGCAACACTGATGGGTTGAACTGATGTTGATGAGAAGCAGAGAGTGAATGTGTATATAGTATTATGGTGAGCAGGCAGCAGACATCGTGGTGATAGTGTTATTATGGTGAGCAGGCACCAGACATCGTGGTGATAGTGTTATTATGGTGAGCAGGCAGCAGACATCGTGGTGATAGTGTTATTATGGTGAGCAGGCAGCAGACATCGTGGATGATAGTGTTAATTATGGTGAGCAGGCACCAGACATCGTGGTGATAGTGTTATTATGGTGAGCAGGCACCAGACATCGTGGTGATAGTGTTATTATGGTGAGCAGGCAGCAGACATCGTGGTGATAATGTTATTATGGTGAGCAGGCACCAGACATCGTGGTGATAGTGTTATTATGGTGAGCAGGCAGCAGACATCGTGGTGATAGTGTTATTATGGTGAGCAGGCAGCAGACATCGTGGTGATAGTGTTATTATGGTGAGCAGGCAGCAGACATCGTGGTGATAGTGTTGTTATGGTGAGCAGGTAGCAAACATCGTGGTGATAGGGTTATCGTGGTGACCAGGCAACAGATATCTCAGTCACAAGCAACTGGTATTCCTGGTCAGCCCGCCATAATCGAGCGAGGATGAGAAATGTTGGTAGGTAGAGGGTATTGTGTGTACTCACCTATTTGTAGTAGCAGGGTTCGATTCATAGCTCCTGACCCTGCCTCTTCACTGATCGCTACTAGGTCACACTCTCCCTGCTCCATGAGATTCATCAAACTTCGTCTTAAAATTATGTATGGTTCCTGCCTCCACTACGTTACTTTCCAGATTATTCCATTTCCTGACAACTCTATAACTGAAGAAATACTTCTTAACACCCTTTTAACTCATCTGAGTCTTCAACTTCCAATTGCGACCCCACGTTTCTTTGTCCCATCTCTGGAACATCTTGTCTTTGTCCACCTTGTCAATTCATCGCAGTATTTTATATGTCGTTATCATGTCACCCCTAACCCTCCTGTCATCCAGTGTCGTCAGGCCGATTTCCCTTAACCTCTCCTCGTAGGACATACCCCTTAGCTCTGGGACCAGTCTTGTTGCAAACCTCTGCACTTTCTCTAGTTTCTTTACGTGCTTGGCTAGGTGTGGGTTCCAAACTGGTGCCGCATACTCCAATATGGGCCTAACGTACACGGTGTACAGGGTCCTGAACGATTCCTTAAGATGTCGGAATGCTGTTCTGAGGTTTGCTAGGCGCCTATATGCTGCAGCAGTTATTTGGTTGAAGTGCGCTTCAGGAGATGTGCCTGGTGTTATACTCACCCCAAGATCTTTTTCCTTGAGTGAGGTTTGTAGTCTCTGGCCCTCTAGACTGTACTCCGTCTGCGATCTTCTTTGCCGTGTGTGTGTGTGTGTGTGTACTCACCTATTTGTGGTTGCAGGGGTCGAGTCCTAGCTCCTGGCCCCGCCTCTTCACCGGTTGCTACTAGGCCCTCTCTCTCCCCGCTCCATGAGCTTTATCAAACCTCGTCTTAAAACTGTGTATGGTTCCTGCCTCCACTACGTCATTTTCTAGGCTATTCCACTGCCTTACAACTCTATGACTGAAGAAATACTTCCTACTATCTCTCTGACTCATTTGTGTCTTCAACTTCCAATTGTGGCCTCTTGTTTCTGTGTCCCCTCCCTGGAACATCCTGTCCTTGTCCACCTTGTCTATTCCACGCAGTATTTTATATGTCGTTATCATGTCTCCCCTGACCCTCCTGTCCTCCAGTGTCGTCAGGCCGATTTCCCTTAATCTTTCTTCATAGGACATTCCCCTTAGCTCTGGAACTAACCTTGTCGCAAACCTTTGTACTTTCTCTAGTTTCTTGACGTGCTTTATCAAGTGCGGGTTCCAAACAGGTGCTGCATACTCCAGTATGGGCCTGACATACACGGTGTACAGTGTCTTGAATGATTCCTTACTAAGGTATCGGAATGCTGTTCTCAGGTTTGCCAGGCGCCCATATGCTGCAGCAGTTATCTGATTGATGTGTGCTTCCGGAGACATGCTCGGTGTTATACTCACCCCAAGATCTTTCTCCTTGAGTGAGGTTTGCAGTCTTTGGCCACCTAGCCTATACTCTGTCTGTGGTCTTCTGTGCCCTTCCCCTATCTTCATGACTTTGCATTTGGCAGGATTAAATTCGAGAAGCCATTTGCTGGACCAGGTGTCCAGTCTGTCCAGGTCTCTTTGAAGTCCTGCCTGGTCCTCATCAGATTTAATTCTCCTCATTAACTTCACATCATCTGCAAACAGGGACACTTCTGAGTCTAACCCTTCTGTCATGTCGTTCACATATACCAACAATAGCACTGGTCCTAGGACCGACCCCTGTGGGACCCCGCTCGTCACAGGCGCCCACTGTGATACATCATTACGTACCATGACTCGTTGTTGCCTCCCTGTCAGGTATTCTCTGATCCATTGCAGTGCCCTTCCTGTTATATGTGTGTGTGTGTGTGTGTGTGTGTGTGTGTGTGTGTGGTGTGTGTGTGTGTGTGTGTACGTACTCACCTATTTGTGGTTGCAGGGGTCGAGTCTTAGCTCCTGGCCCCACCTCTTCACTGGCTGCTACTAGGTCCTCTCTCTCCCTGCTTCATGAACTTTATCAAACCTCGTCTTAAAACTATGTATGGTTCCCGCCTCCACTACGTCACTTTCTAGGCTATTCCACCGCCTGACAACTCTATGACTGAAGAAATACTTCCTAACATCCCTTTGACTCATCTGAGTCTTCAACTTCCAAATGTGACCTCTTGTTTCTGTGTCCCCTCCCTGGAACATTCTGTCTTTGTCCACCTTGACTATTCCGCGCAGTATTTTATATATCGTTATCATGTTTCCCCTGACCCTCCTGTCCTCCAGTGACGTCACGCCGGTTTCCCTTAACCTTTCTTCATAGGACATTCCCCTAAGCTCTGGAACTAACCTTGTCGCAAACCTTTGCACTTTCTCTAATTTCTTGACGTGCCTAATCAAGTGCGGGTTCCAGACAGGTGCTGCATACTCCAGTATGGGCCTGACGTACACGGTGTACAGTGTCTTGAACGATTCTTTACTAAGGTTTCGGAACGCTGTTCTCAGGTTTGCCAGGCGCCCATATGCTGCAGCAGTTATCTGGTTGATGTGTGCTTCCGGAGACATGCTCGGTGTTATACTCACCCCAAGATCTTTTTCCTTGAGCGAGGTTTGCAGTCTTTGGCCACCTAGCCTATACTCCGTCTGCGGTCTTCTGCGCCCTTCCCCGATCTTCATGACTTTGCATTTGGCGGAGTTAAATTCGAGAAGCCAGTTGCTGGACCAGGTGTCCAGTCTGTCCAGGTCTCTTTGAAGTCCTGCCTGATCCTCATCTGATTTAATTCTCCTCATTAACTTCACATCATCTGCGAACAGGGACGCTTCTGAGTCTAACCCTTCCATCATGTCGTTCACATATACCAAAAATAGCACTGGTCCTAGGACCGACCCCTGTGGGACCCCGCTCGTCACAGGTGCCCACTGTGATACATCATTACGTACCATGACTCGTTGTTGCCTCCCTGTCAGGTATTCTCTGATCCATTGCAGTGCCCTTCCTGTTATATGCGCCTGATGCTCTAGCTTCTGCACTAATCTCTTGTGATGAACTGTGTCAAAGGCCTTCTTGCAGTCCAAGAAGATGCAATCAACCCACCCCTCTCTCTCGTGTCTTCTGTTATTTTATCATAAAACTCCAGAAGGTTTGTGACACAGGATTTGCCTTCCGTGAATCCGTGCTGGTTGGCATTTATACTCTTGTTCCGTTCCAGGTGCTCCACCACTCTCCTCCTGATGATTTTCTCCTGCATACTATACACGTCAATGACACAGGTCTATAGTTTAGTGCCTCTTTTCTGTCTCCTTTTTTAAAAATGGGAACTACATTTGCCGTCTTCCATACGTCAGGTAGTTGCCCAGTTTCCAGGGACGTGTTGAAGATTGTGGTAAGTGGCACGCACAACATATCTGCTCCCTCTCTAAGGACCCACGGGGAGATGTTGTCCGGTCCCATTGCCTTTGAGGTATCGATGTCCCTTAGCAGTTTCTTCACCTCCTCCTCATCTGTATGTATGTCGTCCAACACTTGTTGGTGTATTCCTTGCTGGTGTCCCCATCTGATCTGACCCCCCAGAGTCCTTCCTATCTCTACTGTAAATACTTCCTTAAATCTCGTGTTGAGCTCCTCACATACCTCTTGATCGTTTCTCGTGAGTTCTCCACCTTCTTTCCTCAGCCTTATCACCTGGTCCTTGACTGTTGTCTTCCTCCTAATGTGGCTATACAGCAGTTTCGGGTCAGATTTGACTTTCGATGCTATGTCGTTTTCATACTGTCGCTGGGCCTCCCTCCTTATCTGTGCATACTCGTTTCTGGCTCTTCTATTAATCTCCTTGTTTTCCTGGGTCCTATGCCTCCTGTACCTTTTCCATTCTCTGTTGCACTTAGTTTTTGCCTCCCTACACCTTCGGGTAAACCAAGGACTCGTTTTGGTCTTCCTATTATTTCTGTTTCCCTTGGGAACAAACCTTTCCTCTGCCTCCTTGCACTTTGTTGCCACATATTCCATCCGTGTGTGAGTGTGTGTGTACTCACCTAATTGTACTCACCTAATTGTGGTTGCAGGGGTCGAGACTCAGCTCCTGGCCCCGCCTCTTCACTGATCGCTACTGGATCCTCTCTCTCTCTGCTTCCTGAGCTTTGTCATACCTCTTCTTAAAACTATGTATGCTTCCTGCCTCCACTACTTCACTTGCTAGGCTATTCCACTTGCTGACAACTCTATGACTGAAGAAATACTTCCTAACGTCCCTGTGACTCGTCTGAGTCTTCAGCTTCCAGTTGTGACCCCTTGTCCCTGTGTCCCCTCTCTGGAACATCCTATCTCTGTCCACCTTGTCTATTCCCCGCAGTATCTTGTATGTCGTTATCATGTCTCCCCTGACCCTTCTGTCCTCCAGTGTCGTCAGTCCGATTTCCTTAACCTTTTCTCGTACGACATTCCCTTGAGCTCTGGGACTAGCCTTGTTGCAAACCTTTGTACTTTCTCTAACTTCTTGACGTGCTTGACCAGGTGTGGGTTCCAGACTGGTGCTGCATACTCCAGTATGGGCCTAACATACACAGTGTACAGTGTCTTGAACGATTCCTTATTAAGGTATCGGAACGCTATTCTCAGGTTTGCCAGGCGCCCGTATGCTGCAGCAGTTATTTGGTTGATGTGTGCCTCCGGTGATGTGCTCGGTGTTATGGTCACCCCAAGGTCTTTCTCCCTGAGTGAGGTCTGTAGTCTTTGTCCACCTAGCCTATACTCTGTCTGCGGTCTTCTTTACCCCTCCCCAATCTTCATGACTTTGCATTTGGCTGGATTGAATTCGAGAAGCCAGTTGCTGGACCACATGTCCAGCCTGTCCAGGTCTCTTTGCAGTCCTGCCTCATTTCCCCGTCCGATTTAATTCTTCTCATCAACTTCACGTCATCTGCGAACAGGGACACTTCAGAGTCTATTCCTTCCATCTGTCGTTTTACATAATCAAAAATAGCACTGGTCCTAGAACTGACCCCTGTGGGACCCCGCTCGTAATAGGCGCCCACTGTGATACCTCTTCACGTACCATGACTCGTTGCTGCCTCCCTGTCAGGTATTCCCTTATCCATTGCAGTGCCCTCCCTTTTACGTGCGCCTGATCCTCCAGCTTCTGCACTAATCTCTTGTGGGGAACTGTGTCAAAGGCCTTCCTGCAGTCTAGGAAAACGCAATCTACCCCCCCCTCTCTCTCGTGTCTTACTTCTGTTACCTTGTCATAAAACTCCAGGAGGTTTGTGATACAAGATTTGCCTTCCATGAACCCATGCTGGTTTTCATTTATAATCTTGTTCCTTTCCAGGTGTTCGACCACTCTCCTCCTGATAATCTTCTCCATGACTTTGCACACAATACATGTCAGAGACACAGGTCTGTAGTTTAGTGCCTCGTTTCTGTTTCCTTTCTTAAATATGGGGACTACATTAGCTGTCTTCCATTTCTCAGGTAGTTGCCCAGTTTCAAGGGATGTGTTGAAGATTGTGGTTAGAGGCACGCACAGCATCTCTGCTCCTTCTCTAAGGACCCATGGGGAGATGTTGTCCGGTCCCATCGCCTTTGAGGTGTCAAGGTCACTTAAGAGCTTCTTCACCTCCTCCTCAGTTGTTCGTATGTCATCCAACACTTGTTGGTATATTCCCTCTTGATGTTCCCTTCTGTGCTGTCTTCCCACAGCCCTTCCTGTCTCTACTTTAAAAACTTCCTTAAATCTCCTGTTTAGCTCCTCACATACCTCCTGATCATTTCTTGTGAGTTCTCCACCTTCTGTCCTTAATCTGATCACCTGGTCTTTGACTGTTGTCTTCCTCCTGATGTGGCTATACAACAGTTTCGGGTCAGTCTTGATTCTCGATGCTATGTCATTTTCATACTGTCGCTGGGCCTCCCTCCTTACCTGTGCGTACTCATTCCTGGCTCTGCGACTGATCTCCCTATTTTCGTGTGTTCTCTGCCTTCTGTACCTTTTCCATTCTCTATTGCATTTTGTTTTTGCCTCCTTACACCGTCGGGTAAACCAGGGGCTCGTTCTGGTCTTCCCGTTGTTACTGTTGCCCTTGGGAATAAACCTTTCCACTGCCTCCTTGCATTTTGTTGTTACATATTCCATCATTTCATTTACTGGCTTTCCTGCCAGTTCTCTGTCCCACTGGACCTCCCGCAGGAAGTTCTTCAACCCTATGTAGTCCCCTCTTTTATAGTCAGGCTTTTCCCATTCAACTCCTGTTATTCTCTCCACTTGCAGCTCTACTATGTATTCAAAGCACAGAACCACGTGGTCGCTAGCTCCTAGGGGACTCTCATACTTGATGTCCTCAATATCTGAGCTGCCCAGGGTGAACACAAGGTCCAATCTTGCTGGTTCATCCTCCCCTCTCACTCTGGTAGTGTCCTTAACATGTTGGTGCATGAGGTTTTCCAGCACCACGTCCAACATCCTGGCTCTCCATGTTTCGGGACCCCCATGTGGCTCCAGGTTTTCCCAGTCAATCTCCCTGTGGTTGAAATCCCCCATAACCAGCAACTTTGCTCTGCTGGAGTGAGCTCTTCTTGCCACCTCAGCAAGTGTGTCCACCATTGCTCTGTTGCTCTCTTCATATTCCTCTCTTGGCCTCCTGCAGTTCTGTGGTGGATTATACATCACTGCAATGACCACTTTGTGTTCCCCAGACTGAAGTGTACCTGCTATGTAGCTCTTTCTCCCGTCTCATCTATTCCTTCCATTTTCTCGAATTTCCATCTGTTTTTTACGAGCAGAGTGTGTGTGTGTGTGTGCGTGTTGTGTGTGTGTGTGTGTGTGTGTGTGTGTGTGTGTGTGTGTGTGTGTGTGTGTGTGTGTGTGTGTCAGTTTAAAAAGTTACTTTCTCGTTAACTTTATTCATGAAGCTTGTCCTTTTTCAAGCTAAACACTTAATGATTTTCTTTGTCTATTGACATTCAGTACATCGGAACATGTCAATATATATATATAATATATATATATATATATATATATATATATATATATATATATATATATATAATAAAGACAAAATACATTGACAAAACATTCACAAAGATACAATAGAAAAAAAAACAACATAGATAACTCAGAGCTACATCTCGAATACTTCGTCCAGCTCCCCGGCGGTGGGCCGCGTGCCCAGAATGCTGCAGGCATTTCCTCTCTGGATCGTAACACTGAGTCTCTGAAAGAGGAAGCTGGTCGCCCTGTGGTCCTTGGTTTCTATGATGAGCTTTTCACCCAGCTCTTTGAGGAACTTTAAAGCACACTTGCCCCATGCTCCAAGGGTCTCCGACCCTATTGGGATGAGGTTACAGCAATGGGTAAGGTCTTCATATTTGCGGATCTTCTGGGTCTCCCTGTGGCTGGCAGCTCCACCTCCTTCCACTACGGAGTATGGCAAGTAGGTATCTGCCAATGTGGCGGCACAGGTGTAGTCCCAGGCAATCTGCTTTCCATCCTTTCAAGGTAGCATAGTGGCTCCATCAGGACGCTTTTTGACTTCCGTCAGACCTCTGCACTTGATATATATATATATATATATATATATATATATATATATATATATATATATATATATATATATATATATCGTGCCCGAATAGACAGAACTTGCCATCTTGGCTTAAATAGCAACGCTCATCTTGCCATATAGGACAAGTGAAAATTTGTGTATGCAATAATTTCGCCAAAATCATCCTAAAGCTAACGAAAAAAATATATTTCACTGTGTTTGTTTAGTATTAAATTACTGTAAACAAATCTAAAATATATTTAGTTGGGTTAGGCAAAAATAAATTGTTCTTGTTATAATAAGGTTAGGTAAGTTTTCTAAGATTCTTTTGGTGCAAAATTAAAAATTTTTACATTAACATTAATGAAAAAAATATATCTTTAAACTTATAAGAGAAAATTTTAGAAAGAACTTAATTTTAAATGAGTTCTTGCTAATTGACCAGTTTTACATATTCGGCACGACATATATATATATATATATATATATATATATATATATATATATATATATATATATATATATATATATATATAAAATTCTCTTATTTTTTGTCTTAGTACGCTTCGATTTTATTTTTTTGCAATGCCCTGACACTTTCGCATTATTATTATAATAAAAAAGAAGCGCTAAACCACAAGGGTTAATGACAATTTCGCAAATTTTCGGAATTTTCGACACAGCAAAATTATATAATGTACATTATTACTGTGCTGCCACGCTGTTGTTTATGATGGTTCCAGAGTGGAACAAACCCAGGCTATTTTTACTCTGTCTTGTTACATCACATAGGGCGGCCCGTGGCCTGGTAGACAAAGCTCTCGTTTCATACGCTTAGGGTCCGTGGTTCAATCCCCACAAAGGGTGTAAACATTGGGCGTGTTTCCTTACACAGGTTGTCCATGTTCACCCATAAGTAAAATGGGAACCTGAGTTTTAGTCGACTGTTGTGGGTCACATCCTGGGGACAAAATTGACCTAATTTGTCCGAAATGCTCTGCATAACAAGTAGCTTTTTATATAGTAGTATGTGACTGATGTCAGCTAGGACTGTATGCCTCGTACATGTGCTTGTAGAAATAAAGATTATTATAGCATGGTTTTTCCTATATAGTGCCGAAATGTGTCAGCGTGAGCTGAAGAGACTTCAGCAGTGCCAGCCTGAGATGGAAGACTTCAGCAGTGCCAGCCTGAGCTGTGAGACTTCAGCAGTGCCAGCCTGAGATGGAAGACTTCAGGAGTGCCAGCCTGAGCTGGAAGACTTAAGTAGGATAATGAGGATATCGTCAAATATTCCGTTAAAGGTTTATCATCAGCTATGGCAGCTTCAAGTGTTCCCTCAGAGCAGAACAAGATGACATGTTCTTCCACTACAGTAGGTATACTGAACATGTTGCCGAAAGTACATCTCATAATAAATAACTTTAGATGTCTCCTTCAATGTTTTCTTGGTCTCCGAGAGATAGAAAAGACGCCTAAGATACCTCCGTCACTGGAAAGTTTATTAACCAGTAATAGATTTTACCGGCTGACTCATGATCCACGATCCTGGTTTTATCCTCTTCATTACTGAGCTTGCCATCGAGAGAATAACTAATCAGTGAAGAATGCACACATACACAACTCACTTGCCCTCTCAGATCAAACTGAACATTCATGTCACAGTAAGTATCACCCATATCCACCGGCGCGCACGCACGCACGCACGCACGCACGCACGCACGCACGCGCACGCACGCACACGCGCACACACACACACACACACAGTGAAGAGGCGGGGGCAGGAGCTATGACACGATCCCTACAACCACAATTAGGCGTGTACAATTAGATGAGTACACACATCCACACACACTTTAGTATTTCTTCAGTCACGGAGTTGTCAGGAAGTAGAACACTCTGGAGAATAATGTAGTGTGGACAGGATCCATACATAGCTTTAAGAAGAGGTACGATAAATCTCTTGGAGTAGAGAGAGAGAGAGAGAGTGGACCTAGTAGCGACCAGTAAAGTGGCGGGGCTAGGAGCTGTGACGCGACCCCTGCAACCACGAACAGGTGAGTACAATTAGGTGAGTACAGACACACACAACACTATGGTATTACACATAACTGAACATGTGGTGGTTCCAGGTGTCGAGTATCGTGTTGCAGTGTAATCACAGTGCAGGCCACACTAACATGTGTATTTCGAATATGCATTGAATTTCTTTCCGTGTAGGGCAATAATTGGACTGAAGGGGCAGGCGCAGGCCTCACTTCTTTTCGAATTAGAGGAAATTTTTGTTAGTCTTTTTATATACATGTTGACAATATTAGGTGATAAGACGTATGAATTTCAAAATAGGCTAATTATCATATGGTACATACAGTACTGCATAGCACACACTATATATACATACATTATATATATTATATAATATAAAAGCTATGTTTCCCTGTCATATTTCATCACAGGATGGAGTACATACATAGTGTTGAAATGTGTCAGAGTTGGTAGACTTCAGTAGGGCAATGAGGATTTCGTCAAGTATTCCATTAAAGGTTCATCAGCCACGCCACAGCTTCAAAGGAACCAGCTGCAGGTTCCTAGTTGGGGGTTTCGTACATGGATGGGTTTCTACCCGGGGATGTGCTTAACTGGGGGAGCCCTAGCTGGGGAGGGTTTCTTAGCTGGGAAGGAGAGGGGAAGGCAGGTTAGCGTGCATGGCAGTCATGACGACCATGTCCCAGCGGTGACCGTAGCGTGTTGTAGAGACATGAATATACCTGCATGATTCCTCCTTGTGAGGCACGCGCTCACGTACACACAGAAAGACGCACGTACACACAAACATGAGCTATGACTCGACCACTGCAACCACAATTAGGTGAGTAAACACACACACACACACACACACACACACACACACACACACACACACACACACACACACACACACACACACACAGTAGCTAATTAAAGAAAAGATTGATTAAAACTCTCAAAATTACACAGCAAAAATATCAGTTCATTTATGTGGCAAGCATGAAATCACCTCGTCAGAGAGTCTCCAGAAGGAAGACCCACTCGCTCCATTTCTCTTCTGCATGGCGGTAAGAGAAGTCACATCCAGCTTGTACAGCGAACTCAACATCTGGTATCTGGATGATGGCACTCTGGCAGGTACGGAGGAGTCCCTGGCAGCGGACCTTCAACTGGTCAAGTCACAAACTCATCCTCGACCCCTCGAAGTGTCAAATCATCTCGATAAACGAGGAAATAATTAAAGAGGTATGAATAATCCTACCAGCAGCCTTAACTACCACCCACCCCAAGAGCATTCCACTGAGTCGTCAGAGTATCCACCAGTCCTTGAGGATAAACTGAATGACCTGAAGAGAATGGAGAAGTGACTTAGACGCCTACGATGCCCTCTACGCCTACGAAACCCTCTATCTCCTCAAGGTGAAGAGATAGAGGACACAGACTAACCTATTTCTTGAGATGTGCAACCTAATTCGACAACCCAACACTGACTGAATATGACGCACTCCTGATATCTATCTGTAGAAAGGCACAAACTGTCGCTGAAAGATCACCAATGGAATCAAGCAACACTACCATGACGTGCGACTGGGAGGTATAAGGGTGTGCAAGGAACCAAAGGTAGCATTTCCTGCATTTCAGTCTTCGTGTATTGCATCCAGTGGACTGATGAAGGAGAGGAGCAGTGGGATATCCTTGTAGACTCTTCAAGCAGACCAGCTCCTCCAGAGATCAGAAGCAGTCCCACTGGGACAGACCCATCGTGGAGAAAATCGTTCAATGCTCAACAATGCATCCGGAAAGGACAAGGCTCCTAGCGGTGAAGGCACCACATTCTGGAGATTTCCTTTGGTCGTCCCTAATTCCTCCTTGGGCACGTGCCTCGGCCCTCAGGCCAATCGAATTTGTGCAGCTCTTCGCTTAGCCGCCCCCATACACACTCAACGCGGCTGGGCGTCAGCTAATCAATTTGGTCTCCATGGTCTATCATACGTCAGAAGGGAAGTATGTCAGACACGAGGTCAATGACATCAAGCGAAGTCTCGTTACAGCCCAGCTGAACAGGAACCTCAGGTACTGAGCCCCAATGGAAGTCAGAAGCGTACAGATGCAGTCACCATGCTACCCTAGAAAGACAGTAGGCAGACTGCATGGGACTACTACTGTGCATCTATATTAACTGACACCTACCGACAATACTCTGAAGCTGAAGGGGTTAAGGCTGCCACTAGTTTCATGAAGACCCACAAGTTCAACAAATACAGTGCGCTGGCACCATGCTACAACTTCGTCCCAATGGAATCGAAGACCCCTCGGAACTTGGGGCAAGTGTGCTCTCAGAGTCCTTATAGAGTTGGGTGACAAACTCATCACGGAAACCAAGAACTCCATAACGATCAGCTTCCTTTTCTAGAAATTCAGTGTTACGATCCAGAGAGGAAATGCCTGCAGCATTCTGGTCACACGACCCACCCTCGGGGAGCTGGATATCATGCATGTTCTCCTTCCTAATGTATCTTTTTTCTTAATGTATTTTGTTTTCGAATAAAGTTCAAAAACAGTGCGCAAACATACACTGCGGGGCCAGGAGCTGAGTCTCGACCCCTGCAACCACAATTAGGTGAGTACACAAAGAACCCTGTATATCAGCTACAGCTGATGCAGCGTAAACAGACTTTAAAAATGGCGTCTGGATCAGCTGATACGTGGTAAAGATTTCGTAAATGTACAGTTTGCGTGACGACCACATCAGCTGATGGAATAGAAACATAATTACGGGTGCGTGCGTATGTGTGAGGTCGAGGTCCTGGTGGTGGTGGTGGTGGTCGTCCTTCTCGTCGTCTTCGTCATCGTCCTCGTCGTCATCGTCCTCGTCTTCTTCCTCCTCTTTCTCTTCCTCCTCCACAGTAACACACGGTACTACCACCAACACTCCAATAACAACTAGTTACTACACCTACCACAACAGATTCTACCGCAGCAACCCCACACTACCACCACCACCTAAAGAATGTCGTACTTGCTTGGCAAAGTGTGAGCTAAGAACAATGTAGCAGAGGACAGAACACAAGTGCCTTGCTAGATGTGAACACACAACAGTGCTGTAGACTACAGAACACAAGTGCATAGCAAAATGTGAGCACAGAACGGGAGTACTATACAAGAGAACAAAAGTGCCCTGCAAAGTATTTGTAACTCTCTCTCTCTCTCTCTCTCTCTCTCTTCTTCTCTCTCTCTCTCAACAACCATCACACACACACACACACAACACACACACACACACACACACACACACACACACACACACACACACACGGAAAAGGCAGACCCTTAATGTCCTATCCACTACGTGCCAGGATCATAACGATCAGAGAACGCGAATCCATTCTCTAGGGATGTACGGCCGCTGCTGTCACTCTGATAATACTGATCCTTTCCATCCATTCCATACCGACAGCGATTCTTTATATAAAATATATAATATATATATATATATATATATATATATATATATATATATATATATATATATATATATATATATATATATGAAGCACACCGTGTATAGTATTCATGTACCAGGTGTATAGCGTTTGTGTAGCAGGTGCTCGTGTGTGTATATATATATATGTCGTGCCGAACAGGCAGAACTTGCGATCTTGGCTTAAATAGCAACGCTCATCTTGCCATATAGGACAAGTGAAAATTTGTGTATGCAATAATTTCGCCAAAATCATTCTGAACCTAACGAAAAAAATATATTTCACTGTGTTTGTTTAGTATTAAATTACTGTAAAGAAATCTATAATAAGGTTAGGTAAGTTTTCTAAGATTCTTTTGATGCAAAATTAAAAATGTTTACATTAACATTAATGAAAAAAATATGTCTTTAAACGTATAAGAGAAAATTTCAGAAAGGACTTAATTTTAAATGAGTTCTTGCTAATTGACCAGTTTTTACATATTCGGCACGATCATATATATATATATATATATATATATATATATATATATATATATATATATATAAATACAATATATATATATATATATATATTATATAATATATATATATATATATATATATATATATATATATATATATATATAAATATATATATATATATATATACAATATATTATATAATATTTCATATAATATATATATACATATATATATATTATACATACTAATATATATATATATATATATATATATATATACAATAATATATATATAATTATATATATATTTATATATACATATATTATATATATATATATATATACATATATATATATATATATATATATATAATATATATATATATACAATATATATATATATATATATATATATATATATATATATATATATATATATATATATATATGCAACACCACACACACAACACACACACACACACACACACACACACACACACACACACACACACACACACACACACACATACACACAAAACCACATTTTGGTTTTCGTACCGTATGTACACATTACATGGATGTCTGTCCCTCGTGTGCAAATGTAACGAGCAACTAACCGAGGACGTTTTTTTTCTGACTTCTCTGGGTTAGTTTTACTGAGTATAAGTTTTCAAGTCTAACAGTTCAGCTGACAGTTAATAGTCTTCAAGTTTAGACTTCAGTCAGTTGTCTTATCAGTCCAGACTTATCAACTAAGCTGATAAGTCAAGAGTCTAGTGGTTTTGCTGAGTGTCAGTCAAGATCTACTAGTTCAACCGACGGTCAATAATCTGCTGGTTCAGCTGACTGTCAGTCAAAAGTCCACTACTATCAGATGCTGTCAATCGGCTGTCTTTTTTCTAATTTGTGGTGACTGAGCTGTGGACAAGAGACGTGTGTCAGCATAAGAGGCTGTCAGTTAGCGGTGTAGTGTATCAGTGTCAGGAGGCTGACAGTGGGCGTGAGGTAAAGGAGAGGCAAGGGATGGATCGATGGTTCATTAATAATAGATGCTGTAGCCTGATGAACCGCCCTCACACGTTTCAAGAGGACCGACTCACTCAAGCTTGATGCTGTCTGTCAGTCCCAGTGATGTGGCTGTCAGTTTATGTGGGAAGGGGAAAGGCATTCCTTAAACCACAGCTCACTAACAGGGCGGTAACAAATCTAGAGAAAAAAACGAACACTCCAAATAAAAGGCTGCAGTCAGACCAGCGAAGTCTTGTGTATCAAATCTATTAATCTTCTGTGAGAGCCACAGAAACACACAAGAGACGCTGCAACAGACGAAAGTCTCTTTGAAAAATCTTTTGATACGGTTTCCTGTAAAAGACCAACGTGGAAAGTGGATGAGAGGGCTGTGTCTAAGAGGAAAAAGAAGAGAGATAAAGGGAAAAAAAAGCCCTCATGAGGAAATATTACAAGCAGGGTCCCACAAGTATTGCCATTTACTCCGATAATGTTTGCTATATATATATATATATATATATATTATATATATATATATATATATATATATATATATATATATATATTATTTATTTATTTATTTATTATTAACAAGTCGGTCGTCTCCCACCGAGGCAGGGTGACCCAAAAAGAAAGAAAATCCCCAAAAAGAAAATACTTTCATCATCATTCAACACTCACCTCATTCACACATAATCACTGTTTTTGCAGCGGTGCCCAAAACACAACAGTTTAGAAGCATATATGTATAAAGATACATAACATATCCCTCCAAACTGCTAATATCCCGAACCCCTCCTTTAGAGTGCAGGCATTGTACTTCCCATTTCCAGGACTCGAGTCCGGCTATATAAAAATAACCGGGTTTCGTGAATCCCTTCACTAAATATTACCCTGCTCACACTCCAACAGATCGTCAGATCCCAAATACCATTCGTCTCCATTCACTCCTATCTAACACGCTCATGCACGCCTGCTGGAAGTCTAAGCCCCTCGCCCACAAAACCTCCCTTACCCCTTCCTTCCAACCTTTTCGAGGACGACCCCTACCCAGCCTTCCTTTCCTTACAGATTCATACGCTCTCCATGTTATTCTATTTTGATCCAATCTCTTTACATGACCAAATCACCTCAACAACCCCTCTTCAGCCCTCTGACTAATACTTTTATTAACTCCACACCTCCTAATTTCCACACTCCGAATTTTCTGCATAATATTTACATCACACATTGCCCTTAGACAGGACATCTCCACTGCCTCCAACCGCCTCCTCGCTGTTGCATTCACAACCCAAGCTGCACACCCATATAAGAGTGTTGGTACTACTATACTTTCATACATTCCCTTCTTTGCCTCCACAGACAACGTTTTTTGTCTCCACATATACCTAAATGCACCACTCACCTTTTTTCCCTCATCAGTTCTATGATTAACCTCATCCTTCATAAATCCATCCGCCGACACGACAACTCCCAAGTATCTGAAAACATTCACTTCTTCCATACTCCTCCCCAATTTGATATCCAATTTTTCTTTATCTAAATCATTTGATACCCTCATCACCTTACTCTTTTCTATGATCACTTTCAACTTTCTACCTTGACACACACTCCCAAACTCATCCACTAACCTTTGCAATTTTTCTTTAGAATCTCCCATAAGCACAGTATCATCAGCAAAAAGCAACTGTGTCAATTCCCATTTTGTATTTAATTCCCCATAATTTAATCCCACCCCTCTCCCGAACACCCTAGCATTTACTTATTTTACAACCCCATCTACAAATATATTAAACAACCATGGTGACATTACACATCCCTGTCTAAGACCTACTTTTACCGGGAAGTATTCTCCCTCTCTTCTACACACCCTAACCTGAGCCTCACTATCCTCATAAAAACTCTTTACAGCATTTAATAACTTACCACCTATTCCATATACTTGCAACATCTGCCACATTGCTCCTCTATCCACTGTATCATATGCCTTTTCTAAATCAATAAATGCAATAAAAACTTCCCTACCTTTATCTAAATACTGTTCACATATATGCTTCAATGTAAACACTTGATCTACACATCCCCTACCCACTCTGAAACCTCCTTGCTCATCCGCAATCCTACATTCTGTCTTACCTCTAATTCTTTCAATTATAACTCTACCGTACACTTTTCCTGATATACTCAGTAAACTTATTACTCTCTCTCTCTCTCTCTCTCTCTCTCTCTCTCTCTCTCTCTATATATATATATATATATATATATATATATATATATATATATATATATATATATATATATAAATATATATATATATATATATATATATATATGTTTACCAAAAACAGAATAAAACATATAAACTTGTTTACGGATGAAATAATTGTGAAAATAGAGAAAACTGAAGATAAAATATTCAGGACATTTGGAAACGGCATCAGAGACAGTAGTATAAATTTATACCATGACTCTGAAGGTACAAACATACACGTTGAAGGAATATATTAAAATGGATATGTGAGATGTACACCAGGTACACTAACACCTGCTGCACGAACACCTGCTACATGAACACATGCTACACAAACTCCTGCTACGCAAACACCTGCTACACGAACGCTATACACCTGGTATATGAATACTATACACGGTGTGGTAAAATACAGACGATGTATTCCTGGTACATGAACACTGTGGTACAATACAATGTACTCCTGGTACATGAACACTGTGGTACAATACAATGTACTCCTGGTACATGAACACTGTGGTACAATACAATGTACTCCTGGTACATGAACACTGTGGTACAATACAATGTACTCCTGGTACATGAACACTGTGGTGCAATACAATGTACTCCTGGTACATGAACACTGTGGTACAATACAAACGATGTACTCCTGGTACATGAACACTGTGGTACAATACAAACGATGTACTTCTGGCACATGAACACTGTGGTACAATACAAACGATGTACTTCTGGCACATGAACACTGTGGTACAATACAAACGATGTACTCCTGGTACATGAACACTGTGGTACAATACAAACGATGTACTCCTGGTACATGAACACTGTGGTACAATACAAACGATGTACTCCTGGTACATGAACACTGGTACAATACAAACGATGTACTCCTGGTACATGAACACTGGTACAATACAAACGATGTACTCCTGGTACATGAACACTGTGGTACAATACAAACGATGTACTCATGGTACATGAACACTGTGGTACAATACAAACGATGCACTCCTGGTACATGAGCACTGGTACAATACAAACGATGTACTCCTGGTACATGAACACTGTGGTACAATACAAACGATGCACTCCTGGTACATGAGCACTGGTACAATACAAACGATGTACTCCTGGTACATGAACACTGTGGTACAATACAAACGATGTACTCCTGGTACATGAACACTGTGGTACAATACAAACGATGTACTTCTGGCACATGAACACTGTGGTACAATACAAACGATGTACTCCTGGTACATGAGGAGTACAAACGATGTACTCCTGGTACATGAGCACTGGTACAATACAAACGATGTACTCCTGGTACATGAACACTGGTACAACAGAGCAAGCGTTGGAGCAAGAGGGGCAGAGCGCCTAATTATAAAGTGAATATGAGAAAATTCCAAGTGTAAAATGTTGACATTAACACTGATAACCTTTAATAGTGCTCTTAAATATATTTGTAGTGAAATGTTATAATATATCACTTCACTTAAGATATAGCACCTCACTATAGATATAAAATTCATAATATATCTATAGTGAAGTGTTATATACATCTATGGTGAAGTAGTAAACTGTGTTAAGAGCACACGTTAGATCACAACTGTAATATGTAGCAACAGTAGCCTGCTACATATGTAGCAACAGTAGCCTGCTACATATGTAGCAACAGTAGCCTGCTACATATGTAGCAACAGTAGCCTGCTACATATGTAGCAACAGTAGCCTGCTACATATGTAGCAACAGTAGCCTGCTACATATGTAGCAACAGTAGCCTGCTACATATGTAGCAACAGTAGCCTGCTACATATGTAGCAACAGTAGCCTGCTACATATGTAGCAACAGTAGCCTGCTACATATGTAGCAACAGTAGCCTGCTACATATGAGCAACAGTAGCCTGCTACATATGTAGCAACAGTAGCCTGCTACATATGTAGCAACAGTAGCCTGCTACATATGTAGCAACAGTAGCCTGCTACATATGTAGCAACAGTAGCCTGCTACATATGTAGCAACAGTAGCCTGCTACATATGTAGCAACAGTAGCCTGCTACATATGTAGCAACAGTAGCCTGCTACATATGTAGCAACAGTAGCCTGCTACATATGTAGCAACAGTAGCCTGCTACATATGTAGCAACAGTAGCCTGCTACATATGTAGCAACAGTAGCCTGCTACATATGTAGCAACAGTAGCCTGCTACATATGTAACAACAGTAGCCTGCTACATATGTAGCAACAGTAGCCTGCTACATATGTAGCAACAGTAGCCTGCTACATATGTAGCAACAGTAGCCTGCTACATATGTAGCAACAGTAGCCTGCTACATATGTAGCAACAGTAGCCTGCTACATATGTAGCAACAGTAGCCTGCTACATATGTAGCAGCAGTAGCCTGCTACATTGTAGCAACAGTAGCCTGCTACATATGTACAGCAGTAGCCTGCTACATATGAGCAGCAGTAGCCTGCTACATATGTAGCAGCAGTAGCCTGCTACATATGTAGCAGCAGTATCCTGCTACACATGTAGCAACAGTAGCCTGCTACACATGTAACAACAGTAGCCTGCTACACATGTAGCAACAGTAGCCTGCTACACATGTAGCAACAGTAGCTTGCTACACATGTAGCAACAGTAGCCTGCTACATATGTAGCAACAGTAGCCTGCTACACATGTAGCAACAGTAGCCTGCTACATATGTAGCAACAGTAGCCTGCTACATATGTAGCAACAGTAGCCTGCTACATATGTAGCAACAGTAGCCTGCTACATATGTAGCAACAGTAGCCTGCTACATATGTAGCAACAGTAAACCTGCTACATATGTAGCAACAGTAGCCTGCTACATATGTAGCAACAGTAGCCTGCTACATATGTAGCAACAGTAGCCTGCTACATATGTAGCAACAGTAGCCTGCTACATATGTAGCAACAGTAGCCTCTACATATGTAGCAACAGTAGCCTGCTACATAGTAGCAACAGTAGCCTGCTACATATGTAGCGGCACTAGCCTGCTACATATGTAGCAACAGTAGCCTGCTACACATGTAGCAGCAGTAGCCTGCTACACATGTAGCAACAGTAGCCTGCTACACATGTAGCAACAGTAGCCTGCTACACATGTAGCAACAGTAGCCTGCTACATATGTAGCAACAGTACCTGCTACACATGTAGCAACAGTAGCCTGCTACATATGTAGCAACAGTAGCCTGCTACATATGTAGCAACAGTAGCCTGCTACATATGTAGCAACAGTAGCCTGCTACATATGTAGCAACAGTAGCCTGCTACATATGTAGCAACAGTAGCCTGCTACATATGTAGCAACAGTAGCCTGCTACATATGTAGCAACAGTAGCCTGCTACATATGTAGCAACAGTAGCCTGCTACACATGTAGCAACAGTAGCCTGCTACATATGTAGCAACAGTAGCCTGCTACACATGTAGCAACAGTAGCCTGCTACATATGTAGCAACAGTAAGCCTGCTACATATGTAGCAACAGTAGCCTGCTACATATGTACAACAGTAGCCTGCTACATATGTAGCAACAGTAGCCTGCTACATATGTAGCAACAGTAGCCTGCTACATATGTAGCAGCAGTAGCCTGCTACATATGTAGCAACAGTAGCCTGCTACATATGTAGCAACAGTAGCCTGATACACATGTAGCAACAGTAGCCTGCTACATATGTAGCAACAGTAGCCTGCTACATATGTAGCAACAGTAGCCTGCTACATATGTAGCAACAGTAGCCTGCTACATATGTAGCAACAGTAGCCTGCTACATATGTAGCAACAGTAGCCTGCTACATATATAGTACAAGATGCAAGTCAACACAATATGTAGGTAAAGTTTCAAGACTTGCTACAAAACGTCTCCCAGAACTTTAAACATATAATAGCCTCTCTTTCGGACCGAAGGAAATGGAGAACTTGACTACGATAACCACATGCAGTTTTATACAGTTTTTAACTGTTGTGTAGGCACGCCTCTGGCAAGACAGTGGTGGAGTGAATGATGATGAATGTTTCTTCTGTTTTCGGGTCACCCTGCCTTGGTGGGAAACTGACAATATGTTAATAAAAAAAAGAATCGAACCTTATTGGGTGATTCAGTGAGTGAGAGAGAGAGAGAGAGAGAGAGAGAGAGAGAGAGAGAGAGAGAGAGAGAGAGAGAGAGAGAGAGAGAGAGAGAGAGAGAGAGAGAGAAAACTTCACTCCATCTGAGCTCCTATATACCCAAGATGACTCGAGTATGGAACACATTCGTACAGCATAATGATGTCAACGAGATAAAGTCAGTTGATCAAATGAAAATGCTGGCCCACAGATGGCTCCAACTTCATCCTGTTCCCTACTTGTATGTCTCATAACAATAAAAATGCTTTCAAATGAGCTGATGTAGGTAACAACTCTTAGCTTGCCAATAAAGTTAGGAATCCTTAGCCTGTAAATAGCTTGTCAATAAAGCTAGGGATCCTTAACCTTGTCAAACCCTGTGTAAAAAAAAAAAAAAAAAAAAAAAAAAAAAAAAAGAGAGAGAGAGAGAGAGAGAGAGAGAGAGAGAGAGAGAGAGAGAGAGAGAGAGAGAGAGAGAGAGAGAGACTCTCGTAGCCAGGCTTCCCCGTGTTATGATGAGAAGACTTGACAGACAAAGTAATACATTCAGTAGGAAGAAGAAAAGATAAGGAGAAGAAAGGTTTGTGAGGATTGTTATCCCCGGTGGGTTAACAACCAAGGAAAGCCAAGCAGAGAAGCTTATTTCTTATTAATGACATATAATACAGACAAGCTGATGAATAAGACCTGTGCAGCACTTGGGTATCTTTACCGCAGCAATGCTACGCCTGCACAAAAGGCCTTTTCAGTGGAATACAGGAGAATATAGCAGTGGAGACAGTATAAGTTCGGGCTATATTATAATCATAACTAAGAGCTAAACCCACAAGGGTCATACAGTTCGGGCTATGAAGAGAGTCAAGCGCTGCGCATGTGTCTGATTCATCAGTCTTATTTCCTTTGTTGGGTGTTTTTTTCAGCGTCTCTTGCACCTGATGTGACCCACAACACTCCACGAACTAACGGGTAATTGTTTACTGCTCGCTTAACAAGGGAGGTAAGAGTAAGAAGAGTTGCCTATACGTCTCGCCTCTCCTGGATATTAAATCTGGAACCCTTGTTTGTAAGCTGAGGAGATACTACGTACTACAACCACCGCAAAGTTTAATAATGCTCTTTCAATATGCCTCATTTATCTACCCTCCCTCCTTCCCATCAAGGTAACTTACCTACTCATCATCACTGACCAAAAATCAAGTTTCAGCCTTCCTGCAAAGTTATCATCGCTAATAATGAGCAAATTTTCCTGGGTGCCTCACTGACCCTGTAGTTAGGCCCTGCTACACTAACTCTGTAGTCTGCCCCTGCCATACTCCCTCACTGTAGACTGCTCCCTGGCACTCCCTCACTATGTAATCTGCCCTTGCTACACTCCCTCACCCTGCACTTTCCTCCTGTCACTCCCTACAGTCTGGCTATAGCACTCTCTGACCCTGTAGACTGGCCTTGCCACACTCCTTCACCCTTATGCCTGCCCCTGCCACACTCACTGTTGATGGCAGCTTGCTGGTTCACATATCCCTAACAGCCTGGTTGAACTGGCTCTTGATAAATTAGACACATGTGCAACTCTTGGGTATCTTTATTGAGGAAACGTTTCGCCACACAGTGGCTTCATCAGTCCATACATAGGAGAAACTTGAAGAACAGGAGGAGAATGAGGTAATCAGTCCCTCAACCTTGAGTCGATGTGTTCAGTCCATCAATCTTGAGTAGAATACGGCAGATGAGCGGAGAAGCAGCTTATAAACCGTATGGCAGGAGAGGTGTAGCAGTCATAGGTAGTGTCACATTTGTTCAATAAAGATACCCAAGAGTTGCACATGTGTCTAATTTATCAACATGTCGGTTCTCTGAACCATTCATCTACAAACCTGTCAGACACTGCAACTTCTTGGGTTCTTAATACTTAGGAATTCTTCGCTTGCCTAATTCTTGGGCACAACCTACTTCCACATTGAACAAATGTGACACTACCTATGACTGCTACACCTCTCCTGCCATACGGTTTATAAGCTGCTTCTCCGCTCATCTGCCGTATTCTACTCAAGATTGATGGACTGAACACATCGACTCAAGGTTGAGGGACTGATTACCTCATTCTCCTCCTGTTCTTCAAGTTTCTCCTATGTATGGACTGATGAAGCCACTGTGTGGCGAAACGTTTCCTCAATAAAGATACCCAAGAGTTGCACATGTGTCTAATTTATCAACATGTCGGTTCTCTGAACCATTCATCTATGAACTGGCTCTTCTTGGAAGTAATAGTCGAGATTCGTCCTGAAGACTTCTGCACTTGTTCGGCAATATTTTTGATATATGCTGGTAACAAAGTGAATAGTCCTGGACCACGGATGCTAACAGTGTTCTCTTATTGTGCCCATGGCTTCTCTACTTTTCATGGTTTATTTTACACCTCAATCTCTGTGTATATTGTGTAAGTTTGCGACTAGACCCTCCACTGTATACATCTATCTCTCTCCCATGAAGTACATTTTTTTTGCGTTTAGGCGTTCCCAGTAGCTTAAACGCTTTATCGGTTTCAGGTGGGCTGTAAACGATCTCTGTGCGTGTTCCAGTTCTGATATCTTTCATGCCTTGGCATGAAAGATATCAGAGCGAGATAATAATACAATATGAACAATGTCGCCACCAGCAATATTTTTCTTGCTTTTAAAGTTCTTAATATCCATCCCCACATTTGTCTAGCTTTCTCAATATTTGCCTAACAGCATTCTCTAAACAGGTTAGCTAATATTACAGCCATCTCCTTCACATGATCCTATCATTCTATTCCGTGATCCTCCTTTGTTTTGTATGCAGCTAGCGACCCTTTTGTGTACCAGCTGTTCGGATATGGAAAAAACGAGGAACACCATGTAGTCTGCCCATGTCACAGTCGCTACATGGTAGTCTACACATTTTTATGATGTAGACAACGCACACTGGATTCGTTATCAGTCTGTTATATCTGTTGATGGTTCTAGAAATCACGACCCCCGCGGCCCGGTCTTAAACCAGGCCTCCTAAATTATAAAGAAAACACTACATAAACAAGAACTATTAACAAGATAGAAGAGAGAGAGAGAGAGAGAGAGAGAGAGAGAGAGAGAGAGAGAGAGAGAGAGAGAGAGAGAGAGAGAGAGAGAGAGAGAGAGAGAGAGAGAGAGAGAGAGAGAGAATGAGAATTAACAAAGCAGAGCACAATAACTTTAGTGTCCCCTAGTGTGTTTTATCATAATTTTTACGAGGTAAATAATTAGATCTCGCAATGAGCCAGACAACCTGCCACTCACCACCTAGACACCACACTTGTGTTGTTGCCTTGTGGTGGTGGTGGTAGTTGGTCGTTGTGGTAGTCGTATGATTCGTGGTGGTGGCAGTGGGTTGTTGTGGTGGTGGGCAACAGTGGTTGGTGTTACTGTTGAAGGATTGTTGTGTCCTGGGTGGTTACCACTCGTAAAGTTAGTATCCTGCGAAGTATGTTATACTGATGAGTTTTATCAAGGTCCCACAAGCACCATAAGACCTGTGGGTTTATATCTTCCCCCATGAATATAATAATAATAATAATAATAATAATAATAATAATAATAATAATAATAATAATAATTACAATATATATGAGATAAGTTGGAGAATCAGGGAAAGCACTGTGACTTGCGGAACAGTTTTTCATCACACCAGCATTATCACCACAACCACCAATGTCATTCACTTCAACCACCGCCACCCCATCCATCCACCAACACCACCACTACCGCTGTTGTTGCTGTTATTACCACAACTACCACCACCACCTTGAACACATGTACACTGCGAGACAGGCTACAGAGTTCATAACACCGTCGTCATTTTTCCTGTTACGTCAGTCGTTCAGAAGCGCACATTCCCATCATAAGAATCTCAGCTCAAATACCAGGATTCAATTCATCCCTTTATCAACGTAATACCTGATACCAATTACGATATTTATAAAAGTAACAGGCACCATTTACCGGTGATATTTGAACCTAGACAAAAAGTTTATCAGTGTATAAATTAACTATCAGAACTGGAATATTAATTAGAGATAGAGTAAAGACTATTATAAACTAGAGCTTTCCAAAAGTCAGGCACAAAGAGTTTAAAAAACTTAGAGTAACTTCCCACTCTGTTGATCCCTGTACTAGAGAGTGTACACTATATCAGTGCTTTTCAACCCTCCTCGGAGTGAGACACTCCTGAGAAAAACTCTCACGAACTGGGGCACCCCATTACAAGGCAGACCAAACATGCCACACGCAGCCACCGTAATGGAGAGAAAAAAAAAAAAAAAAAAAAAAACCCACCGTTGATATGAATAAAAAAATCGTCAATATGAATAGAAGAAGGATGGACGAGGGGCTCGAACCTCCGAATCCTTCCTATTAGAGGCCTGGGTTAGCCTAGACGGTAGAGCGTCTCACTATTTTCGGACCACCTTTCTTTTTATTCATCGACAGTTGTGTATTACAACTTAATTTGAGTTCATTACATTATATATATATATATATATATATATATATATATATATATATATATATATATATATATATATATATATATATATTTCAACAAGTCGGTCGTCTCCCACCGAGGCAGGGTGACCCAAAAAAGAAAGGAAATCCCCCAAAAAGAAAATACTTTCATCATCATTCAACACTTTCACCACACTCGCACATTATCACTGTTTTTGCAGAGGTGCTCAGAATACAACAGTCTAGAAGCATACACATATAAAGATACACAACATATCCCTCCAAACTGCCAATATCCCAAACCCCTCCTTTAAAGTGCAGGCATTGTACTTCCCATTTCCAGGACTCAAGTCCGACTATATGAAAATAACCGGTTTCCCTGAATTCCTTCACTAAATATTACCCTGCTCACACTCCAACAGATCGTCAGGTCCCAAGTATCATTCGTCTCCATTCACTCCTATCTAACACGCTCACGCACGCTTGCTAGAAGTCCAAGCCCCTCGCCCACAAAACCTCCTTTACCCCCTCTTTCCAACCCTTTCGAGGACGACCCCTACCCCTCTTTCCTTCCCGTATAGATTTATATGTTTTCCATGTCATTCTACTTTGATCCATTCTCTCTAAATGACCAAACCACCTCAACAACCCCTCTTCTGCCCTCTGACTAATGCTTTTATTAACTCCACACCTTCTCCTAATTTCCACACTCCGAATTTTCTGCATAATATTTACACCACACATTGCCCTTAGACAGGACATCTCCACTGCCTCCAACTGTCTCCTCGCTGCTGCATTTACCACCCAAGCTTCACATCCATATAAGAGTGTTGGTACTACTATACTTTCATACATTCCCTTCTTTGCCTCCATAGATAACGTTTTTTTTACTCCACATACACCTCAACGCACCACTCACCTTTTTTCCCTCATCAATTCTATGATTAACCTCATCCTTCATAAATCCATCCGCCGACACGTCAACTCCCAAGTATCTGAAAACATTCACCTCTTCCATACTACCCCTCCCCAATTTGTTATCCAATTTTTCTTTATCTAAATCATTTGATACCCTCATCACCTTACTCTTTTCTATGTTCACTTTCAACTTTCTACCTTTACACACATTCTCAAACTCATCCACTAACCTTTGCAATTTTTCTTTAGAATCTCCCATAAGCACAGTATCATCAGCAAAAAGTAACTGTGTCAATTCCCATTTTGAATTTGATTCCCCATAATTTAATCCCACCTCTCTCCCGAACACCCTAGCATTTACTTCTTTTACAACCCCATCTATAAATATATTAAACAACCATGGTGACATTACACATCCCTGTCTAAGACATACTTTTACCGGAAAGTATTCTCCCTCTCTTCTACACACCCTAACCTGAGCCTCACTATCTTCATAAAAGCTCTTTACAGCATTTAGTAACTCACCACCTATTCCATATACTTGCAAAATCTGCCACATTGCTCCTCTATCCACTCTATCATATGCCTTTTCTAAATCCATAAATGCAATAAAAACTTCCCTACCTTTATCTAAATACTGTTCACATATATGCTTCAATGTAAACACTTGATCTACACATCCCCTACCCACTCTGAACCCTCCTTGCTCATCCGCAATTCTACATTCTGTCTTACCTCTAATTCTTTCAATTATAACTCTACCGTATACTTTTCCTGGTATACTCAGTAAACTTATTCCTCTATAATTTTTACAATCTCTTTTGTCAGGGGCAGGATGGGTATGGGGTGCATAATAAACATATTAAACTAACCCCTTTCCCTTTATATAAAGGGACTATACATGCTCTCCGCCAATCCCTAGGTACCTTCCCCTCTTTCATACATTTATTAAACAAAAGTACCAACCACTCCAACACTATATCCCCCCCTGCTTTTAACATTTCTGTCATGATCCCATCAGTTCCAGCTGCTTTACCCCCTTTCATTTTACGTAATGCCTCACGTACCTCCCCCACACTTACATTCTGCTCTTCTTCACTCCTAAAAGATGGTATACCTCCCTGACCAGTGCATGAAATTACTGCCTCTGTTTCTTCCTTAACATTTAAAAGTTCCTCAAAATATTCTCGCCATCTACCTAATACCTCCATCTCCCCATCTACTAACTCCCCTATTCTGTTTTATAACGGACAAATCCATACTTTCCCTAGGCTTTCTTAACTTGTTTAACTCACTCCAAAATTTTTTCTTATTTTCATTAAAATTTCTTGACAGTGCCTCTCCCACTCTTTCATCTGCTCTCCTTTTGCACTCTCTCACCACTCTCTTCACCTTTCTTTTACTCTCCATATACTCTGCTCTTCTTATAACACTTCTGCTTGTAAAAACCTTTCGTAAGCTACTTTTTTCTCTTATCACACCCTTTACTTCATCATTCCACCAATCACTCCTCTTTCCTCCTGCCCCCACCCTCCTATAACCACAAACTTCTGTCCCACATTCTAATACTGCATTTTTAAAACTATTCCAACCCTCTTCAACCCCCCCACTACTCATCTTTGCACTAGCCCACCTTTCTGCCAATAGTCCTTATATCTCGCCCGAACTTCCTCCTCCCTTAGTTTATAACACTTTCACCTCCCTCTACTTGTTGTTTCCACCTTCCTCTTTTCCCATCTACCTCTTACTCTAACTGTAGCTACAACTAAATAATGATCCGATATATCAGTTGCCCCTCTATAAACATGTACATCCTGGAGCCTACCCATCAACCTTTTATCCACCAATACATAATCTAACAAACTACTTTCATTACGTGCTACATCATACCTTGTATATTTATTTATCCCTTTTTCATAAAATATGTATTACTTATTACCAAATCTCTTTCTACACATAGCTCAATTAAAGGCTCCCCATTTACATTTACCCCTGGCACCCCAAATTTTACCTACTACTCCCTCCATAACATTTTACCCACTTTAGCATTGAAATCCCCAACCACCATTACTCTCACACTTGATTCAAAACTCCCCACGCATTCACTCAACATTTCCCAGAATCTCTCTCTCTCCTCTACACTTCTCTCTTCTCCAGGTGCATACACGCTTACTATAACCCACTTTTCACATCCAATCTTTATTTTGCTCCACATAATCCTTGAATTTATACATTTGTAGTCCCTCTTTTCCTGCCATAGCTTATCCTTCAACATTATTGCTACTCCTTCTTTAGCTCTAACTCCATTTGAAACCCCTGATCTAATCCCATTTATTCCTCTCCATTGAAACTCTCCCACCCCCTTCAGCTTTGTTTCACTTAAAGCCAGGACATCCAGTTTCTTCTCATTCATAACATCCACAATCATCTCTTTCTTATCATTTGCACAACATCCACGCACATTCAGACTTCCCACTTTGACAATTTTCTTCTTATTCTTTTTAGTAATCTTTACAGGAAAAGGGGTTACTAGCCCATTGTTCCCGGCATTTTAGTTGACTTTTACAACACGCATGGCTTACGGAGGAAAGATTCTTATTCCACTTCCCCATGGATATAAAAGGAAAAGTAATAAGACCAAGAACTATTAAGATAAAATCAAAGAAAACTCAGATGAGTGTGTATAAATAAACGTGTACATGTATGTGTAGTGTGACCTAAGTGTAAGTAGAAGTAGCAAGACGTACCTGTAATCTTACATATTTATGAGACAGACAAAAGACATCAGCAATCTTACCATCATGTAAAACAATTACAGGCTTTCGTTTTACACTCACTTGGCAGGACGGTAGTACCTCCCTGGGTGGTTGCTGTCTACCAACCTACTACCTATAAATATATATATATATATATATATATATATATATATATATATATATATATATATATATATATATATATATATATACATCTGGTGTAAATTGTGGGACCCATAGCCTCGGAGAAGTGGATAAAATGGCTTCAAGGAAGAATATTTGGATTTCTTCCTGAAGCCATTTGAATATTCCACTTCCCCTACCACCCCATCTTTTAATATATATATTTTTTTTTTACCAATAGGAATATTTTATTACATAATATGGTACAGAAGATTTAAGAGATACATTGTTGATATAAAGGTGGCATATAAGGTACATGTTGTTACGTGTGTTGTTACGTGCGAAAATCTCATCCAGCTCCTCAGAGCTGGGGCGTGTGCCCAAAATACAGCAGGCATTACCCCTTTGAACAGCCGCACTGAGCCGCTGGAACAGAAAACTAGCTGTCCTGGGATCCCTAGTTACCCTATAAATATATATATATATATATATATATATATATATATATATTATATATATATTATATATATATATATATATATATATATATATATAGATAGAGAGAGAGAGAGAGAGAGAGAGAGAGAGAGAGTTACCCAACCAGGCAGGTCACCCCGGGCTCTATCCTGGGGTCATCAGAGAGTGACTCGTCACCCTGGTTATAAAGCGCACTGTACTAATGTACACAAGGCAGGTAGTGTGTACATGATCAGCTGTACTGAAGATAATGTTTATTGACTTCTCTTCGTGTTTAGCCGATTTATAATTTGAGTTGACAGGTACACGCGCGCGCACACACACGCACACTGTTCACTCTGCCCCCACCTCCATCACAAACTTCACCCCTACAGCAGCCCCCTATGGGCACCCTGCCCCCACCCCCCTAATCACAAACGCCACCCACACCACAACCCTCCATAGGCCCCCTTCAGGGCTCCCGCTCCCCCAACCCCAATATTCTCCCAGGACCACAGTGATAGAAAAGAAGCTGAAGGTTTGGTACACGAACGTGGACGGAACAAATAAATATGAGGAGTGGCATGAAAGAATCAATGAGAAGTCCCCAGACATCGTAGCAGTCACAGAAACGAAACTCACTGAGACAATAACAGATGGAATCTTACCACCGGGATATCAGATCCTGAGGAAAGAGAGGAGGAGTAGAAGGGAGGAGGGGTTTGAGGCAATGGAAGGCATGGACGAGACTGGAGAATGGGATTACATAGTAGGTACAATTCAGTCTGGGGAACATAAGGTAGTCATTGCAGTGATGTATAACCCGCCACAGAACTGCAGGAGGCCAAGAGAGGGATAGAGCGATGGTGGACACACTGGCTGAGGTGGCAAGAAGAGCTCACTCGAGCAGAGCAAAGCTACTGGTTATGGGCGATTTCAACCACAGGGAGATTGATTGGGAAAACCTGGAGCCACGTGGTCCCGAAACATGGAGAGCCAAGATGATAGATGTGGTACTGGAAAACCTCGTGCATCAACATGTCAGGGACACTACCAGAGAGAGGGGAGGATGAACCAGCAAGACTGGACTTTGTGTTCACCCTGAGCAGTTCAGACATTTAGGGCATTTCATATGATAGGCCCCTTGGGGCAAGTGATAACGTGGTTCTGAGTTTTTATTGTATAGTAGAGTTTTAAGTGGAGAGGGTAACAGGAGTTGAATGGGAAAAGTCAAATTATAAAAGTGGGGAACTGCACAGGTATGAGGAACTTCCTGCAGGAGGTTCAGTGGGACAGAAAATTGGTAGGAAAGTCAGTAAACGAAATTAATGAATATGTAACAACAAAATGCAAGGAGGCAGATGAAAGGTTTGTTCCCAAGGGCAGCAGAAATAATGGGAAGACCAAAGCGAGTCCTTGGTTTACCCGAAGGTGTAAGGAGGAAAAAACTAAGCGCACCAGAGAATTTAAAAGGTACAGGAGGCAAAGGACCCAGGAAAATGAGATTAGTCGAAGAGCCAGAAACGAGTATGCACAGATAAGGAGGGAGGCCCAGTGACAATAAGAAAACGACACAGTATCGAAAGTCAAGTCTGACCCGAAACTGCTGTATAGCCACATTAGGAGGAAGACAACTGTCAAAGACCAGGTGATCTGGCTGAGGAAAGAAGATGGGGAACTCACAAGAAACAATCAAGAGGTATGTGAGGAGCTCAACACGAGATTTAAGGAAGTATTTATAGTGGAGACAGGAAGGCCTCTGGGAAGACAGAACAGAAAGGAGACACCAACAAGGAATATACAAACAAGTGTTGGACGATATACACACAACTGAGGAAGAGGTGAAGCTGCTAAGGAACCTTGATACCTCAAAGGCAATGGGACTGGACATCTCCCCGTGGGTCCTTAGAGAGGGAGCAGAAATGCTGTGTGTGCCACTAACCACAATCTTCAACACATCCCTTGAAACTGGGCAACTACCTGAGGTATGGAAGACCGCAAATGTAGTCCCCATTTTTAAAAAAGGAGACAGAAAAGAGGCACTAAACTATAGACCAGTGTCACTGATGTGTATAGTATGCAAAGTCATGGAGAAGATTATCAGGAGAGTGAAGGAGCACCTGGAACGGAACAAGAGTATAAACGCAAACCGGCACGGATTCATGGAAGGCAAATCCTGTGTCACAAACCTTCTGGAGTTTTATGATAAAGTAACAGAAGTAAGACACGAGAGAGAGGGGTGATTTGATTGCATTTTCCTCACGAGAGATTAGTGCAGAAGCTAGAAGATCAGGCGCGTATAACAGGAAGGGCACTGCAATAATGAGTCATGGTACATGATGAGGTATCACAGTGGGCACCTGTGATGAGCGGGATCCCACAGGGGTCGGTCCTAGAACCAGTGTTATTTCTGGTATATGTGAATAACAGCGTCCCTGTTCGCAGATGATGTGAAGTTAATGAGGAGAATTAAATCAGATGGGGATCAGGTAGGACTTCAAAGAGACCTGGACAGGCTGGACGCCTGGTCCAGCAACTGGCTTCTCGAATTTAACCCCGCCAAATGCAAAGTCATGAAGATCGGGGAAGGGCAAAGAAAATCGCAGACAGAGAATAGGCTAGCTGGCCAAAGAATGCAAACTTCGCTCAAGGAGAAAGATGTTGGGGTGAGTATAACACCAAGCACGTCTCCGGAAGCACACATCAACCAGATAACTGCTGCAGCATATGGGTGCCTGGCAAACCTGAGAATACCGTACCGATACCTTAATAAGGAACCGTTCAAGACACTGTACACCGTGTACGTCAGGCCCATACTGGAGTATGCAGCACCAGTTTGGAACCCACACTTTATCAAGCACGTCAAGAAATTAGAGAAAGTGCAAAGGTTTGCGACAAGGTTAATTCCAGAGCTAAGGGGAATGTCCTATGAAGAAAGGTTAAGGGAAATCGGACTGACGACACTGGAGGACAGGAGGGTTAGGGGAGACATGATAACGACATACAAAATACTGCGTGGGATAGACAAGGTGAACAGAGACAGGATGTTCCAAAGAGGGGACACAGAAACAAAGGGTCACACTCGGAAGCTGAAGACTCAGATGAGTCAAAGGAAGTACTTCTTCAGTCAGAGAAGACAGGAAGTGGAATAGTCTAGCAAGTGAGGTAGTGGCGGCAGGAACCATACATAGCTTTAAGACGAGGTATGATAAGCTCATGGAGCAGGGAGAGGGGGCCTAGTAGCGTTCAGTGAAGAGGCGGGGCCAGGAGCTGAGTCTCGACCCCTACAACCACAATTAGGCGAGTACAATTAGGTGAGTACACACACACACACACACACACACATACACACAAGGAATTAAAGAGAATAGACAGGCATGAAAAGCGATGATGTTAAGAGACATTTTCTGGCCCACTTAAATGCAGTACACATGTCCACTTGACATGTCAGAAACGAGAAATGTGGATAAATGCTGTACATGCGTCCATTTAACATGTCAAAGGTGGAAAATGTGGATAAATGCTGAGCACATGTCCACTTGACATATTATAACCATAACTAAGCGCTAAACCCACAATGTACATTTTTTACACAGTTTTACAAGGTTAGGTTAAAGTTCCTAACTTCACGTACAAGATTAGAGCTATTACCTACATCAGCTCATTGAAAGTCTTTTGATTTTGAGACATAGAAATGTGGAACAGGATGAAGTTGGAGCCATCTGTGCGTCACCAATTTCATTCGACTCTATTTTGTTGATATTATGCTGTACGAACATGTTCCAGACTCGAGTCAGTCTAAGAATAAATGATGTCAGATGAAGTGATGTCAGAGGCGGGACATGTGGATAAATGTTGTAAACATGTCCATTTGACATTTCAAATGTGGGGAATGAAGATATGACACTACTAACGGTATCCAGACATGTCTACATATCTCGTGACAACGTTCATTTTTCACGCATCTCTCTGCGACAACTTCTTGACGTCTCCAGTAACTGCACAAATAATATTCTCTTAAAAACAGCTTACATAAAGCTATTATAATCAAAGGAAGCGCTAAACCCACAAAGGTCAACACATACAGCTATTAAAACGTACATTTAAACACGTATAAGTAAACTGCATTATTTAAAATTATGGAGACGTTGAACTTAATTATACAAGGCTTGAGGAATAGAAGACGGTCAGGTCTGATCCAAGGGTAGCTTTAGTTCCTTGAATCAAGAGCCCTTTACTAGCATCAAGACAACTCCCTCCCCACTGAAGGATGCATGACTACTCAGTGTGAGTCTAGTAGGATCCCTCAGTGTTAATGTATAACTGCTCGGTGTAAAATTCTTGCAGGATCCCTTATCCTGCAGGATCCCTGCATGAAAATTAGAGGCAGGTACCAAGAGGCTGACTGAACAGGATGCCAATTATCCTTGTTGATGACTGAGATAGTGGCTGGAGACTGCCAGCCTGGCTGATAGCTGAGATACAGGCTGGAGACTGCCAGCCTGGCTGATAGCTAAGATACAGGCTGGAGACTGCCAGCCTGGCTGATAGCTAAGATACAGGCTGGAGACTGCCAGCCTGGCTGGTAGCTGACATAGAAGCTGGAGACTGCCAGCCTGGCTGATAGCTGAGATACAGACTGCGGACTGTCAGCCTGGCTGATAGCTGACATAGAAGCTGGAGACTGCCAGCCTGGCAGATAGCCGAGATATAGACTGCGGACTGCCAGCCTTGCTGATAGCTGAGATAGTGGCTGGAGACTGCCAGCCTGACTGATGGCTGAGATACAGACTGGGGCTGCCACTGCTGATACGAGATACACTGGGGACTGCCAGCCTGACTGATAGCTGAGACACAGGCTGGAGACTGCCAGCCTGACTGATAGCTGAGACACAGGCTGGAGACTGCTAGCCTGGCTGATAGCTGAGATACAGACTGCGGACTGCCAGCCTGGATGATAGCTGAGATACAGACTGCGGACTGCCAGCCTGGCTGATAGCTGAGATAGTGGCTGGAGACTGCCAGCCTATCTGATAGCTGAGATAGTGGCTGGAGACTGCCAGCCTGGCTGATAGCCGAGATACAGGCTGGAGACTGCCAGCCTGGCTGATAGCTGAGATACAGGTTGGAGACTGCCAGTCTGGCTGATAGCTGAGATAGTGGCTGGAGACTGCCAGCCTGGTTGGTAGCCGAGATACAGGCTGGAGACTGCAAGCCTGGCTGATAGCTGAGATAGTGGCTGGAGACTGCCATCCTGGCTGATAGCTGAGATAGTGGCTGGAGACTGCCAGCCTGGCTGATAGCCGAGATGCAGGCTGGAGACTGCCAGCCTGACTGATAGCTGAGATACAGGTTGGAGACTGCCAGTCTGGCTGATAGCTGATAGTGGCTGGAGACTGCCAGCCTGGCTGATAGCCGAGATACAGGCTGGAGACTGCAAGCCTGGCTGATAGCTGAGATAGTGGCTGGAGACTGCCAGCCTGGCTGATAGCTGAGATAGTGGCTGGAGACTGCCAGCCTGGCTGATAGCCGAGATACATGCTGGAGACTGCCAGCCTGGCTGATAGCCGAGATACATGCTGGAGACTGCCAGCCTGGCTGATAGCTGAGATACAGGCTGGAGACTGCCAGCCTGGCTGATAGCCGAGATACATGCTGGAGACTGCCAGCCTGGGTGATAGCCGAGATACATTCTGGAGACTGCCAGCCTGGCTGATAGCTGAGATACATGCTGGAGACTGCCAGCCTGGCTGATAGCCGAGATACATGCTGGAGACTGCCAGTCTGGCTGATAGCTGAGATACATGCTGGAGACTGCTAGCCTGGCTGATAGCCGAGATACATGCTGGAGACTGCCAGCCTGGCTGATAGCTGAGATACAGGCTGGAGACTGGCAGCCTGGCTGATAGCCGAGATACATGCTGGAGACTGCCAGTCTGGCTGATAGCTGAGATACATGCTGGAGACTGCCAGTCTGGCTGATAGCTGAGATACATGCTGGAGACTGCCAGCCTGGCTGATAGCTGAGATACATGCTGGAGACTGCCAGCCTGGCTGATAGCCGAGATACATGCTGGAGACTGCCAGTCTGGCTGATAGCTGAGATACATGCTGGAGACTGCCAGCCTGGCTGATAGCTGAGATACAGGCTGGAGACTGCCAACCTGGCTGATAGCTGAGATACATGCTGGAGACTGCCAGTCTGGCTGATAGCTGAGATACATGCTGGAGACTGCCAGCCTGGCTGATAGCTGAGATACATGCTGGAGACTGCCAGCCTGGCTGATAGCTGAGATACAGGCTGGAGACTGCCAGCCTGGCTGATAGCTGAGATACAGGCTGGAGACTGCCAGCCTGGCTGATAGCTGAGATACAGGCTGGAGATGCAGCCTGGTGATAGTGAGATACAGGCTGGAGACTGCCAGCCTGGCTGATAGCTGAGATACAGGCTGGAGACTGCCAGCCTGGCTGATAGCTGAGATACAGGCTGGAGACTGCCAGCCTGGCTGATAGCTGAGATACAGGCTGGAGACTGCCAGCCTGGCTGATAGCTGAGATACAGGCTGGAGACTGCCAGCCTGGCTGATAGCTGAGATACAGGCTGGAGACTGCCAGCCTGGCTGATAGCTAAGATACAGGCTGGAGACTGCCAGCCTGGCTGATAGCTGAGATACAGGCTGGAGACTGCCAGCCTGGCTGATAGCTGAGATACAGGCTGGAGACTGCCAGCCTCAAGAACACCAATTTTAAATTTTAGTCAGATGCTTATTTCACTTGTAATGTGTGTGTGTGTGTGTGTGTGTGTGTGTGTGTGTGTGTGTGTGTGTGTACTCACCTAATTGTACTCACCTAATTGTGGTTGCAGGGGTCGAGACTCAGCTCCTGTCCCCGCCTCTTCACTGATCGCTACTGGATTCTCTCTCTCTCTCTGCTTCCTGAGCTTTGTCATACCTCTTCTTAAAACTATGTATGGTTCCTGCCTCCACTACTTCACTTGCTAGGGTATTCCACTTGCTGACAACTCTATGACTGAAGAAATACTTCCTAACGTCCCTGTGACTCGTCTGAGTCTTCAGCTTCCAGTTGTGACCCCTTGTCCCTGTGTCCCCTCTCTGGAACATCCTATCTCTGTCCACCTTGTCTATTCCCCGCAGTATCTTGTATGTCGTTATCATGTCTCCCCTGACCCTTCTGTCCTCCAGTGTCGTCAGTCCGATTTCCCTTAACCTTTCCTCGTACGACATTCCCTTGAGCTCTGGGACTAGCCTTGTTGCAAACCTTTGTACTTTCTCTAACTTCTTGACGTGCTTGACCAGGTGTGGGTTCCAGACTGGTGCTGCATACTCCAGTATGGGCCTAACATACACAGTGCACAGTGTCTTGAACGATTCCTTATTAAGGTATCGGAACGCTATTCTCAGGTTTGCCAGGCACCCGTATGCTACAGCGGTTATTTGGTTGATGTGTGCCTCCGGTGATGTGTGTGTGTGTGTGTGTGTGTGTGTGTGTGTGTGTGTGTGTGTGCGTGTGTGTGTGTGTGTGTGTGTGTGTGTGTGTGTGTGTGTGTGTGTGTGTGTGTGTGTGTGTGAGTGAGTGACTGAGTGAGTGACTGAGTGAGTGACTGAGTGACTGAGTGAGAGAGAGAGAGAGAGAGGAGAAGAGAGAGAGAGAGAGAGAGAGGAGAGAGAGAGAGAGAGAGAGAGAGAGAGAGAGAGAGAGAGAGAGAGAGAGCACAAGTATCTTGCATGGTGGGAAGACGCCATCTTATCCAGCCTCAGTTCCGTCTTGCAGGTAACTACCCGAATAAAAAATGTTATATTAATGGAGTAGGAGTATATAATCAGGGTCTATCCTCCCTCCCTCCCCCCTTACCTCTCTCTCTCTCTCTCTCTCTCTTCTCTCTCTCTCTCTCTCTCTTTCAATATTTGCACAGGTAAAAGGCAAGTAGGAAGCTCCTTAGAAGTGTATAGGAAGGAGAATACGTTAAAAATGAGAAGTAAACATCAGTGGCGGTGGAGACTAGTGCACTGACCTGAGAACCACTTACCAGGATACTTCTTTTGCAAACTGTCTTCTCGTGTATAATCTTTTGCACACGCACGTACACGCACACACGCTCAAACACCCACACACAGTAGGGACAGCGAGCGCGCTAGTCACGCCTTCCGTGCTCCGGGAATATAAGTGTTTTTGAGGGCTATGCAAGTGTTCTGCAAGGGTTGCTAAGTGTGTCAGGGTAGTGAACAATCCTAGAAGTGATTTTTAATCTGCCTGAGCCACATAAGTGTGGGGAGAGCCACAATTTTGTAAGTGATCTAGAAAATAAAAACGTCGTGGCGCAGAGTGGGCAGGCTCTATCAGAGGAGACTGTAGGAAATGAAAGAGCTAAGCTTTATGTGGAAGCCCTAACAGACAACAACAGAGCCCATGGAAAGCCGAGAAGGGAAAATGACAGGCCACTGAGCCCAAGTACACTAGCCAGTGAAACTGATAAAAGGAAAGCTGCAGTGGAGGAAACCAAATTAAATGAGGGGATACACAGGGATATGCAGTGGGAGAATGAAAGGGTGAGGTCAGTCTTTGTGTATGGGCTCCAGGAAGTTGAAGGGGAAGCATATGAAGCAAGAAAACAAGGGGAAAAAAGCAATTGAAAGCATCATGAAAGCAATAGGAGAAGACGACATGACCCAGCTGGAAAATTTTCGGAGAATAGGGGTTTTTTAAAAAAAAGAACCCGGCCAGTGAGAGTGACCTTCAAGGTAGAAGCGACTCGGACCAGGATCCTGCAGGAGAAAGCACGATTAAGGGACATGCCGGCATACAGGAAGGTGTATCTCGACCGCGACAGAACACAAGAAGAAAGGCAGAAACTGAGAGAGATGGTACAAAGGCGAAATGAGGAAAGAGAGGGGATGGAGAAGACAGACAGGCGATCCCAGACCCAGGAAGAAGATCAAATACAGCCTCCCTCACAACTTCCTATAGAAGCCTCCCAACCAGGTCAACCCCAGTGCAACCAAACACTCTAAATCAAAACACCCATGCCACATCCAATGCCCCCACCCACTACATTACAAACTCCACCCCCACAGCAACAACCCATAGTTCCTTACCAGGTCTCCCACTTCCCCAACCCCAATATACCTCCCAGACCACAGTCTTAGAAAAGAAGATGAAGGTGTGGTATACAAATGCAGATGGAATAACAAACAAGTATGAGGAGTGGCACGAAAGAATCAAAGAGACATCCCCAGACATAATAGCACTCACAGAAACAAAACTCACCAGAATAATAACAGATTCAATCTTTCCATCCGGATATCAAATCCTCAGGAAAGACAGAGGGAGGAGAGGGGGAGGAGGAGTTGCACTGCTCATTAAAAACCAGTGGGGTTTTGAGAAAATGGAAGGAATGGATGGCACGGGCGAAAGGGACTACTTAGTAGGAACAATCAGTCTGAGGGACATAAGGTGATAATTGCAGTAATGTACAACCCACCACAGAACTGCAGGAGGCCAAGAGAAGAATACGATGAGAGCAACAGAGCAATGATCGACACACTAGCCGAGGTGGCCAGGAGAGCACACATGGGGGGAGCAAAGTTACTAGTTATGGGTGATTTCAATCACAAGGAGATTGACTGGGAAAACCTGGAGCCCCATGGGGGTCCCGAAACATGGAGAGCCAAGATGATGGATGTGGTACTGGAAAACCTCATGCATCAACATGTTAGAGACACTACCAGAGGAGAGAGGAGAGGATGAACCAGCAAGCCTGGACCTTGTATTCACCATGAGTAGTTCGGACATCGAGGGTATCATGTATGAAAGGCCCCTGGGAGCTAGTGATCATGTGGTTCTGTGCTTCGACTACATAGTTGAGCTCCAAGTGGAGAGAGTAGCAGGAATAGGCTGGGAAAAATCAAACTACAAAAGGGGGAAACTACTCAGGCATGAGGAACTTCCTTCAAGACATTCAGTGGGAGAGGGAACTGACAGGAAAACCAGTACAAGAAATGATGGACTATGTGGCAACAAAATGCAAGGAGGTAGAGGAGAGGTTGTTCCAAGGGAAACAGAAATAATGGGAAGAACAGAACGAGTCCTTGGTTCACCCAAAGGTGTAGGGAGGCAAAAACTAGGTGTATAGAGAATGGAAAAGGTACAGAAGACAGAGAACTCAGGAAAATAAAGAAATCAGCCGAAGAGCCAAAAACGAATATGCACAGATAAGAAGGGAGTGCTCAGAGACAATATGAAAATGACATAGCATCAAAAGTAAAGACTGACCGAAGCATGTTGTACAGCCACATCAGGAGGAAAACAACAGTCAAGGACCAGGTAATCAGACTGAGGAAGGGTGATGGGGAATTCACAAGAAACGACCGAGAGGTTTGTCAGGAGCTCAACACAAGATTTAAAGAGGTATTTACAGTGGAAACCAGTAGGACTCCAAGAAATCAGAACTGGGGGGCACACCAGCAAGTGCTGGATGAGGTACATATAAACCAAGGAGGAGGTGAAGAAGCTGCTATGCGAAACTTGACACCTCAAAGGCGGTGGGACCAGACAACATCTCTCCATGGGTCCTTAAAGAGGGAGCAGAGATATTGTGTGAGCCATTAAACAAAGATCTTCAACACATCATTTGAAACTGGGCAACTCCCTGAGGTATGGGAAATGGCAAATGTAGTCCCAATTTTTAAAAAGGGAGACAGACATGAGGCACTAAAACTACAGACCTGTATCACTAACGTGTATAGTATGCAAGGTCATGGAGAAGATTATCAGGAGGAGGAGTGGTGGGGCACCTAGAAAGAAACAAGTGTATAATTGACAACCAGCACGGTTTCAGGGAAGGAAAATCCTGTGTCACAAACCTACTAGAGTTTTATGACAAGGTGACAGAAGTAAGACAAAGAGAGAGGGTGGATCGACTGCATATTTTTGGACTGCAAGAAGGCCTTCGACACAGTTCCTCACAAGAGGTTACTGCAAAAGCTAGAGGATCAGGCACACATAACAGGAAAGGCACTGCAATGGATCAGAGAATATCTGACAGGGAGGCAACAACGAGTCATGGTACGCGACGAGGTGTCAGAGTGGGCACCTGTGACAAGCGGGGTTCCACAGGGGTCAGTCCTAGGACCTGTTCTGTTCTTGGTATATGTGAACGACATAACGGAAGGGATAGACTCAGAAGTGTCCTTGTTTGCAGATGATGCGAAGTTAATGAGAAGAATCAAATCGGACGAGGATCAGGCAGGACTACAAAGAGACCTAGACAGGCTACAAGCCTGGTCCAGCAACTTGCTCCTTGAATTTAACCCAGCCAAATGCAAAGTCATGAAGATTGGGGAAGGGCAAAGAAGACCGCAGACACAATATAGTTTAGATGGCCAAAGACTGCAAACCTCACTCTAGGAAAAAGATCTGGGGGTGAGTATAACACCGAGCATATCTCCTGAGGCACACATCAATCAGATAACTGCTGCAGCATACGGGCGCCTGGCAAACCTACGGATAACTTTCCGATACCTCAGTAAGGATTCGTTTAATACTCTGTATACCATCTACGTCAGGCCCATACTGGAGTATGCAGCAACAGTTTGGAATCCACACCTAGTCAAGCACGTCAAGAAATTAGAGAAAGTGCAAAGGTTTGCAACAAGACTAGTCCCAGAGCTACGGGGATTGTCCTACGAAGAAAGGTTGAGGGAAATCGGCCTGACGACACTGGAGGACAGGAGGGTCAGGGGAGACATGATAACGACATATAAAATACTGCGCGGAATAGACAAGGTGGACAAAGACGGGATGTTCCAGAGATGGGACACAGACACAAGAGGTCACAATTGGAAGTTGAAGACTCAGATGAATCAAAGGGATGTTAGGAAGTATTTCTTCAGTCATAGAGTAGTCAGGCCGTGGAATAGCCTAGAAAGGGATGTAGTGGAGGCAGGAACCATACATAGTTTTAAGGCGAGGTATGATAGAGCTCATGGGGCAGGAAGAGAGAGGACCTAGTAGCAATCAGCGAAGAGGCGGGGCCAGGAGCTGTGACTCGACCCCTGCAACCACAAATAGGCGAGTACAAATAGGTGAGTATACAATGGATACGGGTCAGTTACCAGAGTTCTAGAAGACAACAAATGTAGTCCTTATAATTAAGACAGACAGTTGGTGTTAAACAACAGATCAGTTCGTCTTGACAGGCCCACTTTGCAAGGTAATTAAGGAACTTATGAAGGGAGAGTCCCTGGTAGAACACTTGGAGAGGAGTGCTTTCATTATCAACCAGCAAGGGTTTGGGGATGGCAAATCTTGTCTTACTAACTTGCTGGAGATTCATTGACAAAGCAACGGACTCTGTTATTTCAGGCGGAAATAACAGGACACGTACCTCGGTGGCTCAAAGAGTATGTTAAGGGAAGGAAGCAAAGAGTTTTTCAGTAAGGAAACGTCAGAATGGTGAAGAGTAATTAGCGGGGTTCCACCAGGATCGGTATTAGAACCAGTACTATTTCTGGTTTATGTGAACATTCCAAATGGGATTGATTCAGATATATCCCCGCTTACTGATGTAAGATTAATAATAAAAACAGATGAGAACAAGGAAAGGCTCCAAAGGGATCGGGTCAAATTGCAAGAGTGGTCAGATATGTGGATGTCGGTATTCAACCCCAGTAAACACAAGGTTATGAAGATTAGGGAAGGCGCAAGAAGACCTGAAACGTAAAGACTAGGGGGACAGTGTTAAGATGCTGGGTAAGGTAGAGATATGAAAGATGCTGGATAAGACGGTATAGGTATTATATGGGAGATGATGTTGGATAAGTAGACAGAGATATTAAAAACATGGATAAAACATTTTAATTAGTTTCTTAATAAAGATTATAAGATAGAGGCGGAGATTTCATGTACTATACGGGTAGTATGAAGGAAATAAAAATCAGGGTTGAACGAGATTAAGACTGAAATCCTGTAAGCGGGTGAGTCTAATTCTGTTAAATGACTGGTCCATTCGTACAAATGGAAAGGTAAGTAAACAGAAGAATAATAAGGAAATAAGTCTGTCGAGTATAAGAAGTAAAAATATATTATAGAAATGTTTGCTAAAGTGATTACAAAAGAACACAGTGTAAGTAAGAAAGGAAGGGAAAGTGTAGATCAGATGTTTACACTGAAGCATTTAAATGTAACTTACTTGATATAACGTTAGGTAACTTGCATTTAATGATCAGAAAAAGCAACACGATGGTGATGAGCAATGAAGCAACTACGCAGGTGTTGCAACTATATGAAATATGAGGCGGTGGGTTATTAAAAATTGTAATAGTTATTCTGAAGAGAATGAAGCTCGGGTTAGTTTATGTATATAATAATGGAACTATTTACTAATAAAACTAAGTTTGAAGAGGTATGTGTAATATCACCATAATTTAATAACACGTGAAGTTGCAAAGAAGTAAATACCTGACTGTTAGATATACTGTCATAAAATATAATAAACGATACAAAGTAAGAGTTGTTACAGATGCTGTTTGCTGATGGTGCAGTGTTTTGGGCAATACAAAAAAGAAGTTTCAATAGTTAATGAAATTTAGGAGGGTGGGTAAAAGGAAGATGAAAATGAGCACATGAAAGAGGAAGATAGATTTCACAGATGTAAAAGAAAAGAATGTTTGAAGGTCAGATTGGAAGGACAGAGTATGGAAGAGAATGTGCAGATACTTGGTAGAGACTGTCAGAAAATAAGATTATAAAAGACTAGGTGAATTACAGAAAAGAAGTGGGAAGGAGTGTAGCTGCAGCGCTGAGCAATCATTGAAATGATAGTTGATCAATGGATGCAACAAAAGTGGCAATGTGTCAGAGTGCGACCAACGGTTTTGCATGCGTGCGAGAGGTGGTCTATGAATGTTGCAGCGAGGAGGAGGCTAACGCAAAGTAAATGTCGTGTCTGAGATCAATGTGTTGTGAATATTATGCAAGAGATGAAGAAACTAAAAGAAAGAGTTAATCCACCGAACGGATGAATGGTCGTTGAGATGGCTTGGTTATACTCAAAGCATGGAACAATAGTAGTGTATTTACGCGCACAAAACATTGGTGGATTTCGGGAAGGAGGGATAGATGTCCCAGAAAGTGTTGGAGAGACGGTATGAAGATTTCTAGTAGCAGGAGCTTGGGCATTCAGCAGGTATAAGTGTGTTAAATCAGTATGAGTTCGGGTTTTTTTTTAAGGTGGAAGGGTTGATGTGTTGTTGGGGTGAGCATGGTATATAATACTCATGAGATTAGTCTAACGAGTTCCTGTCTCCATGTGGGTTATTAAGCACTGACAAGTGTTCATTACACTTCAGTTATTCATGGTATGGAGCCCACTATTGGTCAGATGGGATATTTTGCTTTCCTGAGTGACCAGTGAAGAGACGTGTGCGCGTCCTTGTGGAAAAGCATCCAGAGAACGAGTAATGGTTAATGTGTTTCCTGGTCTCATTAGAGGACACAACTTCTTATACAGTACAAAGTCAGCCTTGCTTAATTTTTCAATAACATAGCTTAGTAGTTAATAGGAAAAACATTCATCTTGAAAGTACCACATTATTAATGGTGTACCACATTATTAATGATGTATAATGATTATAATTCTTAAACATTATTACTTTTACAATTAACATGATTAATTGTAGTAGTATGACTAAAGATAAAATCAATCCTAATAATAATAATATCAAACTCTAGTAACAGTAGGTTGTCATACATAATTAGTACTAGTCTTATTATATCCACGTAAAGCACTCAACTCCCGAGTTTTACACCGCTTCTACACTTCAGTCACCCCCAAAAATAAACCACGGTCAAATCAGTACACAACGGGCGTTAATGAACGCTTTCCGGCTGAATTCCCGTGACGTCATTTCCGGAGGGCGTAAGCGCGACCCAAAATCATTTTCTGATCACTATCGCTATTGGTCGGGAAAATTAGGTGAAATTCCTGCCAATGTGAGCAGGTGTTCCAACAACGCCGCCTCTTAGTAACACCCAGTGCCAAGCTTTATTAATTATTATTACTGTTATGACAAGTATCTTATTTTTATTAGTGGTAATATATCATAATAATAATAATTCCTCTTGTGTATCCTCTCCCCGGGTATTCCTACCTCCATGGGTGTGAATACGCCCACCCCAGCAGGAAAAGGAGGCAAAGACACCCTAGGAGGCACACACACCCTAGGAGGCAATGGCACCCCAGGAAGCAAGGACACCCCAGCAGGAGGAAAAGACACCCCCAGGAGGAAAGAACACCCCAGCAGGAGGAAAGGACACCCCAGGAGGGAAGGACACCAAGCAGGAGGGAAGGACACTCCCAGCAGGAGGGAAAGCTGCTCTCAGGAGGCTCCTTCACGCTACACTGAGTCCCTCCCTCAGGCTGTGTACTGTGAGGGAGACTGGTGGTGCAGGTGACAGGGAGGGGAGAGAGAGGCAGGAAGAAGAGAGAATGGAAGAAAAAGTTGGGAAAAGACAAATGGATGAGAGTAAGAAAAAGACAGGAATGGAGAGAGGGGAAGAGAAGTGAGGGGAGAAAGAGTGCGAAAAAGATGAGAAAGAAGGAGGGGGCAGGAATGGAATGAGGACGCGATAGTAAATCTAGGAGCCAGGGAATAAGCGTTTACTCGAAGAAAAGGGAGGGTGGAGAAAGAGGGAGAGAATGCCAGATCTCCCTTACATACAACTCATTCCCTCCCTCCTTACATTCCTCCCTCCTTTCCTAAATTCCTTCCTTCCTCCCTACCCCTCTTAATAACTACCAACTTAGCTACAGTAGTTCGCTCTAAAGTCTCCTCTTAAGCTCTCATTTATCACATTCTCTTCTTATTCACATTCGTTAATCGAAAGCATCGTCAACTTCGCCAATAGATCTTTGTTTCAAGTTTTCAACTTTCTAAAAGACTTGTGCTTTCTTTGCTCTCAAGTTGAAGCTAATGTCATTAAGCGGAAAGCTTTCAAACTTAGCTGCAGTGAACTTAAGTTTAATAACATGCATGAGATTATAATAATTAGAATATTAATAATAATAATAATAATAGCAATGCAAACAAGAATATAATAATAACAGTACAAACAAGAATAGTAAAATAATAACGCAAATAAAATATAATAATAATAACAGTGCAAACAAGAACAAAATATAACAACAATAGTGCAAACAAGATCAAAATGTTAATAATAAAGAAAAAACTATATAATAAAACTTATTCCATGAATATCCCTTGATAAAACCTAAGCAAATATATTCAAGAAATAATAGGGCACTTAAAAGATAACATCTGACCAATTAGAGTAATATTCACGCGCGTAATTCTGCCGTTAAAATATAAGAATTGATGGGTTATGGTCCTTTCAGGAGTGTCTTGGTAGATGGATAGACAGGATAGATAGGCGAGGATGGTGGAAAGATAGGCAGGGAGGGAGGATAGACAAGGATGGTGGACAGATAGACAGGGATGATGGGCAGAAGGGCGGTAGAGATCGACAGGCAGTGATGAGTCCATTAGAACAGAGTGCCAATAAAATGTAAATTTTATGATGGGGAGAAGAGCAGAGAATCAATGGTCAGTACTACTGCACCATTACTCATCTCCTAACACCATAAAACACCCCGATATGTTCAATATAATATATATATATATATATTATATATACAACAACACTGCATTAGCCAAGGAGTCGAATCCATGCTGTTTTGGCCCGCCTCATGGTGAGAGAAAATACATGACGCTTTAAACCACTAGACCAAACAATCCTTAACAATGGTGCATCCAGCCAAGCTAGATGTACCCAACATCGAAGGGCATACAGTGGTGTGGACGCCTCTGAGCTAATTTCATTCTACTCCCTGTTTGCGTACTTGCTTGTTTTACCCATTGGGCACGACATTGTGTTGGGGGGGGGGGTTGATGAGGATAACAAGAAAATTATGTAATGAAAGATTGGAGGGAGTATTGTGTAGGCGAAACGTTTCGAAATAAAGATACCTAACTGTTGCATATGTGTCTTACCTAACAACCAAGAGGTGGTAAATTAGACACATGTGCAACTCTTAGGTATCTTTATTGAGGAAACGTTTCGCCACACAGTGGCTTCATCAGTCCTTTGTATGGACTGATGAAGCTACTGTGTGGCGAAACGTTTCCTCAATAAAGATACCTAAGAGTTGCACATGTGTCTAATTTATAAACATGTCGGTTCTCTGAACCATTCATCTACTACACCAAGAGGTGTATTTCTCAGTGTACATACACCGCGAGTTTATTTGAATTCCTATTTTAGCCTATCGTGTAGCCGATAGGCTTTAAACCCCATTAACCAACTGCACATCGCTCGCTCTAACACTAATTCACAGCCAATCTGAAGCTCACATATTTTCCTCTCACTTCTGATAATCATAACACCTCACTCAATTTCCCCTCATACTAAATCCTAACTCTTTTTACCGACCCAACCTCAACCCTCCAAATGTACCCAGGAAGACACTTAGAGGTTACCTGTACAGCATTCAGCTCCCAATCGAAATGACCCTGCTTCAATCCCAGGCGGGGAGAGATATATGGGCACATATCTTGACACCTGCTGCCATGTAGAAATAAACAGATACCTGTGTGTAAGTCTCCTTGCACATCCTACCATGTTCACCTAGCAGTAAGCAGGTACACAGGAGATACTTAACTGCCCTGGGGTCCGTCTTAGTAAGGAGCCGAAGGAATATAATTGAATCACTGTTTTCCAAAAAAGCAATTTCGAATACATTTTTATATTATACAAATTTTGATTCATTTATAATTAATATCCTACTGTACAACTATGATATACTCCTTAGTATTAAGTAGACTGTAAGCCAATAATGTTAAGTTGGCCCATAATGCCTAGGCATAATAGAGGCTCTCTTTGTATTGCAACCCACTATTGTAAATACAAAATCTCAATGTACTGTTTGCAAAGACAAAATAAATAAATAAATAAATAAATAACATCGGGAAGGACCACAGGGAAGGACGACTGGGAAGGACCCCCGAGGACCCCTAGCGGAAATAAGCCACACCTGACTTGGATTTCTTGTATTACCCTGTTAGGGTTCATTTGCATATGTGTATATAAATGAGAAACTTACACTGTTGAAACGGAGAGTTGCTGGGAGTGTCGAGTGTGGTGCCGTGGGTGTGTGGGGAAAACGGGGGACTGCAAGAGTGAGCGAGGGAAAAAAAAGTAGATAAGAGGTACTGTATGGAGACAGGATAAGAGGAAGAGAAAGCTAGGAAATTCATACCAGTTGAGAGGACGAGCTCATAGAGTAAGAAAGGGAGACAAGCCATGAGGCTTGTCTCCCTTTCAGCGAACCTCACACCAGAGGCTCGCGCGCACACACACACCTCACACCTTAGGCACGCACACAACCTCACACCTGAGGCACACGCACACACACAACCTCACACCTGAGGCAAACACACACACTGGTCCTAGGATCAGTGCTATTTTTGGTATATGTGAATGACATGATGGAAGGGATAGACTCAGAAGTGTCCCTGTTCGTAGATGAAGTGAAGTTAATGAGGAGAATTAAATCAGATGAGGATCAGGCAAGACTTCAAAGAGACCTGGACAGGTTGGACACCTGGTCCAGCAACTGGCTTCTTGAATTCAACCCCTCCAAACACAAAGTCATGAAGATTAGGGAAGGGCAAAGAAGACCCCAGACAGAGTATAGGCTAGGTGGACAAAGATTGCAAACCTTACTCATGGAGAAAGATCTTAGGGTGAGCATAACACCGAGCACGTCTCTGGAAGCACACTGCTGCAGCATATAGGCGCCTGGCAAACCTGAGAATAGCGCAAACCTGAGAACAGCGTTCCGATACATTAGTAAGGAATCGTTCAAGACACTATACACTGTGTACGTCAGGCCCATACTGGAGTATACAGCACCAGTTTGGAACTCACACTTGGTCAAGCACTAAGAAATTAGAGAAAGTGCAAAGGTTTGCAACAAGGTTTGTCCCGGAGCTCAGGGGAATGTCCTACAAAGAAAGGTTGAGGGAAATCGGCCTGACGACACTGGAGGACAGGAGGTTCAGGGGAGACATGATAACGACATACAAAATACTGCGGGGAATAGATAAGGTGGACAGAGACAGGATGCTCCAGAGAGGGGACACAGAAACAAGGGGTCACAATTGGAAGCTGAAGACTCAGACGAGTCACAGGGATGTTAGGAAGTATTTCTTCAGTCATAGAGTTGTCAGGAAGTGGAATAGTCTAGCAAGTGATATAGTGGAGGCATGAACCATACATAGCTTTAAGACGAGGTATGACAAAGCTCAGGAAGCAGAGAGAAGACCTAGTAGCAAACAATGAAGAGGCGGGGCCAGGAGCTGAGTCTCGATTCCTGCAACCACAATTAGGTGAGTACACACACACACACACACACACCTGAGGCACACACACACACACCTGAAGCACACACACACACACCTGAAGCACACACACACACACACACACACACACACACACACACACACACACACACACACACACACACACACACACACACACACACACACCTGAGGCACACACACACACACCTGAGGCACACACACACACCTGAGGCACACACACACACCTGAGGCACACACACACACACACCTGAGGCACACACACACACACCTGAGGCACACACACAACACACCTGAGGCACACATACACACCTGAGGCACACACACACACACACCTGAGGCACACACACACACACCTGAGGCACACACACACACCTGAGGCACACACGCACACACACACACACACACACACCTGAGGCACACACACACACACACACACACACACACCTGAGGCACACACACACACACACACACACACACACACACCTGAGGCACACACACACCTGAGGCACACACACACACACACACACACACACACACCTGAGGCACACACACACACCCCTGAGGCACACACACACACACACACCTGAGGCACACACACACACACACACGCCTGAGGCACACACACACCTGAGGCACACACACACCTGAGGCACACATACACACACACACACACACACACACACACACACACACACACACCTGAGGCACACACACACACACACACACACACACACACACCTGAGGCACACACACACACACACACACACACACACACACACACACACACACACACACACACACACACACACACACACACAAACACACACACAGAACAGCATTTGTGCTGTATGTGAAAACTTTCAGAAAGGTTAAGAAGTTATTCAAAATACCAAACACCACCTTAATTAAGAGCAGTAGAGTACGGAGTGCTTTCATGGAACTTTCATTTACAATTTAGAAGGTCCAGAGGTTTGCAACACACAACCACTGGGTCCACCACGAGTAAGATTGTGGTGGCTGCTGCCACTCTCTTGACACTCCCACTAGAGTCCAACACAGTAAGCCAGTGCTTGCTTACTTTTGCTCTCTCTTCCTCTCTCTCAATAATGACACCACCACTTTCATCACTCCTGCTACCATCAAGATTCCCTTCACTACAACTACCACCATTACCTCCATCGCTACAACCACCACCATTTCCTCCATTACTACCACTATTATCTTTCATCGCTACCACCACCACCATTACCCTCATCACTACAACCATCACCACCATTTCCTCCCTCACTATCACCACCAAAACAATAGTTTCATCAAAGAACAAGTGCCGTGCAGGTGGTCTTGCTAAAATTAAAACGGAGAGACGCCCGAGTCTCAAATTAAAGTGAGGGCCACTTAATTGTCAACACTCGGTGGGGCAAGAAAGTGAGAAGACGAAGAACAAAACAAAGACGAACAACACAATATATGATCAGATAAATTATAAAAAAATATGAATAATATAGTGCCAATGCAGCAATGCAGTACCATGCTGGTACTGCCATGTTTGTTTGGGAGTTGAAAGAGTTAGGTTGAAAGAAATCAAGTTATAATGTTTACAGAGCACTTGAGCACGTGTTATTCTGTGCTCTTGTCAATATGAAAATACTGTAAAATACTGTGATAGGTACTAATACACACAAGCTTAAATTAACCCACAAAAGTAAAAAAATCATGCTAACGAGAGCTCAAAAGTAAATATCATAAGAGACTGAAATAAGGCAACCCTGAAACTTCCCTGAAGTCTGTACAGGAACCTCGGTAAGGTGGAAAGCCTAAAGCTGTGGGCAAACAGTTACAATGTGCCAGACGGACAGCAGCACGCCACAAGTCGCACAGAGAGGAGTGAGCACAAATAGGTAGCTATGTACGAGGTGTGTCTACCTGATCCTTAATCTACAATGAATGGTATCAGTGACAAATCATGTTGAAAGAGGAGGGCATAATTTTTACTGTTCGTCTGTAGGATTCACCAGGCCCGTTACGTCTCAAGGATATAATGTATTAAGCTCAAGAAGTCA
>NC_069440.1:8467936-8510436 GCF_026875155.1 Cherax quadricarinatus | reverse complement strand
CCCCCAAAAAAATTTTTAAAAAAAAACCCCCCCCAAAAAAGAAAAAAAAAGGGTTTTTTCCCCCCCAAAAAAAAAAAAAAGAAAAAAAAAAAAAAGGGGGGCCCCCCCCTTTCCCCCCCCAAAAACACATGACGCGCGCCCCACCCAACTTGGATAGGTTTCCCTTTTCACAACTCAAAACCCCCAAAATATTCTACCCAAGAAAATTTAAAAATTAATTTTTTAAAAATTTTTTTTAAAAATTTTTAAATTTCCTTGGGTAGAATAAATTTGTGGGTGATTGTACAAAGGACCTATCCAATTGGGTCGGCGCGCCCTAGGTGTTTTAAAACCCTGTGGGAACTGATAGGGGGTGGGTGGCCAACCCCTTTTAAAAAGCTTTCCCTTTGGTGCTTTAAATTTCAAAGTTCCTTGATAAAGTGAGTATCCACGAAAAAGGGTTGGAATTTTTCTAATTTTATTCAGAAGTGGGTTTTTTGCATAAGCCCTAAAATATATAAAAATAAATTATAAAATATATAAAAATATAAATTTTAAATATATTAAAATATATTTAAAAATATATATATATAAATATATATATATATAAAATTTTTTTTTTTTAATTTTTAAAAAATATTAAATATATAAAAAAATATAAAAAAATATAATTTTATATATATATATAATAAAATATATAAGTAAATATATATAAAAATATTATATATTATTTTGTAAATATAAAATTTAAATATATATATATATTTTTTATATAAAAAAAAATATTAAAATATTATATATATAAAAAAGTAATATATAAATAAAATTTATTATATAATATATATATATATATATATTAAAAAATAATAAATAAAAAAAAATATATAAATATATTATAAAATTTAAGTATATATATAAAAAATATATAAAAATATGTAAAATATAATATAAATAAATAAATATAAAATTTAAAAATATATATAAAAATATAATTATATTTATATAAATAAAAAATGGATAAAATTTTCATTTTTTGTGGAAATTGGGGTCACCCCGGGCCCCCTTTTGCAGATATCCCAAGAACCAGCTACAAGCAATAAAAACAGGGAAGGTTTTTTTTGGGGATCCCCCCAAAAAAAAATAAAAACTGTGGACTAAAAAAAAAAAGGGTATTAAAAGAAAAAATAACATCAAAAACCCGCTTTTTATAGACAACCTGGAAGCTTTCCAAACAGATGGGGAAAATAAAAAATCGGGCTGAATGGTACTGCCCTTTGATACTGGCCAAGTAAATCAGAAACTGGTTTAAAAAGGCTGGAGGGGATGTCCTGGTAAATCAGTTAAAAAAGTGGGACGATATGCCGTCCCCGGGAGACCGAAAAGGGGAAGCTGGGGGTGCTGTCCCCGGGAGACAGTAAAGGGAAGCTGGGGTGCTTTCCTGGGAGACAGTAAAAGGGGAAAAACTGAGGGGCGTCCTGGAACATAAAATGAACTGGAAAAATTTTTTTTCCCGGTTCCCGGGAAATTTTAAAGCAGGGAAAGGGAAAACATAAAATGACCTCATAGGGGAAAAGGAGGGCCCTAGTGGGGAAAAAAAGTTATCAAAGATAAGATAAAAAACCAAATTCCAAAAAAAAATAAACCCCAGGAAAAACAAACAAGAGGACTCCCCCAAAGCAAAAACAGAGATATTAAATTTCCCAAAAACAACTGGGGGAGCTCCATTGTTGGTGCTAGGGGAGGATAGGGAAAAAAACAGGGAAAAAATTTCAAACCCCCAGGGAATACAGTCCCCAAAAACCCAAAAGGGAAACGGAAACCAACCTGGCACATACAAAATTCACTTTGGAAACCCCAGACGGGGGAAAAATGGAAAAAAAGAAAAAAGGGGGGGAAAGTGCAAATATACCACCCTAGAAAAAGCCATCCCATAGACACAGGGAAAAAAGCAAAAAATCCCTTCCTGTAAACTTTTTCAACCCTGAAAAGTGTACCTCTTCCAATACAGGGAAAAACTGTGCAAAAACCCTTTAAAAGGGCCCGGGACAAACCCTCTAAAGGGGGCCCAAAAAAATACAAAATCCCCGGGCCCGGAAAAAACCCGGGGAGCCCCCAGCCCCTCAAAAGGGGGAGGTTTTTTTTAGTGCCAGGAAAAGGAAAAAAAAAAATGGCAGGAAATGGCAGAAATCGAAAACCAAATTCCCCGTCATTCCCGGTGGAAAACCCCAAATCCCCATGGCCTCCACTCCAAACCAACATACGATACTAATCCGGAAAAAAAATCCCCCCCCCGTACCAACAATCCCACCAATCCGATACATTCTTTTTTGCAAAAATACAGGGTTTTAAAGCCCCGCAACAAACAACAAAATAAACCTTTTTATAATCCGTGGGCTGCTTGCAGAGGCAAAGTCAATGTTTGCGCTTTCCCCGAGACCCACAAAAAAGGATCACTTTAACAACGAAATAAGGGATTTCCCCAAATTAAAAACCTATAAAAGATGTGACAAGTGAAAAAGGCAAAAGGGGGGGGGGGGGGGTTTGGGCCCCCACAATTTCAAAATCCCCTTGTTTGAAAAGAAATGCTTAAACCCCCCAAAAAGATGTAGTGGAAGTTTTGCAGTAAAAGGAACGAGAAAACCAAAACCTAGTTATTGTGGGAGTCTACAAGCCTCCGGTGCAACAACCCCCGCAGTTCCAGGAACACGTTTTAAAAAATTTACCCCTTCGGAAAAAACTTCCAGCCCTGCACCCAAATCTTGCTCCTTTGGGGGGTTTCAACTTAAAAGGGACCCCAAAAAAGGGGGAATATAAACAAATAATAAATGTTTTTATGATAACACCCCGGAGGCAGCTCCCGATTTAAAACTCACAAACTCACCAAAGAGCTTTTTAAATCTCTGCCAACAAAAATTTTAATTTAAAAACCCGCAAATAATAAAGCCTACAAACTTTGGGGAATACACAGACCCCCATCTTCAAATAAAAAATGGGTGGGTCTGATAAAAATGTCAACCCCTTTCAAAAAACCCAAATACTCCCGATCACAACATAATTGAGGTTCAGACATGTATGCGTGGGGCCCCCCCGACCCAACATAAAAGGGAAATAGTCCCCGAAGGGGGCATTCAAACCCCCTTCAACTTCAAATTTAAAAAAAAACTTAAAATGGGACCAAGAAAACCAATCCTTTAACCAATTTTAAAACTGGGAAGATATACAACAAAACAACCCCCAAATTAAGCCTAGAACAGAAATTTAAAATTGGGGGCACTCGATGTATGCACAAGGCTTAAATTTCCCCTAAGAAAAAAGAAGGGGTAGATGTAAAATAAAAGAACAGGGGGCTCCCTTTACAGGCGAAAGGAAAAAATAAAAAGAGGGCTAAAAAGGTCAAAATTTGAAAAAGCCCTAGGGGGAAACCTGGGCAAAAAAATAGCAACATTGAACTTAAGCTAAAGGAAACTTTTAGGGTCAGGGAAACGCGGGGAAAAAAAAAAACCATAAAAAAATCGGGAAAAAAACCCCAAAAATAATTTTTTCTCCAAAGCCAAATCAAAAATCGAGAACAACGCCGTATTTGGGCCCCTACTTTAAAAAAGATGGTCCTAAAACAAAATGACACAAAGGAAAAAGTGAGCAAATCAAGTCCCAATATGATCAGGTTTTTTTGCAAGGGCCCCTAACCAGAAAGGGGAGTCCCAAGATCAAAATGAATTTTTTTTTTGAAGAGCCACAAAAATTTGGGTTTAAAAACAAGCCAAACCGATGTTTTCCTGACGCCAAAAGACTTCGGAAAACGATTTTGACATGCCCCTGCACTCCCGGCCCCCAAAAGGGCCCCAGACTTATGGGAAATTTCCCTTTTCATCAAGAAAAGGGAAGAAGCCCCCCATTACGAGCCTTTTTTTCCCCTATGGAGAGGAGCAAGGACACGGGGGTTTGTCCCCCAGTTAAATAAAAACAACAGACATAGCCCCACTACCCCCAAAGGGGGCAGTAAAGCAAAAAGCAAAAAAACTTTCAGACCGATGGCACTAACACCCATAATAAAAATCTTTGAAAGGGTTTCCAAAAAAGGGAAATCAAACCCCCCATCAAAAAACCCATCATTTTCAAAAACCCAGGGGAACATGGGGGTTTAAACAGGGTCGCCCTGTCGTCCAACAAAAGGGCACTACGACAAGGTCCTAAATGCAAAAAAGACAAAAAAAATTAGATTAAAAAATATACAGACTTTTCAAAAGCCTTCGAAAGTTTGACCAGGGGTAAAACGCACAAAAAAGCGTCTAGGAATTATAAATTTTAAAATATAGAAAATATATATTTTAAAAAAATAAAAATATATATATATAAAAATATATAATATAATTATATAAAAAAAAAAAATAAAAAATAAAATATATAATAAATATATATGTATATATAAATAATATATATATATAAATATATAATAAATTTTTAAATGTTAAAAATATAAAATTTATATATATATATATATAAAAATTAAATATATATATTTTTGTTAAAATATATTATATATATAATATAAAATATATAAAAAATATATATATATATATAAAATATAATATATATAAAAATTTATTTTTATAATATATAAAAAAATATAAAATATAAATATATATAAAATATAAAAATTTTAAAATATATAATAAAATTTATATATATATTTAAAATTTTTATATATATTTTATATATATTTAAAAATATATAAATAATTTATATATAAATAAAAAATATAATTTTTTATATAAAAAATATTTTTATATAAAATTTAAAATTTTAAAATATAAATAAATTATATATATATATATAAAAAATTTAATATATTTATATAATAAAATTCCAACAAAATATAATTTTTTATAAATTATAAATTTAAAAAAAATTTTTTTTTTTTTTTTTTGGGCCGCCTTGGGGGAAAAGGGGGGGTTTTGTTTTAAAAAAAAAAATATTTTTTTTTTTTATAATTATAACCTTATTTTAAAAAAAATTTTATTTTATATATATATTAAAATATATTTAATATAATTTTTTATTTAAAATAATTTTTATAATATATAATAATATATTTTATATAAATTTTTTTTATAATTTATATAATTAAAAAATATAAATAAAAATTTTTAAAATAATATATATAATTTTTTATAATAAATATATATATATATAATATTTATATATAAATAATAAATATTTATATAATATTTATATAAAAATTTTTTAAATAAAATTTAAATATTAAAATAAATTATTTTAAAAAATATTTTAAAAATTAAAAAAAAATTTTTAAAATAAATTTTTAAAAATTTAAAAAATATTTATAAAAAATTTAAATTTTTTTTTAAAACCCTTTGGGGGTAAACCCCTTTGGAAAATAAAAAAAAATATTAAAATTTTTTTTTTTATTTTTAAACTTTATTATAAAAAAAAAAAAATAATATTTTTAATATTATAAAAAAATAAAATATTAAAAATATATAAAAAAATATATATATAAATAATATATTTAAAATAAAAAATATTTATATAATATAAAATTTATATATATAAATATATTTATATATATATAAAATAAATATAAAAATAAAAAAATAATTTTAAAATAAAATATATATATTATAAATTAAAAATATTTTTTTTTTAAAATATATAATCCCCCAAAAAAAAAAACAAAAATTTTTTTAAAAAATTGTAATTTTAAAAAAATTTTATTTTTTTTTTTTCAACAAAAGCGGCCTTACCCAGGAAAAGTTCCCCCCCCAAAAAAAAAAAAAATTTATTTAAAATTTTAATTTTATAAAAAATTATAATTTCCCCAAAATTTTTAATTGCAAAATTTAACAAAAACCATTGGGACCAAAGGAAAACCTTTTTATTCCCCCTGGAAAAAATATATATAAATATAAAAATAAAATAAATATAAATATATATATATATATATATATATATATATAAAAATATATATATATATATATAGGGAAACAAATTTGGGGGAAATTTATTTCACACCTTTTTAACAGGGGAAATTCCAACCCAGAAAATTTTAAAAATATTAATAAAATTTAAAAAACCCTTAATTTATAATTATTTTAAATTTTTTAAAGGGGGAAAAATATATTTTATAACCCCCCGGTCCTAAGGGCTGGAAATTTTCCACGAAAACACCATTTTTCCAAAAAACCCGGGAAAAACCGCCCCCCAAAAAAACAGGGGAATTTCACGGGGCCCCTTTAAGGGGAAAAACAATAATTCATGGGGGGGAGGTTTTTAAACCCGTTTTCCCAAGCAAAAAGGGGATAAATACCCCTGGCCAAGGGGGTTCAAACTGGGAACGGAAAATCCACCTAAAAACAAAAATTCCGTCACCCTGGGCCCCTGAAAAAGGGGTTCTCAGCCAAAAAGCCAAAAAAAAAGGGTTGGGGGCCCGGCCTAATCCCCCCAGGAACCTGGGGGCCCAAGACCCCCGGGCCGCCGGGGGCAAGGGCCCCCAACATTCCCCCCGGGAAATCCGTAATTTTTTTTAAAAAAAAATTTATATTATATAAATTTAAAATTAAAATTAAAAATTTAGTATTTTATATATTTAATTTATATAAAAATATTAAAAATTTTTATATATAAATATATAAATAAATTTTTTTAATTTTATAAAAATTTTAAAAAAAAAAAATTTTTTTTTTTTTATAAATATATATATATATATAAAATTTTTGAAAAAAAATATAAAATATATAAAAAAAATTTTTTTTATATATATATAAATAAAAAATATATAATAAAAATATATATATATAAATATGGAAAAAATTGAAAACAGAAATTTATAGCACACCCGCACATCCCCTGTTTCACGGGGGGGGGGGGGGGGGGGGGGGGGGGGGGTTTTTGGGGGGGGGGGGGGGGGGGGGGGGGGGGGGGGGCTGGTTTGGGGTTTTGAATTTTTCCCAAAAAACAAAAAATTTTTTTTAAGGGAAATTTCTATCAATTATTTAAACAAATTCCTTTAAACCCCTTTCCCCTTATCTTTTACTAGAAAACTTTTGGGGGGGGTATGCCTGCAGATAATGCGTTTTTTTTAAACCCCTTTTTCTACTGTCCCCTTCAGTTTTAACTGCAATAGGAACTCCCCAATTTCGGTTTAAATGAACTACCATAAAAACACAGATGTTTTTGCCCTGGGGGAAAATTGGGGAAAAAAAATTCAACTATCGCAACTCCTTTTCCCCCTTTTCGCTAGGATTTTGGGTACACTTGGTTGGGTTAGGGACCATTAAAAAAAATTTTCCTTTATGTTTGGGATGCAGACACTACCCTTTTTTTAAAAATACTCAAAAAATACCGTTTTCCATAAACGAGGCCAAAAAAATTAAAAAATTTTAATCGGCTTTTTTAACTGAACGATCCCCAGGGTCGCAACAAACCCTTGAAAAGTCGTGAACTACTGTAAAGGGTACATTCAAATAGTGACTGTGAATTACTAACTGGTATTCTTCTGCTAGGAGTACCCATACTCGGCTGTTCGATACAGCAATTCTTGGTTCATGACAAGTCATGATGGTGCTGGTGGCTTCACAGTCAGGAATATATGATAATATATATATATAATATATATATATATTTATATATATATATTATATATAGTCGTGCCGAATAGGCAGAACTTGCGATCTTGGCCTTAATATACAACGTTCATCTTGCTATAAGGACAAGTGAAAATTTGTGTATGCATAATTCCGCCAAAATCATTCTGAACCTAACGAAAAAAATATATTCATTTGTTTGTTTAGTCTTAAATTACTGTAAACAAATCTAAATATATTTAGTTGGTTAGGCTAAAATAAATTGAGCTTGTTATAATAAGGTAGGTAAGTTTTCTAAGATTCTTTGGTGCAAAATTAAAATTTTTACATTAACATTGATAAAAAAATATATCTTTAAACGTATAAGAGAAAATTTCAGAAAGGACTTAATTTTAAATGAGTTCTTGCAATTGACCAGTTTTGCATATTCGGCACGAATAATATATATATATATATAATATATATATATATATATATTATATATATATATATATATTATATATATATATATATATATATATATATATAGAGCAAGCATATCCACAGGATGTCCAGAAAGTCTGAAACCATGATGTAGGTAAAGCATCATTAACACATCTAACACAATCACTCGTAATAACATTCACCGTGCACCAGATATCTCCGAATTCTTTCATCATTGATAATGCTGGACGCACTGAACACGTTCTATAAATAAAAGCCTTTGTTATTTTCCACTGTTACATATATTTATATATACGCATTAATTTTGCTGTAAAACGGCAAAATGACAAAAAAATTCATGGATGAGTAATATTAACTTAAGGTAGTTACGTAGCACTGGGTTTCATTACAGAAACTGTAGCAAGGTTAAGATAGGTTGCTACGTTTATGGTGTAAATTAAAAATCAAATGTATATCATGTTAATTCTTATGAATAGATTCGTCAATCCACCAAAATTTTTTTTCAAAATCAGGCTTATTTGAAGGCTTTGCCTATAAAAGTCTGACAAATACACAAATTAGACTTCCCAAGGCTGAAAGCTACACAACGTAGGAAAAATAAAACAAATGTTGCTAATAAACCTGAAAATGTTGTGGAAATTTACTAACAAGGTACAAATTTGTTGTTATAAGTGTAAAACTACAGTTTACATTGTCGGAAAGTTAATACTTAAATATAATTAACAGCATCATACATGTGAATTAGGGTTTTAAGATGCAAAAAAAAAAAAAAAAAATCTGGCAGCCGTAAAATCCAATAATTCCGCAGTAAATTACAACAAAGCTGGGTCAAGCTCAAAATTTATGTTGTGGACTGAAAGAGGACAACACGAGGGTGCAGATGATTATAATCAAGGGGGGAAACGCTAAAACCTTAGGAGCTGCAGAGAGCCTGGACAAATCTAGTTTGATCTGAGGAAGGAAAGGGAACTCACCAACTTCCCGGATCAAGAGCCCTTCACCTGCATCAAGGGACATGGAAGTGTAGAAGGTGCGAGTGTAAGGCAATATTGAGATGAACACAGGAAGACACCACGACGACTGAACTTATTGACACGCATGCTCAAGGTGACACCAGAGATTCTGTTCTTGGCATGCGGCATTCACTAAGGCCATCTTTTTTCACTACCATTGTGGCTAATTTGCAATTATACATACATACATATATATATATATATATATATATATATATATATATAATATATATATATATATATATATATATATATATATATATTACTGCTCAAAATTCTCACAGGCACGCGAAAGAATTTTACCCGAAAATCATCCACAATTTGGGCACACGCTCTCAAAAAGGTTGGCCAGTGCAGCAGGCTATTTCACCGTGAATACATATTTAGCTTCACATTTTAGCTTCATTTTATGAATAATTAGCTTTTTACATAATCTGGTTGACATGTTTGTGGCTCGTGCATTTATTATAATTATTTACTTGTATTTACCAAATTAACGAGTGAAAATAGACATTCCGTTCTGACAATGGTTCCAGATGGAACGAAACGTCGTTAGTTCCTACTAAGTGTGGGTTATCTGTATTCTAATGCTGTCTCAACATTAAGACCCTTAAGGGAGGTTCCTTGATGCCAGTGAGTTCTTGATCGTAGGAATTGGACCTGACCTCTCATTCCTTTTATGTAACTTGACTACATGTTAAAATAGTGAAAATCTCTATACTGAGCAAGCAAGATGTGGAAAACTGCAGAATTACAAGAATATTTTATACTAATTAATTCTATTCGTTCTCGATCAGTATTCAGAAAGGCTCAATCTCCACTTACATGAGGTTTAAGTTTCAAGTGCTTAATCTTCTCTTCAAGACTCGGCACTTTCGATTTGATGTAATTTTAACGAGTGGACTACTCAAATCATCAGAGATGTCAACGTTTGGTTTAATAGGCTTTAAAGTCTATCAACCACACTACGGTGATCAAGGTTACATGTACCCTGTACAATAGCCAAGAATACCTGAACACCTAAAATATGAATCAAAGTAAACCCGGGGTATATACACTAACAGCTTGTCGATGTATATATACAGACATACACACTACTGCTGCACTGCTCAATTTTCTCATCCCAAATTCCGAGGCACTCACAAAGCCGCTGTAGAGTTGCTTTAATATTTACTGCATCAGAATTTAGGATTAAACTCTCTTATAGGGTATAAAATATATCAGTCTGCGTAAGAACGTCATTGCTCCTGTCAGTTTTTATTCCTGTTCACATTTTGTGCTTCTGAAATCACCCTTGATGCTACTGAATTATCCGTATGTGAAAATGAACCAAACGTGTGGTAATGATCCACCATATATGATACAGAACCCACTATTTATTATTAAACTCAATTTTGCTAATGAATCTAACATTTGTGCTAGTAAATTCACCATCTGAGTTACTGAGCCCATCTCTGCTAGTGAGCCTTATATTTGCGACTATGTCCATTTGGAATTACTAGGTTAAGTTTTCCTCGATCCCCCCCCCCCTCAAAATATAAAATTTAACCAAATTAGGAAACGTAGGCTCGAGCCTTCGCCACGCTTGGTGTTAAATGACCCACACAGATTTTGCGCTTCACAAACCTACCGGACACACTTGTTCAAATATTGTTTTACAAAATCAACCAGCCATTAATTTACAAAAGTACTTCTTAAAAACGAGACCTACCGTATCATCCTGACATACAACTGACCTCTGCGATAACCACCTGACCCCCTATACGAGAGATATCTGACCCTTCCCTCTGAGACATTTGACCTCGCTAAAGAAATGAGTCAGGTATCGAGATTCAATTTCTCAAAGCCTTAACAAATACGCGTGACTTTAGTGGTGGGTTTTTGATGTGGCTCACCATTTGGACGACTTCGCTCAGTCCAGTTTTCAGTTAACTCAAATGTTCTTGCGACCAGAGTCCAAGATTAAAAAGAAAATGTTAATTGTTAGTAGGCAATACTCTTATTACTGGTCTAACACTTCAAGGGAATCTGAAAATTCATAAATATTATATCCAGCACTTCCTTAGTTAAATTATGATATAACCTGCCCAAATGAGTTAGCAACATCAAGTCACTAACAAAAATCGTATTGGGAAACTGGTAAAATGGCAGCCAGTTCATGTCTTGGGCCACCTGTCCACCCCAGGCCCCAAGATGCTTCATGAAAAATAAAATGTCAAAAAACAAGGAACCAAATTCGAGAACCAAGTACGAGAAATTTTGGGCGTTAGCATATGCCATTAGCAAACGATAACCGAGTATGGTTTACGGTGAATTAGGAAAATGGAACTAAGTAAGAGGTGACATCAGAAAACAGGAATCGAGTGTGTTGTGTTGTATCAGAATAAGGAAAGCCGATGCAGCATATCAAAAAATGGGAAGCCAATTGCAGTAATCAAAATACGGGATGCTGAGTATGGCGTGGATAGCAAGAGGGAGTCGAGTGCATTTTCGATCTTTACCACATGTGAAAAAACCGCATACATTTTACAGGCAAGCTTTTTTTTTTTAAGCATATAATAACTGTCGGGACCCAAGTTGTCTAACCTGTGTTAGCTTGTGCACCCGCTAACCCAGTTTATCCCAGCTCACGCATTCCATTTAACAGAAAAAAAAAAGATTGAAATGTACTCAACCCACACATAAGAGAAAGAAACTTACGACTACATTTCGGTCCGACTTGCACCATTAACTAGTCACATCCAAAATATAGTGAACTCACATTTTGGTATAGATTTGTAAAACCAAATTACTCTAGTAATAAAAGGATGTACGTGTATATATTCAAAAGCGCGCGCACACACAAAAAAAAAAACTCCATCTGGCTGAAGTTAGCAAAACAACCGAGTTACTTGGCAGAAAAAAAAAAAAAAGGTTCAGCGTAAATTCTGGTTTTGCATTATATTCATGAACAATTTGCAGTGACCTGTCAGGTGTTGCTGAGGGACCAGAAGCATACTTGGTTTGAACATAAACTTGGCTGATTAATTTTAGCCCTTAATAAGTATTCCATAATTTACCAACATGTATTTTTTAAGCAGAATAAAATATCCGTTTACCAAAGTTATGAAACAGTATTGTATCCTAGGAAACGTTCATGCATTCCCGACTGGACAGCCCTGGTGTAAGCTACAAGATCTCTTGTTATATCTTATTTACACTATCATTACCAAGTCTCATTATCTGTTCTTACTCGGTACTCTCACGTACTCATTCGTTCAACACTGATTTCTTTTATTCATAGCTTACATTATTACTTTTAATAAATACCGAATAGCTTACTCCCTTAAAATGAAAACTGCTGCACAACCAACACAAACTGGAGGTGAATTTACAAGACGTTTAGTTCATCCTGGAGCACTTATTCTTGACTTGAGAATGATCCGGGACGAACCGAAAAGTCACTTCCAAAATGTGGACTGCGAACAGTTCCAGCCACGGTACTGTGAATTCTTTTCCTGCTTAACGCTTATAGTAGTCACTGAGAAAACTCGTACAGGCTGGTCTCTCACAGGGTACACCAGCACCCACACAACAAACCTTTGACCAATATTTTTTTTGTACGTGTACAATCGCATTTGCCGTGCCGCTGGGCGCTTCTGGGAGTGTGTACATTGAAAACTGCGCAGTGTGAAGGATTAAGCTATAAGCCAGGCAAGGGGAGAGAAGAGGGAGAGAAGAGTGAGAGGAAGGAGAGAGGAGAGGAGGAGAGAGAGAGAAAAAGAGTAGAGCAGAGAGCACTGACAGAAGGGGAAATCAGCAACTACAGAACATTGTCACTCCTGTCAATCACTGGAAAGATTCTCGAGAATCTCACGGCAGATGACGAAATTTTTCGACTATCACTCCTTTCTTTGTGATCGTCAATATGGCTCCAGGGAAGGTCACTTCTGCTGATATGCTGTTAAACCTCTCCAGTATGTGGCACCAGTCGCTGGGCGAATCCAAAGAGCAGCTGTGTAGTAGCACTTAAGACTGCTGATGCTTTCGACAGAGTATGGTACCAGGTACTCGTGGTAAAATTGCAAACACTGTCTCTGGCTCTGCATTATGTCTCCTTAGTGATTGCCTTCAAGGTAAATCTCTAAGTAGTTTTCAATGGAACAGAGTCAACAAGACACTCAATCGGTGCCAATGTTCAACAGGGAAGTGTGCTTGGGCCATTGTTATGGACTGTTTACTTCTGTTATCAATAACCTTTAATTCATCCGAGAATTTCATGCATATGCAGACGACTGTACTGATATTTACTTATCCAAGAGAAGAAATGTCAGCTGCTTTCAGTTGCATAAATCTCCAGCTTACAGATATATCAGCCCGAGGAGAGAAATGGCAGGTTACATTTGCTTTTGAGAAAGCACAAATGATAGTCTCGAGGCACCATGATCGTAATGCACGAGTGGTAGTAAGAATGAATGGGAGAGTTGAAACCCGGGGATTAGTTTGATACTCTAGGGGTAAAATCTAATTTCAAACTATGAAGAACCTCGTAGTAAACCTTGCAAACAAGGTGGCCAGGAAGTTCACAGCACTTGGACGTTATCTCGTATTTGCTCGACAGTCTATAAAGGCTACAAAGACTGTACGAAGCACAGGTGCGCTCTCACACATTATTATATATCAAGGGGGAAGCGCTAAACCCGGAGGATTATACAGCGCCTGGGGGGGGATGTGGAAGGCATTCAGGCTTAATTCGGGGAACTGGAGCACAGATCCAATTCCCTAAATCAAGAGCCCCTCACCAACATCAAGGAACCTTCCTTGAGGGGCGCACTCACACAGTATTCTTCACTTCTCATCTACGACTTCTTGGCTGAACAGAGACCAGAGCAAGATGATTTATTTCTCATCTGGACCCGCCTGGACAGATCTGTCATTTCAGCAAAGCCTTTAACACCTAAGGGATGTGGGTGGCCTTGTAATATACAAAGCCAATGTTGTCAAGGTACCACACACTTGGCGAGAAGGCATCTTCTATACAAAACGGACAGCAAACAGCAACTACACTATAGCTGTACCCTTTTCCAGAACATCGCTTCATCTGAGATCATTTATTCGACTCTGGAACGTGTTCGTACAGCATGATATTGATGAAATGTCGGTTGACCAAATGAAATAGCTGGCCCACAGATGGCTCTAACTTCATCCTATCCCCTATTTACATATCTCAAAACAATAATAAGGCTTTCAAATGAGCCAAGATAGATAATTCTTAGCTTGTAAATAAAAGTAGGAGCTCTGAACCTAACCCTGTAAAACCACTGTGTAAATATAAATATGAGAGAGAGAGAGAGAGAGAGAGAGAGAGAGAGAGAGAGAGATTGGGCAGCAACAGCCGGGCGTCAACCGACCAGTCCTTCCACTTCAACATGCAACGGAGGAGAAATGAATATTTTTGGGGGGCTTGCTATAGTGTACAACTATACATTGTGAAATATTACACTATTAACATAATATCAAACTACATCTTCCTCTGATGTTATTAAATTGTTTCGAGTTATGAAGGCACATCGTACAGGTCAAAATATTGGAATATCGGGCAGCCGGCAGCGTTGCTAGGCAATGCAGGTGTCGTTGCTAGGCTACTAGAAACCGTCTAGTAGGCAGCGGGTCATTAAGCTACGTAGGTGTCCTTGTTAGGTTAAGTTACTAGGCATCGCCGCTAGACTAGGCAACTAGACACCTTCGCTAGAATACGCTACTACGCTCAGTTGCTAGACCAAGCTACTGGAAAATGCTGCTAGGGGCTTTTGCTAGGCAAATATACTATGCACCGTTATTGGAAAAATTTACTAGCCATCCTTGATAGGCAAATATTGCTAAAAACATATATACCGCAGATGCTAGGCAACTGCTAATCACAGCTACTAGGTACCAGTGATAGGCAATGCTACTCGGCAGCGTTGCTATGCCGGAGACCTAGGCACCATTGCTAAGAAAAGCTACTACTAGACAGCTGCTAGACAATGCTACTAGGCACAGCTGATTAAGCTCAATGTACCTTAAAGGAATCGGTTTAACGGTACAAATGTATACCCAGCTCCTTGCTTTAACCATCACAATTAAATTCACATGGTTCTGCTTTAAAGAGGGCACTGGTGGTTGCCTTTTGCATCCTGTCCTGCTACACCACCACATAAATAAGGAGAAAAATATAGGATCCGCACCTTTAATTTTTTCCCCAATTGCTGAACTCGTGAACAAAACTTTTTTTTATAATTGGAAATGACACCATCACACGGAAATATATGCAAAACTTTGCTGAATTCTACACTGAATTCGAATTTGGCGTCATAAACGCAGTTTGATCAGTGAATATATTTTGTGTAGCATATTTTTTTTTTTGTGCTAGGTTGAAAACAGATATCGTCCCATAACAACTGGGTAACCCATCACTTACAATAAGAACTAGTCTGTATGTTAGCCTATTATTATTATTATTATTATTGGTATTATGTATTCCTGGGGAGGTACCTTAGGGGTTGCCTGTTTTTATTCTTCATCCAATTTTGTTTATAAACTGAAACGCCTCATCCGTCGACTTTAAACTTTCAACGCCATACACTGCAACTGTAAAAAGGTTTCATGCAACTACGGGAATGTGCCGGCCCTCTAATCAATTTTTTTAACGAGACATTTCGGATTCGCCTGCAAATTTTTTTGAAAGTCTCTTTTTCTTTTTTCAGAGATTTGGGAGGCTTTTTTTCTGCTTTAGCTAAAATACGCGTTTTATTACATTTCAAATCGAAATTAATGATATTATCAACGTTCGGACTATTTTCGGTTCCCCTTAAAATTAAAAACAAAAAAAAAAAACATTACTTTAAAGAATACCAAATCTTAGTTTTTTTTTTTTTTTTTTTTTTGTTTTAGTTTTTTTTTCGATGGTCTTAAAAAATTTCCAAGCGGGCATCCTTTTTAAAAAATTTTTTGAGATTTTGCAGTAGCAGATACCAATTTTATTTTTAAAACATGGTGGGAAAATTACATTTTTTGAATTAACAATTATGTACTAACATAAATGAAACAAAAAATTATTATTTATTAATGTTAATAACAAGGGGAATTTGGGACCCTAGGCGCAAAAAATGCCCCCCCTTCGATCCCTACCCTGTCTAACCAAAAGTTGCTCGGGATGTTAATTAAATGAAATATACCTACCCAGGAATATGGAAAATTTTAAATTTTTTGGACTGTATATTAAAAAAATAAATGGTTATTAATAACACAATTACTAACAGAAGGAAATATATTTAAATCCTCACCCAATTGATGGAGATTAAAGTGTATCATACCGAAAACCTCATTCTAACTAAATCTATGAAAATATTGGCCAGAATTTCCACAAATCAAGAGAGCTTATCGAGGGTTCCGAGCGTCTTGTCCAGCGTTGAATCCAAGTTTGCAGAATGCACATCCACCAATTTCGCCTCCTATTTGAGAGGTCAACACAAATTTTAAAACCCCAAACACGAAAAAATTTTTCCCATTTACCAACGTTTGTACAAAACAAAACCAGATGGCGAGTGACTCCCCCAGCCCAGGGTTTCCCCCTTTTTGATATCATACTTCTTTTAAAAAAAAAAATAGGGGATCTTTTTACCTTAAAATTTTCCGTATTTCCCGGGAAAAAAAACAGTTTTTCCAAAACGGTATTTTTTCCCCTTAAAAAACTTCTCCATTATGTCTCTTAAGGCTTCAATTTATATGACCCAAAATCTCAGAAAAGGAATATGTTTTTTTCGGGTTATACATGCAAACTGTCATTTTAAATACATAATTAACTTGAAATTGTTGGGAACCTTTTGCGAAACTGGGAATGTTGCTTTTTATCTATTTCCAAAATTTAGGCCCGGGGGGTTTTCCCCTAAGTCACTGAATTAATTTTTTCATAAATTTTGTCAATTTATTAGTTTTCCTGCAAAAACCTTAAAGCCTCCTAATAGGCTTTAACCTTTTAAAACTGCATACCCATTTATGGTTTTAATTAATTTTTTGGGTTTTGTAATAAAAATTTGCCTTTTTTTTTTTTTTTTTTTTTTTTTTTTTTTTTTTTTTTTTTAGGAAACTGGAACATTAGGTTCCATGCGATAACTTGTGAATGCGTCTTCTGATTGGCTTCGTATATTTAACACTGATATCTACATTAGGAACTAATGCTGTACACTATACTTACAAATTTTGCTTGAATTGCGATGGAGAGGACTGGGTTCATGGGACACGGGGATACCTTTCTTTCAGATTTGATCCAAGATAAGGGAACTGTACCTTTAATTCTTTCGATCAAGAGCCCATCACCAGAATCGCCCAACATGCATCTCCTCTTGAATTATGCATAGCACAAGGAAACCTTAATAGACTCAAATTGCATTATCCGACCCAGAATAGTAATGCATGTACATACATGTATGAGTATTCATTAACTTTATTATGCTTTGGGGGCGAGCAAAATTTCTTGGTCATATTAGTTTCACCTTTGGATAATCCTTACACGTAAGTTCCTTCTGACATTCTTTTGGTCTATCAACGAGGTAAGCTTCCTCTGGTGTCATTAACATCTGGTCCCTACAGTATTATATTATTATCATAAGGAAACGCTCAACCCGTAGAAATGTACAGCGCCTGTGGGGGAGGGGGAGGATGAAAGACATTCAGGCCCAATTCGGCGAACTGGAGGACAGATCCAATTCCCTAGATCAAGAGCCCCTCATCAGCATCAAGGAATCTCCTTTGAGGGGACATTCTATCCTTGTCTACTTTGTAAGCATCAATAAGTATCTTGTATGTTGACTAAATCTTCTTCTGACTCTTCGCTTCTTCAGTGACACAAGGTTCAGTTCTCTTAGCATATCCTAGGCCTTCCTCATCAGCTCTGGAATCAGCCTGGTGCTAAAATTCTGATTTTTCTCCGCTTCTTTATTTGCGTGGCTAAGTGTAGGTCCCACATTGGCTCTGCTTACTCTAGGATTGGTCTCATGTAGTATAACATCTATTATTCTTTAATTTCTGAACATAGTTATAACATTTTCAAGCCGTGCATCCACTTCTGTTACCTAGTTTATGTGCATCTCAGGAGATAAGTTAGGAGTGCTGTCTACCTCCAGGACCTTTTCTGCCAGACGCCTCGGCTTTGTACCCTCTGGTATGTTATCACCGGTCATTTCCTAAGTTCCCATCTTCATTATGATACTAAGTCAGCCTGAATTTCAGCAGCAACTCGCTGGACCATCCGTGCAGTTCACTCAAGGTTTCCCTTTTTGTACACGCAGGAGCAAGTTCCATCTACTATGCAACCTGCTTAGTTTGATGTTACCTCCCTCAACATAACGCTTAGGTAGGTACTCTTTGATCGAATAAAGCACCTCTACCACTTCGTACCTTCAAAGTATGGCTCAGTCTCCCGTGGGGGTACACAAAAAAAAATGTTAATCCTAGGAGACTTCAACCATGACAAAACATCCGAGAAGACAAAGCGCTCACGGAGGATAATGGACAGTGCAAAGTTGATACTGTATCAAACAACTTCCTTGTGCAGAATATAAGTCTTAACAAGCACGAGATGAGGAGATGGATTAACGCTATATGTAATATTCACCAGAGGCGAGTTTAGTAATAGAATATGATATATCCTTATCAGCAAATAACCTTTGCATCCTGGGGCAAGTTCCTCGCATGTGAATTATATTACTGTTGTGGTAGAAAGTGAATATGACCCGATTAGTATGGACCAGTAGACCTAGCGCATCGTTCCTACATTTTCTTGTTCGTATGGTTGAGTACATATTGTAGGTAAAAGGAGTGAAAAAGAAGGAAAGAGAAAGACACTAGAATATAAAAAACTAAACAAAATTAAGAGTTCTTTTTTAATAGGATACGGAACTAAGCGAAAAAGCATATGGAGACAGTGATTGATTACTTACCCAGAAATGCAAAACCACAAAAGATGCATCCGAATACAAAAGAGGAAGAAATACAATGCCAGCACAGGTTTTTTAGTAAACAATACATGAAAGAGAAGCCCAGAGAAAAATAAATGGAACGAATTTAGAACACGAAAAATTCAAGTGAACGATGAAGCGACAAGAAGGGTCACAGAACTGAAAACTTTCAAAATCAGGAAAGATGCCGAGGACCTGTATGAAACTAATACAGCGGCTATTGCTAAAGAACTCTGGGTGTGTTGTGTATAATTACCGATTTGAAGTTACAGAACAGCTATGCTTGTGGTGTCCCGCCTTCAGTAATCTGCTCATCATATTTTTTTAAAAAAAATCCATTGGTTGCAGCACTTACTAATTCCTTCTTTTAATGCATTCCATTGGTAAATTATTCTATTCAACAATTTTTTTTTATCCTTGCCATTCCACCTTTTCCTCAATGTGCAACTGTGGCTTCTAGTTATCCCTGCTGCAAATATTAAGTAATCTTGATTTGCTCTTCCATATCCTTTCAAGAGCTTATATGTGGTTATCATGTCTTTTTTCTTCTTTTAGCCCGTTTGAGAATTGTCAAGCATTCAAAAATTTCTTTCGAAGTTCACTGCATGCGGCTCGGTTGCTAGCTCACTTAGCTTACACAATGAGGTCCGTGGTTAGATCCTCGATACGGGTGGAAACATTAGGGAGTGTTTCCTTAAGAACATCGGTGTCCCTGGTCTCACCTAGCAGTACATAAATATCTGGGTTAGTGACTACTGTGGGTCGACTATGGAGAAAAAATCTAAACTTAATCTGCTCGAAATGTCTGAATAAAAGGGGCTTTCTATATAGTTATGTCATGATGTCAGTAAATTATTTATAGTTGTACATGTGAAATAGATTATTAATTATTAAATAACTTATCACTAGCCTGGTGCTCCTGGGTATGGGCTCCACCGTCTTGCAAACAATCGCGCTAGGGCGATTTAACTATGGCAGGACAAGCCAGGGGGGGAAGGGAGTAGTGGAAATCTTTAGCTTCCAAAGGGGTTTTTTTAACTTTCACACTTCAGTGTAACCGTGGCAGTGACACCTACGCTACTATGAGGACTTTCTCCTGCCTTTGGTTATCCCTTGCGACATTGAACAGCTCTGATGACGCACTGGAGATAAGTGTGAAAGAAAATACTTGAGCTAAGATTTTACCTCTACCCCCAGATGGCTTGTCCTGCATATATATATCATATATTATATCTATTTTATATATATATATATAATTATATATATATATATATTCTATATATATATAGTATATATAGATATAAACGTCATAAGAATTTAAACCAGCACGCATACTGTTCCAAGAATGAACTGAATACGCAGACACGATACAAGAAACAATGTACTTCTGACATACACTGTGTTCGGTCTCAACCTAAAGGAAAACTCCATGCGATTTATGCGACTAAAATCTGGAACTCCCTTCCCTGGCTGCGGAAAGTTCCGATCTACCACCCACTTTCCTCCTAACATAAATTCTGCGTAGACTATGTTACAGACCAATTAATCAACAGCTACCCTGTTTATCTATATATGTAGCATTCATATTACTACTCTATCACAAAACATGTTCTCATCTTTGTGCTAAACATGTAAGTTTTATTAATTATAACAAAAAAAATCCCCAAAATAGTCACAAGTCATAAACCAAATTTACAGTTAACGTCTAAGATTGCAACTAATGGCACCCATTCTGTCAATAACTTAATTAATTGTACGCTAGTTGCCGGTTAATTTTAGGGTGCCGACATGCTCTGCTTCTCGGGCATCCTAAAATTAAATATAATTTAATTCTGTATCAAATTATAGATTATAATGATTATGACAAATTATAACACTTCATTCTCACAATTTCATAATTATTTTATAGCTTCGCAGTGTAGCATAGGTGTCTCACACAATTCATTTATATCCCTTTCCGGTGGAAATTTTTTTATTATAGTAATTCTTGATCCCGTATCGATCGATAGTTTCGTATTTTTATCTGTTATATTCATGTCCCTCGATTTTGCTTTCTCCTATTTCCAGTACATGAAATTCCTTCATCCAATTCTATCACCCCAAAAAAAAAAAATGCTCTATTTTTCAAGGTATATTGCCAAGTTTGATTATGTAATTTTACAAAGAGTGTGGGTGTGGGGGGGGGGGGGGAGGTTTGGCTCAATGAGAAAGGATGAGAGAGAGGTCTCAACATTCTTAAGGATTCCCCACCACCTGACCAACTTGAGGACGCCAAAAGACAGCTATTTATACCACATGACAGGCAGTCTTAGTCTATTCACTAATACGCATATTTGTACTCTAGCAAATGGAAACATCTCCAAACAGACTTTTAAAAATAACAAAAATATGACAAACAAAAAATCTGTGGTCAAAGTGGTTCAGCTTCCTATAATTATATTTATTTAATATCATATAATTTTAAATTATATATATATATATATTTATATATATATTTATATATATAGTTTATATATTTATATATCACACTATACTCAATGACATTACACGCCATGTTATATACACTATACAAAAGTAACACTACACGCCATATAATTATTGTCTTACTATTTATGGGGAAGCTTCTAAATCTGTAAGGGCGTACAGTTCATGTATTTTTATTAATAACTCAGTTATTTGGACTTAGCTTTGAAATGCGCTAAAACGACGGTTCTTTCCTTGTAAATGAGCTTGCCTTATAAATGAGTTTTCTTGTAAACGAGCCACGATGACGGCCCTGGGAAACAGGCCACGATGACGGCCCTGGGAAACAGGCCACGATGACAGCCCTGGGAAACAGGCCAACGATGTCGGCTGGGAAAAAGGCCACGATGACAGCCCTGGGAAACAGGCCACGATGACAGCCCTGGGAAACAGGCCACGATGACAGCCCTGGGAAACAGGCCACGATGACAGCCCTGGGAAACAGGCCACGATGACAGCCCTGGGAAACAGGCCACGATGACGGCCCTGGGAAACAGGCCACGATGACAGCCCTGGGAAACAGGCCACGATGACAGCCCTGGGAAACAGGCCACGATGACAGCCCTGGGAAACGGACCATGTTGCAGCCCCCCTGGGGAAACGGGCCACGATGACGGCCTGCGGAAACGGGCCACGAGGACGGCCTGGGAAACGGGCCACGATGTCGGCTGGGGGAAACGAGCCACGGATGAGGCCCCTTTTTTTGGGAAAACAGGCCACGGATGAGGCCCTGGAAACGGGCCACGAGAGGCCTGGGATAAGGCCACGATGACATTCCTGGGAATACAGGCCACGAGGACAGCCTGGGAGGAAAGGGCCGATGACGGCCCTGGGAAAGGGCCACGATGACGGCGGCCCTGGAAACGGGACCACGATGACGGCCCTGGGAAACGGGCCACGATTGGTCGGCCCGGGAATAGGGCCACGATGTCGGCCTGGAATACGAGCACGATAACGGCCCCTGGGAAACGTGGCGATAACGGCTCTGTAAAATCGAGAAAGATAAAGAGATAAACACAGAGAAACAAACAAAAATAGAAACAAAGAGAAACTACGAGACAGAAAAAGAGAAGAGAAAATAAGAGGGGAGAGTTAATTTGTTATTAACAATATCACGATATTCCGGGCCAGCAATCGTAAGCTTGTCCTCTCGGGAGAACAATCACAGGTTAATTAATAACGAGTTGTCGTGTTTGATCCAGTAACTACTGTACCATTTTTTGAAGTGCGAAAGAAAAAATACATTAATATTTTCTTCTTTATTTCATTACAATTATTCAATATTGTATTATTATACAAGGTTACAATACAATAATAAAGGCCTCAATGGAAATAGGCATGATTTTTTGGGGGTTATCGTAGGTTTCTCTATACAGGTGTACTATGTATCATTATTGATATAACTGTATTGTGTAAATGTGAATAACTTACTGTATACACTGTGTTCATACATTTGAGTGGTATACCTATGTTCCACACTTTACAAATATTAAACGTGGGAGTCATTAGGCAATACTTAACCACCTTTTACTCACTAATTCAAGAATATTTTATCTCTATAACTAGGATAATTTATAGTAAACATCAATGAATATATTCCAGAGGCCACACTTTCCGCTGTGAATATTCGTGATTAGATACATGCATAAGAAATAGGACGTATTTAATTAAAATATTCTGAACACAATAAATTTAAATTATGTGTCGAATTTGACCAAAATTTCTGGGACCTTTCGAAAGTGAAAGGAGCAGAGAAAAATTTTAAAATAAATATGCTTTTATGAATAATGGGGGAAGGGAAGGAAACATTAATGGTAAGTACTCCTCATGAAGGGACTGACGAGGAAGATGCATTGACAGTATGACACTTACCCTAGTAGCTAATAAAGATAACGGAAAAGGATATGGGAGAGAAGGAGGGAGCATGCAAAAGCGTGTCTCCACCCCACAGATCCGAGTTACATGACTGCTAGATTTTTTACCTTACCTCGGAATCCCTTCATAGGAAAACTGGGTCGAAGTTAAAATGGCTGAAAATGACCGCCAAAAATAATTTAGTAAACCATTTCTTATCCCTACCTGACCTCTGATGGTTCAGTAGAGTTTAATTATAATACTTAACTCTAGCAAGGTTAAGTGATCTTGTTATTTAAGTGAGTTTTAGTGCAATATTAAAATTTGCATAATGTTATATAAAAAATTTACCAAATCGAACAAATTGATGAATGAGACTCTTGTGCAAGTCTGGGTATCTTATTATGAGCGCTTCCCCAGCAGTGGTTCATCAGTCCGATACGTAAGAAACAGCGAAAGATAGGGAGTTTGAAGTAATCAGTTCCAACAGCTGGAGGATGAATGTTGTATTCAGTCCATGATCCTGATAAAAGTACATCATATACCTGATATACTGAGAACAGTGAGGTAAAACAGTAGGTGGCAGCGTCAACCGGTTTGACAAAATCCATAGTGAAATGTTGTGGTTTTTGTTTGTGCTATGTGCTTCCCTGTCTACCATATCTGAACTGTCTCTGAAAAGTACTATCAATCCACATCTCTATTGTTCTTGAACATAATCCCACCAAAATTCAACTCTTCCTTCGGAAACGTTGTGATTATCTTCTTTAAGTTTTATTCAGAGGTGTTCATGTTCAGAGGTCGCGGAGTTGCGCGATGGCTTTAATGCATCTGCTTTCGAACTTCCAGAAGATATTTGGCTCTGCAATTGCGAAACTTTCGGATGGATTACAAAATGAGAGCGTTGGTTCTATGAGTCATTTAAGGCCGACAATTTCTGTACACTTACATCAAGAATATTTCAATCCTTAACGGAAGAATTAAAATAAGCTCTCACTGTAGATCCACTGAGCACTGTCTATCGCTGTATATACACATTTACTTTATATATGAACTCATTTGCTAAGATTAAAGTGTAGACTACACGCAGGATTTTAAACACCTGTACCTGTACTTGAACATCAAGAATACATTAATACCTAAATTAATGATTAAGGCAAACTTCTAGTGTGTATATACAGAGATAGACACACCTCTCACTGTATATATACAAAGAAAGATACACATCATAGTGCATATACACAAATATTGTGGGAAATTATGGGGACGAGGTTCACACGTAAATTCCTGAAATATTTTATCCACATAATTTGAGAGGGGGGGCACAACTAAGCAACAATTTGTTATACTTACCAATGTTAGTTGTACCTTAGAGCCAGGTGGGATGTTTATAGAGACCAGATTCACAGAGATACACTGGTTGCTGTGCAGCCGTCGGGAGGAGAAGGGAGTCTTGTTCTGCTCTTTGGGTTATCTGAGTAATTCTCGAATCAAGAGCAACTCTGAGCATGTTCCTCGCGATTTTTCTTGGGTTATCCTGGTAATCTGACAGAGCAGAGAGGAAATCTTGCTGGTGTCACTTCGAGCACCATCCCATCAGAGGGTAAGGCGCGTGACGGTTTGTATTTATACTAAATATTATATATATATATATATATATATATATATATTATATATATATATATATATATATATATATATATATATATTTACATACAAAACAACCATGTGAAGAGTCGTATGTAATCCAAGCGCTTTGTGACCTACTCACATTGTCAAGGAGACTATGAAAGTAATATATCAAAGGGAAGGCAATTAAAGGGCTTTAGCCCACACCTCCACAGTCACTCCAACAACAAGTAAAACCTGAGCGAGATAATACCGGACTCATAAGAAAGTGGTAATCATCTGCTAGGTCGCGTAGCCAACTAAACATGTCTCATGACAACCACCAACAAACTCATTCTACCAGAAATAAGGTTTATTATTTGTCCAATGTATTAGGTAAACTCTAACCAAATTAATAATATAATGATCTAATATATACATCTAAGGAAAATATTCATTATTTTTCACAAACATGCTTTTTTATGGAGACGCATATCAACCAAGTTTTATGGTAAGGGGGAGAAACAAACCATAAAAATTAATTTTTTTTGGTTGAAATAAGGTGGATGTCCCTTTTGGATTGTAAAGTATTTCTAGCAATTTTTAAATGATTGATCAATTACATTCATCAATTACATTCTCAATGTTTTTGAGGAGTTTACGGCTTTGTAGTCAGAGTTATATATGAAGGAATATCAAAATTATGAAAAAGCCATTGATCTGAATATGAGGAATGTATTGATAATCATTTAAAATTGCTAGAAAATACTTTTTACATTCAAAAAGGGACAACCAGCCTTATTCAACTAAAAAATATTTTGGCTCTCCCATACCATGAAAACTTGGTGTGATTTGCCTTCTCTTCTCAAGGGTGTTTTTTCAATACACATTTTTAATCACTATGCCCCGGACAGCTCTCGGACCTGTGCTTTACCAGATCGCATCACTAGTGAACCTTCTCATTCTTGGAGATTTTAATGCCAGTGACATATGAATATTTGGTGGGTCTATAACAAACACCAATGGAACTAAACTAGTGAGATTGCTATTGTGCATGATATTGTTCGAATTGTGGCATTACTGTGCCTACTCACATATATGGTGGCATTCTAGATTGTGTCTTGGTTTAATACATCATTTTCGATGCATGACTCTGTCATCGTGCTGATCGTCTATTGTCACTTCCCGAGTAGAGATAACAACTGTCAATCTTGATCACATCTCCTGCAATCATGGAGCGAAAATACAGAAGGAGGAAATTATTCTCATACAGAACACAGAGTAACTTTATTAACCACTTGGATCATGGTAAAGACTTACGAGCTATTGGCACACAAAAATTTATGTGATTTAATGTCCATTTGAGAGTGATCTCACAGATCCATGTGGGGCAGGGAATAGGAACACAAAGACCTCCACTATAATAACAATAAAACCAATGTAAAATACTAAAGATCCACAGCTACGCAATCTAACAGCATGCAGCTAGGAGGATTGTAAAGCATCCGTGAATGTAGAACACAGACCTGATCAGAACGTTCAAGCGCACTAACAAATGCAAGGAATCGAGAAAGGAAGAACTTAGGCAACAGGCTGGGAACAGTTTGTTTGTGGTTAATAGGTCTCCACCCCTTGAGGTTTGGCTTGGGGAATGGTTATAAATAAAATAACCAGGCAAAAGGATGGCTATGTTGCTTCATCCATTCCTCTTGAAAAGCTAATGACCTCATAAATGATGGTCCAAACATACAGGCATGAAAGCCTTCCATCTCATATTTTGAAAAAATTTAGGAGTACTTCTGTAAGAATGTTGAAATGCTATTAATTATGAGCCAAAACTATTGATTGAGAGGTTTGCCCTCTTTACGAGGCATGGAATTTGAGTAATGCATTAACAAAGGTCGATCAAGGCCCTGGGGGATGGTATTACTATGAAATTTCAGAAACTATAAGGCACGTTGCCTGATAACCTTTGTTGGCAATGTATAATCTCTGTTTCATTGAGGGCGGGTCTTCTACTTCTGGACAATAGTTCTAATTTTGCCTATCCTAAGCCCACAAGCAGAACATTTAGGCGATCTCCTTAACTGTTGTCTTTGTTAAACTATTTGAAAGAATGAGATTAACAGACTGTACTAAGTATCAGGACACCACTTTCCCCTACCTCTATGGGTTTTGAAGGGTAAAAAGTGTGCAGAACTGTATTTCCACTTTGCAATGCACACTCCTCTACTAGTTTTTCCACTTTTCTTGATCTAAAATCTGCATTGATATTGCGAACATACCGTTATACTACTGAACTAGCACAAAATGAATATTGGTGGTAGCTTACTTTGCGGGTTAATAGGATACTGTCAATAGAGTATCCTTGTCTTACCTCGGCTTCAGCAAGTGATTCTAAAAGAACTGTCTTTAGGTACACGCAGGGAGGAGTTCTTAGTCCCATGCTATTTAATATTCTGATTAATGCTCTCCTAAGCTCTACCTGCCTCACCTAAATATAGTTATACGTATGTGATGATTATCATGATCCATACAACAGGGGCCATAAGAAGATGGAAATACCATTCTTAATGGAAGTTCAGGCAATTTGTAATGACTAGGCCTATAATATCTTCCTCTAAATCAATGGATATTATACAAGCAAACGACCTCCCCCACCCCATGTATTTGCAGGGTGAATCATTAGTACGTTAAAACCTTACAGATATCTTGGGTAGATGTTTTTACCTTTATCAAATCAACTATACAAAACTAAAACGAGATGCAAAGCTAGGTAAAATGTCTCTCCCAAAGCTGTTGTGGCTACAATCCCAACTATGGTGTAATGTGAGAATCGTGAGAATGACTGTACATAGATATGTTTAGGTCTTACTTGATTATGCTGCTCCAATGTTGATATTTTAGCTAGAGGATAGTTCTCTCCGACCCTTGGGTTAATGCAAAAAGAAGCCTCTCAGGATTATTCTTGGCTGTCCCAGATCTACAAAAGTTTGAACATGAGGAGGAGCTTGTTTTTCTAGGTATCCAGTGATAGGAATGTTGAAATTAAACTCTGTATCGGTATTAGAAGTTGAGAAAAAATCCAGAACTGTCACAGTGAATCTTTCCAAGTGTCTAGGAGGTAAATACACACAGATACTAAATGGGACTGTGAAAATGTGGCAATTGCATTAAGTTTTTATAACTACATGAATGTATCACTGTAGCAACAAGAGCATTTCACCCTCAATGATGATGAGATGAATTTAATAATAAAATACCTACTAGTCCTCAAGAAGCTCATTGTAGTAAATCCTTCCTTAAATCTCTTGTTAGAGCAACTGCGTCAAGAAGAAATTTCTCTCCTAGCGGTAGTAGTACTAAGTTATCACAGGTATATACACTGAGGGATCTAAAAACAGGAGTCTTCTGGAAGGGCTCCTGCATCTGCTCTTGTTGCCACCTCCCTAGTTAAGAACGATAATAAATTTGTTTTTGTGTTAGGCTTAAGAATTAACAATGGGCGTTCTACACAGCAAACTGTATTGTTTGCAATCCTCATGGTGCGAAAGTAACCCATGACACTGAGCTACTTGATCTATCATCATTACTGATTCTATGTCACATTGAAGGGCTCTTGACTCATTTAATGGCACTCCAACAATCATGGCTCATTGGGGAAGCAGGTATAGATACTCAAAATTTTAGGGACAAAGGAATTATTGTACAATTGCTATGGATCCCATACCCATTGGAGTATCCTTCATGTTAAAGTTGATATGTTAGCCAAAGAAGTGTACCCAGAAGGAGAATTGTAGAATATTTATCTTTGGTATTATAACTGTTGTCTAGCTTAGGAATAATATTTAGGAGAGAAGTAAATAATGAAAATGATTTTATAGGATGCAGGTTAGAAGCTGAGTTGATCTATAACCACTATGATACCATAAACGTTGATAAGTATGTTATGGAGCAACTTGCAATATGAACAGGGACTGACTGATTCGTTGTAGTGGCTGGCTTAGGTTTGGTTTACAAGTACTTCTGGCAGTTTTGGGGACACACAGATGATGATCAAATAAATGTAAATTATGTGATCAGGCTTATCACTCTCTGTAAACACATGTGCTTAAACTGTCTCACTTATTGAGGAATACAGAGACAGACAGTTTAATAAACCTATGTGCACATGTCAAGATATTTATTAATGAAATAAGATACCAGATATACTAAGCAAATGCCTAAATTTGTTGTAAACTAGATAAGTGAAATTTAGATATTGTAGATATAAATCCTAAGTACTCTGTTAACCCTTTGGGGCCTAGTTCTAGGCCTTTTGTGTTATCCATATGCTCTCGCGCTACGTCATCAGGATGGATTATGGGTCCTGGTTGCACAATAAATCTAGCCACTTCGGTGGCAAAATCTAATCTAATCTTCTTAGTTTTTTATATTAAAGTTGCTCTATTTAAAAATCTTGTTACAGTAAAAAAACTTTTGATAATGAATTCCACCAGAATGCTGACGGATGTGTCTCTTAAGATTCTTGTAAAATTTGCGATAAGTTTTTTACGGTCAAACTGGTTAAAAGTCTCGAACTTAGATGTAAAACAACCATTAAATATAGAATTAGAATGGACAAGATTCCAATTGCTCTATTTATATCATGTGAGGAGACTTTAAACATCCCAATGGATTTTCAAAAAGTTTGAGGAACGTTGTATCATGCAAGTCATGGTTGACAGAAATATAATTGGAATCTTGTTTCATAAAAAAAGCAGTTTTGAAAATAATATTGGATTATTTCTTATGTTTGTATAAATTAGTATTCATTTATAATTAATAAAATTGGTTAGAGTTTATAATACATTGGATCAAATAATAAACCTTTTTTCTTGGGTAGAATGATTTGTTGGTGGGTTGTAATGAGGGACCTGTTTGTTGGACCAGCGGACTTAATGGAGTGATTCCTCTTTTTTTATGAGTCGGTATTGTCTCGCGTCAGGGTTTCTTTGTTGTGGGAGTGGACTTGTGAGGTGGGTCTAAGCCCTTTTATTGCCTTCCTTGGAAGTAAATTACATTAATAGTTCTTGGAAAAGGATGAGTAGTCACGAAAAGCGCTTGGAATTTCATTACTCTTTACAGTGGTAGTGTTTGCAGAATTTAATCACTGTTACTGTGATCTTATTGCATATATATATTTATATATTATATATATATATATATTATAAATATTTTATTACTATATATATATATTATATATATATATTTATATTTATATACCTCTGCACTATACAAATCGCTACAAACCTCATACCGTTATACATAAATAATACATATCTCGAAGCATATCTACACCGTACAGTGTCTATGACCTCATAATTTATAAAAATCTCACAGTTTATACATACCTCAGGCCAATAAACCCAATCCAAGTCGCAATGAACGCTGTCAAAATACATAAGGGTATGGAAAAGGGAAATTAAAAATAGATGTACTACGAAGTTCATGAGGCTGTGGGAGATGAGACAGTAGGCACAGTTGGTGCTGCTGATACAGTCATGTCACAGAAATGCTGATAAAAAAAGTGATAAATGAATAAATAATAAACTTTTTTTTATAAAAGATGGTTTACAGTTGATACGGGACATGGTGATATTATTGACATGCTGGATAGGAAAGCCCATGGATATGCAGAGATTTTGGGCAGCCTTAAAATAACTTAGAATTATTTTCAGTGGAAATTTTTGCAGCAGTCAATTTGTTGAAGTTTTAAATTAATAATGACAAATTTGCCATCATATTTTGGTTATTATTTACGAATGTTGGTCAGATACATGCCGACATAATCTAAATTTCAGTATTATTGCCACAGGATACAAAAAACTAAAGGCCAAAGAAATGCATGGTCATCTCATGCAAATTAGCTTTACTATGCTTAAAATTAATCCGTTTAATTCATAATAATATTTATTAATAAAGGAAAATAAATTGGTTAAATTTAGCAGTAAGATTTGGTATACTAGAGTTACTGTGTGGTTGTTCATAAAAAAACAATGCATGATATTGTAAGCTTGTGGGTGATTGGTTTATAGCGTTGGGACTGACTACTTTGAATGTTTAAATTCTTAACAAATAGAATCAGAGGTAGCGGTAAAAGAGTAAAGAAAAAAAAATCGAAGGTTTTCCATATGAAAAACACTGTTACACAAGGCACGGTACTCCCGCCACACTTTCTCATTCTTATATTGATGTTGACATGGACCATAGCAACTTTGTGATGACACCAGATATCTTTACGAGAATGGCGTCGTCGAAGACAGCGAATTTCAGGACGGATTTAAATAAAGTCTTCCAGTGGGGCCTCAGATACTTATGATGTTTTAACGAGGGCAAGCTTCAATTGCTCCGCTTGAAAGAATATAAGAAATAATGACGTAAGGGAGTACAGGACATTTTCGATCAATAAACAGAGCGAACGTTCCCAAATGCGAGTCATATGATTAACGATGTGGAAGATGTCACAATCGAGGATCACAACAATGTAGCCATTGCTACCTATGGAAAAAATGATAGGCTGATTAATTTAGAAACTTTCAAGGGACTAAAGATAATGAGCTAATGATGATACTCTGAGTTGTTCTCTCCAGGGACAGAATACTGCGTTGTATTCCGGCGGCCCCCTTAGGGCAGGCGAGGGACTGCCGAACTGGAAAACGTACAGAAAACACTCACTTTCATACTAAGTCAAGCTCCTGAACTACTGAGAAAAACGCCTTGATGTTCTTTCAACTGTATTCCTTGGAAGTATAAAGAGAGAAAGGTACATTAATAATTTACACCTGGAAAATCTTTGGGGACTGGTCCCTAACCTCAGCACGAGATCACTCCGTATAACAAGAGACTTGAAAGATGTGCAAAACCTCTTTCACTAAAATTATAGGAGCGTCGAGTACACTTAAAACTCTGTTCAGAGATCCCTGACTCTTCCAACGTCTTCCTCCATGCATAAGGAAAATTTACAACAAAAAATCTGGCGAGTCTTGAGAGAAACGGACAAGTCCCCTCAAATTCAGTGCATGCCATCCTGTTGTGGTTAATACGTTGGACTGGGTGCGGTCAGCAGTAACAGCCTCCAAAGAGGCTTGATCTCTGGGGGACGGGCCCCACGGGAAAGCAAAAGCAATGACCCATAGAAACGTCTTCAGGTATCCATCTGTTTATTACCCTCATAGTGTTACAAATACTCAGTGTAAAACTTACCTTATAAGTTTTACATACTCTCTGTGTTAGGTAAGGGACACATATGCAACAGTTAGGTATCTTTTTTTCGAAAACGTTTCGCCTACAAAAAAAACTGCTGGCTTCTTCTGGTCGAAGTACAGAAAAGTTGATAGAAGCAGAAGATACTTGAAAGTCGCTGTTAATCAGTCCATCACCCTTAAAGTTTTGAGGGTGGTCTGACCCTCAGACTGGAGAAGAGCAATTATTCATGGTATGAACAACTGGCTGGAGATGAAGCGACAGGATGGGAGCCTTATATATAGCGCAAGGTTGAGGACGTAGGTCCACTAGGAGAGGTAAGAACTCAGCTGTTGGAGAGGCAGGGTCCTATCAAATCCAGCCGTTGCACCTTAGTAGGGGGTTGTCGAAAGCTGATGTAGGTCTATACCAAGATACCTTGGGTTGCAGTGTCAGGACAGATTGAACATTAAAATGGTATAAAATACGGACGGTTGTTAGGTATAGACACATATGAACAGTTATGTATCTTTATTTCGAAAACCGTTTTCTACACAGTTTGGCTTCTTCAGTCGAGTACTGAAAGTTGATAGAAGCAGAAGAAACTTGACACGATGCATCAGTCCATCACCCTTAAAGTTTTGAGGTGGTTCAGTCCTCAGTCTGGGTGAAGGCAGTGTTCATGGTATGAACAATATGGAGATGAAGCGGACAGGCTAGGAGCTTATATATAGCGCAAGAGTAGAGGACGTAGGTCACTAGAGGTGCGGTATAAGAAAAATCAGCTGTTGGGAGGGACGGTGGTCCCTCTCAAATCCAAGCCGTTTTCACTAGTAGGAGGTTTGTCGAAGTTGATTGTAGGTCTGTTACAAGATACCTTGTGTTGCAGTGTCAGAAGATTGAACATTAAAATGGTATAAAATGCAGACAGGTTGTTAGGGTAAGAAAAATATGCACAGTTAGGTATCGTAATTCGAAAGTTTCGCCTACACAGTAGGCTTCGTCAGTCGTAGTCTGAAAAGTTGATTGAAAGCAGAAGATACTTGAAGCGATGTATCACTCCCAATCATCCCAAAAAAAAACTTAAAGTTTTGAGGTGGTCAGTCCCTCAGTCTGGAGAAGAGCATTGTTTCCATGGTTTGAAACAATATGGGGATGAAGCGACAGGATGGAGCCTTATATATAGCGCCAAGAGTGAGAGTAGGTCATAGGAGAGGTAAAAACATAGTGTGGGAGGACAGGTCCCTCTCAAATAGCCGTTCTCATAGTAGAGGTGTCGAAGTTGAGTGTAGGTTTGTACCAAAAAAAAAGATACCCTTGTGTTGCTTAGTGGACAGACAGATTGAACATTAAATTGGTTAAAAATGTTCAATCTGTCTGGACATGCAACACAAGGGTATCTTGGTTACAGACTAAATCAACTTCGACACTTACTAGTGAGACGGTGGATTTGAGCGGGGACCTTGTCCTCCCAAGATAAATCTAGTGCATATCCACAAATATTGTGGGAAATTATGGGGACGAGGTTCACACGAAAATTTCCCTAAAATTTTTTACCCCACAAAAATTTGAGGGGGGGGGGCCAAAAAAGCAAAAATTTGTTATACTTACCAATTTAGTTGTCCCTTAGAGCCGGGGTGGGATGTTTAGAAAACCCCAGATACAAGATACACGGGTTGCCGTGCAGCCGTCGGGAGGAAGAAAGTCTTCTTTTCCTGCTCTTGGGGTTATCCTGAGTAATTCTCGACAGAGCAACTCGAGCACTGTTCCCGAGATTTTTTTTGGGTTATCCTGAGTAAAATCTGCCAGAGTAAAGGGGAAACTTGTGTAGCATTTCGGCACCTCCATAAAAGGGGGTAAGGCGGGTGACTTGTTTGTATTTAAAATAATAAATTTAATAAATAAAATTTTAAAAATTTTATATTATAAATAAATTATATTTTAATATATATATATTTTTATATATATTACATACAAAAAAACCCCACTGTGAAAGAGTAGTGAAATTCCAAGCGCTTTCGTGCTATAAATTTGTAAAGGGAAAAATGAAAGTAAAAAAAAGGAAGGCAAAAAAAGGGGTTTGACCACCCCTCCAGTAACTCCACAAAAAAGAAACACCTGACGCGAGAAAAATACCGGACTCAAAGAAAAGAGGAAACTCCGTAGGCCCGCGGGTTTCAATAAACGGTCCTCATGCAACCCACCAACAAATCTTCTACCCAAGAAAAAAGGGTTTATATTTCCCCAATTTTTATTAAATTTAAACCCAATTTTTTTAATTATAAATAAATTTAAATTTATACAAACCTAAGGAAATTTCATTTATTTTAAAAAACTGCTTTTTATGAGACGGCATATAAACCCCGTTTTCTGGAAAAGGGAGAACCAACATTTTTTAGTTGAATAAGGTTGGGTTTGTCCCTTTTTGGATTGAAAAAAAAGTATTTCTAGCAATTTTAAATGATTTTTTCAATTACATTATAAAAATACTATAAATGTTTTGGAGATTTACGTTTTTGTAGTCCGAGTTAAGATGAAAAAATATCCAAAATTTATAAATGCCATTGATCTAAAATATCCGGGGAATGAAAGTTAAAATCATTTAAATTGCTAGAAATATTTTTACAATCCAAAAAGGGAAAAACCACCCCTTTTCAAAAAAAATATTTTTTGGGCTCCCTTACCATAAAAACTTGGTTGATTGCCTTCTTTTCTAAGGGTTTTTCCAAAAATTTTTTTAAATCTTATCCCCCAGCGAACCAGCTTCGACCTGGCTTTCCCAATCGCATAAATAGTGAACCTACCATCATTTTGGATTTTTAAAATCCAGAATAAAATTGTGGGTCTTAACAAAACCAAGGGAAACCTAAACTATGGATTGCTAAAGAGTTTGATAATTTTTCGAATTGTGGGCATTACTGAGCCTATCACTATATGGTGGCATACTAAATCTGTGTCTTGGATTTAATACATATATACGATGATGACTCTGTCTAGTTGTGATCTTCTATCTGATCATTCCCAGTTAAACTGTCAACCCTTGATCACATCCCAGCAATCAAGGAGCTAAATACAAAAGGAGGAAACTTTTTAAAACCCAGAAACGAGACAATTTTTTAAACCACTTGATCAAGGTATAAAAATTCGAGCCTTTGGGCACACAAAATTTAATTGTTTTAATTACCACTTTTGAGGTTCTCACAACAAGGGGCAGGAAAAAGGGGAAAAAAGCCCTCCATTAAAAATCAATAAAAACCAATTAAATCTATAATGATCCACAGCTACCAATCTAACACATGCAGTAGGGGTTTGGTAAAGCACCCCGTGAAGTAAACCCCAAAACCGCTCAGAACTTTCCCCAAGCTGCACAACAAATGAAAGGGAATAGAAAGGAAGAATTAGGAACAGGAATGGGAACATTTGTTATTTGATTAAAAAAGGTCCCCCCCTTTGATTTTTTGGAAGGTATAAAAAAAATAACCGGGAAAAAGACGGAAATGTTGCTCATCCCTTTCCTTTTTAAAAAAGAAATGACCTCTAAATGACTGGTCCAAAATCCAGGCATGAAAGCCTTCCATCTCATATTGAAAAAATTTTTAAGATTTCCTGAAAAAATTTTGAACGTTTAATTTTTAGGACCCAAAAATATTGTAGAGTGTTGCCTCTTTACCAAAGCAGAATTAGAAATGCATTAACCAAAGGTCGACAACTGCCCCTGGAAGGAGGGTTTTTAAACTATATATTCTAGAACTTAAGGCAGGGCCCTGAAAACCCCTTTGTTGGACGTATAATTCCCCCTTACTTGGGGCGTTTTTCCTTTTTCCCCGGGACCATATCTCATTTTGCCTATCCCAAACCCAAGCCGATCAATTTAGGCCGATTCCTTAACTAGTTTTTCTTTGAAAAACTTTTGAAAAATGATGTTAAAGACTGTCTACGAATCAAAACACCACTTTCCCCTACCTCAAAAAGGGTTCATAAAAGGTAAAAGTGTCAGAACGTAAATTTCCCCTTTCTCATGCACCACCTCTACTATTTTACCCCTTTTTTTGATCAAAATTGCATTTTATTTGCGAAAAGAACCCTTTATACTGAACTGCCAAAAGAAAATTGGGGGTAGCTTATCTGTGGATAAAAGGATACCTGTCAAAAAAGAGTATCCCTGTCCTTTACCAAGGCTTAGAAGTTGATTTTAAAAAATGTCTTTAGGGACACGCAGGGGGGGTTCTTTCCCAGTATTTAATATTTGATTAATCTTCCCCAAAAGCTTACCTGCTACCCCAAACATATAGCTATAAGCTATGTGATGTATATGACCTACAACAGGGAAAGAGATGAATACCTTCTTTTGAAGTTCAAGCAATTTGTAAACGACAGGGTCATAAAATCTTCCTCTAAAACAAAGATATTAACAAGCAAAAGGGAACCCCCCCATTTTTTGCGGGGGGAAAACTTACTAGTTAAAACTTACAGAAAATCTTGGTGTAGATGTACCCTTTAAAAAACCACTATCCACAACTAAACAAGAAATGCAAAGTTTGGGTAAAAGCTTCAAAAACGTTGCTGGCTACAATCCCAACATGGGGTAAAGTGAGAATCGTGAGAAAGATGTCATAGCCTTGTTAGGTCCTTAATTGATTATGCTGCCCCTTTTGATATTACTAGAGAAAGTTCTCTCCGACCCTTGGAGTTAATGCCCAAAAAGAAGCCCTTTAGATTTTTCTTTGGTGTCCCAATTACAAAATTCTTAACTGAGGAAGGGAGCTTGGATTTCTAGTATCAGTGTGTTGTTAAATTAACACTGTATCGGTATTAGAATGTTTAAAATAACCGGGCACTGTCACAGTGATCTTACCAAGTGTTAAGGGAAATAACACGATCTAAATGGATGTGAAAAGTGCAAATTTCTTAAGTTTTTTTCCTACATGAACGTATCACTGTGGCAACAAGAGCATTTTACCCCCCCATGGAAGATGTGTTCATTTTTTTTCAATACCCACAAGTCCCTCCAAGAAACCATTCTAGTAATCCCCCCTTAAATCTCTTGTTTTGAGCAACTGCTCAAGAAAAAAATTTCTCCCTAGCCGGGATAATAAGTTTTCAAAGTTTTAAAACAGATGGGTCAAACGGGTCTTCGGCAGGGGGTGCATTGCTCTTTTTTGCCCCCCTCCCAGTTAAAACGTAATAAATTTGTTTAGTTAGGCATAAGAATTAACAAATGGGGGGCACATGCAAAATAATTGTTTGCAAAACCTAAAGGGGGCAAAGCTAAACCCGCACTGAGCTTGACTCTATAATCATTACTGATTTTGTATCATGAAGGTCTTTACTATTAATGACTCCCAAAAACATTGCTCATTGGGGAAGCCCGGGATAATACTAAAAAATTAGGCAAAAAGGAAATTAATGTACAATTGCTATGGATCCCCTCACACATTGGATTACTCCCTTCTGATAAAGTTGAAAAGTTAGCCAAGAAGGTACCCAAAGGGGAAAGTAGAATATAAATTTGGTAAACTGTCTAGCATTAGGGGAAAAAAATTTGGAGAGAAGTAAATAATGAAAAAGATTGTTATAGGAATGCAGTTAGAACTGAGTAGATCTAAAACCCACTATGATAACATAAACGTAGATAAGTATGCTTATGGAGCAACTTGCATTGAACAGACTGACTGATGTTGTAGTGGCCAGGCTTAGGTTTGGTTACAAGTACTTCTGGCAGTTTGGGAGACACACAGATGATGATCAAACTAAATGTAAATTATGTGATCAGGCATATGATCACTCTCTTGAACACTATGTGCTTAACTGTCCACTTATTGAGGAATACAGAGACAGACAGTATAATAACCTATGTGACATGTCAAGATATCTTATTAATGAAAATAAGATACCAGATATACTAAGCAAATTTCCTAAATTTGCTTGTAACAGATAAGTGAACTATAGATATGTAGATATAAATCCATATGTATTCCTGTTAACCCTTTGGGGCCTAGTTCCTAGGCCTTTTGTGTATCCATATGCTCTCGCGCTACCGTCCACAGGATGGATATGGGGTGCACAATAAACTAGCCACTTCGGTGGCAAAATCTAATCTAATCTTCTTAAGACTTTTAATATTAAAGTTGTATTTAAAAATCTTGATACAGTAAAAAAACTTTTGATAAAGAATTCCCCCCAGAATGCTGACGGATGTGTCTATAAGATTCCTTGTAAAATTTGCGATAAAGTTTATTACGGTCAAACTGGTAAAAGTCTCGAACTTAGATTAAAACAACATAAATATAGCATTAGAACTGGACAAGATTCCAATGCTCTATTTATTCATGTGAGAGACTTTAACCATCCAATTGATTTTCAAAAAGTTGAGAAAGTTGTATCAAGCAAGTCCATGGTTGACAGAAATATAATTGAATCTTGTTTCATAAAAAGCAGTTTTGAAAATAATATGAATATTTCCTTAGGTTTTTATAAATTAGATTCATTTATAATTAATAAAATTTGGTTAGAGTTTAATAATACATTGGACAATAATAAACCTTATTTCTTGGGTTAGAATGATTTGTTGGTTTGGGGTTGCATGAGGACCCGTTTAGTTGGACCAGCGGACCTACTGGTGGTTCCTCTTTTCTTATGAGTCCGGTATTGTCTCGCGTCAGGTGTTTCTTTTTTGTGGGAGTTGACTGTGAGGTGTGGTCTAAGCCCTTTTATTGCCTTCCTTTGATGTATTACTTTCATAGTTCCTTGACAATGTGAGTAGTCACGAAAGCGCTTGAGATTTCACAACTCTTTCACAGTGGTTGTTTTGCAGAATTTAAAATCACCTGTTTACTGTGATCTTATTGCATATATATATATATATATATATATATATATATATATATATATATATATATATATATATATATATATATATATATATATATATATATACCTCTGCACATATACAAACAGCTACACACCTCATACCGTATATACATAAAAATACATATCTCCGAGCATATCTACACCTTACAGTGTCTATGAACCTCATAATGTATACAAATCTCACAGTATATACATACCTCAGTCCATAAACCCAATCCAAGTCGCAATGAACGCCTGTCAATACATAAGGGTATGAAAAGGGAATAAAAATAGATGTACTACGAAAGTTCCTGAGGCTGTGGGATGAGACAGTAGGGCACAGTTGGTGCTGCTGATACAGTCATGTCACAGAAATGCTGATAAAAAAAAGTGATAAAATGATAAATAATAAACTTTATTTTTATAAAGACTGGTTTACATTTGATACGGAAATGGTGATATTATTGACATGCTGTATAGAAAGCCCATGGATATGCAGAGAATTTTGGGCAGCCTTAAAATAACTTAGAATTATCAGTGAAATTTTTGCAAGTACAATTTGTTGGAAGTTTTAAAATTAATAAGACAATTTGCCATCATATTTATGGTTATTACGAATGTTGGTCAGAAACATGCAGACACTAATCTAAATTTCAGTATTATTGCACAGGATACAAAAAACTAAAGGCCCAAAGAATGCATGACATCTCATGCAAACTTAGCCTTTACTATGCTTAAAATGTAATCAGTTAATTCATAATAATATTATTAATAAGGAAACATAATTGTTAAATTTAGCAGTAAGTGGTACTAGTTACTGTGTGGTTGTACAATAAAAAAAAAGCATGCTATTGTAAGCTCTGTGGTTGATTGGTTATAGCGTTGGGCCTGCTACTTGAATGTTTAACTTCTTAACAAATAGAATCCAGAGAGTAGCAGTAAACAGAGTAAAGTCGAAGGTTTCCATACTGAAAAACTGTTCCACAAGGCACGGTACTCGCCCCACTTTCTCATTCTTATATTTGATGTTGACATTGACCATAGCATTCTTTGCTGATGACACCAGAATCTCTTACGAGAATGGCGTCCGTCGAAGACAGCGAATCTTCAGACGGATATAAATAAAGTCTTCCAGTGGGCCTCAGATAACAATATGATGTTTAACGAGGGCAAGCTTCAATTGCTCCGCTATGAAAGAATATAAGAAATAAAGACTGTAAGGGAGTACAGGACAATTTTCGATCATTAAACAGAGCGAACGTCCCAAATGCGAGTCTTATGATTAACGATGTCGGAAGATGTCACAATCGAGGATCACAACAATGTAGCCATTGCTACCGATGGAAAAATGATAGGCTGAATAATTAGAACTTTCAAGACTAAAGATAATGAGCTAATGATGATACTCTGAGTTGTTCTCTCCAGGACAGAATACTGTTGTATTCCGGCGGCCCCCTTTAGGGCAGGCGAGACTGCCGAACTGGAAAACGTACAGAAAACACTCACTTTCATACTAAGTCAAGCACCTGAACTACTGAGAACGCTTGAAGTTCTTTCAACTGTATTCCTTGGAACGTAAGAGAGAAAAGGTACATAATAATTTACACCTGGAAAATCTTTGAGGGACTGGTCCCAAACCTCAGCACCGAGATCACTCCGTATAACAAGAGACTTGACAGATGGTGCAAAACACTTTCACTAAAATTTAGGGAAGCGTCGAGTACACTTAAAACTCATGTGTCAGAGATCCCTGACTCTTCAACGTCTTCCCTCCATGCATAAGGAAAATTACCAACAAACCTCTGGCGGTCTTTGAGAAGGAACCGGACAAGTTCCCTCAAATCAGTGCCTGGCCATCCCTGTTGTGGTTCATACGTTGGACTGGGTGCGGTCAGCAGTAACAGCCTCCAAGAGGCTTGATCTGGGACCGGGCCACGGGAGCAATGACCCCTAGAAACGTCCTTCAGGTATCCATTCTTGTTTATACACCTCTTAGTGTACAAATACCTCAGTGTACACACATACCTTATAGTTTACATACCTCACTGTGTTAGGTAAGACACATATGCAACAGTTAGGTATCTTTATTTTGAAACGTTTCGCCTTACACATTTGGCTTTTTCAGTAAATACAGAAAATTGATAAAGCAGAGATACTTGAAAAACGATGTAATCAGTCCATCACCTTAAAGTTTGAGTGGTCAGTCCCTCAGACTGGAAAGAGCAAATTTTTCCATGTATAAACAATATGAGATGAAAACGACAGATGGAGCTTTAAAATAGCCCCCAAGAGTTGAGACAAAGGGCCTAGGGAGGGTTTAAAACTCAGAATGTTGGAGGACAGGTCCTTCAAATCCCAGCCGTTCTCACTGTTTGAGGTTGTCGAAGCTGATGTAGGTCTGTACAAGATACCCTTGTGTTGCAGTGTCAGACAGATTGAACATAAAAAGGTATAAAATACCCACAGGTTGTTTTGGTAAGACACATATGCAACAGTTAATATCTTTATTTCGAAAAGTTTCACCTACACAGTAGGCTTTTTCAGTCGAGTACAGAAAAGTTGATAGAAGCAGAAATACTTGACGACGATGCAATCAGTCCATCCCCCTTAAAGTTTTGAGGTGGTCAGTCCCCAGTCTGGAGAAGGCATTGTTCCATGGTAGAAACAAAAATGGAGATGAAGCGACAGGAGGAGCCTTATATAAGCGCCAAGATTGAGACGTGGGTTTCACTAGGAGAGGTAAGAACTCAGATGTTGGGAGGAAGGTCCCTCTCAAATCCAGCCGTTCTCACTAGTAGAGGTTGTCGAAGTTGATTGTAGGTCTGTCCCAAAGATACCCTTGTGTTGCAGTGTCAGACAGATTGAACATTAAAATGGTATAAAATACCGACAGGTTGTTAGGTAAGACACATATGCAACAGTTAGGTATCTTTATTTCGAAACGTTTCGCCTACACAGTAGGCTTCTTCAGTCGAGTACAGAAAAGTTGATAGAAGCAGAAGATACTGAAGACGATGTAATCAGTCCATCACCCTTAAAGTTTTGAGGTGGTCAGTCCCTCAGTCTGGAGAAGAGCATTGTTCCATGGTATGAAACAATATGGAGATGAAGCGACAGGATGGAGCCTTATATATGCGCCAAGAGTTGAGACTAGGTCACTAGGAAGGAAAGAACTCAGATTTTGGGAGGACAGGTCCCTCTCAAATCCAGCCGTTCTCACTAGTAGAGGTTGTCGAAGTTGAGTGTAGGTCTGTACCAAGATACCCTTGTGTTGCAGTGTCAGACAGATTGAACATTAAAATGGTATAAAATGTTCAATCTGTCTGACACTGCAACACAAGGGTATCTTGGTACAGACCTACAATCAACTTCGACAACCTCTACTAGTGAGAACGGCTGGATTTGAGAGGGACCTGTCCTCCCAA
>NC_069440.1:8197936-8462936 GCF_026875155.1 Cherax quadricarinatus | reverse complement strand
CATTTTCACATTGTCTCTGAGCCTCCCTTCTCATCTGTGCATATTCGTTTCTGGCTCTTCGGCTAATTTCTTTATTTTCCTGAGTTCTCTGTCTTCTGTACCTTTTCCATTCTCTAGTACACCTAGTGTTTGCCTTCCTACACCTTTGGGTGAACCAAGGACTCGTTCTGTTCTTCCCATTATTTCTGTTTCCCTTGGGAACAAACCTCTCCTCTGCCTCCTTGCATTTTGTTGCCACATATTCCATCATTTCTTGTACTGGTTTTCCTGTCAGTTCCCTCTCCCACTGAATGTCTTGAAGGAAGTTCCTCATGCCTGAGTAGTTCCCCCTTTTGTAGTTTGGTTTTTCCCAGCCTATTCCTGCTACTCTCTCCACTTGGAGCTCAACTATGTAGTCGAAGCACAGAACCACATGATCACTAGCTCTCAGGGGCCTTTCATACATGATACCCTCGATGTCCGAACTACTCAAGGTGAATACAAGGTCCAGTCTTGCTGGTTCATCCTCTCCTCTCTCTCTCTGGTAGTGTCTCTAACATGTTGATGCATGAGGTTTTCCAGTACCACATCCATCATCTTGGCTCTCCATGTTTCGGGACCCCCATGGGGCTCCAGGTTTTCCCAGTCAATCTCCTTGTGATTGAAATCACCCATAACTAGTAACTTTGCTCCCCCCATGTGTGCTCTCCTGGCCACCTCGGCTAGTGTGTCGATCATTGCTCTGTTGCTCTCATCGTATTCTTCTCTTGGCCTCCTGCAGTTCTGTGGTGGGTTGTACATTACTGCAATTATCACCTTATGTCCCTCAGACTGGATTGTTCCTACTAAGTAGTCCCTTTCGCCCGTGCCATCCATTCCTTCCATTTTCTCAAAACCCCACTGGTTTTTAATGAGCAGTGCAACTCCTCCTCCCCCTCTCCTCCCTCTGTCTTTCCTGAGGATTTGATATCCGGATGGAAAGATTGAATCTGTTATTATTCTGGTGAGTTTTGGTTTCTGTGAGTGCTATTATGTCTGGGGATGTCTCCTTGATTCTTTCGTGCCACTCCTCATATTTGTTTGTTATTCCATCTGCATTTGAATACCACACCCTCAACTTCTTTTCTAAGACTGTGGTCTGGGAGGTATATTGGGGTTGGGGAAGTGGGAGACCTGGTAAGGAACTATGGGTTGTTGCTGTGGGGGTGGAGTTTGTAATGTAGTGGGTGGGGGCATTGGATGTGGCATGGGTGCTTTGATTTAGAGTGTTTGGTTGCACTGGGGTTGACCTGGTTGGGAGGCTTCTATAGGAAGTTGTGAGGGAGGCTGTATTTGATCTTCTTCCTGGGTCTGGGATCTCCTGTCTGTCTTCTCCATCCCCTCTCTTTCCTCCTTTCGCCTTTGTACCATCTCTCTCAGTTTCTGCCTTTCTTCTTGTGTTCTGTCGTGGTCGAGATACACCTTCCTGTATGCCGGCATGTCCCTTAATCGTGCTTTCTCCTGCAGGATCCTGGTCCGAGTCGTTTCTGCCTTGAAGGTCACTTTCACTGGCCTATTCTCCGAAAATTTTCCAGCTGGGTCATGTCGTCTTTTCCTATTGCTTTCGTGATGCTTTCAATTGCTTTTTTTTCCTTGTTTTCTTGCTTCATATGTTTCCCCTTCAACTTCCTGGAGCCCATACACAAAGACTGACCTCACCCTTTCATTCTCCCACTGCATATCCCTGTGTATTCCCTCATTTAATTTGGTTTCCTCCACTGCAGCTTTCCTTTCATCAGTTTCACTGGCTAATGTACTTGGGCTCAGTGGCCTGTCATTTTTCCTTCTCTGTTTTCCTTGGGCTCTGTTGTTGTCTGTTAGGGCCTCCACATAAAGCTTAGCTCTTTCATTTACTACAGTCTCCTCTGATAGAGCTTCTCCATGCAGTTGTGCCCCTTCTTTCCCTACTGTCCCCTTATTTGTGGCTGAGGTAGCAGTCACTGTTGTCAATCCCAAAATGGTCTTTAGTTCTTTAGGCTGTTTCAGATTTTTTAGTTCCTCTTCTAAACTCTGTATCTGTGTGTGTGTGTGTGTGTGTGTGTGTGTGTGTGTGTGTGTCGTGCCGAATAGGTAAAAACTTGCGATTTAGGCTTAAATAGCAACGGTCTTCTTGCCGAATAAGGCAAACGAAAATTTGTGTATGCAGTAATTTCGCAAAAATCATTCTGACCTAACGAAAAAAGATATATTTCATTGCGTTCATTTATTATTAAATTTGTGTAAACTTATCTAAGATATATTTAGATGGATTAGGCTAAATTAAATGCGCTTGTTATAATAAGGTTAGGTAAGTTTTCTAAGGTACTTTTGGTACAAAATTATTAATTTTTACATTAACATAAATGAAAAAATATATATATCTTTAAACGTGTAAGAGAAAATTTTAGAAAGGATCTAATTTTAAATGAGTTCTTGCTAAGTGACCAGTTTTACCTATTCAGCACGGTGTGTGGTACTACAAAGATATATTACCTTCCTTGCCGTGGGTTAGTACTGCAAGAAATATTACCTTCCTTGAAGTGGAAAAGGACTGAAAGATATCTTCCTTGTCATGGGTGGGACTACAAGATACGTATATACTTCCTTTGCTGTGGGTAGAGACTGCAAGATATATTATCTCCCTTGCCGTGGGTATGAACTTGCAAGATATATTACCTTCCTTGCTGCGAGTGATACTGCAAGATATATTACTTTCTTTGTCGTGGGTGGGGGTTACTGTAAGATATATTACGTTTCTTGTCGTGGGTGGAGGTACTGCAAGATAAATTACTTTCCTTGTCGTGGGTGGATGTACTGCAATGTATATTACCTTCCTCGCCCTGGGCGGGGGACTGCAAGATATATTACCTTCCTTGCCGTGAGTGGGGACTGCAAGATATATTACCTTCCTTGCCGTGAGTGGGGACTGCAAGATATATTACCTTCCTTGCCGTGAGTGGGGACTGCAAGATATATTACCTTCCTTGCCGTGAGTGGGGACTGCAAGATATATTACCTTCCTTGCCGTGAGTGGGACTGCAAGATATATTACCTTCCTTGCCGTGAGTGGGGACTGCAAGATATATTACCTTCCTTGCCGTGAGTGGGGACTGCAAGATATATTACCTTCCTTGCCGTGAGTGGGGACTGCAAGATATATTACCTTCCTTGCCGTGAGTGGGGACTGCAAGATAGCGGTGATAATACTGCAGCAACACAAATTGTAGCAAGCCAGCCAGGCTGTAAATATGTTGTTTACATTAGGCTTCCACTGCTATAATAACCTCACTCATGCAGACATCACTATTATGTTACATATTTCTGCTTATTTATTTTGTATATGACAATTCGACGTATCTAATGATGTTAATAAAATATAGGAAAAGCGTGCATTAATTGCTGAAAGTATCTATTGCATGATTAAAGCGGGATAATTTGTATTTTATATATATATATATATATATAATATATATATATATATATATATATATATATATAAAATATATATATATATATATATATATATATATAATATAATAATATATATATATATATATATATATAATATATAATATATATATATATATATATATATATATATATATATATAATATATATGTCGAGCCGAATATGTAAAACTGGTCAATTAGCAAGAACTCATTTAAAATTAAGTCCTTTCTAAAATTTTCTTTTATACGTTTAAAGATACATTTTTTTCATTAATGTTAATGTAAAAATTTTTAATTTTGCACCAAAAGAATCTTAGAAAACTTACCTAACCTTATTATATCAAGAGCAATTTATTTTAGCCTAACCCAACTAAATATATTTTAAATACGTTTACAATAATTTAATACTAAACAAACACAATCAAATATATTTTTTTTATTAGGTTCAGAATGATTTTGGCGAAATTATTGCATACACAAATTTTCACTTGTACTATACGGCAAGATGAACGTTGCTATTTAAGCCAAGAACGCAAGTTCTGCCTTAGGAGTCTGTGGAGACAAAGAACTTTGTCCTTGGAGGCAAAGAGGGGAATGTATGAGAGTATAGTTTTACCAACGCTCTTATATGGTGTGAAGCGTGGGTAAATGAATGTTGCAGCAGGAGAAGGCTGGAGGCAGTGAGATTCATGTTGAGGCAAGGGTGTGGGTGAATATAATCAGAGAATTCGTATTTTGGAATTAGAGGAGGTGCGGATTACCAAAACTGTTGTCCAGGGGTGAGAAAGGGTTGTTGAGTGGTTCGGACAAGTAGAGAAGAATGGAGCGAAACCAAAAAATGACTTCAAAAAGTGTATCTCTGTAGTGGAAGAAAGGGCGGGTAGGGATTTTCGGCCTAGGAAGTTTGGAGGAGGGGGTAAAAGAGAGGTTTTTGTGCGAGGGGCTTGGACTTCCAGCAGCCCATGGTGAGCGTGTTTGATAGGAGTGAATGGAGACAAATGGTTTTATTAATACTTGACGTGCTTGTTGGATTGTTAGCAAAGTAACATTTATGAAGGGATTCAGGGAAACCGGCAGGCCGGACTTAAAGTCCTGAGATGGGAAGTTACAGTGCCTGCACTCTGAAGAGGTGTATAATGTTGCAGTTTAAAAACTGTATTTAAAGCACCCTTCTGCAAGACAGTGATGGAGTGATATGATGGTGAAAGTTTTTCTTTTGGGGGCCACCCTGCCTTGGTGGAATCTGCGTGTGAAAATATAAAAAAAATATATATTATAAAATTATATATAAAAAATAAAATATATATATATATAATATATATATATATATTTAAATATATTATATTATATATATTAATAATATATATATTTACTATTGTTTTAAGCGCATACATATCAAGAGATACGAACACACACACAGTTAAAGATAACATTATCATTACATTAGGTTTTAAGTATCCTTGACTGGTGGTGAACAGGCAGCCTTATTAATAATAATCCTCGGGTAATCGATAGGCTTTAACACCTCCCAAACGACGGGGGGTGAAGGTCACTTGATTCAGGAATTGGACCTCTCCTCTCTCTTGGATCGAATCTGAAAGCCTTTCAGTCCCTCCCCCCAGGCATTGTATCACACCTACGGGTTTAACTCTTCCCCTCGCCGTGGTATTCATACCGAGAGGTGTCTCGGTGTATATACTCTAACAGGTAGCTTTAATCCCCAATTTATTAATTAATTTTGACAAGTGGTGTACATGTTATGGAGCCCTAATGACCCTCATGTAGTTGACTTCAGTTTGGTTTAACTAAATAAACCAATTAACTACTATCCAAGCTATGACAAACGCTGACTCTCCTGTATGGACTAAGCTTGGGTAAGAGGTCTCCCAAGCACAGTTCGTGGAGCCTCCTTCACATAGTTCTTGCTATAACCTTGTAAAATGTCATATATATCAGGGGAGCTGCGCAGTGCGGTTGTACTAATGATGTTAATAAAAACATTGATCACGTAAAGGTGCCACAGCTTGGTGTGAGGGAGACTTTGTGATAATAATGTAAAAAAAATACATCATTAAAACGGGAATATGTAAGTGTTCAAAGTTCCAACAAATTTTAAATCGGATTCATATATTGTATTTAAATTTTATCAAAGTTAATGATTAATTTATTGCACTCTGTCATATTCCCTATATGCAAATATTTTTCTTTTTAACTTATTTCTAACGTGTTTTAATACTTTAATCTCGTATATAAGTTTTCATTAGGTCGCCCTGAAAAGATATATCTTGAATGCTTACTTGATTTTTTTTCATTCTAGGTTTTTGTTTATAAGTTTCGAACGCCTCATACGATCGGCTTCAAATTTACGAAGGTAGTGTACTGTAAGAAGGAGAAGATTCCTGCAACTATTGGCATGGGTAGGTGCCCTCTTGTCAGTTTTATATAGATATTTCCGGACTTGTTTCTGTGCGATGATTTGACGAATTCTCTTGTGTTATGATTGTATGTGACAATTTGCGAATTTTATTTTTAAAATGGTGTAGTATTATTTTCAATGAAATAACATGAGTATGCCTTTTCTGAACAAGATGGTACCCAATAAAAACAGGTTGTATAGATGCAAATTTGCAAATTTTCAGACTTAATAAACTTGGACTCAATGGATTCCGAGCAATAACTGGATAATATCTCTTCTGACTGGCTCCAAAACATCGATGCTAATATTTAACAACTGTAGAAACTTATGCCGCACTTCGTACTGTTTCTTTTGTGTTAATCCTGCATGATCTTTGTCGGTTTAGCGCTTTATAATAATAATGTGAATCGGGGCTGGGGTTAAGGAATAAGTGGATCCCCGTCTCGGAAGCTAGGTAGGAGTGAATCTGGCAAGAGGCAAGTTCAGAGGCAGGGCCAGGAGCTGAAACTCGACTTCTGCAACCATATATAGGTAAGTACAGAAAGGTAAGCAAGCGTACACACGGGTCTGTGACTCGAACCCTTGTACCACAATTAGGTGAGTACACATAGTACGATAAAGCTCATGGAGCAAGGAAAGAGAGGACCTAGTACTGACCAGCGAAGAAGCGGGGCCAGGAGCTGTAACTCGACCCCTTCAACCACAAATAGGTAAGTACAGGCACACACCAAGGCCAAGTGTTGAAGATCCTTTGATTGATGGTAACTAACTACGGAGACAGATTTAGCGCTCTTTTAAGAATATAATAATAACAAATAGACATAACCCATACAATTGACATTTTGATTCAGCCACTCCCATTTGCTTTATAATGTCCGTACTAAAAAAATGTGGGAATATCTGAAGGCCCAGAGCCCGAGGCCCTGAAGCAGCTACAAGCTAGAGTCAATACCCACACTGCTGCATCATCGCTGCGGAACCTGAGCACAGCACTCACACTGCTGCATGCCGCCACCCCCCTGCATCACCGAGCCGACCAATGCCTCACCTGAGCACAGCACTCACACTGCTGCAGCACCTGAGCACAGCACTCACACTGCTGCAGCACCTGAGCACAGCACTCGCACTGCTGCAGCACCTGAGCACAGCACTCACACTGCTGCAGCACCTGAGCACAGCACTCACACTGCTGCAGCACCTGAGAACAGCACTTACACTGCTGCAGCACCTGAGAACAGCACTTACACTGCTGCATCACCGCTGCAGCACCTGAGAACAACACTCACACTGCTGCAGCACTGGAGAACAGCACTCACATTGCTGCAGCAACTGAGAACAGCACTTGAACTGCTGCAGCACCTGAGAACAGCACTTACACTGCTCCATCACCGCTGCAGCATCTGAGAACAACACTCACACTGCTGCAGTACTGGAGAACAGCACTCATGCTGCTGCAGCACCTGAGAACAGCACTTACACTGCTACAGCACCTGAGAACAGCACTTACACTGCTGCAACACCTGAGAACAGCACTCACACTGTTGCAGCACCTGAGAACAGCACTTACACTTGCAGCACCTGAGAACAGCACTTACACTGTTGCAGCACCTGAGAACAGCACTTACACTTCTGCAGCAACTGAGAACAGCACTCACACTGCTTCAGCAACTGAGAACAGCACTCACACTGCTGCAGCACCAGAGAACAGCACTAACATACTTTCGTATGTTTTTTTTTCTACTTTCAATATAGCACACTACAGCACTTGTGTTTTTCCAAGCCAGAGAAGGTCGAAATGACTCAAAACTGCATCGATTTTATAGCAAGACTATGATATTAATTTAAATAATTCTTTCTTACTTTCTCTCTCTCTCTCTCTCTCTCTCCCTAAGCAGATATTTTTTTCATTTCTTAACTTGATACTAAAACCTTTTTTTTGTTGCTTTGTTTTCAGTGGGATGAGCGATTTTGTTAATATGAGCATTTTTTCACCAACATCAAGGTGAGGAGGTGCCTTGATGCCAGTGAGAGGCACTGTTATTCCATTATGTTGATGTGTATTTCTAAGAGGCAAAACGTTTACCCGTTTATGGAAACTGCCCAGTACTAGATAGCAGGCGTTTCCATGGTAACCGGGTTTTCATGTTAAGTAAAGGTGTTGCTTATAGCCCTTTGTGGCCTTAAGCGCTTTTTTTGATTATAATAATAAAAAGAAAAGGTTGTTACCTGTTTAAGTAAGAAATTATTAATAACATAACTTAACGCTAACTACAAAGGTCAATGGGAGTAAGAAAAATCTGAGCGGGAGATATTGAATTGAGTTTTTAAATTATTATTATAATCAAGGGGAAAGCGCTAAACCCGAGGTTATACAGCGCCTGGGGAGGATGTGGAAGGGCATTCAGGCCTTAAATTCGGGGAAAACTCCGAGCACAGATCAATTCCTAAATCAAGAGCCTCCTCACCAACATCAAGGAACCTCCTTGAGGGGAAATGTGGTTAGACCGTGATTAGATTACATTTTGCACCGAGTGGCTAGTTTATTGTGAACCCATATCATCCTGTGGAGGTAAGCGCGAGAGCATGTGGATACACAAAAGGCCCAGGAACTAGGCCCCAAAGGGTTAACAGGAATACATATGGATTTATATCTACATATCTATAGTTCACTTATCTGTTACAAGCAAATTTAGGAAATTTGCTTAGTATATCTGGTATCTTATTTTCATTAATAAGATATCTTGACATGTCACATAGGTTATTATACTGTCTGTCTCTGTATTCCTCAATAAGTGGACAATTAAGCACATAGTGTTCAAGACCCACCGTCCACAGGATGGATATGGGGTGCACAATAAACTAGCCACTTCGGTGGCAAAATCTAAAAAAAATCTAGTGTTCAAGAGAGTGACCATATGCCTGATCACATAATTTACATTTAATTTGATCATCATCTGTGTGTCCGTGATAATGGTACAAGCAGCGCATTTTGATATTGTCCTTTGTTTTAACTTCTTACATGTAGAAATTATTAGTTGGCCTTGAAAATAACATAATCAAATTACGCGCTAGACCCGTATTGGTTGTACAGCGCTAACCTTATGCCTTAGTTAGTTTAATATGTTTATTATGCACCCTTGAAACGTTTCCTCAAGGTGATTCCTTCTTGATCTGAATGACTCGGACTGCAAATTCTAAGAGCATTTAAATTTTACAGTCTCGCTCATTCTTACTGAGAAAACGAATTGGAAGCGGAGCATACCTCTAATTCCATCAAGAATCCTTTACTGGTATCACTTATTATTATAATGATAACGAAGTGCTAAACTCACGAGGGCAACTAGTATCAAGACACCTCCATTGAAGGAAAAATTATTATGCGGTATTAAAAAGGTACATTTATTGAAGGAAAAAGCTGCCATAGCAGAAGCCTTAGTGGAATGTTTGACCTTATTCAGATGATTAAGGCTTATATTATTATTATTGGTAAGCGCTAAACCCATAAGGGTGATGTATTTACGTATTTTAATCAGGGCTTAACCAGCAGGGGGTCATATATGTAGGGATCATGCAGCACCTTATCCGACATAGACAAGGATGTCAGCCACAGCACCGTGTCTTCCTTTGCAGATGACACCCGAATCTGCATGACAGTGTCTTCCATTGCAGACACTGCAAGGCTCCAGGCGGACATCAACCAAATCTTTCAGTGGGCTGCAGAAAACAATATGAAGTTCAACGATGAGAAATTTAATTTCTCAGATATGGTAAACTGAGGAAATAAATCTTCATCAGAGTACAAAACAAATTCTGGCCACAAAATAGAGCGAAACACCAACGTCAAGAAGAGGAGTAGTGTATGTCGGGGATCTCAACTTCAAGACCAAACATTGTATCAATCGCATCGCTAGAAAATGACAGGATGGATAATGAGAACCTTCAAACTAGGGAGGCCAAACCCATGATGACACTCTTCAGGTCCTTTTTTCATCTAGGCTGGAATATTGCTGCACTCTAACAGCACCTTTCAAGGCAGGTGAAATTCCGACCTAGAAAATTACAGAGAACTTTCACGGCGCGCATAAAAGGAGATAAAACACCTCAATTACTGGGAGCGCTTGAGGTTTCAAACCTGTATTCCCTGGAAACGCAGGAGGGAGAGATACATATTATATAACCTGAAAATCCTAGAGGGACTGTACCGAAACTTGCACACGAAAATCACACACTACGAAAGCAAAAGACTTGCGAGATATGCACCATCCCCCAATGAAAAGCAGGGGTGTAACTAGCAAAGTTAAGGACATTACAATATAGTGTCAGGGGCCCGAGACTGTTTCAACTGCCTCCCTGACACAAAGGGGGATTACCAACAGACCCCTGGACATCTTCAAGGCACTGGACAAGCACTAAAGTCAGTTCATCAAGCCGGGTGTGGCCGTACGTTGGTTTGCGTGCAGCCAGCAGCAACAGCCTGGTTGATCAGGCGCTGATCCACCAGGAGGCCTGGTCACAGACCGGGCCGCGGGGGCGTTGACCCCCGAACTCTCAGGTAAACTCCAGGTAAACCTGGGAATACGATTATTAGTCATGGGAGAAACGCTAAACCCAAAAGGGTCATAATATTATTATTATAATTATGGGGGAGCGCTAAACCCGTAGGATTACATATTTATTTTTTATTTATTTATTTATTTATTTATTTAGTAATTTAAGCATACATACAGAAAGGGACAAAAATTACAGGTAAGAGCAGCATGCCAAAGCCACTTATATGCGTAGCATTACGGGCTGGCTTAAAATTAACTTAAGATTAACTAAGGCAATGATGTAAATCAGTGATAAAACATTATGTAAACAATTAACTATAAAGCCCCAATGAGTATTAACAAAGACAGTCCTATGGTTGCTTGCATTGCTGTACATTCATCGAATGGAGTATTCTGTTAGTAGTGTATACATGCCCTGTGGGGATGAAAGCAATTAAGGGTTCAATTCAGGGAACGCGAGCACAGATCCAATTTCCTAGATCAAGAGCCCCTCGCCGCGTCACGGAACTCCCTTGAGGGGGTAGGGGCCATACGGTGCCTGGGAAAATAGGAGACAGCAGGTTCACTGAGGAAGGGGTGATCAGGTACAAATACCCATTTCAAGAGCCCCTCACTAGCATTGAGGAACTTCCCTCAGGAGTGAGGAATGGGAAATAATCAGGTAAGATAGCTCCATTTCCTTTAGTCAAGAGCCCTTCACCAGTCGACAGATTTCATTTCTGTAAGAAACCCCTCCGGCACGATTATTATTATAACCAAAACTAAGCACCGCCATCCTGCATGAAAGATTATGAAAGGGAAACAAAGTTTTGGTTCCCACAATTTGACTGTCTTAGAATAAAGCAGCAGTGCACTGCAGGTGTGCTAAAATTTGTTAAAATAAACTTATGAACCTGTCTATTTTTTAATTTACTTTTATGAGGAGGAAGCACTAAAACCATAGGGGGTCATACAGCGCTTGAAGAATGGAAGGCAGTCATGTCCAATCCAAGTTAAGGATTATTATTATAATCAAGGGGGAGCACTAAACCCATAGGATTATACAGCACCTGTGGGGGAGATGTGGAAGGCATTCAGGCTTAATTCAGGGAACTGGAGCACATATCCAATTCCCTAGATCAAGAGCCCTTCACCAGCGTCAAGGAACCTCCCTTGAGGGTACATTATTATAATAATAAAAAAGAAGTGCTTAACTTACAAAGGTCATATAGTTCTTGAGGGTACAATAAGGTATAGAACAGTGCATGACAGTGTTCACAAATTGTGCAAAAAGAACAATACACTATTATTATATTTATGGGATAGCGCTAACCTGTCAAGGCCATCCTACGGGTTTAACGCTCCCCATGTTTATAATAATAATGTCAAAGCCATATACAGCGCTTAAGGAAAGAGAATCAAGTTTAATCTCATGAATTATTATTATTATCAAGGGGAAGCGCTAAACCCGTAGGATTATACAGCGCCTGGGAGGGAATGTGGAAGGCATTCAGGCTTAATTCGGGGAACTGGAGCACAGATCCAATTCCCTAAATCAAGAGCCCCTCACCAACATCAAGGAACCTTCCCTGAGGGGTTAATCTCATGGAACAGTTCCAGTTCCTTGGATGAAAGGCCCTTCACCTACATCAAGACCCCTTTGAAGCAAATGAGAAAAATAACTGAAGGATGCAAGGAACTGCATGATCATCCAGATATTGAAATAATTTTCTTGAAGCACTAAACTCATATGGAAATGCTGAAGTTTGTGCAGTGGAAAGTCATGAGAATATCAAGTGTTCGTCATGGTCATCTGTGCGTGCTAATGCTGTATAGTCCTTGTGGCTTAGCGCTTCTTTTTTTTTTTTATTATTATAATAATAATAATGTGCGTGCTAAAGTGAATTGTATTCGTGGGTGAAGCACTAGACCCATAGGGGTCATACAATGCCTGTGGGAATGGGAGACAGTTAAGTTCAATCCAAGGAAATTGGGATCAAATTTCATCTAAAGGAGTGTGGTTCCAATTCTTTGGATCAAGAGCCCTCCACTGGCATCGAGGGAGGATAATGAAACAAGAGATCATTTTCTTTTAACCCTTTTAGTCAAGGGAAAGTGCTAAACCCACACTCGGCGTATAAATCCTGGGGAATGGGGGACAATCAGGTTCGATCCAATGAAGAGAAAGAGAAGTCCCATTCCTGGGATCAAGAGCCCCATATCAGCACAAGGCATCTCCCTTGAGGGTATAACAGAGATAAATTATGTTTATTCCTACACAATCAAGAGACTGCTGTAGATTCAAGAAAAATAATGTAATGCATCCAAACTAAAAAATCTGACAAGTTAAATAGGATTTTATGTGAGTGGTTTAGAGACTACATTTTTTTATTTTTATTTTTTTATCACACTGGCCGATTCCCACCAAGGCAGGGTGGCCCGAAAAAGAAAAACTTTCACCATCATTCACTCCATCACTGTCTTGCCAGAAGGGTGCTTTACACTAGTTTTTAAACTGCAACATTAACACCCCTCCTTCAGAGTGCAGGCACTGTACTTCCCATCTCCAGGACTCATGTCCGGCCTGCCGGTTTCCCTGAACCCCTTCATCATAAATGTTACTTTGCTCACACTCCAACAGCACGTCAAGTATTAAAAACCATTTGTCTCCATTCACTTCTATCAAACACGCTCATGCATGCCTGCTGGAAGTCCAAGCCCCTCGCACAACAAAACCATCCTAATTTACCCCCTCCCTCCAACTTTCTAGGCCGACCCTACCCCGCCTTCCTTCCACTACAACTGATACACTCTTGAAGTCACTCTGTTTCGCCTCCATTCTCTCTACATGTCCGAACCACCTCAACAACCCTTCCTCAGCCCTCTGGACAACAGTTTTGGTAATCCCGCACCTCCTCCCTAACTTCCAAACTACGAATTCTCTGCATTATATTCACACCACACATTGCCCTCAGACATGACATTTCCACTGCCTCCAGCCTTCTCCTCGCTGCAACATTCATCACCCATGCTTCACACCCATATAAGAGCGTTGGTAAAACTATACTCTCATACATTCCCCTCTTTGCCTCCAAGGACAAAGTTCTTTGTCTCCACAGACTCCTAAGTGCACCACTCACCCTTTTCCCCTCATCAATTCTATGATTCACCTCATCTTTCATCGACCCATCCGCTGACACGTCCACTCCCAAATATCTGAATACATTCACCTCCTCCATACTCTCTCCCTCCAATTTGATATCCAATCTTTCATCACCTAATCTTTTTGTTATCCTCATAACCTTACTCTTTCCTGTATTCACCTTTAATTTCCTTCTTTTGCACACCCTACCAAATTCATCCACCAATCTCTGCAACTTCTCTTCAGAATCTCCCAAGAGCACAGTGTCATCAGCAAAGAGCAACTGTGACAACTCCCATTTTATGTGTGATTCTTTATCTTTTAACTCCACGCCTCTTGCAAAGACCCTCACATTTACTTCTCTTACAACCCCATCTATAAATATATTAAACAACCACGGTGACATCACACATCCTTGTCTAAGGCCTACTTTTACTGGGAAATAATTTCCCTCTTTCCTACATACTCTAACTTGAGCCTCACTATCCTCGTAAAAACTCTTCACTGCTTTCAGTAACCTACCTCCTACACCGTACATCTGCAACATCTGCCACATTGCCCCCCTATCCACCCTGTCATATGCCTTTTCCAAATCCATAAATGCCACAAAGACCTCTTTAGCCTTATCTAAATACTGTTCACTTATATGTTTCACTGTAAACACCTGGTCCACACACCCCCTACCTTTCCTAAAGCCTCCTTGTTCATCTGCTATCCTATTCTCCGTCTTACTCTTAATTCTTTCAATAATAACTCTACCATACACTTTACCAGGTATACTCACAGACTTATCCCCTATAATTTTTGCACTCTCTTTTATCCCTTTGCCTTTATACAAAGGAACTATGCATGCTCTCTGCCAATCCCTAGGTGCCTTACCCTCTTCCATACATTTATTAAATAATTGCACCAACCACTCCAAAACTATATCCCCACTGCTTTTAGCATTCCTATCTTTATCCCTTTCAATCCCGGCTGCCTTACCCCCTTTCATTTTACCTACTGCCTCACGAACTTCCTCCACACTCACAACTGGCTCTTCCTCACTCCTACAAGATGTTATTCCTCCTTGCCCTATACACGAAATCACAGCTTCCCTATCTTCATCAACATTTAACAATTCCTCAAAATATTCCCTCCATCTTCCCAATACCTCTAACTCTCCATTTAATAACTCCTCTCCTATTTTTAACTGACAAATCCATTTGTTCTCTAGGCTTTCTTAACTTGTTAATCTCACTCCAAAACTTTTTCTTATTTTCAACAAAATTTGTTGATAACATCTCACCCACTCTCTCATTTTCTCTCTTTTTACATTGCTTCACCACTCTCTTAACCTCTCTCTTTTTCTCCATATACTCTTCCCTCCTTGCATCACTTCTACTTTGTAAAAACTTCTCATATGCTAACTTTTTCTCCCTTACTACTCTCTTTACATCATCATTCCACCAATCGCTCCTCTTCCCTCCCGCACCCACTTTCCTGTAACCACAAACTTCTGCTGAACACTCTAACACTACATTTTTAAACCTACCCCATACCTCTTCGACCCCATTGCCTATGCTCTCATTAGCCCATCTATCCTCCAATAGCTGTTTATATCTTACCCTAACTGCCTCCTCTTTTAGCTTATAAACCTTGTGGCCCGGTGGCCTGGTGGCTAAAGCTCCCGCTTCACACACGGAGGGCCCGGGTTCGATTCCCAGCAGGTGGAAACATTTCGACACGTTTCCTTACACCTGTTGTCCTGTTCACCTAGCAGCAAATAGGTACCTGGGTGTTAGTCGACTGGTGTGGGTCGCATCCTGGGGGACAAGATTAAGGACCCCAATGGAAATAAGTTAGACAGTCCTCGATGACGTACTGACTTTCTTGGGTTATCCTGGGTGGCTAACCCTCCGGGGTTAAAAATCCGAACGAAATCTTATCTTATCTTATCTTTCACCTCTCTCTTCCCTGATGCTTCTATTCTCCTTGTATCCCATCTACCTTTTACTCTCAGTGTAGCTACAACTAGAAAGTGATCTGATATATCTGTGGCCCCTCTATTATTATTATTATTATTATTATCAAAAAGAAGTGCTAAGCCATGGCCCCTCTATAAACATGTACATCCTGAAGTCTACTCAACAGTCTTTTATCTACCAATACATAATCCAACAAACTACTGTCATTTCGCCCTACATCATATCTTGTATACTTATTTATCCTCTTTTTCTTAAAATATGTATTACCTATAACTAAACTCCTATACAAAGTTCAATCAAAGGGCTCCCATTATCATTTACACCTGGCATCCCAAACTTACCTACCACACCCTCTCTAAAAGTTTCTCCTACTTTAGCATTTAGGTCCCCTACCACAATTACTCTCTCACTTGGTTCAAAGGCTCCTATACATTCACTTAACATCTCCCAAAATCTCTCTCTCTCCTCTGCATTCCTCTCTTCTCCAGGTGCATACACGCTTATTATGACCCACTTCTCGCATCCAACCTTTACTTTAATCCACATAATTCTTGAATTTACACATTCATATTCTCTTTTCTCCTTCCATAACTGATCATTCAACATTACTGCTACCCCTTCCTTTGCTCTCTCTCAGATACTCCAGATTTAATCCCGTTTATTTCCCCCCACTGAAACTCCCCTACCCCCTTCAGCTTTGTTTTGCTTAGGGCCAGGACATCCAACTTCTTTTCATTCATAACATCAGCAATCATCTGTTTCTTGTCATCCGCACTACATCCATGCACATTCAAGCATTCCAGTTTTATAAAGTTTTTCTTCTTCTCTTTTTTAGTAAATGTCTACAGGAGAAGGGGTTACCAGCCCATTGCTCCCAGCATTTTAGTTGCCTCATACGACACGCATGGCTTACGGAGGAAAGAATTCTTTTCCACTTCCCATGGACATAGAAGATATAAAGAAGAACAAGAGCTAGTTTATGAAAAGGAGAAAAACCTAGATGTATGTATATATATATATGCATGTGCGTGTCTGTGAAGTGTGACCAAAGTGTGAGTAGCAAGATATCCCTGTTATCTAGCATGTTTATGAGACAGAAAAAGAAACCAGCAATCCTACCATCATGCAAACAGTTACAGGTTTTCAGTTTCACAGTCATCTGGCAAGGGGGTGTACTTCCCTGGGTGGTTGCTGTCTACCAACCTACTACCTGTAAGACTACATTTATGAGAAAGAATAAAATCAATAGGGTTCACACAGCATCTAGTGAATAGGAGGTAATCAGGCTTCATCCAAGCTATGGGAAAAAATGTGGGGTGGTAGCTCATTGTTTTGAGAGATCAATCCCTTCGCCAGCACATTCAACCCCGATGAAAAGAATAGCAAGAGTAGGGTGGGGGAGAGGAGATTGGAGATAGAGAGAAGGGTGGAAGTCTGTTTAAACATATGAGAAAGAAATGGTTTTTTCCATCAGACAATATGTAATAGTCACCTAACTTCACACAGACATTATATTTCTGGAGTGGTTGAAGCCATATGGGGACATTCAGCATTACAAACAGATGTAAAAGTAATGGAAATATGAGGGAAGGATTGGTATAAATAAAACTAATATATAAAACATGTACAAACCATATGGGTCAAACCACCAGCAGAAAGAGGGAGGCAAAAAGCCCTAAATTAAAGAAAAATTGAAGCCAGTTAAGAAATATGTAATAGAGTACCAAGTACCAACACTGAAGGTAGGACCGTCAAATAATTATATTCATAGAAATTGCCATAATACTCCATGGGCAAGTGGAGAAGAATCATTCCTCTGCAAGCCACATGTGCTGTAGCAGAAGACTAAAATGCAGGAAGCAAGGGGCCAGTAACCCCTTCTGTATAAATTACTAAATGTAAAAAGAAGAAAAACTTTTTTCTTCTTTTTAGGGTCACCCTGCCTCAGTGCGAGATGGCCAGTGTTAAACAAAGAAAAAGAAAAAAGTGACATAACCATAAGCCATTCAGACCTGCATAACAAATGTGAAGAAATGGTAGATTGAAAGAGGTGAAGGTGGGAGAGGTGAGGACAGGATAGATGATGTAGCAAATCTGTGGCAGTTAATTATTGCATTCATGGAAATAGCAAGATCCTCAAGGGTTAAACAGCATTTCATGGCAGAGATGAATGAAAAAGAGGAGGGAATTTAGGTAAGAATATGGAATTGAGGGAAGGATATCAGCTGAAAGAATGGGTTTACAGTTAATGTAGCAAATAGGTGTCAGTTATAAAATCTTCAAGTGTCAGTTGATGTCATAGTGAGGCTGCATTAAAGATGGAACTGTCATATAAGGACAATGTGGAAAAAGGCATCTGAAATATATAAATATATATAGTCGATCCAGTTATTACACCATCTGCATGACCTGACAACTCTCAAAGTAGCTCAGGGAACCACTCTATGATATGACCGTGTGAGTAGTATCCAATGCACTGGCATAAGAGTATTATTTTTCCACGACTGGCAGGCTAGTTGCACAGTTTTATGCTCAAGATATGAAATCGAACAAATTGCAATGCCTGTTAAGGGATGAAGAAAAAAAAAATTGAATAATCTACCTGCAGCACACACTCAACACCTATTACATTTAACTCCAGCCTACAGGAGTCAGGTGCTGTAAGTTAAAAAATAACATGATTTTTGGTACATACAGCATTATATTTGCATGCTAGTGTAAGAACAATGTATTTTTTGTATAATTTTTTCTTAAGTCAGATTCAAAGTTCACAAACACCAGGTTTATTAAATGGTTTAGGTCTCAACCATTTTAGATAGTCAAACCTCAGTTGTTAATTGCACTACTTGAATAAATTGGTTTTGAATGAGGTGTTGGAGAAAAGAATGTCCTGGTTTTTGTACGTTCTCTTGGTTGTCGACAGACAAGTTTTCATGTGTACAGAATGGGACAAAGTGGCTCAGGTCACGTGCTCACATTATTATTATTATTATAATCAAGGGGAAGCACTAAACCTGGAGGATTATACAGCACCTGGGGGGGGATGTGGAAGGCATTCAGGCTTAATTCGGGGAACTGGAGCACAGATCCATTCCCTAAATCAAGAGCCCCTCACCAACATCAAGGAACCTTCCTTGAGGGGTCACGTGCTCACAGAATGCACACTGGACAATGGGTCAAGAGCATGAGTATGAGTCAGTATAGCCACTAACTTGCATGCTGTAAACATCACTTTTTGAAAGGTGCTTTAAAGTCACTTCACAAACAAATTTAACCCTCAGGAAGTTCTGGAAAGGCCATTTCAGTATCCTCACCTGCTTGAGGCTTATAGACAAAACCAGGACCATGTAGTCAACATGGAAGAAACTGCAGCCTGACTTTGTGGCAGTCAGAGATTTTGAAGGCTTTGAAGATAAGCCTGAGCCAGAAGAGGATATTGTGTTCCTGGGAAAGACCTTGGTCCTAGAGGTGACTGAAGATGATGTGGAAGAGTTGGAGGAGAAGCATAGAATTGAACTCGCCACAGAACTTCTAGACCTTCAGGGGCAGCAGCAACAGATTGCAGAGGATTTTATTATTATTATAATCAAGGGGGAAGCGCTAAACCCGGAAGATTATACAGCGCCTGGGGGGGATGTGGAAGGCTTTTCAGGCTTAATTGGGAAACTGGAGGCACAGTTTCCAATTCCCCTAAATCAAGAGCCCCTCACCAACATCAAGGAACCCTCTTGAGTGGGAGATTGCAGAGGAGGAACTGTCATCAGAGGAAGAGGAAAGGGATGATATGCCCATTGCTCTTGTCAAGGAAATGTGTGCTAAATGGTGTGAAGTGCAGCAGTTTGCTAAAAATTACCATCCAAAGCAGTGGCCATCCATATCTCTTAACATGTACAATGACAGTGTAATGTCCTAATTTAGAAAGTTTTAAACGGCGTGAAAATAATATTATTATAATCAAAAAGAAGCGCTAAGCCACAAGGACTATACAGCAGAGCGTGAAACAAACCTCACTGTACAGGCTTCCAGTATGCCATTAGCTCTCTTCTGACAGGTAAGGGGCAGTTAAATTTTTATTTACTGTACAGTATTTTGGTTAAATTTTCATTTAGTATTCATTTTTACAGTTTCCCTGTGCTGTATAATTTTATAATTTTTTTATGTAGTACTTAGCACATTATAAAGGTTTTGTGGGCGAGGGGCTTGGACTTCCAGCAAGCGTGCGTGAGCGTGTCAGATAGGAGTGAATGTATTATTATTATTATAATCAAGGGGAAGTGCTAAACCCGGAGGATTATACAGCACCTGGGGGTGGGAAGGCATTTCAGGCTTAATTCGTGGACATGTAGCACAGATCCAATTTCCTAAATCAAGAGCCCTCTCCAACAATCAAGAACTTCTTGAGGGGACGGAGTGTGAATGTATGACAAATGCATTTGTGACCTGAGCACCTGTTGCAGTGGGAGCAGGGTAATAATTTAGTTGAAGGGATTCAGGGAAACCGTTATTTTTATATAGCATACTTGAGTCCTGGAAATGGGAATACAATGCCGTGCACTTTATAGGAGGGATTTGGGATATTGGAGTTTGGAGGATATGTTTAAATCTTTATGCTACATATTATATGCTTCTAAAACTGTTGTATTCTGAGCACCTCTGCAAAAACAATGATTATGTATGAGTGAGGTGAAAGTGTTTAATGATGAAAGTATTTTCTTTTTGGGAATTTTCTTTCTTTTTGGGTCACCCTGCCTCAGTGGGAGAAAAAAAAAAAGGTATCTGGAACAGATTAATTCTATTTACATTATTCTTTGTGGAAAAAGCCACTTTGATTGTCACTGATTTTGGTTGTCGAGTCGACATCTGGAATGAATTAATTAAAAAACTGAGGTTCCACTGTATTTGGAGTCCCACTATAATTACACAGGATATAGTATTTGAAACAACATTAATAAATAAATTCTCATGGATATTTTTTATTAAAAGAAATCGAGAGTAAATTTTACAAACATAACAAAGCCTCTGGCAAAAACCATCTCTCATTTTATTATATGCAAATAATCTTTATTGCTTAAAGTAATAGTATTTACAAGACAAAATGGAGTCTTAGGGAAGTATCAATACTTAGAAATATACTGATTATTCTACTGTATAAGAATACAGGTGATCACATCATAGTAAGCATAGCAACTAGAAAAATTGTTACAGCAATATTATTTCCTGCTAGACACAAAAATAAAATACAAAAGGCAATGCTCACAGCCCCCAAAAAAACCACCGCTGATAGCTGTTTGGAAATATCACGAGATGATCTCTTTGTTTTGTAATGTTCTTAATGTCTTAAGAGTCAGTGTCATAATGTAAAACACACGATAATATCTTGAAGATGTTTTGTTAGTAAGTTAGGACAAAATTTTGCACTCTGTATATACAGTAATTGGCATTTTAATAAAATGTGTATGAGTTTCATCATAGAGGAAAGAAAACATCTAAAAAAAAAGTAAGGCCTCCAAACATTAAAATCAAAAACTAATTGTTCTTTTTCGAGCCTTGTGCATTTGACTAAGCACATCAATTTGTACTTTATCCTCCTGAAGACTAAAGCTGAATTAGAAGATTCTGAGTGGTCCATCATGCATAGAATAGAACATTGTGTATACGTACGTATATGTATATACCATGTGCATGTATGAATGTATGTGTGTATATGTATGTGTGCATATGTAGGGGGTGTATATGTATGTATGTGTGCATATGTAGGGGGGTGTATATGTATGTGTGTATATAGGTATGTATGTATGTGCTGCTTCACAAGATAAAAAAATACGAAGTTGGGAAGCTTTTGATTTTTTAGTACATCTTAGCAAATAGGTTATTATACACCTTGAGAGATGCATAAAATTCATTTCAAATTTATACTCTAGTAACCATTTGGCAAATATACTTTTCTTTACATGACAATGGAATAGTATCAAACATTACTTGAGTGCCAATAAATGGTTTACAAAACTGACAAGTTGATAAACGAGACACTTGTGCAACACATGGGTATCTATACTTTCCAAACGTCTTGCCACGCAGTGACTTCTTCAGTTCAATGCAGAGAAAGGTGGAAGACGAGAAGTTTCAGTTAATCAGTCCCTCAACCTGGAGTTGATATGTTCAGTCCATCAATCTTGACTTTTCTCAAGAGTGATGGACTGAACACATCTGAGGGACTGATTACCTGAAACTCCTTATTTTCCACCTTTCTCTGCACTTGACTGAAGAAGCCAGTGTGTGACAATACATTTCCAGAATAAAGATACCCAAATGTTGCACAAGTGTCTTATTCATTACTTGAGCGCACTCACTGAAAAATACAGTATATATAACCTTCATTCAAGATGAGCTAAAACCAATATATTATGTATATGATAACCGAATAGGTGAAGTCTTGCATATTATGGAAGGGTTTTGCAACCCCGTCCACAATTGTTTTTGCTGCTACTAACCTCAGGGTAATAAATAATTACCACTCAATCATGTAGTTTACCTTTAAGGGCAAGGGAAGTTCAAAGGCAAGTCACCCAATGCCTAACACCCTACCATTACCAAATATATTCAAATCTGGTGTTCATGGTTATCCAATGCTCTGAATTCACCTCTGTAAATTTTAGCACTTTGACCTATAGGTCATAATTATGATAAGTTATTTTACTGTCACAGGACAATAATTATTCTTTGGGATTTCAGAGATAGATAATAACCACAATATATCAAGTAGACATACTGTGTCTGGAATCAGCAGAGTACAAGAATTTCTTAAAGTTTTATTTCTTAGCTCAAAAATTAAATGACTGACCTCTTGAACTAGTCTAAAGAAGTCAGTATATGATTTCTGCAGGCCTCATGACAGAAAATTAATTATCTAATAATAACGGCAGTAGGGGCACCCCCAAAAAGTATGTATATATCATTCACATGGTCCATGCAAGTAGCAGGCCCAGCACTGCAACCATTCAGTCACAAGGGTTCAAATAGAATAATTTTACAGCCAGCACTTGTGACAAAGTTGTATCATCCACCACCAACTGTGGTACTACTATCTCATCTCACACCCCCACAGTTTCATGGCACATGTATTCTCATACCCCTCAAAGCCTTATAGTCTATAAACCCAAGGTAAGCTATAATGAACAACTGTCAATGAATAAACAGAAAACGGTAGAGCCTTGAACTGTGGTCCATGCAAGTAGTAAGTGCTCGATGCAAATATCATCCTATTAGACCTCTCATGAAGAAATGGTTAAATGGTAGGGTGTTAAGTTCCAAAAATATCAGATATTGTCCTAGAGTGCTCCATGATTTACTAATTTTATATTTACGAAATTCAGATTTTGGTTGCATTCACTATTTAGAATTAAAAAAAAAAAAAAACACAAAATGTAATAATATACCTATGCATTCTGCTAATGCAGTCAATATACTGGTTTTGAATTTCCAGTGGACAATCCCTGCAGCATTTAGTGACACTTAAGTACCTGTATATCGTGCCTATGAAAGATGGAAGAGCAAAGAACAAGCTAGTCAAGGGCATGTGGTATTGGCTTCTTCTTCTTCTTGTCAGTTTTCTTTGTTTTTACTTATCATTTCTTTAAAAAAAAATATTTTTCACAATCAAAACCATGGCACTTGCTTTATAAATAAAATATGCAAATGATGATTTCATAAATGCAAACTGAAAGTTTATATACCTTGTCTCAAAACAAAATTTGGCTTCAAAAATTTTTGTTATCAATTTAAGTATCATCATTCCTATACAAAGTTAATAAGCTGCATTTAATGACAAACAAAATTTATTTATTAGTTTTTTAAGCAGTTTCTGACAATATAAAGTTCCATTTTACTGGGCAAATGAAGGTCATTAATTGATGCCTTTTGCATGGAAGTGACCATTTACAGTCATGCACTGTTGGTGACTATGAGCACATCTTCAAACTGAGAATACTGTACAATAGTGCACCTCCAGTGTGTTTATGGACTTCAGAAAATACTTATGAAAGAAAAAATATAATACAATTTAAAATAAAATTTAATTTTCATCATAAAGTCATATATGTTTCCCATTCTTCTTGTAATACATTTGTTTTAATTTACCTTCGTAGCACTGAAAATATTTCTACTGTAACCCATAAGAGGTTGATCAAGAATTTACACACATTCAGTCTCTATTAACACTTACAAAGTCCTTCAAATTCACAAAAACATTTACAGTGCATAGGCTTGGGAAAAATCCTTCAGTGGCAACCACCTAAAATGTAAGAAAGTCCTGGCAAGATTTTAAGAAGCACTTTTAGGTTTTGTTTAAAAAACTTGCAATACCTAAGTAATAGTAATTTTACACTGTCAAAATCAGTCTGACTTTTAAACCCTCACGCTATAAGAATAATTATTCTAAGGTATTTTATACCATAAACATTATTCTAATTCATGGAAGATGTTGCCTCCCTAGCATTACAGTAGGTCCTCCTGAAATTTTTTTGGTTTTTGGAAGTCAATTGCTAAGAGTTTGGAACACAGTGTCCCCTTAGATATCCATGCTATAATTGGAGGTATATTCCCATACATAATATTCTGCATATAATTTCATATGTTTTTTAACTAAAAGAAATCAATCCAATATACATTCTGCACTGTTCCTCTTCCCTTACCAATAGTATTAAACATTGTTTAGCTGATGCATACTGTACATGTTAATTAACCCTTTCAGTCTCTCACATAGAGCTACATTATAATTAAAATGCCCTCTATTGTTTTTTGATGGGTAAATTTTGGCCTAGACAAGAGAGAATAGGTTTGGTGGGTGTGCACAGTATAAAAAGAATTCTGCTCCACAAAGTGAATGATGGGAAGAAATTACCTCTGACCTTGTGTTTGGTTTAAAATAACAACTTTGAGGCATGTTTTAGTGGTTTTTCATGGTTTTCTTGGCTATTTCTTGGTATCAGTTGATAGACTGGAAGACATACTAGTGAAATGGAGATTACTTTGGTCAGTTTCAGACCAGAAGTGGCTTTAAATAGGCCTCAAAGTGGTTTGAAATATTCGATTTTCCTGAGAAAGGGTTGGTACCTCACAACCCTCCCACCCCCCATCTGTCTTACTGAGCTTTTTACTAGGCCTAAATCATTCTTGGGTATATTTTAGTAGCTGAGATTATTATTATTATAATAAAAAAAGAAGTGCTAAGCCACAAGGGCCATACAGCACTGCTTAGTAGCTGAGAAATAGGGTAAAATTTATATACATTTATTGTGATGATTCATGAGGCCTAAGTATGTGACTAATGAACAGAGGAAAGGTTGCTTTAGTGGTTGGAATGCCTGCAGTGTTTATTTTGGACTATTTTAAAACTGCAGTTTGTTGAATTTTGTGTAAAATTGGCTAAATTATCAACTTATCATGCTTTATCACAGTTCTGATAGTTGAATGGGCAACCTCATATGCTCAATTGTTAGAACAGAAAGCATACTAGCAAAATTACTAGGAATTTGGTGAATTTAAGCAATGTAATCAGCCTTAAACAGGCATCAAGAACTTTGCACCTGTGTAATTCCATAAGTTTTCCATCAAATTTTATATTGTAAGTGTCATTACCTTCAGAAAAAGATTCTCTACCATTTTAGAAGATAGAATTATTATTTTTTTCTGAAAAATCATGACAGTGAAAGATTTCAGCAGAAGTTACAACACAGCATGTATACAATACAGCACATATGTATAAGGGTAGGCAGCAGCTGAACTGTCATCCTGTCTTTCTCATTCTCACTCTTATTTATTCCCGCCCTCTCTTGCATCATATCTAACACAACCTTGCTTACATATGCTCAATATTTACTTGTTACTGTAAGTGTGTTGTGTAGGAAGAATGGAGTGACAGATATATAAGGGAAGGAAGCAGCTGGACTGCCTCCCTCCCCCTCTCTCTCTCTCTCCTATTCACTCACACCCTGTCATGCATCATAACCCAAGACTCTTTATGTATACTTACCACTCCCTCACTGTTATGGCAAGGGTATTATGTGCCAGGAAATTATGGGAAGGTAGTGGTGAGGTTAACTGTGAGAGGGTGTGGCATGAGCTCCCACTGTTTTACTCCATACCCACTGGACATGCCCAGTACATGGGCAACAGCTAGCAGCAGCTACCACAGACCAACAGAACAAAGTAATTATTTAATCTATACTGCTCTACAAAAAACTCACGAACACTCTACACACATGCACAAAAAAAGAACATATTCAATACCAATGTATTTGGTAAAAAAAAAAATGAGAAAAATTATCTATGTAAAATAATTAGTGTTTGAATAATTGCAATGATCGTAACTGAAGATCAGTGTTCATAAGTATGTAATGAATTGGTTCCAAAGTGTCAATACCTCAAGTGTGGCACATCATCAGTTGGAATATCGCAAGTCAGGAACCTACTGTATGCTAATATGTGGATGCAAAAATCAAAGTACTTTCTATAATTAAGTTCACAAATTTGCTGAAAGGTTCTCAATTAATCTGTTTCCTATAAGGAGTTAGGATTTCCTAGAGAAGACAATTCAGCCCACTACTTTAAATGCTACAGAGTACCAAATAACTTATATCCCTCCATAGTTCTTACATTATCAAGTGTTGTATAAATGAAGAACACTGCTCAGTACACAACTACCATTTTCTCGGAAAACATGAAGCTTAAATGGGGATTCACTTGAGTATTTTGTATGCTTAGTAGTCTCTCAGTTATTATAATTATAGATAGTTGTAATGCTCACAAGAACATGTTGAGAACAAAAGGAGATTTGAGGTCAGTGTCCAGTTAGATGCACCGGCAGTCTGACTTCAACAAGTGAAAATATTGTACTCTCTTACAGCCACACATGCATTCCAGTTAGCAATATGCATAAATATGAAATTATGCTAATTAACTGTCTTGGTATCAGTAGGTAAAAGCATATTGTACAAAATACTGATTGCATTTTCAAGGCAGATTCAAGCTGTCTGAACATTATAATAGACATACAATGTACTGCACTTTTTTCAGAATCCATAAGAGACTAGTGTGTCTTGGATTTCTGAGGCGAGGCAAGTCTGACCATCATTGCATACAGCTTGGGAAAGTACTGAAAGAAAAAAAAAAAGCATTAATATTCACCATCTATAAAGAAAGTGCATAGATATAAAACAAGTTACTTTATATTCACTGACAGTGGTAACTTCACAATGATTCAAGGTTTGCTAATTATAATTAGCTAAATTGTATTTCCTGTAACATACAAAACACAATGGAGTAAGTTATAACAAATCTTCCCATTACAGTCCCCATCCCTTTATCCAAAATTCTGAAATTCGAAAAGTTCTGAAAACCGAAGTTTTTTCGTGGAGTGTGGAACATCTGTCATCTCTACATAACTCCAACGCCGCCAGTTGTGTCATAAGAACATAAGAAAGGAGGAACACTGCAGCAGGCCTGTTGGCCCATACTAGGCAGGTCCTTCACAATGCATCCCACTAACAGAATATTTGCCCAACTCAATTTTCAATGCTACCCAAGTAATAAGCTTTGATAATTCTATTTACTCATGTGCAAGTCCCCCTCAAATCCAACCCTTCTCACTCACGTATTTATCCAATCTAAATTTGAAACTATCCAAGGTTTTAGCTTTGATAGTACCTTGGGTCCTAGGTAGCAGGTTGGTAGACAGCAACCGCCCAGGGAGGTACTATCGTCCTGCCAAGTGAGTGTAAAACGGAAGCCTATAATTGTTTTACATGATGGTAGGATTGCTGGTGTCTTTTTTTTCTGTCTCATACACATGCAAGATTTCCGGTACGTCTTGCTACTTCTACTTACAATAAGGTCACACTACACATATATGTACACGCATATATATACACACCCCTCTGGGTTTTCTTCTATTTTCTTTCTAGTTCTTGTTTATTTCCTCTTATCTCCATGGGAAAGTGGAACAGAATTCTTCCTCCGTAAGCCATGCGTGTTGTAAGAGGCGACTAAAATGCCGGGAGCAAGGGGCTAGTAACCCCTTCTCCTGTATAAATTACTAAATTTAAAAAGAGAAACTTTCGTTTTTCTTTTTGGGCCCACCCTGCCTTGGTAGGATACGGCCGGTTTGTTAAAAAAAAAAAAAAAAAAAAAAAGGAGAAACTTTCGTTTTTCCTTTTGGGCCACCCCGCCTTGGTGGGATACGGCCGGTGTGTTGAAAGAAAGAAAGAAAGACCTTGGGTAGCTTTAAAAAGAGATTGGACAAATATATGAGTGGGAGGGCTGGGTATGATTGGTGTCATGGGTACATAACATATGAAAGGAGAAACACTGCAGTAGGCCTGTTGGCCTAAACCCCACCTTCATTCTGAAATTCAAAAAATTTTGAAATTCGAAACACTGCTGGCACCAAGGGTTTCGGATAAAGGGATGGGGACTGTAATACCATACATGCTTATTACTAATTAAGCTGTAAGCAAAATATAACAAAAACCATCTCTTTTTGCATTACTGCGAATTAATGGACAGTAATGAAAAAAACAAGAAAAAAGGATATGCATACCAAACTTATGTTACAAAGGGAAGCCAGTGCAAACCACATCAGGGTATGGATCATTGGTACAACTATAATTAATACTAGGTATTTTTTTTTTTTTTTTTCAACATGTCGGCCGTCTCCCACCGAGGCAGGGTGACCCAAAAAAGAAAGAAAATCCCCAAAAAGAAAATACTTTCATCATCATTCAACACTTTCACCACACTCACCACAAATTCTGAATACAGAAGGGCCCTGCTTTAGAGCATTTCGTTAATGCAGCAGTTTTTTTATTATACCCATTCTTCATTTATTTAGACTTCCTACAATAAATATGTTCACCACTTACTATAAACTAAGGATGAAAATATTTTAGGGTAAGTAATGTATGTACTGTATATGCATTTTTTAGTCCTAGTTCTACTGCTCACTTAACCCTTTCAGGGTTTCCGACGTACTAGTACGGCTTACGCACCAGGGACATTGACGTACTAGTACGCCTAAATTCTAGTGCCTTCAAATCTAGTGGGAGAAAGCTGGTAGGCCTACATATGAAAGAATGGGTCTAGGTGGTCAGTGTGCACAGTATAAAAAAAATGCTGCAGCACACAGTGCACGAGAAAAAAAAACTCCGACCATGTTTTTGGTTTAAAACAGTGACTTTGCAGTGCATTTTCGTATGGTATTTATGGTTGTATTTTAGTTTTCCCTGGTCTCATTTTATAGAATGGAAGACATACTACAGAAATTGAGATGATTTGGATTGGTTTCATAAAGAAAAGTACCTTGAAATCGAGCTCAAAGTAGCAGAAATGTTCGATTTTTACCAAAGTTCAAAAGTAAACAGATCATGCCAAGCGTCCAATACATGTCAATTGGTGAGTCTAATATTCTTTCACAAGTGCGCTGATATTATTTATACCATTTCTACACCAATGTAGTAGTCTGCATAACAGTAAATCTTCTATTTTTTGTGAGAATAAAAATTCAAAGTGGAAAGCAAAAGAGATGTAAGAGAGGTCTGGGGGCTTGACTAATGAACAGAGAAAATGTTATTTTAGTGCTAGGAATGTCTGTCTTGTTTATTCTGGACCCTATTTGGAAATTGACATCTGAATTTTGTGTGAAATTGGCAAAAATTGCCAATTTCTGACCGCTTTAATGGATTGTTGGAATCGGTAAATGGGTGGTTTCTTGTACTCATTTAATAGAAAAAATGTAGTTCTAGCGAAATAGATATGATTTTTGTTGATTAGTACACTGGAATTGGCCGAAAATAGGGCTAAAAGTGGGCGAAATCGCCGATGCATAAACATCGTCAAGACCGCTAACTTCACAAGAGCATAATTCCTTAAGTTTTCCATCAAATTTCATACTTTTGGTGTCATTATGATCGGGAAAAGATTCTCTATCATTTCATAAGAAAAAAGAATTTTTTTTTTTCCCAAAAAATTTTCGACCCTGAGAACGAGTTTAGGAGAGGGCCTCTTGACCCTGAAAGGGTTAATATATGATAGTGTAAACATGTTATCAGGCTTTTATATGCATTTGAAAACAAAAAAAGGCTATGTTTCACTTTTGCTTTACAGCAGTAGCCTGGAACCTAACCTAATGAATAAGCCTGCAATAGACATTAATTGTTATCCAGAGATAATAATCAGGCAATTACACATCACATTACGACCTCTGGATTTCTTTACAGTAATTTTTCCTCTATTAAGAATTAAACTTACCTGAAGGAACACATAAATAACACCTAAGTATGCTAGGATAGCCATTGTAAGAAGAAAATCAAAAGCAGCAGGTTTGACAGCATAGGCAGCCATGGTGGCACGAGTGATGTCATAGAAAGCCCATTCAGGATCCCTCTTATCAGCTTTCAGGAAGGTGACACGTGCTTCATTGGTGTACCTGCCGAGAGCCATTGTTATGCTTTCCTCCATAATGTAAGGCAATAATACTATAATACATGGCACAATGAAAAGAGCTATATATCAGAAAACATTTTTCAGCAAAATAGTAATAAAGAAATGGAATGAATTGATGAGGGAAAAAAGGTGAGTGGTGCGTTGAGGTATATGTGGAGTCAAAAAACGTTATCTATGGAGGCAAAGAAGGGAATGTATGAAAGTATAGTAGTACCAACACTCTTATATGGATGTGAAGCTTGGGTGGTAAATGCAGCAGCGAGGAGACGGTTGGAGGCAGTGGAGATGTCCTGTCTAAGGGCAATGTGTGGTGTAAATATTATGCAGAAAACTCGGAGTGTGGAAATTAGGAGAAGGTGTGGAGTTAATAAAAGTATTAGTCAGAGGGCAGAAGAGGGGTTGTTGAGGTGATTTGGTCATTTAGAGAGAATGGATCAAAGTAGAATGACATGGAAAGCATATAAATCTATAGGGGAAGGAAGGAGGGGTAGGGGTCGTCCTCGAAAGGGTTGAAAAGAGGGGGTAAAGGAGGTTTTGTGGGCGAGGGGCTTGGACTTCCAGCAAGCGTGCATGAGCGTGTTAGATAGGAGTGAATGGAGACGAATGATACTTGGGACCTGACGATCTGTTGGAGTGTGAGCAGGGTAATATTTAGTGAAGGGATTCAGGGAAACCGGTTATTTTCATATAGTCGGACTTGAGTCCTGGAAATGGGAAGTACAATGCCTGCACTTTAAAGGAGGGGTTTGGGATATTGGCAGTTTGGAGGGATATGTTGTGTATCTTTATACGTATATGCTTCTAAACTGTTGTATTCTGAGCATCTCTGCAAAAGCAGTGATAATGTGTGAGTGTGGTGAAAGTGTTGAATGATGATGAAAGTATTTTCTTTTTGGGGGATTTTCTTTCTTTTTTGGGTCACCCTGCCTCGGTGGGAGACAGCCGACTTGTTGGAAAAAAAAAAAAAAAAAAAATACAATGTAATAAAACTATATTACAAAAGTGTACCTAGTGATGTGCATTCACAAAAGAAAAATCAAAGCTCTTCATGTCTGTCATTTTATTTAATCTAGGATTATTAATTTTCTTAAACACACTGGCAGTTTCCCACTGAAGTAAGTGATATTTATATGACCATATTAATGTCTTCCAGCCACTGCATTTGCTCAATGGATAAAACAAATGTTATTTTTCAGTCAGGTTAAGCACTGTTAGGTCTATCCAATAACTGGGTGGGATCACCACATAAACACTGCCTTGGGTAGGGAAACACTGACAAGCAACAGGCTTCCTGTCATTAATAATAGAGTATATCCCATTCTATTCATTTTATATCAGATCAAAATGAGATCAAATGGTGACAGAATTTAAATTAATCAAGAACAGACGCTCGCAAATCTTTAATAAGGATAACAAAGGTTTGTCCTAGTACCTACTGATCATGAAATAACCATGAAGACCAAATAGCACAATATTTAGGTCATCAGTTAATTAAAAGGACTCAACATGACTTGTGTAGATATCGCTCATGTTTAACTCTTTCACTGTCGTAGCCCTCAAAATTATACGTACCATCAGTGTTGCAGTTAAAAAAATATTTCTTCTAATAAGGTAGAGAATCTTTTACTAAAGGCTGATACCAAAATTGCAAAATTTCATGAAAAACTTGCAGAATTACACAGGTCCAAAGATGAAGGTTGGGGAACACTTTATGCAACTGCAATTTTGCCCATTTTGAGGTCTATTTTGGGCCAATTCCAGTGCTCAAATTGACTCAATTCCTGGTTATTTTGCTATATCCATACTACTGAGTGCAAAGAACTACCTATTCACTCATCAGAACTACTCCATAAAGCATCCAGAGATCAGCAATTTAACCAATTTTACACAAAATTCAACAAATTCCAGTTTAAAAACATAGTTTAAAACTAACAATGAAGGCATTCTAGCCACTATAGCAACTCTTCCTCAGTACATTAATCACATCTCTAAGCTTCTTCTATATAACACTTGCCTTCCATTTTGAGTCTGTTGCCACACAAAAAATCGAAGTGTTCCATATGTTTTGGATAATAAAATATATTAAAAAATACACGTACAGTGGAACCTCGAAAATCGAACTGCTCCCAACACAACCAATTATGTAAGTGTATTTTTGTAAGTGCTTTTATAAGTGTATTTTTAAGGGTCTGAAATGGACTAATCTAATTTACATTATTCCTGATGGGAATAAATTCATTCGGTAAAGGCAGTCGAACAGACTTCTGGACCGAAGAAAGTTCGATATTTGAGGTTCCACTGTACTTGGTCATGGTTTAAGCTGTCCCAATATTAAAGAAAGCCTAAAAAATCCAGAAAACATTCTGCTTATAGTTAACTACACAAGAAGTCTTACATAAAATCTTGGAAATCTTTTCCATTTCACTAGTATGTCTTCCAGTCTATCAACTGGCCTCAAGAAAGCCAATAAAACTATTAAAAAAATGCCAGGAATATGTCTTCAAGTTGATATTTTAACCCAAACACAAGGTAAGAGGCTAGCTGTCCCAATTATACACTGAATGGGTCATGATTTTATACTCTTTACACCCGTCAAATATACCAATTCTCTCATGCTTACACCAATATTTACCAATCACGGCAAATTTGAGGACACTGCAACATATAAAGTGGCATAAGTGACACTGGCCTCAATGATGTAGATTTATGTAACCGACAGTGAAAGAGTTAATAAGTCTTCTTGATTTTATTTTTATATTTTAGAACATATGAGGCACTGTGTGGCAGAAAAGAATAAGCGCCAAATTCAAACACTGAAGAAAAATGTAGGAAGACTGGAGCTAAGTAGCTCAAGTTACCATACTTTGCTTTGGGGCTTTGAGCTTAAGTTACAGACACAGAAGACAACATCTATACATTCCACAAACAGATGAAATATTAAGGAATCAACACATTCACCAACCTGGATGTTGGGTGTGTTAACATTTATTCTTTTCTGCCACGCAACACCTCATATACACTGTACAATGAAACCAAGGCAGAATGGTATAACTTCTTTCTTCTTTCAATGCACCGGCCATATCCCACCAAGGCGGGGCGGCCCAAAAGAAAAAATTAAAGTTTCTCCTTTTACATTTAGTAACATATACAGGAGAAGGGGTTAGAATGGTATAAAACGATATATAAAGATTTATAAAGCTCTACATCAAAGCCTTCTTTCAAAAGTAATGATACACGGAAGAGTATGTAGATGAATGTGCATTAAGCAAAGTCTAAAAGAATACAGTGTTTAGCAAGGTTTCAACCTGATTCAGCTTAATATTTCAAATGTGCTACTGGGTGATATTTTAGTCAAACTTTTATTATGGTGCGATAATTTTGTAAAATACATTCTTTCTTTATTTCACAATGACTTGAAATCATAACAGAAGAACAGTTAGGTACAAAGTTAACATGACAAACTCCAGACTGGAGTTTACTGAGGGATATGAAATATGATGAAAAAATGCAAGAATTAGGTGTGATGTCACTGAAAGAGCAAAGAAAAAGAAGGGACATGGTCATGACATACAAAATACTATGGACCACTGACAGGATAGGCAATGATAGGCTCTTTACCATGATGCAATAAAAACAAGAGGGCATAATTGGAAATTACATTGCCCAAAATGAGCCACAGAGCTATCAGTAAACATTTTTTCAACAAAATACGTTGCAATAGATTCCATAGAAAGTTAAAAAACTTATGAATATCAATCAGAAAACATATTATTACTTACAACTAATTATAACTATGAGTCAGATGTCACTCCAAAAAGCAAATATCCCAATATGTATATATTATAAATATTCTTGGTTCATATGATTTCAAAATTTATTATTCACAATTAATGTCAATTAAATTTTCTCCCAGAAGTGACAGATAAGATGGAATACATTCCATAAATAATCAGTAGGTTAAAAACTGTTTAATTATGTCAGGAGAGCATTTATATTATTATTATTTCTGTATATTCATTATTGGGGATCTCAATGCTGAAGTGGGTAAAAATGTTGTGGAGAGAGTAGTAGGTAAATTTGGGGTGCCAGGGGAAAATGAAAATGGAGAGCCTTTAATTGAGCTATGTGTAGAAAGAGGTTTGGTAATAAGTAATACATATTTTATGAAAAAGAGGATAAATAAGTATACAAAGTATGATATAGCACATAATGAAAGTAGTTTGTTAGATTATGGATTGGTGGATAAAAGGTTGATGGGTAGGCCTCAGGATGTACATGTTTATAGAGGGGCAACTGATGTATATGATCATTATTTAGTTGTAGCTACAGTTAGAGTAAGAGGTAGATGGGACAAAAGGAAAATGGCAACAGCAAGTAAGAGAGAGGTGGAAGTGTATAAACTAAGGGAGGAGAAGGTCAGGGTGAGATATAAGCAACTATTGGTAGAAAGGTGAGGGGAGGGGGGGGGGTTGAAGAGGGTTGGAATATTTTTAAAAATGCAGTATTAGAATGTGGAGAAGAAGTTTGTGGCTATAGGAGGGTGGGTGCAGGAGGAAAGAGGAGTGATTGGTGGAATGATGAAGTAAAGGGTGTGATAAAAGAGAAAGAGGTAGCTTATGAGAGGTTTTTACAAAACAGAAGCGTTATAAGAAGAGCATAGTATATGGATATGATGGTTGGAGTTAAACACACTTGTTGGATGGTAACACATATATTAGCAGAGTATGAAGGGGAAGAGCCCAAACTGCCTGTCTTGCCTGGCGTAGAACTATGCGGGAACTGAGGCCGAGGTAGCGCGTCCCACGCACTCATGCCGCATCACGTGACGTCATACAAACTAGTCACTAGGCCTAGCAAAGGGGCCGTGTATGTAAAACATATGGATGGTACTAACTATGATACTCAGATAAGCTATACAACACATGTAGGGGATCAGCAACTATGCTGACAGCTCAGTCATGTTACGTATGTCGTCTAGGAAGACCTCATCCACTCCACTGGATCAATCCATCCCATCGCTGCCACCATTTGTCATGGGAGGTTCGTAGGAGATATGATGGTTTGACTTAAACACACTTGTTGGATGGTAACACATATATTAGCAGAGTATGAAGGGGAAGAGCCCAAACTGCCTGTCTTGCCTGGCGTAGAACTATGCGGGAACTGAGGCTGAGGTAGTGCGTCCCACGCACTCATACCGCATCACGTGACGTCATACAAACTAGTCACTAGGCCTAGCAAAGGGGTCGTGTATGTAAAATGTATGGATGGTACTAATTATGATACTCAGGTAAGCTATACAACACATGTAGGGGATCAGCAACTATGCTGACAAAAGAAAGGTGAAGAGAGTGCAAAAGGAGAGCAGATGATAGAGTGGGAGAGGCAGTGTCAAGAAATTTTAATTAAAAGAAGAAAAAATTTTGGAGATAAACAAGAAAGCCTAGGGAACGAATGGATTTGTCAGTTAAAAACAGAGTAGGGGAGTTAATAGATGGGGAGATGGAGGTATTGGGTAGATGGCGGGAATATTTTGAGGAACTTTTAACCCTTTCAGGGTCCAGAGGCCAAATTTCAAAGCGCGCACCAGGGTCCAAGAATTTAACCCTTTGAGGGTTTCGGCCGTACTAGTATGGCTTACGACCCAGGGTTTTTGACGTACTAGTACGCCTAAATTCTAGCACCCTCAAATCTAGTGGGAGAAAGCTGGTAGGCCTACATATGAAAGAATGGGTCTATGTGGTCAGTGTACGCAGTATAAAAAAAATCCTGCAGCACACAGTGCATAATGAGAAAAAAAAAAACTTTGACCATTTTTTTGGAATAAAACAGCGACTTTGCACTGTATTTTCGCATGGTATTTATTGTTATATTCTAGTTTTCTTGATCTCATTTTATAGAATGGAAGACATACTACAGAAACAGAGATGATTTTGACTGGTTTTACAATGAAGAGTACCTTGAGCTCATGGCTTAGATCTATGGTTTGGACCCTGAACGTAAAGCCGTAGATCTACAGCATGGACCCTGAAAGGGTTAAATGTCGACGAAGAAAGGGAAGCGGTAATTTCATGCACTGGCCAGGGAGGTACAGTGGACCCCCGGTTAACGATTTTTTTTCACTCCAGAAGTATGTTCAGGTGCCAGTACTGACCGAATTTGTTCCCATAAGAAATATTGTGAAGTAGATTAGTCCATTTCAGACCCCCAAACATACACGTACAAACGCACTTACATAAATACACTTACATAATTGGTCGCATTCGGAGGTGATCGTTATGCGGGGGTCCACTGTATAACATCTTTTAGGAGTGAAGAAGACCAGGATGTGAGTGTGGGGGAGGTGTGTGAGGCATTATGTACAATGAAAGGGGGTAAAGCAGCTGGAACTGACGGGACCATGACAAATGTTAAAAGCAGGGGGGGATATAGTGTTAGAGTGGTTGGTATTTTTGTTTAATAAATGTATGAAAGCTAGGTAGGAGGTTGGTAAATAGCAACCGCCCAGGGAGGTACTACTGTCCTGCCAAGTGAGTGTACAACGAAAACCTGTAATTGTTTTACATGATGGTAGCATTGCTGGTGTCTTTTGTCTGTCTCATAAACATGCAAGATTTCAGGTATGTCTTGCTACTTCTACTTGCACTTAGGTCACACTACACATACATGTACAAGCATATATATACACACCCCTCTGGGTATTCTTCTATTTTCTTTCTAGTTCTTCTTCTTGTTTATTTCCTCTTATCTCCATGGGGAAGTGGAACAGAATTCTTCCTTCGTAAGCCATGCGTGTTGTAAGAGGCGACTAAAATGCCGGGAGCAAGGGGCTAGTAACCCCTTCCGTATAAATTACTAAATTTAAAAGAGAAGCTTTCGTTTTTCTTTTTGGGCCACCCTGCCTTGGTGGGATATGGCCGTGTGTTGAAAGAAAGAAGAAGTTTACTGAGTATACCAGGAAAAGTCTATGGAAGGTTATTACTGAAAGAATTAGAGGTAAGACAGAGTAGGACTGCAGATGAGCAAGGAGGCTTTAGAGTGGGTAGGGGATGTGTAGATCAAGTGTTTACATTGAAGCATATGTGTCAACAGTACTTAGATAAAGGTAGGGAAGTTTTCATTTTATTTATGGATTCAGAATAGGCATATGATAGAGTGGATAGAGAAGCAATGTGACAGATGTTGCAAGTATGTGGAATAGGTAGTAAGCTACAAAATGCTGTAAAGAGATTTTATGAGGATAGTGAGGCTCAGGTTAGGGTGTGTAGGAGAGAGGGAGATTACTTCCCATAAAAGTAGTTCTTAGACAGGGATGTGTAATGTCACCATGGTTAGATGGGGTTGTAAAAGAAGTAAATGCTAGGGTGTTTGGGAAAGGGGTGGGATTCAATTATGGGGAATCAAACACAAAATAGGAAGTGACACAGTTACTTTTTGCTGATGATACTGTGCTTATGGGAGATTCTAAAGAAAATTTGCAACAGTTAGTGGACGAGTTTGGGAGGGTATGTAAAGGTAGAAAGTTGAAAGTGAACATAGATAAGAGTAAGGTGATGAGGGTATCAAATGATTTAGATAGAGAAAAATTGGATATCACATTGGAGAGAGGGAGTATGGAAGACGTGAATGTTTTCAGATATTTGGGAGTTGATTTGTCAGTGGATGGGTTTATGAAGGATGAGGTTAACCATAGAACTGGTGAAGGAAAAAAGGTGAGTGGTGCATTGAGGTATCTATGGAGACAAAAAACGTTATCCATGGAGGAAAAGAAGGGAATGTACGACAGTATAGTGGCACCAACACTCTTATATGGGTGTGAAGCTTGGGTTGCAAATGCTGCAGTGAGGAGACGGTTGGAGGCAGTGCAGATGTCTTAAGGGCAATGTATGGTGTAAACATTATGCAGAGAATTCAGAGTGGGGAAATTAGGAGGAGGTGTGGAGTTACTAAAAGTATTAGTAGAGGGCTGAAGAGGGGTTGTTGAGGTGGTTTGGTCATTTAGAGAGAATGGATAAAAGCAGAATGACTTGGAGAGTGCATAAATCTGTAGGGGAAGGATGGAGGGGTAGGGGTCATCCTTGAAAAGGTTGGAGGGAAGGGGTAAAGGAGGTTTTGTGGGTGAGGAGCTTGGACTTCCAGTAAGCATGTGTGAGTGTGTTAGATAGGAGTGAATGGAGACAAATGGTTTTTGGGACCTGACGAGCTGTTGGAGTGTGAGCAGGGTAATATTTAGTGAAGGGATTCAGGGAAATCGGTTATTTTTATATAGCTGGACCTTTTTTTTTTCAACAAGTTGGTCGTCTCCCACCGAGGCAGGGTGACCCCAAAAAAAGAAAGAAAATCCCCAAAAAGAAAATACTTTCATCATCATTCAACACTTTCACCACACTCACACATTATCACTGCTTTTGCAGAGGTGCTCAGAATAACATGACTCCAGCCCGTGGCTAACGCGACGGGCTGGAGTTTTGAGACTCTATGACCGCGGGTTCAATCCCGGCCGGGGCTATGGTTTGTGCTCAGAATACAACAGCTTAGAAGCATATACGTATAAAGATACACAACATATCCCTCCAAACTGCCAATATCCCAAACCCCTCCTTTAAAGTGCAGGCATTGTACTTCCCATTTCCAGGACTCAAGTCCGACTATATGAAAATAACTGGACCCCGAGTACTGGAAATGGAAAGTATAATGCCTGCACTTTAAAGGAGGGGTTTGGGATATTGGTAGTTTGGAGGGGTGTTATACAGTATATGCTTCTAAACTATTGTATCTGGGCACCTCTGTTAAGACTGATTATGTGTGAGGTGAAAGTGTTGCATGATGATGAAAGCATTTTCTTTTTGGGGATTTTCTTTCTTTTTGGGTCACCCTGCCTCGGTGGGAGACGGCCAACTTGTTGAAAAAAAAAAAAAATTCATTACAATTTATAATTCTAAGATAAGCTTAAAACTGACTTTCAACTACAGTACTGAACATCTACCATATGTTCTCCCATCATGCTGCTAAAATAATATTTTATATTTATTCATATAATTATGGTTACCCTCTTGGTAGGAGACGGTCGATGGGTTGAAAAAAAAATTACAGTACTAAAATGTGTTTTTTTTGGTAAACAAATGAGTTTGGCATTATTTATCAGATTTTTATAAATGCAGCATCAGCACTAATATTCAAAGGGTAAATAATTATACAGTACAGCCTCTCCTCACTTAGCAATGTACTCGTTTACCAACGACTTGGACTTACACTGGGCTCTCTGACCAGTATGCACACCTAAATAATGTATATTAGAGCTGATTTCCTCTATTTTGTTTATTACAATATACAGTACACTACAGTATAAACATTTAAAAATATACCAGATATGTTATAAATGCTTCAAAGGTGACATTAAACAATATGAAATATGATTAACACAAATCCACTACCATTATAGTATGCTCCTCACTTAGCAATGAATTCGTTTACCGACGTGGTCTTAGAAACGAAACTCCGTCGTTAAATGAGGAGAAGCTGTACAATAAAACAACGAGTTACAATCTTCCTACCTAGTTAGAATTTGATGAAGTGTGGACACAAGTGGGTTATTTTTTCCTGAGAGGAGCTGAGGAGACCTTGGTTGTGATGTCAACAGATCCAACCAGGATTTTACACTCTTTTTGGTCACAGCCTGAAATAAAAAAAGGGGGATGGGGGTATAATGCTGAGTAGAAGTAACAAGAAATGAGCAAGGTGCTAGTGATCAATAATGTCAAACTTACAATCATTGTCTTGCCAGAAGTGTGCTGACACCGCTCTTCAGATGATTCTTCAAACTGCAATATCCCTACCCATCCTTCAGAGCACAGGCACTGTACTTACCACCTCCAGGGGTAGAAGTAATAAGAACTATATACGGTAAATGCAACATGCTGAGTCACTACTGGAACGAGATAGCTCAAAAGCTACTCACCAAACCATTGTCAAAGATCCCATCTACAGAAGTGTTATAGATGTGTCGGAGAAGCGCAGTAGCCACCACTACCGTATTGCGAGTCAGAGAAGTTAAGTCTACATTTTCTGATGTGTCCAAAATGCTTCCACGTTCCCCAGTTTTGGGTCCCTGAAAGCATAATATAGATTAAGATTTTGAGTGATTTATTACAAAATCTACTTATGTTAATATATGTTAACGATTCTGAGGATCATCAGCCCCACGGCTCTGTCTCAGACCAGTCCAACTAAATTGTTAAGAAAATATTACGGGAATGAGAACTATTAGAAAGAATATGTAGGCCAGTAAAGTATATACCAAATATAAGCAGAAGTTTGTAACATTTACTTATCGTTTGTATTCATTAGACACAAAAGGCCAGCAATCCTGCCAGGCTTCCATTTCAGTCACATGGCAGGATGGCAAAACACTACTTCCTACAGAGGTGTATTACTACAAAAGTGAAAATAAGGTGACCTAAAATCACAAATAAAGGTTTAGTGAAGTAAACAAGTATATAAAATAGAAGCAGCAAAGCCAAGTAAGGTTACAACAGACTGTATACAAGTGACAGACAAGACAGATGCTGATTTTTGTAAGAATTAATGTTACAGTACATGAGTAATCCCAACAATGAAATTACATGGGTAAACAATATATAGTGAGTTAAGCACAGATACACACAAAAAAATCAGACCACTGGCACCACCTGACAGAAGCAGCTGCCCGAAGTTATAAAATTTGCCTCATCAGCAAATGGCAGGTAGTTCTAGGTACCTTAGGTATCGATTAATGATCAATAAAGACTTACTTCATGAGTATTAATGTTGTATACATGAGGAGCAGCTACTAGGTAAACTTTAAGTATTAAAATTCATGTCTAGGATGTTCTCAATCCACTGATAGTGATGAATAATTTTTGCTGATTTAGAATTCACTGAGCCTCCAAGAATAAATAGCAAAGTTTTACATAAAATCCTTTTTCCAAACATTTAAAGTAATATCCATTTATCTATCAACAATCATACTTTCTTAATCTTCTCTTTCAATGCACCAGCCATATCCCACTGAAGCAGGGTGGCGCAAAAGGAAAAACAAAAGTTTCTCCTTTTACATTTAGTAATATGTATATACAGGAGAAGGGGTTACTAGCCCCTTCCTCCTGATATTTTAGTTGCCTCTTACAACACACATGGCTTACAAAGGAAGAATTCTATTCCGCTTCCCCGGGAGTATATGCTTGAAAAATTCACGGGTCGGGGAAAGGGTTTACGGGAAAGGGTTTTGATTTTTTTACTGTGCTATAAAAAGGAAAACTTAAATTAACCAAAGCCTTCTTCAGTCAAACATTTCCTATTGATCTTTTAAGGTCACCCAAACCTCAGTGGGGGACAGCGGTGTTAAAAAAATTTTTTAATACTTTTTGGCAAAAAATGAAAGGATTATTTTTCCAAATTGCTTTTTTAATACATTTTTTAGATCTTAATTTCTTATAAAAACTAAAAAAAAAATGTTTACTGGGCACCCCCAAAGGCATCATAGGGGGCCCACAATTGCTTTATTTGGGAGGCTGTTTCCTTTCCACACCTAGCCACCTTTTTTTCCCCTAAAAAAAACAGAAAAAGTTTTTTTGGGACTCCCATGCAATTCACCGTTTCCTTTTCCCTATTCTAAAAAAAATAAATTTTTTTAAGTAATAAAGTTTCCGTAAAAATTTTTAATATCACTTACTTTTTACCCCCCTTTTTTTCCTCTTCCACCCATGTTCTAGATTCTTTATTTAATCTCATAGTATCTTTTATACCAAACCATAAAAAATAAAAAAAGAAAAAAAAGAAATGTAGACTAACTTGGACTTTAGAAATGGTCATATTTGCCATTAGCTTGGACTACTCCCCCCAACCCACAACTGGTCCCCTTCAGTAGACAGAGAACTCATCATGGCTAGGGAAAAAAATATCTTTAAAAAAACTGCTAAAAAGGACAGGGGCAACTTTTTAATTCAATTAAAAGCCTATATAAACCAAATCATTTTTTTTAAAAATTGCATTTTTTACACCCGACAAAATGAAATTTCATTTTTTCTAGCCCCTCAGCTAAATTAAAGAGGGGAAATGTCCTGCTATTTGGTTCCACCCGTTCCAGGAGCTGGGGGGATATCATAATCTTTGATATATTGTGCCAATTGTTTTTCATTGGCATAATGCTTTACTAATTAAGGGGGGGGTCATGTGCCATTTGAACTAGAAAAAAAACACAACAGGGGTTTTGCACCCTACCAGCTGCAGCTGATGTCCACCCCTCGTTTTTTGTAGCTGTCCGAACGCTTATATATATCAAGCAGCCCCTTTTGTTTTCTTTTATGCCACTTAAAATTTAAAGGGGAGTCAGTTTCCCAAAATAGCTGCTTCTACATCTTAAACCAGCTCCCAAAAATAATAGGTGAAAAAAAAACTGCTGTGTGTTTATTATTAATTTCAACCCCTGCAAAAAAAACTTCGACAATTTAACAACTTTTCCCAAAAGTTGCATAAAATTTTTTATAAAAAATGATGATTTATTTATTTTAAAAAGAATGTTTTTTTCCTTTTACCCAAGGGCCCATTTTCTTTTGATGGGAGTCTATCAGCCTTTGTGAAGAAAAAATTTTCTAACTCCTTTTGGAACCTTTTTGTGCTCAGTTTACTTTGTGGTTTCAGTATCCCTTTAGGAATATTAAAAAATCACGGGCCCAATTTTTTTACTTTCCTTTCTAAATCTTATGGTTTACGGGGATGTAGGCTTCAGTTTCCTTTTTTTTTTTCCCCCAATTGGCCAATGCGATTTTATCAAAATTTTTTTTTCCTTCTTTTCATATTTCATTTGTTCATTTTTAAAATTTTTTTAAGGAATTTGTACATTTTTATTTTTTTTATTTATTTATTATCAAAAGGGGCCGATTCCCCCCACGGGGGGGGCCCAAAAAAAGAAAAACTTTACCACCCTTTCTTTTCAAGTTTGCCAAAAGGGTGCTTTCCCTTACAGTTTTTAAATGAAATTTTTTTAAAACCACCCCCCCTTTCGGGTTTGCAGGCATGTACTTCCCTTCCGGGACTCAAGTGGCCCTCCCGGTTTTCCCCTAAAAACCCCTTCAAAAAATTGTTTTTGGGGTTTCACACCCCAAACAGCACGTAAAGTTTTAAAAAAAAACCTTTTTTTTGTCCCCATTAAATCCTATAAAACCACGCTCAGCATGCTGCTGGAAGCCCTTCCCCCTCGCACCAAAAATTTCCTTTACCCCCCCCTCCCAAACCTTTTCCTGGGCCCAAACCCCCCTTCCCCCGCCTTCCTTCATACGGATGATACACTCTTAAAGTCCCCTTGTTTGGGCTCCTTTTCTCTACATGTCCGAACCACCTCAAAAAACCTTCCTCAGCCCTCTGGACAACAGTTTTGGTAATCCCGCCCCCTCCCTAATTTCCCAAAAACTACGAATTCTCTGCATTATATTCACCCAAAATTTTTGCCCTAAGACATGACATCTCCACTGCCTCCACCCTTTCCTTCGCTGCAAAATTCATCCCAATGCTTCCCCCCTTTAAAAGAGCGTTGGAAAAACCTATACTCTCAAATTCCCCTTTGCCTCCAAGGAAAAAAGTTTTTGTTCCACAGACTCCAAAGGGAAACCACTAACTTTTTCCCTTCATAAATTTCTATGATTCCCCTAAATTTTCATGGGCCCCACCTGCTGACCTTTCCACCCCCAAAATTATCTGAAAAATTTTAAACCCCCTCCATACTTCCCCCCCAATCTGTTATTCATTTTTTCTTTCCTAATCTTTTTTTTAATCCTATAACCTTACTTTTTCCGTATTCCCCTTTTAATTTTCTTTTTTTTGACACCCTACCAAAATTTCACCCACCAATCTCTGCAAATTCTCTTCGAATTTTCCCAAGAGCACAGTGTCATCAGAAAAGGCCCAGCGGGTGACAACTCCCACTTTGTGTGTGATTTTTTACTTTTTTAACCCCACGCCTTTGCCAAGCCCTGGGCATTTACTTCTCTTACAAACCCCATCTAAAAATTATATTAAAAAACCACGGTGACATCACCTCCTTGTCAAGGCCCCTTATTTTATGGGAAATAATTTCCCTTTTTTCCTACTTTTACTCTAATTGAGCCTCCCCCCACCCTCGAAAAAACTCTTCATGTTTCGGGCCCCTTTCCCCCACCCCATACACCTGCAACTTTTCCCACATTGCCCCCCCTATCCACCCGCCCTACGCCGTTCCAAATCCTTAAATGCCACAAAGACCTCTTTACCCCTTATTAAAAAATTTTCCCACTTATTTTTTCCTGAAAAACCCCGGGCCACACCCCCCCTCCCTTTCCTAAAGCCTCCTTGCATCGGCTATCCTTTTTTCTCCGTTTTCTTTTAAATTTCTTTAAATTTAATAACTCAAACCAACCATTTTACCAGGTATACTCAGCGGGATTTATCCCCCTAAAATTTTTTTGCACCCCTTTTTATCCCCTTTCCCTTTTATAAAAAAAAAACATGCTATGCTCTCTCCCCCAACCCCTGGGTTTCCTTACCCTTTAAATTACATTTTTTAAAATAATTGCCCCAAAACCACCCCAAAACTTTTTTCCCCACCTGTTTTTAAAACACTTTTTTTTACCCCTAAAACCCGGGCTGCCTTCCCCCCTTTTCATTTTCCCTCCGCCTCACGAATTTCCCCCCAACATCAAAACTGGCTCTTCCCCCACTCTACAAGTTGTTTTTCCTCCTTGCCTTACACAAAACCCGCTTCCCTATCTTTCAACTTTTAAAACAATTCCTCAAAATTTTTTTTTTCCCTTTCCTTTTTTCCCAATACCTCTAACTCTCCATTTTAACTCCCTTTATTTTTAATTGAAAAATCTTTTGGGTTCTCTAGGTTTTCTTAACTTTTTAAAATTCATTTCCCAAAACTTTTTTTTTTTTTCAAAAAAATTTGTTGATAACTTCTCCCCCACTTTTCATTTGCTCTCTTTTTAAAATTGTTTTCCCCACTCTCTTAAACCTCTCTTTTTTTCTCCATATACTCTTCCCCCCTTGCTCATTCTATTTTGAAAAAAATTTTCATAGGGCTAATTTTTTCCCCCTTTATTTACTCTTTTTTACATCTCATTCCAAATCGCCCCTTTCCCCTTTCCGACCCAAATTTCCTTTTAACCCAAACTTCGGGAACCTCAAAAACTTTTTTTTAAAAACCTACCCATCCCTCTTCAAACCCCATTGCCTATGCTCTCTTTTCCCAAATTATCCCAAAAAGCTGTTTTTTATCTTACCCTAACTGCCCCCTTCTTTTAGTTTATAAAAACCTTAAACCTCCCCTTTTTCCCGGGATGCTTCTTTCTCCTTGTATCCATCCCCTTTACTCTCAGTGTGGGGCCAAAACAACTGGGAAAGTGTTGATATATCTGGGGGCCCCCCCTTATTATTATTATTTAATCAAAAAGAAGTGCTAAGCCATGGGCCCCTCTATAAACAGGTAAAACCTAAAGTATATTCAACAGTCTTTTATTACCAATACTTTAAACCAACAAATACTGTCATTTCGCCCTAAAATCATTTCTTGTATACTTATTTATCCTCTTTTTTTTAAAAAATGTATTACCTTTGTAAAATCCCTTTTTTTTAAAGTAGGGCACCTTAAAAAAATTCGGGATTTGGGAATTTCTTTTTTCCCTTTCATTCTTAATCACTAATAAAGGGTGGCAATAATAAATTTGTGTAAACATTAAAAAAACTTGTTTTTTATATTAAAACAAAAAACTATTTTTAAAAAAAAAGACCCCATGCATTTTTTTAGAAAAAGAAAAACCCCTTTTAAAATTAAAAACTTGAGCCTTTTTGATATGAAACTTTCAATAATTTTTCAAAATGATTTAAAAGGGGAAAAATATCTAAACCCGACGTTGGTCCACAGAGAAGAAGTACATTTACTGGTAGGAGAAAATTTGCGTGCCTTTCGGCACCTTGGCTTACCCCCTCTGGTTTGTGAGATGGAGTTTAAAGGGCAGCTAGCCGCGCCAGCCCCCCAACCCGGGGCGCTACAGTGTTGCATCTTTTTAAAATCCGGTTCTTTCATTTAAATAAACTTTCTCGACTGCCTGTGTGTACAAAAGCATAAAAACTACTTAGTACAGAAATTTTGGTCTTTTTGGTTTTCAACAGCACAGTTTTTTTACAGTCCAAAATACTAGATATAAATACAAATTTATACTGCGGAAAAAGCTATGACATTCAGGGGGAAATTTCCCTTTTTCTAATATAATGTAAAATACTGTACCTAAAGAAAAAAACTGAGGAAAAAATTATTTGGCCAAAAGGGGTAGGATTTTTATTTTTTATTTTTTATCACCCCTGGCCCATTCCCACCAAAGGGAGGGGTGGCCCCAAAAAGAAAAATTTCAAACCCTCATTCACTCCTTTACTGTCTTGCCAGAAGGGGGCTTTAAAACTACGTTTTTAAAATTTAAAAATTTAAAAACCCTCCTTTAAAAGTGCAGGGACTGTACTTCCCATCTCCGGGGCTCAAGTCCGGCATGCCGGTTTTCCCCCCCAAACCCCTTTTATAAATTTTTTACTTTGCTCACACTCAAAAAGACGTCAAGTATTAAAAAAAACCCTTTGTCTCATTCACTTCCCATTTAAAAACGCTAAGCAGGCCCCGCTGGAAAAATCCAAGCCCTCGCACACAAAAACCCCTTTACCCCTCCCTCCAACCCTTCCTAAAGGGCCCACCCCCACCCCCCCTTCCTTTTCCCCTACAGGGGCTGATACAAATCTTGAAGTTTTCTGTTTGGGTCCCCTTTCTTTTCTTTTATGTCCGAACCCCCTCAAAACCCTTCCTCGCCCCTGGGGCAACAGTTTTGGTTTTTCCCCCACCCCTCCTAACCCTTTCCCAAACCCAGGGAAATTTTCTGCTTTTATTCACACCCCCAAAATTGCCCCAGAATTTAAAATCTCCATGCCTCCGCCTTTTCCTCGCTGCAACTTCATCACCCCTGCTTCACACCCATATAGAGGTTTGGTTAAAAAATATACTCTAAAACATTTTCCCTTTTTTTGCCTCCAAGGGCAAAATTCTCTGTCTCCCCAGATCCTAAGTGCACCCTAATCTTTTTCCTCATCAAATTTTATGATTTTACCTTTATTTTCTTTGACCCCCTTCCCCTGAAAACGTCCACTCCAAATAAATTTAAAACGTTCACCTCCTCCATTTCTCCCCTCCCTCCCTTTTGATATTTTAAAACTTTTTATCACCCAAACTTTTTGTTATCCTTTTATTAAACCCTTTCCCTTTCCCGTATTCACCCTTTTTTTTTCTTCTTTTGCAACCCCTACCAAAATTTATCCACCCAATTTCTGAAAATTCTCTTCAGAATCTCCCGAGACGTGTCATCAGCAAGGCAGCTGTGACAAACTCCCAAATTTGTGTGTGATTTTTTATCTTTTTAAATCCAAGCCTTTGCCAAGACCCTGCATTTTCTTCTTTACAAAAACCCCCTCTTAAATTATTAAAAAAACCCCCGGGGGGAAAATCCCCACATCCTTTTCTAAAGGGTACTTTTTTCTGGGAAAAAATTTTTCCCCCCTTTTTTTACATACTTAACGGAGCCTCATATCCTTGTAAAAACTCTTTACTTTCTTTCCGTAACCCACCTCCTCCCATACACTTGCAACCATCTGCCCTTTTCCCCCCCCACCACCCTGTCATTTTTGCCTTTCCAAATCCCTAAAAGCCACCAAAGACCCCTTTTGCCTTCTTAAATTTCTGTTCACTTATATGTTTCCCCTGTTAAAAACCTGGTTTCCCCACACCCCCACCCTTTTTTTAAAACCTCCCTTTTTCATCTGCTATCCATTTCCGTCTTACTCTTAATTTTTTCAATTTTTAACTTTTACCATACACTTTAAACCGGGGACACTCAACGGGCTTTTCCCCCCCTTTTTTTTTTTTGCAATCTCTTTATTCCCCCTTTTCCTTTATTTCAAAGGAACTATGGGATGCCTCTGGCCCCAATTTCCCCAGGGGACCTTTCCCTCTTCCTTTCATTTATTAAAAAATTGAACCCCAAAACTCCAAAAAATATATCCCCCCTGCTTTTAAATTTCTATCTTTTTCCCATCAAACCGGCCCCGCCTTAAAAATTTTTATTTTCCCACTGCCTCACGAACTTCCCCCCCACTAAAATGGGGTCTTCCTCACTCCAAAAGATGTTATTCCCCCTTGCCCTTTTCACGAAATTTCCCCCCAACTTCCCCTTTTTTCATCCCAAACCCCTTTTTAAAAATTCCCCAAAAAAATTTCCCCCCATCTTCCCCAAAACCTTAACTCTCCATTTTAAAAACTCTCCTCTCCCATTTTTAACTGAAAAAATCCATTTGTTCTCTAGGCTTCCCTTTAAATTGTTAAACTCCTCCCAAAAATTTTTTTTATTTTCAACAAAATTTGTTGATAAAAGCTCCCCCCACTTCTCATTTGCTTCTTTTACATTGTTCACCACTCTTTAAACCTCTCTTTTTTTTCTCCCTATTCTCTTTCCCCCTTTCATCACTTCACCCTTTTTTAAAAAAATTCTCTTTTGCTTAAATTTTTTTCCCCCTTTTCTATTTTTCTTTATATTCAAACGGTCCTTTTTCCCTCCTGGCCCCCCACTTTCCCGAACCACCAAAAATTCGCTGAACACTCTAACAATTTTCATTTTTAAAAACCCACCCCATTCCTCTTCGGCCCCATTTGGGCCCATCTCTCATTTGCCCCCTATCCCCCAATGGGTGTTTATATCTTACCCCCAATGCCTCCTTTTTGTTTTAAAAACCCTTTACCTCTCTCTTCCCTGAGGGTTTTTATTTCCTTGTTCCCAAACTTTCCTTTTTCCTCAGTGTTGCTTTCAAACTAGAATGTGATCTGATTATCTGTGGCCCCCCGTTTAAAAATGTACATCCCGAAGTCTACTCAACAGTCTTTTATCTTTCTATTTCATAAATCAACAAAACTACTGTATTTCGCCCTAAAATATCGTGTATAAATTATTATCCTCTTTTTCTTAAAATTTTGTATTACCCATAAAATTAAACCCCCTTTTTTTTACAAAGTTAAAACAAAGGGGGTCCCATTTTCTTTACACCTGGACCCCAAAATTACCTACCACACCCCCTCTAAAAGTTTCTCCTTCTTTTGGATTCAGGTCCCCTACCACAATTACTCTCTCACTTGGTTCAAAGGCTCCTATACATTCACTTAACATCTCCCAAAATCTCTCTCTCTCCTCTGCATTCCTCTCTTCTCCAGGTGCATACACGCTTATTATGACCCACTTCTCGCATCCAACCTTTACTTTAATCCACATAATTCTCGAATTTACACATTCATATTCTCTTTTCTCCTTCCATAATGATCATTTAACATTACTGCTACCCCTTCCTTTGCTCTAACTCTCTCAGATACTCCAGATTTAATCCCATTTATTTCCCCCCACTGAAACTCTCCTACCCCCTTCAGCTTTGTTTCGCTTAGAGCCAGGACATCCAACTTCTTTTCATTCATAACATCAGCAATCATCTGTTTCTTGTCATCCGCACTACATCCACGCACATTTAAACAACCCAGTTTTATAAAGTTTTTCTTCTTCTCTTTTTTAGTAAATGTATACAGGAGAAGGGGTTACTAGCCCATTGCTCCCGGCATTTTAGTCGCCTCATACGACACGCATGGCTTACGGAGGAAAGATTCTTTTCCACTTCCCCATGGACAATAGAAGAAATAAAAAAGAACAAGAGCTATTTAGAATAAGGAGAAAAACCTAGATGTATGTATATATATATATATGCATGTGCGTGTCTGTGAAGTGTGACCAAAGTGTAAGTAGGAGTAGCAAGATATCCCTGTTATCTAGCGTGTTTATGGGAACAAAAAAAGAAAAGGGTGGGAAATCTTAAAAAATATCAAAAAATTAACTTATAATTCATTAAACATGAAAAACAAGAAAAAAGGGGGCATTTCCTTTTTTTTTATGAGTAATAGAAAATAAATAAAAACCCTGAATTAATCCCGAATAAGTATTCTTTGTTGGAATCAGCGAAATCAAGTTTTAAATTTACAGTACAATTTTTTGTACAATTTTTCTGCATGAAAAAAAGTTTGACAAAGGAAAAATTTTCTATCAAATTTAAAATTTAATATTTTCTTTCATGTGAACCCTTTACTTCAAACTTTTATTTTTTTTTGGGGTTGATTTTCGTGAATGAAGTTATTTCTCAAAAATTTTTTTTTTTGTTTAAATTTAAATTAATTATTTCGGTTGGTTCACGGGAAGGTAAAAAATGCCATCAATCAAAAAAAATTAAAAAAATACAAAAATAACCCGCACAAAAAAGAGAGAAGTTTCGACGATGTTTGGGTCCACTTGGACCCCATTTACAAAGTCACACAAACCCAAAAGTGGACAGGACGGCTTTTAAAAAGGGCAGGAAAGGGGGTGGTGTATAGGTAGTAGTAAAGAAGGGTATTTAAAATACGACAAATGAAATTAAGAAAAATGCCACACCCGGGCATCCCCATCGTAGACGTTTCCCCTCCACCAGCCACTGGATGGCAAAAACGTCCAAAACAAAGACCCCCAATGCCGCACATTGTCTTAATTTCATCAGTAGTAGTGTAGTAGAAGTGAAGAGGTTTAAGGGGTAGTGGTAGAAGTGGTAAATAAGGAGGAGGGCCGTCCAAAAAAAAGGGGGAGCACGCAAAGAGCTAGGGGCCCACAAGGGAGGCACACACAGAGGTGCATAAAAGGGGGAAGTGGTGAAAAAAATTGAAAAAGGGAACAGAAACCGAGACAAAAGAAGAAATAAAAACCCAGGGGAGAAAAAGAAAGAGGAAAGGGAGGAGGGAAGAAGAAAAAGAAAAGGAAAATGAGGAGTCGGTTAAGTCAGGGTTTTTTTCTAATTTTGGAGCATTTTAAAATGTAGTGGGAGAGGAAGGCATCTCAGAGACAAAGCCGGGATAAGATTGTACAAGGAAAGTTGTTATTAGAGAGGTTTCAACTAGACGGCGACTGTTTGAGTTGGGGGTGGGAAGACAGTTTTAGCGCCAGTCAAAAAGGGTGGGTATGATCTCTGACAACAGAAAAGGCATTGTTATTGTCGGCAAAGCCCAACCTCCACTATATACCTCTTTATTCTACTCCTTTTTTACTGCGAAAATAAGACACATGTGCGGGGTCTGGGTGTCTTTTTTGTGGACGTTTCCCATCCAGTGGTGGCTGGAGGCAAACGTCTACGATGGGGATCCCGGGGGTTGCCATGTGTCTTAATTTCATCTTGCGGTATTATATACCATTTTTGTACTAAATACCCACTATACCACCACCCTTCCGCCCATATATAGCCGTCCAAATCCCCTTCTGGTTATGGACTTTGTAAATGGTCCAAATCGGACCAAAACTCGTCGACTTCTCTCTTTTATGTGCGGGGTTTTTTGTTAACGTTCCAGTCACGGTATTGTGCCTTTTTTTTTTAAATTTAAAAATGTTTTAAAGAACTATATTTTAACCAATCTGAGAACCTGCTAGTAAAACAAGTATTATCCAGATCTTACTGTTAACATGTAAATATACATTAAAGTATTATTATTATTGTTGCTCATGAGGAAACACTAAACTGCAATGGTCATTCAGCACTTGAAAGGGTAGGGAGCAATCAGGTTTGCTCCGAGGAAAGGAAAATAGCTCCAATTTTCTTAGATCAAGCCTTTCACCACCATCAAGACAGTGGAACCTTGATTTTCGTGATTAATTCGTTCCAGAGAGTTTGATGAAAACCAAACTGTATGAAAACCGAAGCAATATTTCCCAAAAGAAATAATGTAAATCCAATTAATCCGTTCCAGACACCCAAAAATATTAACAAAAAATACATTTTATAGAGAATAACTACAGTGGACCCTTGCCTAACAAACGCATCTGCATAACAAATCCGCCTAGCGATACATTTTAACGCAAAAATTTTGCCTCGGCTAGTGCTAAAAAACTCGCCCAACGCGATTCGTTTTGTTCGAGACGCGTCCACGTGTGGCCTAAGCGCGACCTCACTTGTCCCGTGGGTGCCAGTGTTTACAAGCCAGCCACCTCGGTTGCATCCAAACATACAATTGGAACATTTCATATTATCACAGCATTTTTAGTGATTGCACGTGCAAAATAAGTCACCATGGGCCCCAAGAAAGCTTCTAGTGCCAACCCTGTGATAAAAAGGGTGAGAATTAGTATGGAAATTAGGAAAGATTTTGAAGGGTTTGGGGCTAACCCTGAGATGCCTATGCCAGTTGTGGAATCCATTGTGCCTACTTCAAAGATTAAGGAAATGTGTGCAAAGTGGGTTGAACTGCAAACCTTTATGGATGAAAATCACCCTAACACAGCTATTGCAAGCCATGCTGGTGACTATTACAATGGCAATGTTATGGCCCATTTTAGACAAATCTTAGAGGAACAGGAGGTACAGAGCTCTATGGACAGATATGTTGTGCGACAGAGGTCCAATGACTCTCAAGCTGATCCTAGTGGCATTAAAAGAAGGGAAATAACCCTGGAAAAGGACTTGACACCTCAAGTCCTAATGGAAGGGGATTCCCTTTCTAAACATTAACACCAGCCACACTCTCCCCTCCTCCCATCCCATCAATCATCACCAGATCTTCAATAAAGGTAAGTGTCATGTAATTGTACATGTCTTCTTCAGTTTGTGTGTATTAAAATTAATATTTCATGTGGTAAAAATTGTTTTTTTTCATACTTTGGGGTGTCAGGAACGGATTAATTTGATTTCCATTATTTCTTATGGGGAAAATTAATTCGGCTAACGATAATTTCGCCTAACGTTGAGCTCTCAGGAACGGGTTAATATCATTAGGTGAGGGTCTAATGTATATGTAGTTTTACATACAGAAAGCAATGAAAAATAAATATAAATGACTAATGAAATGGATAAATGAAGGGAGAGGGAGGAGGAGGTTATAGTTTGGAAGGGGAATCCCCTTCCATAAGGACTTCAGGTATCAAGTCCCTTTCTGGGGTTACTTCCATTCTTTGTCTTTTACTGGCACTAGGACCAGCTTGAGATTCACTGGACCCCTGTTGCACAAAAAATCTGTTCAGAGAGGTCTGTTTCTGGCATCTCTAAGATTTGCCTAAAATGGGACAAGGCACTGTCATTGAACATGTTGCAGACACGGCTTGCAGCAGCTTTGTTAGGGTGATATTTCTCCACAAAACTTTGCAACTCATTCCACTTTGCACACATGCCCTTAATCACTGGAGAAGGCACATTCTCACAATGCTCACTCAATGAGAAACAAAACCAGACTGAGTCAGAACGTGTGGGATGCTTTGTGTGGGCACGGGCAGGGGGACGCGTTTGGTACGGCGGACCATCATCAACTCTACAAAAACCAAGGGGATGTACAAAAACTGGGACAAAATTTCAACAAAAAAAATCGTCAAAACCGAATCCTACGAAAACCTGGGCATACGAAAACTGAGGTTTCACTGTACTTAATTAAAAATAGCAAGTGATCACTGACTGGTTCACAGGACATATGTATCAGATGGAAGACCTGAAATGACTTGTTGAGATTTCTATAACCATTATTGTGCAGGGTGAAAAATGGTTACCTAACTGACAGAAATATGTGTATCACCCACAACACAAGTCAATTCATGCCATTAAGAAAATGCATTTACCTAACTCATATGAAACTGATCATTGATGCACATTTCCATAGGCCTTTTTTTTTCCTGCTTACTCGTATGTGTGGCTATGAGGTGGCATAACTGACTTTTTTTTTTTTTATACTCCTGCAGCCTATCCTGTAACCAGGTAAGTTATATGTAATTCAGGTTAAAAACACTGACATTGTTTTTGTGTGTGTTTTAAATATCTACACTGCTTGCATTACCAACAGATTATTATTATTTTTTCTGAGGAATTATAGGGAAATCCCAATTTAAGTTGAGCACATTAATATAGGCAAAATATAAGATTAATTATTTTTATATTTAAAAAACTCCTATAATGAATAAGATATATGTATAATGCTTGGGTATTCTCAATAATGATACCCAGGTGTCGCACATGTCTTATTCTTCAATTTGTTGGTATTATATGTAAAACCTTTGATCTAAAGATAAAAATAAAAAAATTAATGTGGGTCATTTAAAACCTAAATTAATTTATTTATAAATGGTTTTACACTACAATATAAATTCTGTTTACAATGGTTGCATGAAGAACACAAGTGTTATAGACACTGATTGGAGATAATTATGATGGGGATTAAACCAAGTTATGGTGCTTCATAGCTCTGTGGCAGAATCTGGCTTTCAACCAAAAGGATTCAGGTTGAATCCTAGGCATGGTGAGTTGTATGGGCAGGTCTCCCAACACCTGCTGCCTGTTACCTAGCAGCAAACAGAGTTCGTTGGCTATTGTGGATGGCATCTTTAAGGAAGAACTGAGAGAGATCCCAATGAAATAAGCAAAATTGGCTTGGGCTAGTCTGGGTTATTATACCAAGACTTCAGGAAACCAATCCATATTATTATTGTTATTATATTCAAATTAAGCAATAAACCCACATGGGTCACATAATGCTACTTCTAATCCATATACGTACAGTATTCTTCTAGGATAATCTATCGAAATCAGTGTGAGTTCTTTCTATAAAATAAGTTTTTATTTAGGCTTTGCATACATATGATGATTTTACAATGGTCTTAATGGCATACAGATGTTAGGGGCACATAAAATTTACAATACACAGATTTAATCTGAGATAACCCAATGAAGTCATCTGAAAAGATAGTAAGAATCCTAAGCCATAATAGGCGGGTCATTCTCGAAGGTTTACTTATTGTTGTCAATGGTCCATGAGAGTTCAGTCTCATGATGACATTCTTAAGTAATCAGGTTTGATCACAAGGGAAGGGTTAATCTAATTCTTTGGATCAAGAGCCTTCACCAGCACTAAAGATTTTATTTAGAATAATTCAGAGGGTTGTAACCCAGAATAATCCAATGAAGAAATGGCCAATGGACTGTGTGATTTATTTCCATTGGGGTCGCATCCTGGAGGACCCAAACCAGTTACCTAACATCCAGGTACCTACTTACTGCCATATGAACGGGGGAAGAAGAGGTAAAGAAACATGCCCAACATTTCCACTCGTTTAGGGAAGCTTTAAGGGATTTCAACTTTATTAATTACTAGTTTTATTTTATCATTATTATTATAATCATAACCAAGCGCTAAACCCGTAAGGGTCATACAGCAATTACTAGGTATAGAGTTAGCAGGCACGGTATAAGGAATATAAATAGTAGTACCGACCATGGGGAGAACCATGGAGGTCATATTGCTGGAGACGGTAGACAGTAAATTCAGCAGCGGCATCTACTGGCACCGGGGACATGAGGATGAGAAGAGGCAGTGCCACCACCAGGTAGTAGGGCACGCTGCTCCGGAGCATCTCCACCAGCTCCTGGTCAGACCACATCCTTCTTAAGTACTACAAAAAAAATGCCAAAATTCAAATTTAGTCCTGATCGCCACTTTAAATCAGGAGAAAAATTAAGGCACCAATGCTCTACACCGTGCAGACGAAAACATAGACACAGTGAATGTTGTGGCTGGTGGCCGACTGTTGAAACAAAAGAGCATAGCTTTTGATGCTAAATGCAAGTGTGCTTGAAATGAAAAACTCACACTGAAATGCGTTCTTAATGCAAACTTTCCTACTTATTTGTGGTATCAGATTTTATTTCGGATATTGAGAGATGTTATCACAGGATGAACATGGTCTTCTACAGAATGTTCCACGCGGTAGATGCTGAGAGTCATTTGGAACTATTACATCGGTGTACACATTACTCGTATCTGGGCATTTTTTGTTTTGAAGAATAAAAAAAAACTATATCGAGGTTCTGTGCCCGGTCACATTTATTATTGTCTATTGCAAGTCATATTTCCACTCATCTTACTACATTTTATGAATTGACTACAAATGTTATGGTTCCTTTTGTCTGTGGTATTTGTAAGTTACTCTGATTTTTTAATGGGTATAAGATAAATTATTTGACTTCATTAGGCTATCTTAAGTTACATAATGTATGGCTAATATTTCCGGCCGGTTCTGAACTCGGCCATTATCTCTTTTAATACAGTCAAGCTGGATATCCATACCTTGCAAAAATAATTACCGTGCAAATAAATATTCTGGATGATAGCCATAATAATGCCATCATGCATGTCCCCTTCCCTGGTGCTGCTTATCCCCTAAGGATTTAGCGCATCCCACTGAATATAAACTCACATACGCTAGAATGCACCCAGGAAGAACCTACCTGGAGGATGTTCCGGGGGTCAACGCCCCCGCGGCCCCGGTCCATGACCAGGCCGCGTAGTGGATCAGGGCCTGCTGGCAGCACGTAGACCGACGTACGAACCACAGCCAGACTGGTAAGTAAGTAAGTAAGTAAGTTTATTCAGGTAAACACAAATACAGTTACATAGAATTATCATACATAGCAGCATATGTGTAGGGAACCTAGGATAACCCAAAAAAGTCAGGTACTTACTTTTGGTGCCTGTCCAGCTCCCTCTTGAAGACAGCCAGGAGTCTAGGTTAGGCTAGGTAAGGTTTGTCAGGAAACAGGACAAGTGTTTCCTGGCGCGGGTTTTAATCAGATGATGACCCACCGTTGGAGCTTTTGATCATCTGACTGAGGCCTTCTATTGGCTTACCGGTCCACCCCTTTAAAAATTATGGGTATATTTAAAGCCATTTAGTAGCCAGGAATCTATTGGTAATCCCCCTTATGTATACTGGGAGGCAGTTGAATAATCTTGGGCCCCTGACACTTAATGAATTATCTCTTAATGTATGAGGCCTGGCCACAGACCGGGCCACGGGGGCGTTGACCCCCGGAACTCCCTCCAGGTAAACTCGTGGCACCCCAGCTTTTTTATCGCTCGTGTTCCAAGAAGTACAGGTCAAGGAACTTCAACAATTCCAAACAATTGAGGTGCTTTATTGTACTTATACGTGCAGTGAAAGTTCTCTGTATATTTTCCAGGTTTGCAATTTCGCCTGCCTTCAAAGGGGCCATTAGTGAATACCTGGAGAGGGTTTCGGGGGCCAGCGCCCCTGCGGCCTGGTCTGTGACCAGACCTCATGGTAGATCAGGGCCAGATCAACCAGGCTTTTTCTGTTGGTCGCACGTAAACCGACGTACGAACCACAGCCCGGCTGATCAGGTACTGTCTTTTGGTGTAAAGCAATATTCCAGCCTAGAGAGAATAAGCGATTTAAAAAGAATCATTGGCCTGGCGTCCCTAGTTTTGAATGTTCTCATTATCCATCCTATCATTTTCTTAACAATGCAGTAGAGACGTTGTTGTGATCTTTGAAAGTGAGATTCTCTGATATAATCACTCCCAGGACCTTCACATTAATTTTGTCGCTCTAATGTGGCTGGAATTCGTTTTACATTCTGATTCAGTTTTTATTTCCTCGAGTTTTCTATAGGGCAGTAATTGAAATTTGTCTTCATTGACCTTCATATTATTTTCCGAGGCCTGGCTGAGCTAATATCTTAGAGCTAGGCTTTAAATAAAATATTACAAGGACCCCAATGGAATTTTTTTTTTATTTTTATTTAAGGACACAGTATACAATCTACATGTTGTTATACATAAAACTTAACAAAAAAACCTCAACACTGAGAAAAAACAAGCCTAACTAGGAATGAAACAGAAGAACCTACACCTGAGCATTCCTTAACAAAAAAAGCTTCATAACAAAACCTGTTACACTTATGCATATTTTGTACAAAACTTTATATACAAAACATTAAGTATACACCAAAACATTTCTCATACAATTATTTTGTATAGTAACATATTATGTACATAGATTCTCGAAAACTAAAACCTCCTGACAATGTTTTCGAGGAGACTAAATCGTACTCCCCACACCCCATATAACCCAAATACACATCATATTGAACTTTGCATACTCTAGAATAAATGATAAATAAGAAAAAATTTTCTAAGATGTGTGCCTCCTCCCATCACCCACCAGGTACACAGTATGAACAGGTGAAATATACCCTTAATCCGTGTGTATGTTCCTACCTCATTAACTTCCCAACAGGAAGGAATACTGAATAGGGCAATGTACAATGCCCACTCTTGTACACAGAACATCTAACATTGACAAAGTTAAATATACAGGAAATACATGAGCCTGATGCACGCAGGCACCTCGCCCGTACTGCAGTTGTTAAATAGGATAGGAATCCTAACAATAGTCTCTGGGGCAACAAAAACAAACCCCGCATCTTTTACAACACAAATAATTCTTCGCTCATTATTTCCTAAAAAATTTTGTTTGGTTCGTCTTTGAAAAGTATCGAAAGGACGCCTTGGCAAACCCACAGAATCAAGAATATCTTACCAAAAACCTCCACCTCTCTCACAGAAGCCCCATTTCAATAACCGATCACCCCACTCACACACACAGACTCTCACACAGACACGCACACAGACACACACCACACACACACACCACACGCAACAACACACACACTCAACACACACACTCACACACCACACTCAACACACACATACACACCACACCACACACACACAACACACACAACACACACACACACACACACACACACACACAAAGGCCTTCAACAGACAGGCCTTACATCATGTTATCTCACATACACCACTGGAGCATCCACCATCTCTTCTCTTCCTTACTACAAATCATCTCCAAGTACTCATCACTCACCTCCGGAAGCCAACCCCTTCCTACCTTTCCCCGGCACCAACTGTAGTAGTCGTGCCACAGTCAGTCCCGATAACCTCCGGAAAAAGAGCACCCACTGACCCCCATATAAGCTCCTATTCCTACCACACGACCTATAAAAACTCGCCGCTAAGGCCTTGATCCTGACATTATCCCCCACCTCCCTCATTTCCCCAGAAAACATACAAAAAATCAACCATTATATACCTTAACACCCTCGCTCCTCATTAGACACTCCTCCCACGTTTAAAAGTAAAGCCCTAAGGACCCCCACCCTTCCCCCTTCCATTAATCCAAAAACACCCCTCAACCACACCCTTACATTTCCAAAAAAGGACAAAAGTACACCACATGGAAGCATTTTCCACGTCGCCACAATGCACACACGAAGCATCACTCACATATCCCATCTGCCTCAACACCTGTTTTGACACCAATGTCCCCATGAGGAATCTGTAGACCACTTCTCTCACCCTTGCTGGCATTCTTAGCTTTCGAAATTCCTCCCATATTACCCTCCAATTATATGTGGGGAAGACAGCCACCCCTTGCAGCGTCTCCCGATGATACTCTACTCCCACCAGCCTCCCTATTCGCAAATGACGCACATCGCGCACTCTTAACATATACTTCAACATATCCTCACACACCTCCAGGTCCCTCCCACTCCACCAACAACGTAAGTCCCGCATCACCTCCCCCACACGCCCCCCCCAGACCCCCCCCGCACTGAGGTATCTCACCTTGACGTATATTGCCCTCACCCTGGGCCCCAATGCCAACAAACCCAATCCCCCCTGACGCACCCCAGTCATTACTACATCACGTCCCAACCACGCCCTCCCATAACCCCATATATACCTTAATGCCCTCCTCTGTATGTCTGTTACATCACAATTTCTCAAGTGATATACTGCCGCCGCTCCCCAAACCTTACTGTATACCAACGAATTCACAATCACAGCCCTTTGGTGCAACGTAACATCTCTGGCCCGAAGGCCACGTAGCCTACCCACTGCCCTGTCCCTAACTGCCTCTGAATTAATCTTTCTACTTTCCTGCCTGTCCACTGTGTACCAAATCCCACAAATCTTAATCTGTTCTACTACATTCCATCCAAACCCCTGGCCCAATCTCCCGCCTACCCAGGTGCCCACCTCTAACAACATCGACTTGCTTTTGTTTACCCTCATTCCTGTTACGGCCCCAAAACCTTCTCGATGACTCTACCCACCCTTGAAAAATCCTCCCTTCCACTAAGTAAGATCGTCGTATCATCAACGTAACCCACAACCCCCCTGTCATTCCCCTCAACCCTCTCCCCACACAACTCTCGGTCTACAAACTCTTAAAATGGGTTCTGAACGCAAGCAAATAATAGCTGTGAAAGTGGGCAACCCTGCCGCAAACCCCTCTCCATACGAATCCCAGAACCCAACCTACCGTTCACCTGCACATGCATGATCGCCTCCGCATACAATGCATCCACCCACCCTACCACCCTGACACCAAAACCCAAATCACACAAACTCTCACGCAAAAACACCCTGTCCACACAATCATACGCATTCTCCCCATCAACCCCTAGAACCCCCCCCTCCACAGCCCTCTAAGGAAACCCTTATGCGCCCATGTCCATCCCGCATACTCCTCCCTGGAATCCCAAACTGACCTCTGTGTAAAAGCGCTCCGAGAACTGCCTTCATTCTATTCCCTAGAATCTTTGCGAATACCTTATAGTCTGCGCACATTAAGGAAATTGCCCGGAAAGCACTCAGTGCCCGTGCCCCTTCCTTCTTTGGTACTAATACTACTATGCCTGTACGTTGTGACTCGCCCATTCTCTTTCCATCTAGCATATTTTTCAAAACCCCAACTAAACAATGCCTCATGCACCCCCAATGAGCCCTATAAAAGTCAATAGGCAAACCGTCAATGCCTGGTGCCTTACCCGTATTCATGCTGAAGACCGCATCTGCCACCTCTGCCTCACTAATATCAGCCTCCAACCCCACCCTATCCTTTTCTCCTATAGCCTTATGAACCCCCCTACCGAAAGACGCCTGCCAGGCGCCCCGCCTCTCACCCTCTCTCCATTTTCTCCTGAGCCATCCACCTGCATAAATGCTCATACTCTCAGTGGAGATGAGGACCTCACCTTCCGGGTAATCCCCCACTCCCGCACTAGTCTCTAACTGCAATAACGTGGTCACTCTCCTACGCTCCCTAAACTTACGCAGCACATACCCAGTCGGTTTATCCCCCCACAACACATCGTCCAACCCTGAACGAAAACGTATCGCGTCAAAACGTTCATTATGAATCTCCTCAATCCTACCTCGAAGCAGTGCTATATCTTCCCCCTCCCCCTCCCCCCTCCCGTAACATGCCTGCAACTGTCCCTCCAAATAATTCTGCAAACCATATCTCCATCTCGCTTCCTCATGGCCCTTGACTCTATAAAAATTCGCGATCCCAGGTTTCGCCCGCAACTCCCACCATTCTACAAGCTCCATAGCCTGATCCCTATCTCCCCAAAACCCATTCCACCACTCATCAAATCCCATTCCCCCCCCCCTTCCCCCCGAGCAGCTGCACATTCAACTTCCAATAGCCAGGGTAAATATGCACGGCACCTTCTCACGACAGATCCACTATCACTGCCCTATGGTCCGAGAAACCCACAACAAAAGTCTGCACCCTCCCGACCTCCAAACCCTTCATGACGTAAATCCTGTCTAGTCTTGCAGCATACCCCTTCTGAATGAACGTGTGCTCCACCATATAACCTCCTCCCCCTGCAACATCTACGACACCCACGTCCCTCAACACATCCCTCAGAACACGTAATACACAACCCGCCCCCCTCGGTTCAACATCCTGGCCCCGAATTACACAATTCCAATCCCCACCAATAATCGTGATGGCAGGCAATCCCCGCAGATGGTACAATAAGTCTTCCCTCACAAAATCCGCTTTTACTCGTGTATTGCTCGACTCCGGCACATACACTCCTATGAAACATGCCCTTCTATCACCCCATACACCATCTACCCACACAACCCTCCCCCCTGCCTCCTCCCAACCCGTGACACGCAAGGGGCTGGTCTCCTTTATCGCTATCGCCACCCCCCCCCTTTCAACTGCCAAGCACAACTAACGTACAACTTATACCCATGCAACAACTCACTACCAATCTTATGATTGTGTTCCTGCAAGAAACACACATCCACCTGGAACCTACGTAAGAACCATGCTAACCACACAGTTTTGATCTCAGCCTTGAGACCGTTCACATTTAGAGTGACACCTGAAATTTATAAGAACGGCGGCTTCCCTCTATGCCTCTGTGGCTTGCCTACCATCCCTTTTCCTGTGCGTCGACCCGACGCCTCGCCAGACTTTCCCCTGGCTCCCTCCCCACCTTTTACCCTTTCACTACAGAAATCAGGATCCACTAGATCCTTTTGGTCCAGCAACTCCTCATCCTTTGCCCAAGCTTTTTTGCCCGGCCTCTGCCCCGGCGTAAGTACCTCCTCGGCCTCAACCGTGCCAGCAGGCCTTTTCCTGGAGCCACTACCCACACACGTCTTCATCCGACAAATGCTCCTGATGGACCTCCACCTCCACCACTTGCTCTAAGCGAGTTCCACACAATGTTTGTACCACAGACTGCTGTTCCTCCCTCACATCAGCCTCGGCAGCACTTAAGGTGGAGGTCCCCGACCCGTCCAAAAAACCTCTCAACACGTCCTCCAGTAAATCTTCCTGAGGACCATCTTTCCTTCCTGATGGAGCCCCCGACGGTCCTGTCTGCTCCCCCGAGCCTACCGGGAGTGTAACACAGGTACCGACCGTCGGTACTTCCCGATCAACCTCTTCACTCCAACGACCACTCGTCCCTGCTTCCTCCTCTCCCAACTCAGGCATCAACTCACAAGGCCGCTGCTCCACTGCCAATGTACCAGGAGCCCTGGTAGGCTGCCTCCTAGGACACTGTGCTACCATATGGTCGTAGGAGCTACATAATCGACAGGTCCTTCTCTGGCCGGCATAATGTACAAAGACCTGCGTCCTGGAATCCACTAGCATGACGTAGGATGGTATAGGCCTAGCCAACGTCATTTTGAGGGTATAAGAACCCTCAGGTCGTCCCTCATATGGCCCATCTTTCCATACTCCCATCGTAGCTGAATGAACTTTACCATAACTGTTGAAGACCTCCTGTATACTATATGCAGTCGCCTCGAAAGGGACGTTTCTCACCTTCACCCACGTATAGTACCTAGATACGTCGTGCAAGACGACGTCCACTGCCGAATTCACAGTCACCTTCCTCTCCTGGTACTCGTCAACAAGTTTGTCGTAGACGCCGGTACGATTCAGTTTCAGGAATACTCTGGTCATCCCATTTAAGGCTACACCATATACTTCCTCGTTGGGGACACCATAGACGTCTCTGATGATAGCGGGTAGCAATGTATTCATCGTTTCACCAGTGAGCGTGCCACGTACCAGCTGTATACAAACAGTGTTGATCCGCTGACCCACTCGATACGCCATTTTGCCTTCCAGTTGCTAAAACTTCACCACCAGAGGGCAGGTGTAGCTACTAGGCGTGCGTCCTCTCTCCCCGGAGGTCGAGAGACGAAATGATTTCCAGGTTTGCAATTTCGCCTGCCTTCAAAGGGGCCATTAGTGAATACCTGGAGAGGGTTTCGGGGGCCAGCGCCCCTGCGGCCTGGTCTGTGACCAGACCTCATGGTAGATCAGGGCCAGATCAACCAGGCTTTTTCTGTTGGTCGCACATAAACCGACGTACGAACCACAGCCCGGCTGATCAGGTACTGTCTTTTGGTGTACAGCAATATTCCAGCCTAGAGAGAACAAGCGATTTAAAAAGAATCATTGGCCTGGCATCCCTAGTTTTGAATGTTCTCATTATCCATCCTATCATTTTCTTAACAATGCAGTAGAGACGTTGTTGTGATCTTTGAAAGTGAGATTCTCTGATATAATCACTCCCAAGACCTTCACATTAATTTTGTCGCTCTAATGTGGCTGGAATTCGTTTTACATTCTGATTGTTTTTATTCTCTCGAGTTTTCTATAGGGCAGTAATTGAAATTTGTCTTCATTGACCTTCATATTATTTTCCGAGGCCTGGCTGAGCTAATATCTTAGAGCTAGGCTTTAAATAAAATATTATAAGGACCCCAATGGAAATTAAGTCACTTCGTCTGACTTTTTTTTTTTGGGGGGGGGGGGAGGGGTTATTTACACGTTATGATGTATGATAATTGAAGTCACGTAAATTTGTGTAACTATATGTTCCTGTATCTAAATAAACTTATAGATACCTAGGATAACCCAAAAAAAAAGTCAATGTGGAAATAAGTTACTTTTTATTAAGTTATTTTTGGTAATGTACACACATAATACTAAGTCTGATAGTTTGTGTAACTATTTGTGTGTACCTGTACTTAAATAGACTTACTTTAGTTAGGCTCGCAATGTGAAGGACCAGGGTTCTTTGAACCCTGGTCCTTCAACCCTCCCAACTAGGGTTCAAAGAACCCTGGTTGGGGGGTACTTTTTTTTTATTCTTTCCACCTAGCGGTAAGATTAGGTAGCTGAACGTTATCTAAATGTTGTGGGTCCCATCTGAATAAAAATTGTTATATGCGAATGTGTTAGAAACTCCAGTCATTTTGGAAATCTCATCTCGGCATAAATGACAATGTTTATCAAAAAGACATTTGAGCAACACAAGTGGAAAATTTTTACTATTTTTTCTAAAGTAGAACATATAAATGAATAACATAATTGCGTATTAAAATGTAATGCTGTTTGGACCCTTCGAGAAATTTCGAGTGACGGGTGTAGAAGAACATTGGAGGGATGCCAGGAGAAACATTTGTAATTTGTGAACATTGGCTGCCGTAGGAAATTCAACTAATTCGGCATCTTCCAAGCCAAATTGGAGTTTTTTGGCCTGAATTTGTAATTGGAACCTGTGTTAATGTCCCATGCAGAAGAATTGGGACAGGAAATTTGTGGTACCTCAAGAATTGTGTAGATGGTGGAAGAAAAGGGATAACCATCACTCACAGGGAAGTGTACCATTAGTCCTTGCATTTAGATCTCTAGCTGGCCAGCGTGTTGTGTGATCCATCTACAGTAATTAAATGGTAAGTGTTAATGCCAATTATATTTTGTGTACCCAGCAAGCCTAATCCTATACAGTCCACAGCTTTAATTACCAGAGTAGCTGGTTTTAATATTATAATTATTTAATGTCAGGTTTAGCTTTTTGAGAGTGGTAGGGAGTGGGCTTCGAAGGAGTGACTATTATTAATATAATCAAAGCGCTAAACCACAAGGGCTCGAAAGAGTGACAGTTTGGCGACCTACTGTGACAGTCTCTTTACCTCACCCAAATTACTTGCAGGTAATAATTCAGGTAATGTCCTGTAAATCTCATGCAGGTGATTTGCTCACATGATGATTCCCAAGTATTTCTATTCTGGAAACATTTCGCCAGTCAGTGGCTTCATCAGTTTAATGTGCAAGTTCAGCACATGCTGTAGGTATTCAAGCGCTCTGAGAAGAACGTAGTCACACTGCGCTCATCCTCAGATGCTGTGTAACCCTTTTGGGTTTAATGCTTCTCCATAGCTTTCAACACAGGCTGTCTCCCACCAAGGTAGAGGAGGGATGTGCAGCATGGGAAGTAAAGAGCAGGAGTGTACAAAGACGGGTTAGTGGGGCCTAGGGCAGTGTGTAAGAGTAAGAATCTACATCAAAGTTGGCGAAATATATTTTGTTAAAGAGAAGTCTCTGGAAATGAAGAGTAGCTCTAATTTTTAGTCCTTCGCGGGCTTCAAAGCAACTGAAGAATCATAATCAGGTATTTTTTAATGAGGGGGAAAGCACTAAACCCACTGAGGTCATATAACACTTGGAAATGGGAGGCATTCAGGTTCGACTGTCCCAGCCAAGGGGAGGACAGATCCAGTTCCAGATCAAAATCCACCTCACTGGCAGAGGGAACAGACTGAGGGGAAACAGCACAGCTTGGTGGAAAAAAAAAAAAAAAACAAGATAAAACAATACCAACAAATGTGAAACACTAGATCCAGTATTAGGATGATTAATGAAAATAGTCACCATGAATGGTTTCAGTTCTAGAGTGGTAAAGGTGAAGCATTAAGAGACCAGTATTGCAGAGGCAGGGGAGTGGGGGACCAAGAGGCATGGGGTCTAGGTGATAATCCCCGTTTATGACGAATTCATCCGACTAAGGATTAATAAAATTGGCCAACAGGGTTGGTAGTTTCAATCAAAATCACTTTCCAGACAGTTCCTTAACGAGTTTGGCCTTTAAAGGTCACGAGTTGGTCGAGTATTGCAAATGACTGGTATTGTACGAGCCACTTCTGCTCTATGCGATCCGGTGCTCTTACACTTTTCAAAGCCTGTAGATGTTTCTCAAGTTCTGGCAACCTCTGCAAGACATCACGTACACCTAATTTACAATTGGTTGGTCTAACAGTTCTTAGTTTTATTATGGTGAATGCCTTTTTGCTTTCTTAAAGTCGCTCTTGGCAAACGTTGACGTTGGTAGCTACCCGACTAGCAGAAAATTATCAGAAGATCATTCCTGCCTACTTTAGTTAATAACCAGAAGTGCCTTCCTGAGTGCATTGATAAAAGTGGGACGTGAACTGGAGCTGTGCGGGACTTGGTACTTTACGGTATGAGATGTAAAATCCTTTATCATACCTCTTGGGCCTGCCATCGTGGTGCAATAAATACAAAGCCTTTATGTAGACCTGAAATTTTATCCGTTCCCGAATAGTACATACAGGAATGTTAGCTAGTCTCTTCTTTACGCCAAAATTTTACTCCCGAGGAATAAGATAAACCCTTTATAGATATATTCGGGTGGAGGATAGCTTTCCTTAGTAGCGTCCTCTGCTCTCAAATCGAGGGGTCTAGAATCTATCCATGGCTTGGGCGAAACTGGGCAGCTGTTGCCCCTGTTCAAAAAGCAACAAGTAGGTACCTGGGTGTTAGACGACTGTGGTGGGTTGCACCCTGGGGGATAAAGATTAACCAAAGTTTCCCAAAAAGCTCTGCATAACCCTGGGCTGTATGTATGATGCCACTTTCTGCTAGGTCTAATTTATGCATCTTTACTCTTAGAAATAATTACATTAAATGAAGATTTTTAATCTGGTGTTGCATAACTGGCCTATCACATTGTGATAGGCCAGTTATGCAACACTTCCAGTGAGCAATAGTACTAAAAAATTCAACCGATCACAAGAATTATTACAGAAATCTTTAATCTTTTAGCAGGTGTAGGCCATGACAACTAAAAATCAGGGTCCATACAATGTGGCAGACCGTGGAGGCAGTAAAATTTTAGGCTTTCAAAAAGCATTGAACCATCTATCAATCATTGCAACAATCACAAAGATGGGCAAAACTGCATAAACTAATTCATCATAGAAATGTTAGGATGTGCCAAAGCAGTCTAGATCATACAGCACACAAGTACCAAGGAAAGGGTAGCTCCTATTCCTCTGATTAAGAGGGAGGCATCAAGGAACCTATATAGGGTCAAAACCTGTGGAACAGGGATGAAGTGACTATTTAAACATTTTGCTTCTACTTTTAGTAGAAGTCTATATTATGCACTTTTCCCCAAAAGCGAGCTTCTGTAACTTTTAGAAATGTGCCAAAGTTTCGTGGAAATCTGCTAGTTTTTATACAGGCATCAAGCTAAAGTATCAGTAGAAGTAAATGTGTTTTCCCCGTCACTAGTAACTTCTAAGCTTAACTTAATGAAATCTGGAGGGTATATTAAATGGTAATTATGAAATTTCCTTCTGTTTGGCATTTTAGATACCAGTCGTAAATAAAATATCCAAATATACAGCACTTTCCAAACCGAACTAAAGGTTATAGACACCTGCATTTTTTTTTTTACTTTATTACGAAAATGGTATACAATACCCACAAGTAATGCATTGCTAAATTAATGATTTTAATATTTGTTAGGTAAACCATCACAAGCAGAAAATTGCCATTTATTCTTTTATTAAGCTAACGCGACAGATGTGGAGGAAGTTTAATTTCCACTATGGACCTAGTATTCAAACTGCCACTTTCCTGTGGCACCCCAGCCTGTGCAGTAGCCAATGTGAGTCACCTGAAAAAAAAAAAGTTAAATTTTAAATTTAAAGCAAAAAATTCAGACACCAATACAATATCCTGTAAAATATTACATTGTCAGGCAAGTGCAGTATGTTGCAGAACATTAAATCAATGTGTAAACAAGCTAAAGTATTCCAAAAAATGTTTCAGAGAATCAGAAAAAGGCAGTTTATGAAGTTATCTATAACCATTTTCAGTATTAGGCATCTATAGCTGTAGAACTATTTTAGTGCTTTTATTTAAAAGTTTACAAGTCTCTGGCATGGGGATAGAACCCGCGATCATAGATCGTGGGTTCTATCCCCACCCGTGGTATGGTTTGTTTGCAATATTTAGTCATTTAATTTTGTACTTTGGTTCCCAGGCATAAATTTCCAAACAGTAGCAAGAATATTTTTAGGCAGCCATTCAAGAGTGACCAAGAGTTTTGGAAACCGATTAGAGACACTACTAGGAAGTGATTTTAATGCCATTATTGGAAAAGACTAGGGGTGGTTTTGATAAGGACTTCAGGTTGTTCAACTATATATCTTTGGTTAGGCCTAGTTTAGATTATGCTGCACAGTTTTGGTCACCATATTACAGAATGGATATAAATGCGATGGAAAACGTACAAATGAGGATGACAAAGTTGATCCCATGCATCAGAAATCTTCCCTATGAGGATAGGCTGAGGGCCCTGAATCTGCACTCTCGAAGAGGCGTAGAATTAGGGGGGATATGATCGAGGTGTATAAATGGAAAACAGGAATTAATAAAGGGGATGTAAATAGTGTCCTAAAAATATCTAGCATAGATAGGACTCTCAGCAATAGTGTTAGTTTGAAAAATTCAGATTTAGGAAGGATACAGGAAAGTGCTGGTTTGGTAATGGAGTTTTGGACGAGTGGAACAAACTCCCGAGTACCGTCATAGAAGCTAAAACGTTGTGTAGTTTTAAAAATAGGTTGGATAAATACACGAGTGGGTGTAGGTGGGAGTTGGACCTGACGAGCTTGTGCTACTAGGTCAGATGCCGTGCTTCTCTAAGTGAATGTAACTGACCTGACTAGGCTAAGGCATTGGCTTAAGCCGGTGGGAGAATTGGACCTGCCTCGCATGGGCCAGTAGCCTGCTGCAGTATTCCTTTACATGTTAACATTTTTGCTCTGATTTTACTTTGCATTTATATTTACAGTGTACAGATAGTGTATCTTCAGCATTCATGAAAATAAAACTTTTCATAAATAAATTTTACTGCATTTTAACCACTGTCTAGTTAAGATTTTTTTTTAAGGGATGTTTTTAAGATACTGGGAAAGGGGAGAGAAGGTTGACAAGACCCATCATGCTGGTAGTCTGGTACTATGGCCCTGGTACCGAATTTTAGTTGAATCTCTAGTTCACTAGCAAAATTCTTGCTAACATGGGTATCCAATGACTAAAGATTACATTCCGGTAAACTAAACCTTGCTAAATGTATTAGAAATTTATACTTTAAAAAACTTTTTAAAAGTATAAATTCCCAAGTGAAATCAACTTTCAAATTCAATTACAAACAGGTTAAAAAATTATTTAAGCAAAGTCATTTTCAGTTCCATCAGCCAAATATGAAGTTTTCTCGACCAAGCCAGCATAAAAATAGGAATTAAGGATAAATTCTAATGAAATTCTTTAGTCAAGGAGGTATTACCTTCCAAGGTTCTGGATCTGTCCACTCCATGAAGGGATCCGTGTCCTTGTAGCCAACCCTGATACGACCATTCTTGAAGGACACCCAGAACTTCCGGGCTTCTTCAGCACATACTACGTCAGGGGTATCTGCTTTAATCATGTCTTCTCCTATGGGAAAAGATTACACCAGTTAACGAGATACTTTAAAAGTTCAATCTTTTATTCAAAACTTCAGTGAAGTTACAAGTAGTAGCTGTCCCAAATTCACGTTCATACTTTTCTTTACCCGCAAATACTAAGTATACTAGAAATCTACCCAAGAAAATTACATTAGCCAGTCTTCAAATAAACATCTTTTAAAATTCAATCACTCGCTGGGTAAAATTTATGGAGAAAAAAAAAAAAAAAACCTTGCTGAACCAAACAATATTACAGTTATGTGAACAAATGGGCAAACCAAGAAAATAGCGAGGCAATTTTCGAACCAAGACAATAGGAAGTTATTGGGTGAAAGTCGATAGCTGAAGGTATTTTAACCATCTATATATATAACATTAGTACGAGATAACATCCACTTAAAACTTGGTACCTATAGTGTACCCAACCCTCGTTCTTCTGTAGTATGCATTCAAGAGAGCAAGTTTCCCCTACTTAAATTATTTAGCTACTATACATACTACCCTAGTTATTTTAGCAGGGATGTTAAGAGAAATGCACTTCAGTAGCTTTACAAACAAGAATTCTCAAAATTTACCCTTATTGAGGCGGATGGCAGAGTGCTGGTTCTCCCAGCCACCAATGAATACTTCGTACATGGGTGTAGTATCTTCTGGTCCAGATGTTAATGCTAAATGGGCATCGTTGCTACAGGAAACACTAAATTCAAACGTGTCGCCATATACTGGTATATAGTTGTAGGTAAGGCAATCTTCGGTGGCAAATTTTCTTTCACCTGTGGGCAATTTCAAAAATAAATTTTATGCAACTAGTATAAACTTTCCTGCATACTTCTGTTAATGTACAATATAGTGAATGAAACTCAGTAACTTTAGAACCAAGATGTTATGAGCTGACATGCAATACACTGCTATCTGTAGGAGAAAGTTATACATTAAGAAATAAAGTGGACCCTTACCATGGAACTGCCACCAGCCAATAGCACCCCAGCCAGTGGAGTAGCCATAATGAGTGATTGGGAAAGGCTCAGGAATAGGGGCCTGCATGAATGGCTCCCACTCACCACCCTTGCCAACACGAACCTCATCGTGGTCAAAAGCAATCCAGAATTCTCTGAATTCCTCCTCGCTCAAGATGTCTGGTGTGTCCACCTTCACCAAGTCGTCAGCTGTGAGGGTCATCAAAATTTAGTATTTCGTGCAACTTTTATGCCTACAAGAATTTAAGTTAATTTTCATCCGTCCGAGTCAAAGATTCCACTTTGGAAGTTATATTTAACTTTCTTTACCAAGGTAAATTTGAATTAAGAATCAGGATTATACCAGAGACTGCAAAGGTTATTGAAACTTCAAAATACTGTGCCTTAAAAGAACTTATTAAATAAAACAAAAATATTTTCTAGAGCTTAAACTGTCTACCAGTTCACATTAACTATCGATTCAAATATTTTTCACACTATGCAGTCTTATCCACAATTGTGTAATTAAAGTGTTAGCATATGTAAGAAGAACTATTCAAAAGTGTTGTGTCCTGTGGAGTGGCTCCTGCCATGGATACCTCTAAGAAACAACAGTTAAGGTGACCCAATTTGAGGGGTTGGAGAGGGAGGGGGGGGTGAAGGCCTAAAACTGATTTAGCAAGTAACCTTTGTAAATATGGTAATTGGCGTTTGTTTTACAAAGCCGAGAGCTTTGGCATGTAATATGAGAAGTTTTAAAGCATTTGACTAACACTGTCAAGGCATTTTTGTAATCTAAAGTAAATAGTGTAGTGCTGTATCCGTCTTCGATTAAGAAAAAAAAAGCACTACAATGACTAATTTTATTATGTCAGCGTTAATAATACGAGTCCTGTTAATGCATTCCTTCTGCATTATTTTAGCTTTCTTAATATTGCTCTTCCCAACAGTCACCATCGGAACTTCCATGATAACCTTTGTTTCTGCCAGACTCTGCCATTAATTAGTGACCATATTCCTTCTCAAACCTCTTTCAACTATACCACAACCATCCTCTCAGCTTTCCACCAGACTCCCACCATTATCTTGTATACTGTCTTAGGACTGAAGCCATTTATGGCGAACTTTCCTTATTCGCCTATCATGGCATACATGTGCGCCTACAACTTTTTGGCATCACCATACCACTTCCACCCTAATTACAAACCATTTGACCGACTAGCGTTGGTTGGCCCAGTTCAATAAACAAATTATGAAAGTTACGTTAATATTAGTCTCCTTTATGCCATCAACGATCACCGGCAGTTATTACCGAAATCTCGTGTCACCTTTTCAATACAACCATATACGGCACATTAAATAAGCTTTTCTTGTACATTTATATTTGAATAACAAGTCAGGTTAGGTTCAGGTGAGGACAGGAAAGTTTTGTCAGGTCACTAACCGAGAACGCCACCTGTATTTACAGTCAGGCTGAGTAACTCGCAGATGGCGCGACAATTTATATTTTTTCATCGCCGAATAATTTGCCTACGAGTCTTTCTTGTTGTACAAAAGTTTCACATGATGAAGTGTGCAAAATTCTATCTAGCAGTTGGCAGTTATTACCCAAACCTGCCTGACATTGGCTAGTCTTAATATACGTGTAATTTTTTTTTTTTTTTTTTTTTTTTTTTTTTAGCTGCTTATGCATTAAGGTAAATGGAATTTTGTTTCATACTTACAGCTATCCACTAGGTTGCATGGAATATTAATGAAAGTGTTAAGGTACATTAATATTTTAATGTATGGCTCAATTTTTTTTTCCAAGCTTAGCCGACTAGTATAAAGGGAAAGTTTTCAACTGCAAAGTGAAACAAAGGATAATAGTACAAGAGTTTCATTAAGAATCTGTCAAAGTTTACATATTTTTGGAGAGAAAAAAAAAAAAAGGCTCACTTTTCTTGAATCTGATGGCAGAAGCTGCACCTTCCCAGCCACCAATGAACACTTCCAGCATGGGGTCAGTCTCCTCGCTGGCAGAGGTGAAAGCAATGTGGGCATCATGGGCGGCCTTCACCTGTAATAAATGATAGAGCTTCAACAATTTGTAAAAAAAAATGACCAATAGCTACAAAAGTTGCAATTAAGAGTCAAAGTTACATTTAAGAGGTACATTAACCATGTATGCCACGGCACTATTTAAAATAAAACTACTTGCCTGGAAGTGTAGTGTCTTTCCAGAGATGTTCCTGTAGCGGTACTCCTTGTTTTCATCAGTACCATATGAGGGCCAGTCGTCAGCTGTAATTAATGAAATTTGTACATAAATATCAGCAGTCATGTTTAGAGTCGGATAGTTCGAAAGATATTATGAAGGTGATCAATAAAAGTCCAGAAAAATCTGCTGTGGGTATTTGAACATTAGGTTAGTTTAATGTTTGACCCAACATATTTCAAGTGTTCTTGCTTAAGGGTTATCTTTTAAATAGTTATTACACGTGAATCACTACACTGAATATGCTAGTATGTACCAAATTGTTTAAGCTATCCTGATCATTTGGATTCAATCTAAAAGCTGTAGTTACTGAAAAGTCTGCTAGAATTAGTGTGAAGACAACATTCAGCCCGCCTTCCCTCCTAGTCAAAGGTTTAAAAATATGTATAACCCTGGTAGGTTTAGCGCTTCCTTTTGATTAAAAATATCTATACCTTCCATGCACACTGTGTAGGGCATTTTGTACAAATATTAAACCTAGACCTGAACAAGGAGAGTAGCAAGAGAAAAAATTACAAGTATTCTTTTTGCACCTATCCTGCTCAACCCAAGCAGAATCCCCCTGTACAGAAAAAAAAAAAAAAAAAAAAAAAGGAACAGTTTTACCTCGTCAATATTAAACACCCAAATATGACGCGAATGTTTGTAAATTGTCATGCATTATTACTCAACCACTATAATTAGACCCAAAATTAATTACCGTTAATTACCCTTCATATTACAAGTATTCTAGTACTTTATTACCTAAGTAATGTAAAAGAGTATTTAAGACCAGGTATTATGCAACTGGTCTAAACTAATTTGGTATACTTTTAAGCCTACTCTTAAGTTTGACTGAAAGGCTATAGTCTTAATTACCGTATTTATATTTCAGTTCTATTATGAAGTCCACAAGGGGACACTGTTTAAACTATTGTACCCATCTCTGCTCTAATTTCCCCTCACGGAAGGTTCCTTGATGTTGGTGAGGAGCTCTTGATTTAGGGAATTGGATCTGTGCTCCAGTTCCCCGAATTAAGCCTGAATGCCTTCCACATCCCCCTAGGCGCTGTATAATCCTACGGGTTTAGCGCTTCCCCCTTCATTATAATAATCTGCTCTAATTCAACTCCATTTTCCTTGGCAGACAGACAGGCCTGTAGAGTAGCGCTCCATGGGTTGAAATTGCGAGTCAAGGCAAAAACCATACACGTATACATTAAAACGAGAACCTAAAATGTCTGAATAGCATTAAAATTAGCAAAACCGACATGGGGTAATACATCTCTAAAGTAAATAAATTGAGTGAAGACTAGCAGGCTGACTAACATACAAGGACCAGCCTACATATGTTGATCTTTATAACAAGAGCCTTGATGCATTACATTTAATATACTTTCATGATCTTTGCATTTAATGTGTAACCGCTACTACATTCAAGAGCTCTAAACCCGAAGTCATCGTCGTACAACGTCCTGGAAGAAAAGGCAGGTCCAGTTAGAATTGGACAGCATGTACAATGAAGTTTATTTTTAAACCAGTTACTGGAAGCTTTAAATTAAAAGTTACAAGAAAAATAAAGACTAGAATTTACTATGCAAAATCATGGGAACAAACTAGCTGGATTTATCTAGTGCCAAGGGAACTAGAAGCAAGCGGGTTCAACCCGGTACAAGAGCTCAAATTCCTTTAACAAAAGGACCGTCAGCATAATGTCTATCACTCAAAACTTTCCTTAAAAATCTTAAGTGAATACCTGGTTCAGTCTTAAATCCCTACAAACATTTAGATACCTCAGCGAGAGATTTTTATTTTTTTTTTTTTTTTGGGGGGGGGGGGCAGTAGTGCACGCGTGAGCGGATGGGTGTAGCCAGTTAGGGGCGTGGTTTAAGTTTTTATAAAAGACAAGAGGGCACAACATTAACCTCCATTCACTATATATAAAGTACAGAAAAAAAACTACAAACAAGCTTACATTTACGTTGTGAAGAACTGGGCAAAACCTATGACCCTCAAACTAGGGCTCGAGGCTACTGTTTACATGTAGAGTTCTGAAATATTTATTAGCTGCACGATAGTGTCTTGTGGCAATTGAAAACTCATTCAGGTTGCATGCAGAGAGTACGTGGTTAAATCTCCAGCACGAGTGGAAACGTTGGGCAAGTTTTCTTACACTTGTTGCCTTTGTTCACCTAGCAGTAAGTCGGTACCTAGGTGTTAGTAGACTGGTGTAGGTCGCATCCTGGGGGACAAGATCAAAGGACCCCGTTTCAGTCCTATGACAATTGTGGATTTTTTTTTTTTTACAATTTCCTAAATATAGAACATGTGAATAATACAAATTATAAAATATGATGCTGTTTGGACTGAGAAATTTCGAGAGGGTGGGTGGAGAATAGCCAGTCGGGACGCTGGGGAGACGCCATTTTGAATAACAAAAAAAGGCACAATACCGTGACTGGAACGATACACAAATAACCCGCACATAAAAGAGAAGCTTACGACGACGTTTCGGTCCGACTTGGACCATTGAACTTGTGAACGCCTGTTGTCGTGGGAACTTTTTAATAAACTGGCGTTCTCCAAGGCCTAATGGGGTGTATCGGCATTAATTCTTAATTTAGAAATTGCTGACTATGTTCCTGCTGAAGAACTGAAACGGGAAATTTATGGAACCTCAAGAATTGTGTGGCGAGGACGGAAAAATAGAGGACTTCAATGAATCCTTCCCAACAATACACCGAAGTGCCTACCCATAATGTACAGTAGTTTTTGTATTGGCCATCGTAAATTCTAGCTGCCAAAGGTTAGGGAGTTTCATAAGCATTAAGTTTTCCAGTAATTAAATGGTAAGCGGTAGTTTTTTTTTTTTTTTTTTTTTTTTTTTTTAAACAATAATTTATGTAGGAGAATGCCGGGAACAATGGGTTAGTAACCCCTGTGGAAAATACTGTATATATTTTTCGGAAGTACGGTAATTTATAGGTAAATAGATGCCCTATATTGTATTTTTAATAGTAGTATGTTATCAAAAATGGGAAATCTGCGGCTAGGCAGGACAGTCGCCATTTTGGTTTGAATGAGCCAAGTAAACGTTAGTGTAATGGGAAGAATTTTTCGTGCTCTAGAGGTTAAAATTGGGTTGACATCTCTCAAATAGCAGGCAAAATTGTTGGATGTGCAGTCCTGCATAACTTGAGATATCAGGCGACTGAACAAGACAGCTCCAGGAACCTCAGATAAGTCTTGTTATAACTCTGGCCAGTTATTTTCATGTATAGACAGTGAGGTTTTCCCGAGTACCATACAACTTAATCTCCAGTCAAATTGGCGAGTGTTATGATTAAGATATATTCTCCTTCTGTTATATAAATGTGCGTATATACTATAATCCTTTTTTCATTTTAATATACAGTCCACAAATTTATATATTTACCAGCATTCCTGGTGATGTACATTTCATTTAATTAATAGGTCCAGAGCAACTTGTGGATATGACAGGGGTAGGTATCAAAGGGGGACATTTTTTGCGACCTAGGTGTCCCAAATTCCTACTTGTCTAACTGATAAATAATTATCTATGTTCATTTACTGTTATGTATATAATGATACATTCAGATAAATGCAATTTTCCACAACCCCTTCTGTATAAACTACTAAAAACAAGGAAAAGAAAAAGATTGGGATGTTTTAATGCGTGCAGATAAGAAATGACTGCTAATGTTATGAATGGCAAAACAGTGATGGAGTGAACGATGGACGTTTCTTTTTTGAGCCACCCTGCCTTGGTGGGAAACTGCCGACGTGTTAATAAAAATTGTATTTAGTGTTCCCAGCCGACCTAATCCTATACATGTAGTCCACTAAACTTCAGTGTACCAGAGTAGCAAGTTTTAATTTTATAATCATTAAATTTATGTCAGGTCTAGTTTTCTGTGAAAGTGGTGAAGTGGAGAGTCGAAGGAGTAACAGTTTAGTGACCTACTGTGACAAATCCCACGTGCCTTAACCAAATTACTTTCAGACAATAATTCAGGCAACACCCTGTAAACCTCCTGCAGGTGATTTGGTGGTAATTTTTCACAACACATCCTTGATGCTTAAACCTCAGGGTTAAAAATCAGAATAAAATTCTACCCCCTTTATTAAAACTTCACAACCAGTGATTACCTAGACCCTCTTAACATATCAACGTGCCCAAAATACGGCAAACAAGATTAAATTCTTAAAAATTAAATTTTATATTCATGGGGAGCGCTGTCTAGCATTAGGAACAACATTAGGAGAGAAGTAAATAATGAAAATTGTTATAGGAATGCAGTTAGAAGCCTGAGTAGACCTATAATCCACTATAACATGTACATAGATAAGTATGTTTATGGAGCAACTTGCAATGTGAACAGACTGATTGATGTTGTAGTGACCAGGCTTAGGCTTGGTTACAAGTACTTCTGGCAGTTTGGGAGACACATGATCAAACTAAATGCAAATTGTGATCAGGCATATGGTCAGTATTTAACAATGACTAATTGTCCCCTTATTGAGGAATATAGAGGCAGTATAATAACCTATGTGAAATGTCAAGATCCTGTTACTGAAAATAAGATACCAGATATACTAAGCAAATTTCCTAAATTTGCTTTTAACAAATGAACTGTAGATATGCATGTAGATATAAACCCATATGTACACCTGTTAACTCTTTCGGGGTCTAGTTCCTAGGCCTTTTGTGTATCCATACACTCTTGCACTACCGTCCACAGGATGGATATGGGGGTGCACAAACTAGCCTCTTCGGTGGCAAAATCTAAGATTTAACTCGAAACCCTTAGACGCAGTGGTTCCCAAACTGGGGGTAAATTACCCCCTGGGGGTAATTTAACCATTTCTGGGGGGTAATGGAGGGGTGACAAAAAAAAAGTTATGAATTCTGAAAATCAAGAAAACAATGCGGTACCCGGTATGAGGATTATTGTTAACTTTGTCTTAGTGTATAAAGTTGTAAAGTAAACCTATTATAAGTAAGTAATAAAGTTAAACCAAATAAACATCAAAAACTAATATACAGTATTAGAAAAGAAGAAATATATAGCTAAGTGTGTGGAAACCCAAAAGTATTTTGACAAGTATGCCTCAGGACAAAAGTCCCTCAGTAGCCCAGATCGACCTGTCCAGTATGCGTCACTCACTTCCTGAGGCTGCCTCTATTTCACACTGTCAGTTTGTTGTGAGCATCAGCCGAGGTAGACATAAGCTGGTATGTATGTGTACTGCCCTGTGCAGTATATAGTTAGTATTTACCCACTGTTACTGTGAATTTGTAGCTATTATTAATTTTATATATAATGTATGTGTGGTTCTTACGTTTTCAATGGTTTTGCTAGGATTAGCAGAGTATGCAAGGCTGTATACGTTCACGTTTAGCCATATATATCAATAACAACATTTTGTGAAAGGGGTAACATGCTTTATGTGGCATGTTAAATTGGGTAACAAGCTGAAAAAGTTTGGGAACCACTGCCTTAGAGTATCATACAGCAGTAAGGGTAATGGGAGCCCTTCAGATTCCATCCAAGGAATGGAAACCAGGTCGAATTCCTTAAATAAAGTGTTTTACCGGAACAAAGGATCATCAAGTGGTTAAAAGATTTTTAATTAGAAAATTTAGAGTATCTAGCATCTCGTCTGCGGTAAGGCAGTGTGTAGGAGGCAAGGTCACTCAAGAGTCTTACCATCTGTTCTGGTGAGCTTACCTCATACCTTCACTCCTTCCCTTACCTACTTTTCCTGCCCTGCACGCCTGTACCTAAACACCTAAAGGCCTGCTTCTTACCTCTACTCTCCCCTTCCCTAAAGTAAACAAACACGAGACTTAGACAGAAATACAGGCTTTACCCCCTCATCAGTAACCCTAAGCGCTCTCCCACTTGGTCTTGTCCCTCCCACAACATCTAAAGTGTTCTAGTGGGTGACGTCAGCAGCATATACACGATAAGTGGTGTAGTGGGTGTGGAGATCTTCACTGGAAGAAATTGGGATATTTGTCAAATCGTACAAGTCTCCACGCCTACATAAAATCCAATCCAATAAATGAACTTTCTAGTGAAGCAACTAAGCTAGACTGGACCAATAATGCACAATAAATTCATGAACACTTAAGGGGTCTTCACTAAAGTAAGAAATTAGACTAATCCTGAACAAACTACTTCCACTTCGTGCTAATATCCATGCAGCATCATTAATATCAATTTATCAAACTTTAATATACAGTATTAGACGAAAGAGGATTGCAAATATGCAGCCATCAATTTTTGCTTTATGTAACTTAATTATAGTTTTAGAAAGTTGAAATTTAAATGCGCAAATATATTCGGGGTTAGTCGAAGAAACCAAGCGAAATGGAGGAGCGTATAAGCGCTAATGCCATAAATACTAGGTTGTCAACTCTACAGATGAACCAAGAAACTTAGGAAACTAACTAAAAAGAAAAACCAAGCCTCCAAGCCTGACATTTAAGAACTTGCAACGCAAGAGACTTGCGTATATGATAATCCTACATCAACATTTTTGGAGGGTGAAGTCATACCTTACCAACACTAGCCTCCCAATCTTGTCCCGCCTCTGGCGGGTTTTGATCATCTCGGGAAGATTGTTTTTCCTTACGCAATTTTTATATACACTTTTAGAACGCCTGGTCAGATCGACTCAAGTTTCCAAAGTTGGTGCACTAACTTGGGAAAGATTCTCGTGTGCTAGGGGTGGTTAATTGTATGTATACCATCAGACTTTCAAGGCATTAGAGCAACATGGAGGCGGTAAACCAGTAGAGTCTTGTAGCGCATGAGATAAGAGGCATTCAGGTTAGATTTAAGGAAAGGGAGGCTGTCCTGTTCCTTGAACCTAATCCATCAGCATCAAAGCACCAACCTTGAGGGTGTAATATCTAGAGCGTCTTCGCAGAAGCTTGCAATTTTCAGATGTGAATCTTCAGAAGATTGAGATGCAAGTGTAGGCGGCAATTTGCCATTTTTTTTTTAAATGGCCATTTCTTTTATAAGCTTTAACCCGCTTTAACCTTTAAATAGGCGATTACTATGCTGGAATCTGCATTCCGAGCAATAAAGCGCAAGCTCTTCTGATCTACTCCCAAACTAAAGGCTAGTATAGCAGAATTTATATTTTTTTAGCAGTATTAGTATAGAATACCGACAGTGAGACACTTTGAATACCTAGGAATCTATAATGACGCTTCGCCAGCCAGTGGCTTCATTAATTCAGTACAGAAGTTATTTGATGGTGTTGAAACTAGAGACCTCTGTACAGAATTTATAAGCAATTGGCTGGCGAAACTTCATAAAGATACCCAGGTGTTGCTCCCGCGCGTCTTTTATACCATTACTGCTACTATACCTGTGACAATATCGTGGAGTCTATACAGAAGATACCGCCAATTGTTTTTGATACTCTGGTCAAACTTTGTAAGCTACCACATGCTTGCCTATACTTCATTTAAAGACTACGGTGAGCACAGACTTATTATCTCTCCTACTTTGTTTCAGACTTTCATAACCTTTATTTAAATTATAAAACCACTGGCTAGCCTAATTTTATAAGAACGGGTATTGCACACATCCTTTAAATTTTATGTAAATTTGGAACTTTAACACTTGTGATAATTTCAGACTATCATCCAACGTGCTTCAAGCATTAAAGTCAATTTTGAAGTGAAATTTCTGGAGCCGCTTCAAGAAGTGCTGTTGTAGGTAGGCAGATCCATATACGATAACTAAAGAATGCCTCTGGCGGTAGCTTTGAAGCTTCCAAAGCGAATGTCTTAGTGCAATATTCACTTTGTGCAAGTGCCAGTTTCCAATTATGTAAACCAGGATAATCTTTACGGGATAACTTTCAGGTCTTCAGCACTTTTTCCTCTCGTGTCCACTGAAATACAGGCGGGGGGCTGGCATATGGGATACGGATACTTTCAATTGAACAATCACCCAAATATGAAGTTTCCCACAACCTCTGTGCAGGTAAATTATGGAAAACAGACAAGATTCTTCACACTAAAAGCTAAACTGGTAGGATAAGGGTAGTCAAGTATAGCGTTTACTGTTGTTCATTTAAGTAATGTTAACACTAATACGTAAAGAAAAATAAGCAAAGAAAAAAAAAAAAGAGCCATATATAAAAAAGTATCTGGTGCTATTACCTGGAGAGGATTTCGGGGGTCAGCGCCCCCGCGGCCCGGTCTGAGACCAGACCTCATGGTAGATCAGGGTCTGATCAAGCAGGCTGTTACTGCTGGCTGCACGCAAGCTGACTTACAAACCACAGCCTGTTTGGTCAGGTGCTTACGTGCTTGTCCAGTGCCTGCTTGAAGACAACCAGGGGTCTATTGGTAATCTCCCTTATGTATGCTGGGAGGCAATTGAACAGTCGGGGGCCCCGGACACTTGTGTTATCTCTATGTACTCGTGGCGCCCCTGCTTTTCATCGGGGGAATGTTGCATTTTTTGCCAAGTCTTTAGCTTTCATAGGGAGTGATTTTCGTGTGCAGGTTTGGTACCAATCCCTCCAGGACCTTCCAAGTGTATATCATCATCTCTCGCCTGCGTTAGAGGGAATACAGATTAAGGACCTTCAACCGTTCCCAGTAGTTTAGGCGCCTTATCGTATGTGCCTCGTGAAAGTGTACACTCCAGGTCTGCAATGTCGCCAGCTTTGAAGGGGGCCGTTAGTGTACAGCAGTATTCCAGCCTAGAGAGCACAAGCGATTTGAGAAGAATCATGGGCTTGGTATCCCTAGTTTAGAAGGTTCTCATTATCCATCCTATCATTTTCCTAGCGGATGAGGTAGATACGTTTTTGTGGTCTTTGAAGACTACATCCTCTGACATTATCACTCCCAGGTCCTTCACATTACTTTTCCGCTCTATTGTATGGTTAGAATTTGTCGTATACCCTAATACATTTTTTTTTTTTATTTCGTAAGTTTCCCATATCAGAGTTGAAGTTTCTCCTCGTTGAACTTCATTGTTTTGAATGGCCCATTCGAAGACTTGGTTGATGTCCGCTTGGAGTCTCGTGACGTCTTTGAGGGAGGTCACTGCTGTGGTAATCCGGTGGTCATCCGCAAAGGAAGACAGAACTATGGCTTACATCTCTGTCAGAAATGAAGATGAGGAATAGAATGGAAGCGGGTACCGTGCCTTGTGGTACAGCTTTTTACCATGTCTTCCTGGGACTTTACTGTTTACTATTACCGTGTTCTATTTTTCAAAGTTATAGATCCACCTACCAACTTTTCCCAGTTATTCCTTTATTACGCATTGTGTGCTATTACACCATGGTCACTTGTCGAAAGCTTTTGCAAAGTTGTGTATACTACATCTATTTTGTTTATCCTCCACAGCATCCAGGACCTTGTCATAGTGGTCCAGTAGCTGGGACAGGCAGGAGCGACCTGCTCGAAACCCGTGTTGCCCTGGGTTGTGTAACTGATGGGTATCTAGGTGGTTGGCGATCTTGCTTCTTAGAACTCTCAAAGATTTTTATGAGACGAGATGTTAGTGTTATCGGTCTGTAGTTCTTTGCAATTGCTTTACTGCCACCTTTGTGGAGTGGGGCTATGTCTGTTTTTTTAGTGTGAGAGATGACCCTGTGGCCATTCTCCCTTAACAAAATGCTGAAGGCACACGATAGGGGCTTCTTGCAATTCTTCATGAACACTGAGTTCCACGAGTCTGGGAATAGGGCAGAGTGCATGGGCATGTCATTTATTGCCTCTTCAAAGTCTTGTGGAGTTAGAATAATATCAGATTTTTTAGATTACCAGATTGAGTTTCGTTCATAAAGAATTAATTTGGATTGTCGACCCTTAGTCTGGGCAGTGGGTCGGTGAACAGTCATATTGGGACTTAGCATCTCATTTCTTGGCTGTCATTTGTATGTCCCATCCCGCCTAAGCAGGGGCCCCAATACTGGATGTTTTTGCCTTAGATTTGGCACAAGTATTTTTTTTTTTCGATTTCCATTATGGCTTAGTTCTTTTGATTCTTGTCTCCTGTAAGATCCTTCAGCTTAAGTTCGATATTTGCAATTTCATTGACTAGTGCCTCCCTTTGTATTTCAGATATATTGGCCCCTCTCAGCAGCTCTTTTCGCCTTTATAGGGAACGTTTTTCTAGTTTACATCTTTCTTTTTCTTAATGGAATGTCTTTAGCAGATATCAAGAACCACAGAATTCATTTTTTCATTGCAAATGTTCGGATCCGTGTTTAGGATGTCTTTCCAGCTCGTTTCATTTAGAGCATGGTTTACTTTATCCCATTGTACATTTTTAGAAATTTAATTTTGTGAAGAGATCTTCATGACTGCTCACATTTTGCTGGTCAGGAGCCCTGTGCATACACGTCTGTACCTCTTATGTTGTGGTCCGCGTATTGTTTTTGATAGTTATATTACGTAAAATTAAGTTAAGAACCATGTAGTTAAAAACCTTTCGTTCATAATTTTCTTTAAATCAGAATGCAAATTCAGCAAGTTATTGGGCATCTGTGGAAAATACTATATATTCTCCAAAAATAGTGTATTTTGTATGTAAATTAGTGTAATATATTGTAGGTAATAAAAATTAATTTGTAAATAAAGAACCAGCGATGGGCGAGCGTCGCTGGGGAAGGGTTGAAAAGTTTTGAACTGACCAAGACAAACGTTAGTGAAAATCTAAAGAATTTTCGTCGCTCTTAGGAGTTATATTGGGCTTAAACCTCTCAAATAGGAGCCAAAATTGTTGGATTTGCAGTCCTGCATAATGTGAGCATTAGACGAATGGACAGGATAACTTTGTAGCCCCAGCTAAGTCGTTTCTATTTTGTGTTGAAATTCTGGCCAGCATTTACTTCATAAATTTAGGCAGGGGTTTGAGTATGAGACTCAAATCTCCAGACTAATTGTAGAGTCTCATTATTATAAATTCTCCTTCAATGTATATGTATTCACATTTTAAATATACAGTCCACATTTATAATGTTTTTACCAGAATTCCTGGTGATGTATATTTCATTTGAAATTAATATAGGTCCAGAGTGACTTGTGGAGAGAGATTATCGTAGGAGGACTTTTTTGCGACTTAGGTGTCCTAAAATTCCTAGTCTTTGTAACCTTGATAAAGAATAATTATCTTTGTTACCATTTACTGGTATGCATGTTACGAGTTACATCCAGGCAAATTTAATTTAACACAGCATCAGCACCCGAGGGAGTTTAAGGTAACTAAACCCTGCAGCTGTTGTCTGGATTGCTCCATTTGCATTTACCTAATCTTTTACAATCATTTGCTGCCTGACCACAGTAAAGTGCGGTTGTGCTCTGCACCCCTCTGCTGTTTGTAGGCGAGCTCCCTTGTCAGTTACCTGGCTGCAGTGGTGTGAAGTGGTGCTGTCATGCCTCTAACAATATAGGTGCACTGTGATTGTCAAGATGGCGGTTAGTCCGAGACGCCGGATAAATACTGTAGGCATAAAGCTACTTAGAGGAACGATAACGCCTAGTTCTGCGCAAGCCTTATTGCCAAAGGTCATCCGGGAGACGCATGGCATACAAGATAGTGACTTGTATGGAGTAGCATTAAATAGAGGCCAAAGAATTTTCGTCAAACTGCTATCGGCAACGGTTTATGAATCGTTAGTCACCAGGTTTCAGGATGCAAGTCTTAGCATCACACCAGCTGTCAGTGTAAGAATGATAGATGTTTTATGGCATACGTGGATCAAGTTACGCAACGTTCCCTTTGAGGCAGACGAGGCGGATATAAGGAAAGTTTCGGAGACGTATGGGATGGTGCATTATGCTCAACATGGTACGTGGGGGGCAGGCGCCTATGCTGGTTTTCCAGAGGGTTCTTTCAACCTCAAAATGATGACTGAGGCACCCAATACCGTCCTATGTGTATCTACAAGAATTCAGGATGCAGGCAATGGTAATGTACCCAGGACAACGACGTATGTGCCGCCTATGTGGCGAGTATGATCACATAGCGGCGACCTATGACAAGCAAAGACATGTGCCTGGACCTGTGGTGGACGTCGCAGCCCCTGCTTCAAAGGTGGCAGGTGAGGAACAAACATCAGATGGAGGGCGAGGTGTTTCGTGGAGCGAGATAGTGGATCGGGCACACAGGACTGGTGGAGAGTTGGAGTCCCGCCCCCAGCTGCCTGATCAGGTGTCGTCTCCTTTGGATAAGGAGGAGCAGCAGTTACAGGAGAAGGTTCTTGAGATTGAGGAGGAATTAGTCGAGGTGTTGAAGACTGTCACCACCTGAGAGGGACGTTACATCTGAGCGTGGCGTCATCGGAGAGTCGTTGCTTCCAGACAGTCAGACACATTTTGGGATGTGATGGTGGTTTGGAGTCGTCCGTTGAATCATTAAACCATTCTCAGGTGGAGGTTCATCGAGAGGCAACATCTGACCAAGACATGTGTAACATGACTCACGAGAAAGAGGGTGGCTACATCAAATTCTGATGACGTCCTAATGCCTGCACAAAGGCCTGGGAAACAGACTGAGGTGAAGTGTGAAGGTAGTGGTGTAGGTGGTGGTAGCCATGATAGGAGGCACCGGAAGAAGGGGAAGGGGGAAGAGAGCACTCTGAAGGTGTCAAACTTAAATTCAAGCTCTGGAGTTGTAAAGAGTGATGAGAGGAAGCAGGGGTGGAAACTTTAATAGGCCTTAGGTGTATGTTTGTAAATGTTAATGGGTTATGTAGCGGTATGAAGAGAGATTGGTTTCGTAATTTCCTGAATAAATCTAGAGTGGATGTTGTGTTCCTGCAGGAGCACAATTTTAAAGAGGGTAGGGTGTTGGAGGTGGCAGGATTTCGAGTAGTGACCCTGCCATCTCCCAGTCTAAAAGGTGGTGTGGGAATTTTAATAAGGGACGAGCCCATTTGTTTTTGCAGAGAAGCGAGAGGGGGAGGGAGGGGTGGTTGCGTGTGGATGGGTGGGGGAGGGGTAAGCATTTGTCTTTTGCGAGTGTGTATGTGCTGGCAGAAAATAACATACAGGTAAAGAATGATTTTGTGTGTGAGGATCTTTTGTTTTTCTTAAGTGCACTGCCAGAGGTGGCAATAGTTGGTGGGGACAAATAGTGTAATCAGGGTGGCTGATGTGGACCCAAAAGGGGCTGGATATGTCTGTGGCTCTTAGGGATTTATTAAGGGATGTTAGGTTACGTGATGCCTTGGGGGGGCGGGGGTTGAGACTGAATATACATTTGTTAGTAGTGGATATGCTGCGAGACCAAGATAGAGTACCTTTCAAAGGGAGTGGATGTGAAATCTTTCAGTACTGTTGAGGCTACAATGTCATATCATAGGGCAGTGGTGGTGGAGGTTGGGTGGGGGATGCTCGTGAACATATATAGAAGTTATTGGAAATTAAATATAAGCGTTAGGTGATGAGGAGGGGTTGGAGGGGTTTTCATCCTATGGAGGAGTTTAGTGTGGAAGAACAGGGAGTGGATGACATTGACATGGTGGGATAGTGTTGCAAAGGAAAGTATTAGAAAGTTTTATGCGAGAAGGAAAACGTTTTAAATTTTAAAAATATGGACTGCTAACTATTTAGAGGATAGGTTAAGGGGTTGCTATGGGTGGGTGGGAAAAAATTTTCCTATGTATGAAAATAGCTGAAATAAAGGGGAGGTTGAGGGTGTTGCCAAAATGAAAGGTTTCAAGCTGTAAGGGTGCAGGCAGGGGTGGAAGAAATGCTTTGGGGGCGACAAGCCATCAGCGTGTGTTTTGCGGCATCAAAAGCAGAGGCAGGCGGTGACAGCTATCCCATTTTAGAGGTAACCGAGATGGTTGGGAAATTATAGAGCAGGGCAGGAGATACGAACCACGGAGGGGATGTGTGCCTATGCGGAGCTTGGTACGAGAAATACTGGAACAAGGGGGGGGGGCAAGTGGCGTTTGACAGTGTTTTAAAGTTTTGAGACTGTAATTTAGGAAATAGTGGGTAGAAAGGCTTTTTGTGGGAATATTATGGCAGAGGAAATAGAGAATGCGTTAAGGGGAAAAAGGAGGGGAAAGCTCCGGGTACTGATGGTCTCCCGGTAGAATTTTATTTACATCATTGGACGTTAATAAGGGGATTTATAGTTAGGTTATTTAATCGTATGAAGGAGAAGGGCAAGTTGGGGGAGAAGCAGGTAACAGCAGTTGTAGTGTTGGTCCCGAAGGGCAAGGGGCAGCCCACCCTTCGGGAGTACCAAGCCATATCGCTGATGTGTGCAGACTTAAGATTTTTTTTTGCAAAAATTTTAGGTAATAGGTTCAAATGTGTTGTGGGGAGGGTGGTGTCAAAATCTCAGTTTGGGTTGCTGGGAAGGTCGATGATTGAAGGACATGGGATACTGAGAAGTTTTGTGGAAGCTAAGGGTGGGGGTGGAGGGGTGGCTTTGTTGGCTCTAGATTGGCAGGGAGCATATGATAGTGGAAAGGGGAGCTTTGCAGTTTATACTTGGGAGACAGGGTTTTGGGGAGGAATAGTCGAGTGGGTAAATACGTTGTACAAAGGGGGCAAAAATGAGGATACAGATTAATGGATGTATGGGGAGGGAAATTGCAATGGGTAGAGGCCTTAGACAGGGATGCCCCATGTCCCAAATATTGTTAAGAGTTTCCAGGACCCCTTTTATAGAATGGTTGACCGTAGCTTATGTATTCCAGGCGAGGGAAGTGTGGTGGGTGGGAGGGAGGGAGGGAGGGCCTGGCCGGGTTTAATTGGATATGTTGACACCACTGTTCTCATTCATGAAGGGATGTCAATGGGAGTGTTGGACGAGGTTGTGCAATTATTTGGAAGTGCCACGGGTATGGAGGTAAATAATGCGAAGTCAAGGTGCATGGGGTTGGGTTCTTGGGTGGGGGAGAAGAGAGATGTAATGTTGTTAAAGAATGGGCGTGTCTTTAAAGATTTGTGGTATTATTTATAAGGATGACATGGTTGCAGCGCGAGAGGAAAACTGATAGGTTATTGGAAAGGATCGTGGGGCATCTAGGTGTTCCGAGACCCCAGCACCTAACTCTTATACAGCGAGTGATAGTCAAACATTTTATTGTATAGCAAGGTTTGGCATGTTGCAGCCGTGTTCCCAATTACAGGGACAGCGATTGCGGGGATTCTAAGATGGGTGTACAAATTTTTGTGGAGTTCACGTTGTGATTGGTTAAGGAGGGAAGTTGTAATGTTACCTATAAGTCAGGGTGGGTTGGGGTCGATGGATTTGAGGCGGAGGGCTAAATGTGTGTTTATTAAATGGGAAGTGTTGCATGAGGGTGTGAACGCAGGACAGATGGGAAGGATACAAGACAGGCTGGGTATGTGGTATCGAGGAATGGAGTTGAGGGAATGCGAAATCGTTTTAAGGGCTGTGATGTTGGTTAGGGAACTGAGAAAGGTTTGTATAAGGGATTTGTGTAGGTCACTTGTAGGTAGGTGCGTTGTCCCAGTTGAGGGTTTGTTCCCCCATGTATGCGTGGAAGAGTATTTGGTTTAGATTTAGTAAAATGAAGCTACACCCTCGGGCGCGTGAGGTGATGCTTCGTTTTCTGCATGGGATCCTTCCGTCTGGTGAGATACTACAAAACAAGACAGGTTGTAGAGGATAGGGGGTGTGGTATCTGTGGAGGGGATGAGAGCGTTTCATGTAGTTTACTTTTGTGAAGGGCTAGGAGGAGGTTAGGTGCTGGTTAAGTAGGTTGGTAGAGGGTGGGTGGCCGTGGGGTGTGTTTTGCGTGCTTTAAGTCTAGATATGGGTGGGTTAGACGAGGGTGTCATAAGAGCTTTAGATTATATCATGGTAGATTATATATATATATGTCGTGGGTGATGAGGGGGAGAGGGGATAGTGAAGAGAGAAGGAAGGTTCTTGCAGTAACGTTCTATCGTACGATGTGTCGTAACAGATTTGTATGGGAGGTGGGGGGGGGGGATCAGGCTTTCTCAAGAGGGGTATAGAATGCTAACGTTAGGGATTCTCTTAAATCTGATAATGAGCGAGTGAAGGGGTTTTCATAGGTTGGAGGGAGTCAGGGGGTCACAGCGGGCTCTCCTCCTTGGGGGGGGGGTCGTGATAGTTGTGAATGTGGGTTTGGAATGGTTTCCTGGTTTTCATTGAGGCTTTATGGCATCCAAGTGCCGATGTAGAGCTCAAGGTCTCGTTATGATCGATATAACACTTTTCAGAATGTAGGTATAATATAGTAGATTTTTTTTTTTATATGTATTATTTTGATGTGTATCAGTCTTATATGACACGATTCTCGAGTAATAAGTTCTTTGCGACATGAAGTGTTTTAGTTTGTATTTATGTTCCGTGCTGGGTTTGTGCATGATGAGACATACTTTTATACCGTTTTGCTTTGTGCATACAGTGCTTCTGACTAATGTGGTTTTGTGAAACATTTTGCGTGTACGCGTGTGTGTGTGTGTGTGTGTGTGTGTGTGTGTGTGTGTGTGTGTGTGTGTGTGTGTGTGTGTGTGTGTGTGTGTGTGTGTGTGTGTGTGTGTGTGTGTGTGTGTGTGTGTGTGTGTGTGTGTGTGTGTGCGCGCGCACCTAGTTGAGGTTGCGGGGGTCGAGTCAGAGCTCTTGGCCCCGCCTCTTCACTGATCGCTACTAGGTCACTCCCTGAACCGTGAGCTTTATCATACCTCTGCTTAAAGCTATGTATGGATCCTGCCTCCACTACATCGCTTCCCAAACTATTCCACTTACTGACTACTCTGTGGCTGAAGAAATACTTCCTAACATCCCTGTGATTCATCTGTGTCTTCAACTTCCAACTGTGTCCCCTTGTTACTGTGTCCAATCTCTGGAACATCCTGTCTTTGTCCACCTTGTCAATTCCTCTCAGTATTTTGTATGTCGTTATCATGTCCCCCCATCTTCTGTCCTCCAGTGTCGTCAGGTTGATTTCCCTTAACCTCTCCTCGTAGGACATACCTCTTAGCTCTGGGACTAGTCTTGTTGCAAACCTTTGCACTTTCTCTAGTTTCTTTACGTGCTTGGCTAGGTGTGGGTTCCAAACTGGTGCCGCATACTCCAATATGGGCCTAACGTACACGGTGTACAGGGTCCTGAACGATTCCTTATTAAGATGTCGGAATGCTGTTCTGAGGTTTGCTAGGCGCCCATATGCTGCAGCAGTTATTTGGTTGATGTGCACTTCAGGAGATGTGCCTGGTGTTATACTCACCCCAAGATCTTTTTCCTTGAGTGAGGTTTGTAGTCTCTGGCCCCCTAGACTGTACTCCGTCTGCGGTCTTCTTTGCCCTTCCCCAATCTTCATGACTTTGCACTTGGTGGGATTGAACTCCAGGAGCCAATTGCTGGACCAGGTCTGCAGCCTGTCCAGATCCCTTTGTAGTTCTGCCTGGTCTTCGATCGAGTGAATTCTTCTCATCAACTTCACGTCATCTGCAAACAGGGACACCTCAGTTTATTCCTTCTGTCATGTCGTTCACAAATACCAGAAACAGCACTGTGTGTGTGTGTGTGTGTGTGTGTGTGTGTGTGTGTGTGTGTGTGTGTGTGGTGTGTGTGTGTGTGTGTGTGTGGTGTGTGTGGTTTTGTGTGTGTGTTGTGTGTGGTGTGTGTGTCCCTATCGTATTGAGCCTTTGTCATGGGTCAGGCGTTATGTAATACTTTATGTATGTACGATTAGATTCTTTTTAAAGTTTATAATTATGGTCTGTACCCTGATACCGGTTTGGTGTCAATGCTAAGTTCTTGATGTTAAGTTTTAGTCTGTATGGTATACAGACATCTAGACCGTTTAGTGACGTAGTCCATTTGTGTAGGAGATTTTGTATATGGGTTTATTGTAACAGTATTGCGCCTTCAGTTTTTGTTCTAAGCTGTATTCTTTTTATGTTCATTCGTATGTTGGTATATGTAAAGCTGTATTGTTAGGGATACATATGTGGAAGTTCTAGCAAGATTATGATGTTAGGTTTTGGTTTTTTGATTAATGCGAAGGATGGGATTTAACTGATAACTTTTGTATATTTTCTGTTCTAGTGTATTGAGCTTTATGTCAGATGTCATGTTATATGTACAATTTATATTTATGTAAGGTTTTGCATCAATGAATGTGTATGTGTGTCACTTCACGACCCTGTGAAAGTTTTTTTTTTGTAGCTATGTTCTTGCCGTAAGTTATTTGTTGCACGTTTTGCAGCAATATCTTGCGAGCATATAGATGCAATCCGTTTGTCAGTTAATTTGATTGAGATCCATACAGTTTCTTTATGTTTGTTAAAATGTATTGGTTTTAAATATAATAAAAAAAAAACTTTTACAATACAAGGTAGATTTTTACTATTTACTCAGTCATTCTAGGTGAACACCGCGACTGCTGGTCGGAACAATAGGCAGAACCCAGTTCCACAAGACCCTAGTACAGATGCTCGAAACAAGCACCAGCGCCGAGTTGTGACCAGGATAGGGAAATTAGTGCATCCTAGTTAAGGCAGTGTGAGCCTACGAAGAGGCAACTGTTTCAAGAAGAATTATAGTAGGACTCACGCAGAATAAGGAGGGGTTCAGAAAGGTCCTAAGAAGCCACAGAGATTGCTTCCCCATCCTCCTCACCATACTTTTCGTCCGCAAGCTAAATCAATGGCCGGCAGCTACCACCATGATCCTTCAGGTCGCGCTGCGTTTAAGACTAGTGCCTCAGAGATTTCGCACGAATATTTGGCGAATAACAATTTGTTAGTATTGCCAGTGAATACTTGCAAGGTGATTATATTATGGCCATTACCTAATTCTCAAACTTGAAATTTTTCGACCTTTTGTTCCCTAAAGTGCTAATCACTTTGACCTCAGAAGCCGAAGCTTACAGTTAAACCGTTTATGCATTGTTAATAACAGCCACAATTCGAACCCAGTTCTCGAGCGTATCACCTTTCCTCACCCTCCGGATAAAAGTAATTACTAAGGCAAGATCCATACAATTAAAGCATAACAGGTTGCGTGCTAAATTTAACAAGTAAAAGTTGTCTAAATACCATAGCAGCTGTGTGTCTGCAGAATGTGTACGTACACCGCCAGAGTAGAGTGTATTTAGATTAATATATGGTCCAAAATGATATAAGGATCCGGCAGAGGATGCCTGCATGTGCACCTGTAAGAGCACAGCGTGCAAGGTGTGTATTCGTTGCACCAATCAAGGTAGTCAGTACACGGTATTTCACAGGCGGGGGGGGGTGCCATATTGAGAAGTGTTCATCGGGGAGCGGGGCAAGCCGAGTGTCAAAAGGGAGAAGGAGAATGTGAGCGCGCACGCTGGTACATTCTCACACATGTGAGAGGGGCGTGTACACTTGAGGGTGACCTTGGGGCTGCTCGTCTGGCAGTGGCAGAAATTTATTCCTAGTTTTTATCTTTTTCCTCCTTGTCAGTGACCGAGCACGTCTGAAACGGGGAAGTTCCGTAGTTTTCTAAACACTTAAAAGTAGAATTATACTTATAATTAAACGGCGAATAACTAGGAGCAATACCCCCGACGTAATACACCGAATAAACCTTAAATTATGATACGGCAGGTATTAGAGTTATTTTGCGAATTAACTGGAGGGTTATAGCTCAGAATAACCCTTAATGAAGCTACTGTCCTACTTCCACTGCGATCAGTTTTTATCCTATTGACCCCAGGACGACGTGCTACGTCTCGCTAATATCTGCGTAGGATTAAAGCATATTTCAAGAACTAACGTCATGGGACCGGTGAATAAAAATCATACACAGGATCAATTTTTGCTAAAACCACTCCCGCCATCCCTGGCAGGCAATTGACATGCCCAACTACAAGATATATATGAAATCTCTTCAGTGTTGCTGGATCATACAAGACCCTGCAATCACTAAATGATTGCTTGCACCTTAAGTCTACTGACAGGGGAAAGGTGGCAAGTGCTGTTATCCTGAACCAGCCAGATGGTACCAAGATTTATTGGAATCTTTGACTAAGCTTTCGCCATAGTTAAACGTTTCGAAACTGTCATAGCCGCTAAGTTTAGAACTAGTTACAAAGTGGTTTACAAACACATTCTATACGTTTCAATAAGCCCGAGACATGAATGAATCATTCGTGTGCATGTCAAACCAGTCACAAATTGAGATTAGAGCTAAACTTCTCTGGATTCTTTAGTCCTCCATGAGCATGAAGTCGGACATGCCTGAACTAGCATTAAACTAAGAATACAATTTCTTGAAAATCTATTCTAACTGCCTCGGATCACCAAGATCCGGGGGAGGGGGGGGGGTTAGATCCATGGACGCGAACTGGCCGCGTTGAGTGAAATACCCATATTGTGTATTTTGGCTTTCTAGCAGAGGCAATAACAGATCCGTTGATTAAGGAAAGTCTAGGGGTGGTAGAGGAAAAAGCAGCAGGAAGAGCTATGTTAGGAGGCAAGCTACCAGCATTATGGTGAGTAAAGAGTGGCACTCTGAAGTGGTATACTTTTAGAAGACTGGATTTTATATTAAGTCTTGCTATTTATCTTTAAATTTCTTTCATGAATTGACATTTAAGCCCCCCCCCCCCCGGTCTAACAGTCTGGCATAACATTTAATTGCCTTTATGAACATTAGATTTTCATTAACAGCAAGTTTACTCCTTTGGATATTTCTTTTTGAATTCTAAAGTATTGTACTTAAAAGTGGTAAGCTAATGGCATTTTATTATTTATCAAGTAGGGTTATTAATAAGTAGGAGGCTCATTCCTTATCCCTGGTTAGGACTAATTATGCCTACATAATTGTACACCTAGTAATAATTAGGTACTGGGGAGTTAGCGTATTTGAGAGTCATCCTGGGAAAGGATCTGCCAGACTGGTATAGTTTTAAATGAATAATTTTGCTGGGTTACCGACCCTCCCGAATAACACTTTCCCCATTCCTAAACTTTTAGAAAGCAAGCAAACCCTACAAGAAATAAGTGGTTTGCCAAAATGCCGAAATCTTTAGACTGCTGTTTTGCATTGGCTAGAAGAATGAGAAGACTTGAAATCTTAATTACTACTTTTTTTAAGGGTTGAGATCATTTTCTTTATCTCCATATTTTGTAATTACCCAAAATGATTATGACTAAACATATGTAAAGACGTAATTAGGTGGTCAAGATTCATTGCGACGAAGCTCAGTGGGTGAGCAAGGGGTGCAAAAACCAGCAGCTCATGTTGCACAATTAAAAGTCTTGGAACGCCCAGGTATCTTTGCTGCTGGGTGAATAGGAGTAACACTGAAGTTTCCATTTATGCTGGGATCGAACCCTGGTCTAATGAAGAGGGCAGAAGGTGCCACCCTAAACTAAACAATCATGTAGTTTTGTCTGCCCACAGTTCGTCAAAATCAGGGGCTTTTCCAAAAATAGTGAAATAATAGCCCGATTTAAGCGAGTAGTTGTCAGTAACTATTACCCCACTTAATTGTGAAAAAAAAAATATTAAAAAATGTCAAAAGCAAAACATACGCAAAGCTCAGATTCCAATTTGTGAAGTATTAGGGCCAGATGAAAACAATAGCATAATTAACCTCACCCATTGTTAAATGTTTGATGGTGATGAAGGCGCAGCTGTTACACACTGACACAAGACACTGTGGAAGCCAGGCAGGGAGCCGCACCCACCCAACCTTATATATACACACCCACTCAGCAGCCAGCTTGCGCGCGCACTTTCACATTAATAGTTTCTCCAGTTGTATCTGCAACTCTTGGTATAGCCCTAATATTTAAATAAATTTATGCATATTCTGGACTATTTGGAGGCTCACTTTACTTGACGACATTTGTAACTCTGTATAAGTTATTCTGTTACAGAAAGCAATCCTGGTATTTTTCGGAGGGAGTTGGCAGCTGAAACTTGACAGCCGGGTACTATTCTTCCTTAATACGGCTTCTCATGTAGTGATGGTGGCCATCTGTCAAACAACAGCTTTATAAATCAAGGTGTCTATGTTGAAACTATGTATATTAGTTCATAACTACCCTAAATAACAGTCTTAAGGAAAAAGTTGGCTGAGCTAAGGGATTACATTGGCTGTGTTCCAACACTTGAGGTGTTACCGTCGTACAAGTACTGCTGCAGCATTCCTGTATGACACATTCCTAGTGTACAAGCGCTCTTCGTGAAACTATAAACACATAGGATTGGGAAATTCAACACAAACTCGCGAGGAACATGACTGTGTTTTCTTTGCGAGGAGGAAGTGTTGAGCATATGGCAACAGAGATCAGACACGGTTGAAGGCCACATCTCTACCAGTGTCTCCTCCACGCCATTACTCAGGCCTAAGCTTGCATCACTATGTATCTTCATGCCATCAGGATATGTATAGATATATAAAACCATATCACTTCACACCACAATGTTAGTAAACTAATGATGTCTAGCGATCTGGGAATATATTAGTGTGTTAGTCTTAATTATGAATGATAATCGCAGACAAATGATTGTAAAATGCAAAACTAGCCACCAGAGGATGGAAAGAGCTAGCTCTAGGCCTTTTGCACGTGCCTCGTCACGAGCTATTATAACCTTGCATTTTGTAACATTGCATTGCTCCTGAAGAAGCACTTGCAATAGTGTAGGAGGCCTTGAGCCAGTTCTCTCCATCCATTGGTGGCTAGTTTTGCCACTAGGGAATGGAACCACGAAAACGATTGGTTTTAAAGCGAACAGTAATGCAGCTGGCCGGGAACCGAACCCAGGACTCATACCAAATTCCTGATGCTCTAGAGTCGACACATCACCACGGTTCATAACGCTAGGCGTCCAGTGAAATCACTGTTTCCTCCTAATGTCAACCGCATTCGCAGGAAGGTAAGCTGTGAAACTAATTTCATTCTCCTTCCGTTTGAATACCATCCTCACGAGCACTGTAAATACTTAGGTAAATATGCAAACAAGTTTTAAAGCAAAGAACGATACAGCAGCTGGCCGGGGGTCACCTAGCACTAGTTGTGAACATGTCTACTGATTTCATTACCTGGAGTTTACCTGGAGAGGGTTTCGGGGGTCAACACCCCCGCGGCCCGGTCTTAGACCAGGTCTCATGGTGGATCAGGGTCTGATCAACCAGGCTGTTACTACTGGCCGCGCGCAAGCTGACGTACGAACCACAGCCCGGGTGGTCAGGTACTGACTTTAGGTGCCTGTCCAGTGCCTTCTTGAAGACAGCCAGGGGTCTATTGGTAATCCCCCTTATGCGTGCTGGGAGGCAATTGTAGGCGCCTAGCGTTATAAAACGTGGTATGTTTAATACCATATGACATATAACATGAACTATTAAAAGGAAGGTTCCATAATGCAGGTGAACTGGTCTTGATCCAAGGAACTGGAACTATCCTCGCTGAATCGAATCTGATTGCCTTCTATATGACATCTACGTATTTAACACTCCCCATAAATTTATTGTATTATTATTACTAGTAGTAGTAGTACTGCATTACTATGTACATTTAACCTAATACTTAAATCCCTTTCCGGATGCTCTTTAATTATGTTAACATTCTCGCATAACCAATAATTAACATTTTTACGGCTGTTTATTAGGGGAAACTGACAGCAAGGCGTTGCCTAGAGTGCTCTGTTTGGTGAGCAACGAGGTATGAGTGTTGGTGGGGCTGCCAGGTGTAAGGTGTGAGTGTTGATGGGGCTGCCATGTTTAAAGTGTGAGTGGTGAGTGTTGATGGGGCTGCCAGGTGTGAGTAGTGAGTGTTGGTGGGGCTGCCAGGCGTGAGTGGTGAGTGTTGGTGGGGCTGCCAGGTGTAAGATGTGGGTGGTGAGCGTTGGTTGGGCTGCCAGGTGTAAGGTGTGGGTGGTGAGCGTTGGTGGGGCTGCCAGGTGTAAGGTGTGGGTGGTAAGCGTTGGTTGGGCTGCCAGGTGTAAGGTGTGGGTGGTGAGCGTTGGTGGGGCTGCCAGGTGTAAGGTGTGGGTGGAGATTGTTGGTGAGGCTGCCAGGTGTAAGGAGTGAGTGTTGATGGGGCTGCTATGTGTAAAGTGTGAGTGGTGAGTGTTGATGGGGCTGCCAGGTGTAAGGTGTGGGTGGTGATTGTTGGTGAGGCTGCCAGGTGTAAGGTGTGAGTGTTGATGGGGCTGCCATGTGTAAAGTGTGAGTGGTGAGTGTTGATGGGGCTGCCAGGTGTAAGGTGTGGGTGGTGATTGTTGGTGAGGCTGCCAGGTGTAAGGTGTGAGTGTTGATGGAGAGGCAGGAGGAGCTTAAAGCTATTAGTGAAATTGAAAGAAATTCCAAATATTTCTTTTCATATGCCAAAAACAAGGCAAATACCACATCTAGTATCGGGCCCTTACTCAGACAGGATGGGACTTACACAGACGACAACAAGGAAATGAGTGAAATATTGAAATCCCAGTACGACTCTGTGTTTAGTGAACCACTAATCGGTCTGAGGATCGACGACCCAAATGATTTCTTCATGAATGAGCCTCAAAACTCCATAAATGTATGCCAGATTTCCGACATTACCCTAACTCCGATAGATTTCGAAAAAGCCATTGACAACATGCCTATGCACTCAGCCCCGGGCCCAGACTCGTGGAACTCTGTTTTCATTAAGAACTGCAGAAACCCCTCTCGCGTGCCCTAAGTACACTATGGAGGAGGCTTGGACATGGGTGAAATTCCACAGTCACTTAAAACAACGGTATACCCCCCGCTCCTTTAAAGGGGCGGCAAAGCATTACCCTAAAAAACTATAGAAATAGTCTGACTTTCCCACATCAAAAAAATCTTTGAAAAGGAGTGAAAGAAGCAGGATTGAAATCACCTGGTTTCCCCAAAAATCTGACAATCCGGGCAAAAAGGGGTTCCCAGGGCAGGTCGCCCCTGCCTTCACAATATGGTTTCACTATGACATGGCCTTGGATGCACTGGAAAAAAATTTCAAAATTTGCGATAAAAATTTTATACACAGACTTTGAAAAACCCCCCCTTTTTAAAAAATCCCGATCATGGCGAAATTAGCCCATAAAATACGTGCAAAAGGGAATAACTGGGAAAGGGGGAGAGGGATTTCAACCCCTTAACAAATCGAACACAAAGAGTAGTGGTAAAACAGATTTAAAAATCGGAGGCTGCCATGGGTGAAGAGCTCGGTTCCAAAAGGGCACAGTATCGCCCCCATCTTATTCCTTACCCTTTCTATCGGGAATAAACAGGATATACCCCACGCACCGTATCACCCTTTTGGGCGGAGGGTACTGGGTTTCGGGCATGAGGCTTTTCATCTGTGAGGACGCGGTTAACCTCCAAGAAGATAAAAAACAAATTTTTCCCAAGTGGGAAAGGGTTTAAAAAATATGTGTTTCAATGAGGACAAATTCCAACACTCCGTTATGGAAAATGGAGGGAAAATAACTAAACAGGTTTTAAACTGACCCCGGCCATACAATAGGGGGGAAAATTTAATGTAAGGGACCTGGGAGTATTTAATGTTGAGGATCTCACTTTCAAGGATCAAAACAGTGCCACGATCGCACGTGAAAAGGGAAATGATGGGATGGAAAATGAGAACTTTCAAAACTAGAGATGCCAAGCCCATGATGATCCTTTTAAAATTCATTGTTTTTCTCTTGGCTGGAATACTGCTGTACATTAACATCTCCATAAAAAGCAGGTAAAATTCGCGATCTAGAGAGTGAAAGGATTTTTTATTTGCACGTATAATTTTCTGTCAAGCCCCCTTAAACTCTGGGAACGCTTAAAACCCATTTGGGACTTGTACTGGTTGGAAAACGAAGGGGGAGAGATATTTCATAATTAATTTGGGAAAAAATTTTGGAAGGAAGGGGCCCCAAAAATTGCACAAAAGGTTTTTCCTCCCTCAAAATTTTAAAAATGGGCCCAGGCGATTGAAAAATTTTGCCCCCAAAAAAAGAAAGGGGCCCCATTGGTCCCCAAACTAAGAGAAAACCCCATAATTTGTCCGGGGCCCAAAACTGTTCAACACCCTCCCATAAAGCATTGGGGGAATTGCCAATAAACCCCTGGCTCCCCTTCAAGAGGGGAGCTGGACAGTTTACCAAAAATTCAGTCCCGGCGCCGGGTGTGGCTGTACGTCGGACTGCGTGCGGCCAGCAGTAAACACCCTAGTTGTCAGGCCCTGATCCATCGGGAGCCGGGTTTGTGGACCGGGCCGCGGGGGCTTTGGGGGAACCCCCGGGAAATAACCTCCAAGGTAACCCCCGGGTTTAAGGTGTGATGGTGGGTTTTGAGGGGGGCTACCATGTGAAAGGTGTGGGTGGTGGCGTTGGGGGGGGTTTGCCGGGGCTAAGGTGTGGGTGGTGAGCATTGGGGGTTGCCAGGTGAAAGGTGTGGGTGGGGGACATTGGTGGGGCTCCCCTGTGTAAGAATGTGAGCGGTGAGGTTGGTGGGGCTGCCATGTGTAAGGTGGGGGGTATTGGCGTTGGTGGGGCTGCGGGTGAAAGGTGTGGGTGGGGTTTGTTGGTGGGTGCCAGGTGTGGGTGGTGTGTTTGTGGGGCTGCCAGGGCGAGTGGGGAGTTTTTTTGGTGGGGCTGCCAATTAAAGTTTTGGGGTGGTGGTGTTGATGAGGCTGCCGGTTTTTAAGGTGGGGTGGTGATTGTTGGGGGGGCCTCCCAGGTGTAAGGTGTGGGGGGTTTGATTGTTGGTGGGGTCCCGGGTTTGTGAGTGGTGATTGTTGGGGGGCTGCCGGTGTGTTGGGAGTGGGGTGGGGCTGTCAGTTGTAAGGGTGGGGGGGTGTTTTGTTGGTGGGGCTGCCATTTGTGGGGGTGGGGGAGTGTTATGGGGCTTGCGGGAAAGAAAAGTGTGAGTGTTGAGGGGGGCTGCCAGGTGAAAGGGTTTGTGGATGGTGATTGTTGGTTGGGCTCCCAAGGTTTTAAGGTTTGGGTGATGAGGGGTTGGTGGGGCTCCCAGGTGTAAGGTGGGGGGTGGGAGCGTTGGTGGGGCTCCCAAAGGTTTTTAAATGTGAGTGGTGACGTTGGGGGGGCTCCCATGTGTAAGGTTTTGGGTTTAGTGAGCTTTGGGGGGGGCTGCAGGTGAAAGGGGTTGTGGTGGTGATTGTTGGTAGGGCTGCAGGGTGTGGGTGGTGTGTTGGTGGGGCTGCCAGGTGGGGAGTGGTGGGGTGTTGGGGGAAAGCTGCCAGGTGAAAGGGGTGTGGGGTGGGATTTTGGCGGGGCGGCCGGGTTTGAAAGGGTGTGGGTGGTGATTGTTGGGGGGGGGCTGCCAGGTTTGAGTGGTAAATTTTTGGTGGGGCTTCCCAAAGGTGTGATGGTTTGAGTGTTGGTGGGGCTGCCAGTTGTAAGGGGGGTGGGGTGATGATTTTTTGGTGGGGTGAAAGGGGGGGTGGGGTTGGTGGGGTGCTAGGAGAAAAAGTGTGAGTTTTTGAGGGGGCCTGCCATGTGTAAGGTGTGGATGGTGTTTGTTAAATTGGGGGGCCGGGTTTTGAAAGGTGTGGGTGGTGGTGTTGGGGGGGCTGCCGGTGAAAGGTGTGGGTGGTGAGTGTTGGGGGGGGCTGCCAGGTGTGTTTTTTGATGGGGTGAAAGGTTTTGGGTGTGAGTGGTGATTGTTGAGGGGGGCTGGGGTTTTAAAGTGTAAAGTGGTGAGGGGTTGATGGGGCTGTGTGGTGTAAATGTTGAGTGTTGATGAGCTGCAATGGGTGTAAGGGTGATTGGTGAGTGTTGATGGGGCTGCTATAGGTTTTAAGGTTTGTGAGTGATGAGTTTTTGAGGGGGGCTGTGTTTAAAATGAAAGGGGGTGGTGATGAGTGTTAAGGGGGGCTGCTGTGGGTGTAAGGTGTGGTGGTGAGTGTTGATGGGGCCCCCGGCAACTAGGTTTTAAGGTGGGGATTTGGGAAAGTGTTGATGGAGCTGCTGTTTAGGTGAAAGGGGTGTGAGTGGTAAATTGTTGTGGGGGCTGCTAGGGTTTTAAGGGTGAGTGGGGGAGTGTTGAGGGGGGCGGGCACTGGGGTTTAAGGTGTAAGTGGTGAGTGTTAATGGGGTGCTACTAGGTTTTAAGGTGTGAGTGTGATTGTTGAGGGGGGTGTACTAGGTGAAAGGTTTTTTAAATGGTTTTTTACCGGGAAAGAGGATTTTGGGGGGGGAAACCCCCCCGGGGCCCCGGTCTGTGACCGGGCCCCTCCTGGTGGACCCAGCCCCTGATAAACCAAAGGCTGTTGTTTGTGGCTGACGAAAACCCAACGTACGACCCACCCCCGGGGCGATGGGGGAAATAAACTTTAGGGGGGCTTGTCCATTTGCCAGCTTGAAGATGCCGGGGGTTTGTTGGTAATCCCCCTTATGTGTGCTGGGGGGCATTTTGGGAACAGTCTCGGGCCCCTGAAAACTTATTTAGGGTTTTTTAACGTGTATTTGACACCCCTGCTTTTCATTGGGGGGAGGGTTTTGCATGTCTGCCAAAGTCTTTTGTTTTGTAGTGAGTGATTTTTGTGGGCAAGTTCGGTATAGTCCCTCTAGGGTTTTCCAGGTGTATATAATCATGTATCTTCCCTCCTGCGTTCCAGGGAAAAAACAGGTTTAGAAACCTCAAACGTCCCAAGTAATTGAGGTGTTTTTTCTCCGTTATGCGGCCGTGAAAGTTCCCCTGTACTTTTCTAGGTCAGCAATTTTACCTCCCCCGGGAAAAGGGGTGTTGAGTTTCAGCAATTTTCCAAACCTAGATTGAAAAAAGTGACCCGGGGAGTGTCATCATGGGCTTGGCCTCCCCAGTTTTTTAAGGTTCTCATTATTTCCAAACCTGGGCATTTTTTAGCAGATGCGATTGATACAATGTTTTGGTCCCTTTAAGGTGAGATCCTCCTACATAAAACACTCCCAAAGGCCCTTTTACGTTGGTGTTTGCCCCATTTTGGCCCGAATTTTTTTTGTACTTGATGGGAAAATTTAATTTTTCCCCATGTTTTCCATTCTGGTAATTGAAAATTTTTATCGTTGAAAATTCATATTTTTTTTGCAGCCCCCTGAAAGATTTGGTTTTATGGGCCCCCTGGAGCCTTGCGTGTCGCAATGGAAGACCTGTCATGCAGATTTTGGGTTTTCTTTTGCAAAGGAAAACCCCGGGGCTGTGGCCTGACATCCTTGTTTTATGTGGATTGAGGGTGAAGAAAAAAGGTGGGAGCTGTACGGGCCTTGTGGAACAGGCTTTTCAAACCCTAGCTGCTCGGACCCCTTTTCTTTTTGTTGCGACTATTTTTTTCTGTGTTCTGTTTTGGTGGAAAGGAAATTATAGGGTCCAAACGGACGACTTTTACTGTTATTCCTTTTGCAAGCATTTTTTTGCGCTATTACGCCCCCCTTTGGGCAAACTTTCGAAAAGGGTTTGAAAAAATTGTTTATTACATCTGATTCTTTTTTTGTCTTCTAGTTTCATTTAGGACCTTGTGTAGTGATCCAAAGTTGAAGGGCAGACCGGAGCGACCCCGTTCTAAACCCATGTTGCCCGGGGTGTAAAATGATGGGTTTTAGATGGGTGGTGAAATTTTTTTTTAGAACCTTTTAAAGATTTTTTTTGAGATTTGGGGTGTTAGTGCTATTTGGGCTGTAGTTCTTTGCTGTTGCTTTCTGGCCCCCTTTTTGGAGGGGGGGCTATGGGGCTGTTGTTTTTTTTTTAAATGAGGGACGACCCCCGTGTCCATGTCCCTTTTTCCTAAAGAGGGAAAAAGGGTCGTGATAGGGGCTTCTTTTCAGTTTCTTATTGGGAAAAACAGAGTTCCCTGGGGGGGCCTGGGGCCCAAATTGCCCTGGGGGATTTTTCTTTTTTGCCTGTTCGGGAAATTTTGGCGTCAGGGTAACATCGGATAGGCTTTTGTTTTTCAAATTTTGGGGCTTCTCATAAAAAATTTATTTTGATCTTTTGGGCTCCTCAGTCTGGTTAGCGGGGTTTTAAAAAAACTGAGTCATATTGGGGTTGGGGTAGCTCCAATCATTTTCCCTTTCTGTCATCTGTGTAGGAACCCCTTTGTTTAAGTAGGGGCCCCAAAACTGGCGTTGTTCTCGATTTTGAATTTTGGGATAGGGGGAGAAATTTCTTTTTGGGGTTTTTTTCGAAATTTTTTTTATGGCTTTTTGTTCTTTCCCCCCGATTTTCCCGGGCTCCCAAAAGGGTTCTTTTTGCTTAAGTTCGATGGGTTTTTATTTCTCTGACCGTGTTCCCCACGCATTTCGATATATTGGGCCTCTTTTGCCGCTCTGTTATTCTTTTCCGTGCCTGTTAAAAAGGGGGCGCCCGTCTCTTTTTATTTTACATTTTACTCCTCTTTTTTTAGAGGAATAAAACCCTTGTGGGATTTCACGAGTGCCCCCGGTTAATTTTGTTCTAGGCATAAGGGTTGGGGGGGCTGTTTTTGCTTAGTATTTTCTTTCCCCGTTATATCCGGTTAGGACTTGGTTTTTTTTGGTCCCACTTTTTTGTTTTTTTTATTTAAGTTGGAATTTTTTGGGGAATGCTCCCTCGTGATAGTCTCTTTTGTCGGTTTGGGGCTCCCCGCCCTAATGTCTGCCTTTAATTATGTTGTGATCTGAGTATATTGTTTTTGATATGGTGACATTTCTTATCAGATCTTTCATTGTTAGTGAAGATGAGGTCTGGGGTATTCTCCAGTCTAGTAGGCTCTATTATTTGCGGGTTTTAAAATTGAATTTTGTGCAGAGATTTTAAAAGCTCGGTGAGTGTGAGTTTTCATCAGAGCTGCCTCCTGGTGTTATTACTGCAACAATATTTTTACTATATTCTCCTTTTTAGGTGCCTTAAGTTGAAATCCCCAGGAGCAAGATGTTGGGTGCAGGGCGGAAGATTTTCCAGACAGTGGTAAATTTTTAACAGCTGTTCCCGGAATTGCTGGGATGTTGCATCCGGAGGCTTGTAGACTACCACAATGACTAGGTTTTGGTTCTCGACCTTTACTGCTAAAACTTCCACTACTCATTTGAGGCATTAAGCAGTTTGTGCAAACAAGTTTACTCTGCAAGTACAGGCCAACCCCCCCCTTTTGCCTGTTCACTCTGTCACATCTGTATAGGTTGTACCTGGGATCCATATTTCGTTGTTTCCCAAATGATCCTTTATGTGGGTCTCAGTGAAAGCCGCGAACATTGCCTTTGCCTCTGCAAGCAGGGCCCCGGATGAAAGGTATTTTGTTGTTTGTTGCTGGGTTTAGACTTGTATATTTTCAAAGAAGAAGTTTTCGGTGGTGGTATTTTTTACTGGGGGGGGGGGATTTTTTTTGGGCTTAGTATCGTATCTGTTGGTTTGGAGTGGGGCCATCGACTGTGGTTCCACCCAGGAATGACTGGATTTGGTGTACGATTTCTGCATTTCCTGCCGTTTTTTTTTCCTTCCTGGCACTAAAAACCTCTCCCTCTTGAGTGGTGGGTCCCCGGGTTTTTCCCCAGGGCCCTGGATGTTTTGTTTTTTTTTGCCCCCTTTAGTGGTACCCTGGAAATTTAAGTTATAGCACAGCCTTTCCCTGTATGAGAGGTAACAGTTCGGGGGTGAAAAAGCTTACGGAAGGGGTTTGCATTTTCCTGTTGTTAGGGGCTCTTTTTTAGGGTGGTTAGTTGCATGCCCACTTTTTTTCCCGTTTCCCCATGCCAGCAGTCCCAAGTGCTTGTATGTGCACAGGTTTGGGGTTTCCGTTCCCTTGGGTTTTTGTTGCTTTTTTCCCTGTTGGTGCATGTTTCCTGTCTTATTCATCCTCCAGCACCAACAATGGAGCTCCCCCGTTGTTTTTGGTTTTTTTCCTACTATTGCTATTGGAGTCCTCTTGTTTGCTTTTCCCTGCGGTATTTCTGTTTGCAATATTGGTTTTATTTATTTTGATCACTTGTTTTCCTATATGGCTCCTGCCCCTATGAGGTCATTTATAGTTTTCCCTTTCCCCTGCGTAAAATTCCCGACACCTGGAAAAAAACCCCGCTTCACCATTATGTCCCCCAGGCAGTATCTCCGCTTCCCCTTTTGTCCCCCGGAGCACCTCCAGCTTCCCTTTACTGTCTCCCAGGCAGCCCCTCCAGCTTCACCTTACTGTTCCAGGACAGCCCCTCCAGGCTTCCCCTTTTACTTTTCCCCCAGGACAGCACTATCAGCCCCAATTTATGACCCGGACATCACCTCCAGCCTTACAGTTTCTGATAAGGGCCCAGATCAAGGCCAGTCCATCACCCCGATTTTTATTTTTCCCATGTTGTAGAAAGCTTCCAGGTTTTCTATGAAAGAGCTTTGTGTTGTCCTTTTATCCCTTGTGATTTTAGTCCACAGATTGAGAGGTGATGCTTGTGTGGTATGACATGATACACTTACCCAAAAGTTGAGTGCAGACTTCATCGAGTGTAGGGACCCTGCCCCACTCAGATTCAATTAGGTGACTCCCACTCAGCACCGCTGGTAGGGCCCCCCTCGCGCACAATGGTAGGGACTTCCCCTTTGCACATTCAGTAAGGACCCCCACTTAGCACATTCAGTAAGGGCCCCCCCTTAGCACACTTCAGTAGAGACCCCCACTCTGCACACTTTCATGGACCCCCTCAAACACGGTGTGGGGGGGGGACCTTTCAAAAAGGGGGCGAGGAGGGCGTTCAGGCAAGCAGTCACGTGATAAAAATTTTAAAAATTTTTAAGACAACATTTAAAAAGAATCACAGAAAAGGCGGGAGTAACGGAGTGTGTCCTCTTTTTCCTACTTAAACCCCTGTTTTTGGTCAAAAAAGTGGCAGATGCGTTAATGTAGATAAATGCAAGGTTGAAGTCGGGGTGTCCAAAACCCTGCACTTATAATTTAAAATGTGTAGAACTTACCCAAAAAGATTGTAAAAAGGATTTGGGGGGTTATGGTGAGCAGCAACCTTAAACCAAGACAGAAATCCCTAAGGTACGAATAAGGCAAATAGATTTTGGGTTTTAATCAAAGTGTAAGCAACAGAATCCAGAGGTGTTAAATGTTTTAGAAAACCGAAAAACACTTATGCAACACATGGGAATGGTTGCATGGTCCAATTCTTAATTTGTCGGTTTTCTAAACCATTCACACATCTGTCGGGGACACTGCAACATCTGGGATCTTGGTAAAAAGACTTCAACGCTTGCCCAACCTACATAAACGAATGTGAGGGCATAAAGAGCGACATCGGCAAGTTTGCCCGATGACACCAAAAAAGGCCGTCGAATTCTTTGACGAGGAATTCGGCACTCCAGGAAGTTTGAATGACTGATGCAGGGTCGGAGAAGTGGCAGATGCGTTTAATATAGCCAAATGCAAAGTTTAAATGTTGGAAGGACAATAACCATGCCCCAAAATAAACTAAATAAAGTAGATTTAAATTACGGATTGGAAAAAGATTTTGGGTTCTGGTTAGCAGTAATCTGAAACCAAGACAACAGTGCATAGTGTTCGCAATAAAGCTAAAAGAAACCCCGGCTTCATATCAAAAAGCATAAAAATAGGAGTCCCCAGGTTGTTCTTCAACTTATAAACCTTGGGGAGGCCTCATTTTGATTATGCTGCACAGTTTTTGGGCACCTTTTTACAAAAGGATATAAATTCTCTGGAAAATGTACAAAAGGGGGATGACAAAGTTGATCCCCTGTATCAGAAAACCCTTCCCCTTTAGGTAGACTAGGGCCCTGAATCTGCACTCTCTAGGAAAAACGGAATTTGGGGGGATATGATTGAGGGGTATAAATGGAAGACAGGAATAAAAAAAAGGGGTGTAAATGTGTGCTGAAAATATTAGCCTATAAGGACTCGCAGCAATGGTTTTTGTTGGAAAAATTCAGATTCAGGAAGGGTATAGGAAAGTACTGGTTTTGGTAATAGAGTTTTGGATGAGTGGAACAAATCCCAAGTACCGTTTTGAGGCCAGAACGTTGTGTACTTTTAAAATAGGTTGGATAAATACAGGGGTGGATTGGGGGGTGTGGTTAGACCTGTAGCTTGTGCTACCGGTCGGTTGCCGTGTTCCTCCTTAGTCAATTGGGAACGACCTGATAGGTTGGGTGCATTGGCTTAAGCGGTGGAGACTTTGGGCCTGCCTGCTGGGCCAGAGGCCTTTTGCAGTGTTCCTTCGTTCTTATGTTTTATGTTCTTACGACCTACTTCCTAGTGGCAGGTCCACTGTGATCCCGCCTCTCTGCTTCCACCCCATCTCACTGCACTATATAAGACCTCCCCGGCCCTATGCTGCATTTCCCACAAGAGTGATGGAAAAACACATCGATTCCAGGGTTTAGGGATGATTTCCTAAAAATTTTCCTCTCCTTACCCATTTTTACTTTGTATTCGACTGATGAAGCCATGTGGGCGAAAATTTCTTTAGTAAAGATTCCATGTTTGCATAAATGTTTAATTCTTAGAAGTCCTAGGTTAATGCAGCTTTATACATCATTAGTAAGGCCACACCTGATTATGCAGTCAATTCTGGTTCCTATTACAGAATGGACAAAATTCGTTAGAAAACTTCAGCGTAGAATTTACTAAATTTTTTACAAGCATTGAAATCTTCCTTATGAAGAAAGATTGAAGACTACAAAATTTCATTACTTGTTTTACGGAAAGAGGGGGGACATGCGAGGGTATAAGTGGGAAGTGGGTATTAAAAAAGGGAAAATAAATAAAGTCTTGAGGATATCAAAGGGAGAACCCGCAGTAATGGATTTAAATTAGATAAGTTTAGATTTAAAAAGGGTGTAGGAGAGTATTGGTTTGGAAATAGGGTAGTTAATGAGTGGAACAGTCTACCTAGTTGGGTTATTGAGGCTAGGACTTTGGGTAGTTTCAAATTTAGGTTGGATAAATGCATGAGTGAGAGGGATTGGATTTGAGTGGGACTTGCATATCCGAGCTTATTTGTTGGGTAGCATTGAAGGTTGGGTTGGGCAAATGTTTTGTTGGTGAGATGAATTGTAAAGGACCTGCCTAGTATGGGCCAACAGGCCTGCTGCAGTGTTCTGTGAAGAAGTGTCTCAACTCTGTGAAGAAGTGTCTTGTGTGCTCCCATGGACTGAACCAAGATGCCCTCCATCGAGCAACTTTACCAGCAGCTTAAGGAAGAATTGAGGGTAGCGAAGATGGAGATACGGCGATTGACCGAGGAAAACAAGAGGATTCGTAGCAGTCCTCCTGTTTCGAGTCCTCAGGTCAAGAAGAGATCGTGGTCAGTGGCTGGACAGCAGGGGACGAAGTTGACGATCAAGAAGACGAATGGAAAGCCAGAAACGATGAAGAAGAAAGACTGCTGTAGAAACTCTTGTGGAAACCTCCAACGCATTCTCGGTGCTACCCGACGAATGTGAGTCGACTACTGGGATCGTCACAACGAACGACAAGGAAGGTAAGAATATTGTTGTTGTTGGGGATAGCCAGGTTAGATACATGGATAGGGCATTCTGCTTGAAGGACAGGAGTAGGAGACAGAGTGTTTGCTTTCCTGGGGCTGGGTGGAGGACATTGTTAGCCGGTTTGACAAAAATCATGAACGGTAATGGGTCAATCCTATTATTTGCCTCAGTGCTGGAGGCAATGATGTAGGCAAGCGTAGAAGTGAGGATTTAGTTAGAAAGTTCAGGACAGCTATAAACATAATTAGGAAGAAGGGGGGTGCCCTGTTATATGTGGCATTTTGCCAAGAAGAGGTGTTGGTAATGAATGGTTGTCCAGAGCAATTGGTTATTAATTGTTGGCTGGAAAAAACACTGTAAGGATAATGCAGTACCATTCATTGACAACTGGGACAACTTCTATGGCCAAAATGACATGTATGCCAGGGATGGGGTTTACTTATCCAGGGCAGGTGTGGGTTTTTTGCTAACTCAGTTGAGGGGGTTGTTAGGACTTTAAACTAGGATTAGTTAGGGGTTTATGGGTTTAGAAATGATAAAATAATGAGTATGGATATATTGACTTATGCTCTGATATTAAGAATCTTAATAGTAACTGTCATGGAGTAACTCTGGGTAATGATAATTTCAGAAATTGTTGTAAAAACAAGATGAATAGGAAAAATGTGCAGAAGAAAAAACATATGATGGTATTTTATGCTAACAGTCGAAGTGCAAGAAATAAAATTAAATTTGAACTACGTTTGGTAGCATGTGTGGGAACTTTGATATCATTGATTAACTGAAACGTGGTATGATTTAAAGAGTCGGGATATGACTGCTGAGTGTAATATTCAGGGATTTAAGTTGTTCAATGTGGATAGATCTAATGGGAAGGGGGGGGGAGTTGCATTATATGTTCGAGAAAATATTAATTGTGCATAAAACAGGTATAAAAATAGATGGGCAGTAACAGAATCTGTTTGGATAGAGTTCGTAGAGGGTAAAGGGAAAACTATTTCTAGGTGTAATATACCGCCCTCTAGGCTTGGATCACGATAGAGGGAGACTTCTTTGGGACGAAATTGTTAGGGCTTTAGACACAATAACATAGTCATAGTAGGGGACTTTAACTTTAGTCAAATTGACTGGAATTCTTTGACAGGTAATCTAGAGTCCAGTGACTTTATGGAAACAGTTCAGGACTGTTTTTTGAAGCAGAGCGTAACAGAGCCTACCAGGGGTAATAATTTGCTAGACCTAGTCTTGTCAAATAAGGAAACACTCGTGAATAATCTGGAGATCACTGAAGAGCTTGGCGCAAGTGATCACAAATCCATCACTTTTAGCATTAACTGGGAATGCAAGAATAATGATAATACAGTAAATATCCCTGATTTTCGTTCTGGCGATTATAATGGACTTAGGGAACACCTGTCTAATCTTGATTGGGGTTATCTAGCTAATGATTTTATTGAATATTAAAATGGTATAAAATACCGACAGATTGTTAGGTAAGACACATATGCAACAGTTAGGTATCTTTATTTCGAAACGTTTCGCCTACACAGTAGGCTTCTTCAGTCGAGTACAGAAAAGTTGATAGAAGCAGAAGATACTTGAAGACGATGTAATCAGTCCATCACCCTTAAAGTTTTGAGGTGGTCAGTCCCTCAGTCTGGAGAAGAGCATTGTTCCGTTGTCTGAAACAATATGAAGTTGAAGTGACAGAATGGGGCCTTATATAGTGCCAGGAGGTGAGACGTAGGTTGATTTGGGAGGGCAGGTCCCTCTCAAACCCAGCCGTTCTCACTAGTAGAGGTTGTCGAAGTTGATGGTCTGTACCAAGATACCCTTGTGTTGCAGTGTCTGACAGAATGAACATTAAAATGGTATAAAATACCGACAGATTGTCGGTATTTTATACCATTTTAATGTTCAGAGGTTGTCGAAGTTGATGGTCTGTACCAAGATACCCTTGTATTGCAGTGTCTGACAGAATGAACATTAAAATGGTATAAAATACCGACAGATTGTTAGGTAAGACACATATGCAACAGTTAGGTATCTTTATTTCGAAACGTTTCGCCTACACAGTAGGCTTCTTCAGTCGAGTACAGAAAAGTTGATAGAAGCAGAAGATACTTGAAGACGAACCAAAACGATCTTCTCCACTTCTACTCTCACCACGACACCAAAACTAAACGTGGTGTAATTATAGGCTTCTTCCTACGTGCACTCAGAATCTGCAGCAATGAGTTCCTTGAGGAAGAATGCACTATAATTGAACAAGTATTTTCTAAACTCCACTATCCTCGTCATTTCATCAGAGACTGCAGACGGCGGGCATTAAACATCTTCAACACACCCAGAGAAGACACTGCCGAGAAGAGATACATAGTCCTCCCAACCAACTCCATTGCCAAACATGTTTCCAACATCTTTGCGAAAACATCATTCCAAGTATCTACCTCCACAACCACGACCATCAAGGACATCACCAGTAGTAGACAGGACAAGCCTCCATCCTCTGCAGGGGTATACATAATCCCTTGTAATGTGTTGTTAGGTAAGACACATATGCAACAGTTAGACAACTTTATTCCGAAACGTTTCGCCTACACAGTAGGCTTCTTCAGTCGAATACAGAAAGTAGGCAGGAACAGTAGAGATGTGAAGACGATGTAATCAGTCCATCACCCTTAAAGTCGTAGAATTTGAGGTTGTCAGTCCCTCGGCCTGGAGAAGTTCAGTTCCATAGTCAGGAACCTGACTATGGTTCCTGACTATGGAACTGAACTTCTCCAGGCCGAGGGACTGACAACCTCAAATTCTACGACTTTAAGGGTGATGGACTGATTACATCGTCTTCACATCTCTACTGTTCCTGCCTACTTTCTGTATTCGACTGAAGAAGCCTACTGTGTAGGCGAAACGTTTCGGAATAAAGTTGTCTAACTGTTGCATATGTGTCTTACCTAACAACCTGTCGGTATTGTATACCATTTTGATGTTCAATCCCTTGTAATGACTGCAACAAATTATATGTGGGCGAAACATCAAGAGACCTCCAAACACGTATTTCAGAACACCAATATGCAAGCAGGACTGACGATACAAGGAATGCCTGTGTACAACATCGCAATTCACACAACCATTTAATTAACTACAGAAACTCAAGACTTATAGCCACAGAAGACAACACTCAATACAGAAGAATCCTGGAATCATCGCTCATCTCTACAACCAACAATTTCAACCAGAACAATGGCTTCTATAACATAGCTGAACCACTCGCCAAGAAACTTCTTCATCGCTATCCCACATAAGAACATTCATCACAAGAACATAGAACACTGCAGAAGGTCTACTCACAACTTGTCCAATACCCCTGCCAAGCTACCCAAGACTCTATAACCCCACCCGGTAGATCATCAGATGCAGCATTCTCCACCTGACCTCAACATTCTGAACATGCCTATAAATACCCTCGTACCTTCCAACCCCAGGTAGATCCGTGTGTGACTTGAAAAAGCCCACTGTGTGGGTGAAACGTTGTCAATAAAGGATCACATTATACTGCATTTGTGTTTATATTTCCATTGTATCGGTATTTTATACCATTTATTTCCAAGGTCGATGAAATCGCTGGCAGGAATGGGAAGATCAAGTGAATCGTCAATTTTCCTGCGCAAGAGATCGATGGCTTGTGTAGTAGGTACTTTGGTGAATAGGGAAGTCACGTCAAGGCTGGAAAGTTTCTTGTTCCTGATGTTGATGTTGCGAATGCGATTGAGAAGATCACCCGAGTGTTTGAGATGTGCTGGACTGATAGTGCCCAAGAGTTTAGAGAGGTGTTTTGCGAGAATTCCTGAGAGCTGGTGGGGAGCACTGCCTATTCCCATTCCTGCCAGCGATTTCATCGACCTTGTTGAACTATGTGTTGGCTTTACGTGTTTCTCTTTCGAAAATCACCTCTTTCAGCAGACTTTTGGACTACCCATGGGTTCGCCACTCAGTGTGGTCCTGGAGTCGACTCCAGGCTGAGGGACTGATTACCTCATACTCCTCCTCTCCTTACGCCTTCCTCTTTGTATTGGACTGATGAAGCCACTGTGTGGCGAAACGTTTCCTGAATAAAGATTCCCATATGCTGCATAAGTGTCTCAATCTTCAACTTGTCGGTTTTTCAAACCATTCATCATAAAGTAAAAGGACACAAGTGCAACTAATGTGACATTTATTGTGGCAACGTTTCGCTCGTCCTGGAGTTCATTCATATCCTCCTCAGAGTGAATTATACGGTAATGGCTTGATAAAGCTCCTGGAGAGCGAAACGTTGCCACAATAAATGTCACATTAGTTGCACTTGTGTCCTTTTACTTTACATATTGTCGGTAATTCTACCAACTTTATTACAGGGGTATACATGTTAGGTAAGACACATATGCAACAGTTTTTTTTTTTTTATATTTTAATTTTTAAAGAACGCTTATACATATTACATGTATGACTACAAAACAAACCACGGTGAAATATAAAAATAAATGGTACAGTAACAGTGAACTTCAACCTCTCCCGAACATGAAATTAAACACAACATTAACAAACTAGTCAATAACCCTAACCACATCCACATACATTCTGAAGTCTTAGAATTGATGACAATACATACATACAACATCCCCGCATATATATATACATATACACACACACACACACATACATATAATATAAATTAAATTAATATACAAACTCAGATCGGTAACAGAACAAATACATATAGTTTACTTGCATGTTCACAAGTACTGGCTAAACAGGAGCATCATACCTAACACATACACCACAATATTGAAAACCAACCCAACCTTCCACAGCCTTACAATACAGAATTTTTATAAACTGAGCAAATACAATAATGATTATATTATAAAATTAAAAACCATACTAATATTACATACAAAATCCTCTAGTACTCAATCCCGGTACATTTTAAGAACCCATAGATCAAGGCCATATACAACAACCATATACAATAACCCCACAACCAAAAACATAACCTATAAAACCCTCCTTTTATAATAATCATTATTGCCAGTGCAGACTCAGCTACACTTCTACCCCCCCCTCCCCGTATGTACAGTCCCCGTCTAAATAAACATACATTGAATTATCCTAATGAAAGTCATACCCTGACCTCATCAAACCTAAAAGTTGGTAGTGCATGAATCAAGACAAAACACAAAATTTACAGACTCAAACAGATATGAAACTTTACATTCATATACACCTACACTGTAATAAGTAGAAGAATATACACCACCGATAGTGACATCAAATATTAAAGTTTAACCATGAAATACAAAACATTCAAACCTGCATATAGTGAAGTTCACACTCAAAATGCAAGATTATACACCACTTGCCACATTAGCGGTACAATCTAGGCTATGAAATTATTTAAAGAACCCGAAGACTAAAAAAAAAAAAAAAAAAAACTAAGTAGTTATAAGAATATAGGCTGCTGTAATGTGCCAGTCCCCCATAAAGAACTGACACTATCTCAGAAAAATTTTTGTGTTGATACCAACGTGCCAATCTAATTACTTTAAAAACGAGATCCGTAAGGGCTCGGTATCCGGCTTTCAAGGTAATTTTAAAAACCCTGTGAACATAACCAATCAGCTTAGAAATGTAACCCATGAAACCACACTTATATCACACTAGGACAAACATTCTCGTGAAACATGGCTTACCATCCATACCTAATTCTCACTACCTTCCTCGTACACACTACTCATTCCAGATAAACAAAACCACCCCCCCTCCCCTTTACATTCCCCATAAGGAGACCACTCCTTTGTCCATCCTCAGGGACCCCGCCTAAGGGAACCCACAGTGAAGATTCCTATAACCTCTGGAAACTTTTTTCCCAAGACGCCCCATAACAACTTATCCTACACTTCGTCCATAGAATCTGGCCGCCAACGCTTTTACCTCATATCACCCCCTTAACATCCCCTCATTCCCAGGGGGGGGAAAAAAAATGTCCAGATAATCCACTATGATATACATTATAGCCCTTCCAACTTCCCTAGGAACTCCCCTTACATCCAGTAGTAAAGCCCCTTAAAAAGCGGCAAACGACCCCCCCCCCAACATCCCTGATTAACCCCACCCCATCCATATCTCACCCCCTCCAAGGAAGTACAAAAAAAGACCACATGAAACGCGCCCGTTTTCAACATCACCACAAAACGACAAAAAGCCTCCTTCCACAAACCCCCCAAACTAACGTAACACTTCACTTGGAAGCCAGAATCCCCATGTAAACCTATATACTAATTCTCTTAACTCCTAGCCGTATCCGAAGCTTACTAAAACTTTCGACATAAATAACCCCCCAATCCTACGTTGGATACAACGGCTTACCCTTGCATAATTCCATGACCTTTCACTACCCTCACCAACCGTTTCCTTTGATTTTATCCACCTGTTTGCACTGTCAATAAAAATCTCACATATCTTCACAAACCCTCAATCCCTTCCCACTCCACCATTTACGTGCCTCCTCCATACCTCTTCCCTACTTTTAGCGCCCCTCACACCCCCTTCCCTCATATACCTCCCTTGATATATACAGCCATTACTCTCCAGTCCTAAAGGCAACAAAACCTAAACCCCCCTTCCGAAAACATCCGTCAATAACTACCCTCCTTACTTAACCATGCCCTCCCTCCAAGATCCCCACACAAACTTCAAGCACCCTCCTCTGCATTTCCACCTATCTCGTACCTCTAAGGGAAAAACCTCTGCTCTGCCACCCCCCATACCTTGCTATAGACAAGTGATTTACCACCACTACCCTCTGATGTAAAGCTAAGTCCCTCGCACTTAAAACCTCCTATCTACTTAAAACCTTGACCCGTGACAGAACTCCGAATTTACTCCTTCTGCATGCCAGTGCACTTCCGCCAAATACCATATCCCACATACTTGTTTCTGTCAAACCACTGTCCATCCTAACCCTATCCCCAAGCCCACCCCCCCTATCCAATTACCGACCTCTAAGTAACCTTGATTTCACACCGATATTAACTCTCCATCCGGTATTCATAACACAAACACTGAATCACTCTAACCCACGCCTAGCCTCCTTAACCCTCCTTAACCACTTAGCAAAACAGTAGTAACATCCACATAACCCAACCGATGCCCCTTTCACCCCCTGTGTTCCATCTCCTGACTGTTCATTACCCTCTCAACAGACTCATAAAAAGGATCTGCACACACCAAAGAGCAGCGTGACATCGGACGCCCCTGTCTCAAACCTCTCTCCATTGTACACTTTCACCAACCTCCATTAACACCTGTACCCTCACCTCTGCCCATCATACAGGGTGTACACCCACCTCACTACCCCCTCCTGAAACCCCAACCCTCTCTAAGCAAACCCCTAAGAAATCTCCTGTCCCCACGCAATCATAAGCATTCCCACCCAATCTAAACTAGTATCCCCTCCCGTAAATCTCTCTGAAAATCCCTAATCAAACCATGTCCATTCGCCCTCATCATTCTTCTCTGGAATTCCCAACTGTCCCCTATGTAACACTAACCCAACACTTTGTCCCCATTCTGTTGCCCAAAACCTAGCAAAAATTTTGAATCCGACACATTTAACGTAATCGCACGTAATCATTCAAACTCGGGCATTCCTTCTTTTGGGCACTAAAACCGTGACAACCACCCCGTCCTTTGTGATTTTCCCCCATCCTCCCACTACTTAACAAACAATTCAAAACCCACCACCAGACAATGCCGTACACTCCCCAATGATAACTATAAAAAATCGTTTGGTATTTCACCGTCAATGCTGGGGTTTGTTTTTTATTTATATTTTTTTTTTTTACCCTGGCACATCCAAAAACCTGCCTCCTCCACCTCCTCTACATTAATACTATAACCCTCGATTCTGTCACTGTCCTGCTCACTTAATACCTCTATTAAACCCTTCATCCCCCAAACCGTCCCTAACGACCACTCCCCTGCAACCCTCCTCCACTTCTCCCTAAAGCAAAACCAAAAATCTGCATACAAACCTAATATTTTCGTTGTGGATAGCCTTGACCCTCCTCAAAGCCACCCCCCCCCCCCCCTGTACCTGCCACAATTATACGGCCAAGGTGGTCTTCGCCTGCCGTTCCTTATACCTCCTAATACAAAACCCGATGGCCTATCTCCCCTTAAGACCATCCTCCAACCCTGCACTAAACCGAATTGCCTCAAATTTTTTCATTGTGAATTTCCCGCCAACCTATTTCGCAAACGTTCCATATCCTCACTTCACGCCCCACACGTTTTCCTCTGCATAACAGTCATTTAACTGACGCTCAAGATAATTTTGTAGGCCATAGCTCCACCTAGCCACCTCCTTACCCATCCGTACTTTAAAATTTTCCAATTTCAACTTAAGCCCTCATTTCCCACCAATCCAGCAAATCCATTTCCATATTCTAGTCTCCCACAAGGATTTCCTCCAATCTTCAAACCCCGTAGGGTCCACCCTCTTCCCTAAGTAGCCTCACATTACTTTCCAATATCCCTGCATAAAACCTACTATGCCATCTACCCTCCAAATCTGCTATAACAGCAAGAGATCAGAAAAACCCCACATCGATAGTCCTCACCCTCTCCACACCTATGCCCTGCCTAACATAAATCCTATCTAAATCTAACCGGCCTCATATCCCCTACGAATTAAAAGTGTGCTCCACTCATAATCCCCTACTTCCCACCACATCTAACTGCTCCAACATCTCGGCAAAAATCCCGCAGAACCCCAAAAACACAACCCGCCCCCTCGAACCACATCACCCTTCCTAATGACACAATTCCAATCCCACCATTATCACCGTAAAAGCAGGTAAACCTCTCCAAGTGATAACCAGAACCTCGCGTACCAAAAATCCACCTCACTCTAGTGTTACTACTTGCTGGCATGTACACACCTAACAAAACTAACCCTCCTGGCCCCCCAAAACCCATCCCCCTGACAACCCTCCCACTCCCCCCCCCTCCTCCCAACCAGGATACGCAAAGGACTGGCTCTTTACCGCACACGCCACACCTCCACTTTCAACCTCAAAGCATCTCATGTAAACAACCTATAATAACCTTTCACACAACTCACATCCTAACCTATGGTTATGTTCCCTGCTAAAAACAGACAATCAAACTAAATCTCCTCAAAACCCACTCTAAACCATACCTCTTGACCTCGTTTTTTAGAGACCGTTTACATTGAAAGTTACAACACACCTGAATTTTACAAGAATGGCGGATTACCCACTGTGCCGTCTGAGGCTTACTTGGTCCTCCATTTCATAGGTCCCTCGGTTCTTCTCTATCAATCCCTCGTTCCTGCCCTCCAACCCCTCCCTGTCCCCCTTCCCACCTAGCTTCCCATTGCCCCCCCCCACCCCGCCTCCTGACTTGCCTTTGCAACCACAGCTGCCCCACGATCTTCTTCCCAGGCATCTGTCGCAGGTTGTGGGACCTCTCCATGTCCTGATGCCCCCGCTGATCTCTGCGGAGCTACCCTCTACATACATTTCTTCTAAACCACATCTTCTTGATGGACATCCACCACCACATTGCTCTCCTTTCGAACCTCACTCAAGTCCTTCCTTACCCTGCATCTGTTCATCATTACCATCACCTTGTCATCACCTGACCTCAACATCACTTTCCACACCATCTCCACTCTTCCAAAAAAATCCTTCAGCACAGCCTCCAAAATCCCGTCCTGAGCTGACTCTGCATTATCTACCGGCCTGTCTGAACGCGATTATTCACTCCCCCCCGTTTCACTGGTAGTGTAACACACTCTCCAGAACACCTCTGCCCTGTCGACCTCTGTCACTCCATAGCCTGTATCCCCGGCTTTCCAACTCACCCGTCATAACATCCGGTGCTTCATAATGGCGTATACACAGAGGCTGTCTCCTGACGCCTTGTGCTCCTGTCTCCTGGGGCATTGTGCCACCATGTGCTCATTAGAGTCACATAAACGCACGTCTTCCTCTGCCCGCATAGTGTACAAAAACCTGTGTTCTATGGTTTAAACGCAATGTAACATATGATTGGAATCGGCTCCTCAGGGTCAATTTCAGTGTGGCAGGATCATTCCGGCAATCCACCCTCATAAGGGCCGACCCTCCCACATTCCCATGCTCGTCGAGTACAGTTTCCATCCATAACCACTGATACTTCTTGTAAAGTGTATGCTGTTCCTCAAAAGGTACATTCCTACTTCAACCCAAGTAAAATACTTAGACACATCATGCACGCATACTTTCCACTGCCGAATTGATGCTCATCCGTCGTTCTTGAAATTCATCTACGATGTAGAGTAGAAGTCACCCTCGCATAACTTCACGAAAGACCCTGACATTCCATTCAATGCCACACCATACAGCTCTTCATTGGGGATGCCATAACAGTCCCTGAAAATGCTTGCAGGAAACGTATCATCGTGTCCGTTGCTTAAAGATCCTCTAACCAGCCTGAATGCAACTGTATTTATGCGTCGGTACGTCGGACCGCCATCTTGGTGCTAATACTATGTTTTCCTCACCAGGTGGCGTGCAAGAGAACCAGTAGAAGCGTCCTCTCTCCCCGCAGGTCGAGAGACGAATGATATGCAACAGTTAGACAACTTTATTCCGAAACGTTTCGCCTACACAGTAGGCTTCTTCAGTCGAATACAGAAAGTAGGCAGGAACAGTAGAGATGTGAAGACGATGTTAATCAGTCCATCCACCCTTAAAGTCGTAGAATTTGAGGTTTGTCCATCCCTCGCCTGATAAGTTCATTCCCAAGGGCAAACGTAGTCATAAAGGATCACATTATACTACTGCATATGTGTTTTTATATTTCCATTGTGTCGGTATTTTATACCATTTATTTGTTGTTAGGTAAGACACATATTCCAGAGTTGTAGATGCGTGGAACAGTCTTCCCAGTGGGGTGATAGAGGCTAGGACCTTGGGTAGCTTTAAGAAGAGACTGGACAAATATATGAGTGGGAGGGGCTGGGTTTGATTGGTGTCATGGGGTACGGGAGTTATTTCTTGGGTACTCAAGGTAGAGGTCGTTTGATAAGGACCTGCTCGTATGGGCCAGTAGGTCTTCTGCAGTGTTCCTACATTCTTATGTTCTTATGTAACAGGGCTGGGTTTTTTATTCCCCAAAATGCGACCCGTAACGTTCACTTAACATGAGGTCGCATAGTTGTCGAAACACATCTAGTTGTGATAATAATAACAGTTAATAACAATAATAATTTTCGAGAATCGTCACACAGTCGATTGTTGGTTGACAATCCTAATGACCTCATTATACGGTGAATTAGCACCAGTTGTCCAGTCATATACGAATCTTGCGCCACACCACGCAGGATGTCCCTAATCTTTCTCGTAAACATGTATGATGACAGGCATTTCTTAGAATTTTCTATTTACATACATTATACACTCATATTTAATTTTCTTTGTTTTGAGTAAATCATTATTATTAGGGACCTGGAGGTGTGTGAGGACATGTTGAGGTACATCTTACGAGTTAGTGATGTATGTCGTCTGAGAATAAGGAGGCTAGTAGGAGTGGAGCATCGTCGGGACACGCTGCAAGGGGTGGCTCTCTTCACATATGAATGGAAGGTAATATGGGAGGAATTTCGAAAGCTAAGAATTCCCACCAGGGTGAGAGAAGTGGTGTACAGATTCATCATGGGAATATTGGCGTCAAAAGAGGTATGTATGTATAATGTTCGCCAAGACCATAGTCCTGGCACGGGTCCCAATCTTGCGATGACCCGTCTGGCTCCCGATGGAGAAAGGTTTCCCAATGATGGACGCATCCGCTCAAGCGCCCTTGGTCAGTTTCAACTGTGCATCTCATAACGCCCTATGGTAACTATGGACACTAGGAGGGGGGATATGTCATTTATTACAGTAACAGCTTGTCTGGTTCGTTTAAACCCATGGACATAGCATGGCCCGCAGTCATCTCTGGGTCCTCTTCGGGAGGGAATATCACCCCTAGTTGCCTGCGGAGTGTCTCAGTAGTCAAAAGAGGTGTTGAGGCAGATGGGATATGTGAGAGATGCGTCTTGTGCGCATTGTGGAGACATGAAAACGGCCTTCCATGCGGTGTATTTTTGTCCTTTTTTGGAAAATGTACGATTGTGGTTGAGGGGTGTTTTTGGGATATTGGGGGATGGGAGGGTGGTCCTCAGGGCTTTACTTTTAGACGTGGGAGGGGTGTCATGTGAGGTAGCGAGGGCGTTAAGGTATATTATGGTGGATTTTTTGTATGTTTCTTGGGGTATGAGGGAGGTGGGGGGTAATGTCAGAATCAAGGCGTTAGCGGCGAGTTTTTATAGGTCGGTGGGTAGGAATAGAAGCTCATATGGGGGGCAAGTGGGTTACTTCTTTTCCGGAGAGTTATAGGGGTCTGAGGGTTTGGCACGACTGCTACGGTTGGTGCCAGGGTTAGGATGGCAAGGGGTTGGTATCCTATGGTGAGTGACCTGAGTGCTTGGGGAAGGGGAAGTAGTAGAGTAGTGCGGCGATGGTGGCTTACAGAGTGGTGTGGAGACGTGAAAAAACTTTTGTTTTAGTGTTTCTTGTGTGAAAGTTTTGGAATACCTCAGGGATTGCTTGAAATCTGTGACGAGAGTGTGCATCATGTTCCAGGATGAGGCCGATGCTAGATGTCCTCGAGGCTAGTATACTGGCGGAGGAGATGGGGGCTTGTGTTCATCCACAGTTTTCTGGGGGTTCTAGTTTTCTCCTGCTTTAGTTGTACCGTGCCTGGTAATCGTACATGTTTTAACGGGCACTTATTCATAGTGTGGGAAGGGGTGTGGCCTCTAGTGTTTCGTGGCTGGTCACGTTTGGTACAAGCATGCACATGATTATAGTGTGGTGGTTTTTATTTGGTTTTGGGTATTGCCTTGAGGCGATTATTTAAAATTTCTTGTATGTTTCGGCAAAGGATCCCAGTGTATTGCCCCTTTTGGTGGCTACAGAGTCAGTCCAGAGTGTATGGTTCTGGGTTTAGGCTGGGGTAATATCGAAAAAAAAAGTCTCTTGTAAAATATATGATGACAGGCATTTTTTTAGAAGCTTCTATTTACATACATTATAAAACTCATATTTAATTTCCTTTGTTTTGATGTAAATCATTATTCTTGTTCTAGTTCCCTCTTAATTTAAGAAGCTTGGTTGGAACCGTGGGGGGACGATTATCCCTGCAACCATTAAGTATGTACCCCAGAGCTTCCTTTTGGTTGACAGGGTCCATGAGGCTAGGGAAGTAAACTGGCAAGTGGCCCGAAGGAGGAGAGGAACTAAGGCTGCACATTTGTCAATAGTGTGTGGTGTCTTTGACAATAGTAAACACAACAGACAAGTATATCGACAAGTATTTTGACAGCTAGTAACTAAACACCACACTCGACTCCCGCGCCACAATAGGTGGTACACACAGTGCCGCATGTGACAGAGTTCCTTAAGGCTCGGTACCTTATTGTACATCATCGGTTGATTAATGATACCAGAACCATAACCATCACTGAAACGAAAGCCTCATAAGCATTTTCTGAGTTCAAACAAAAGGTGCCAAGCCCAATGAGACTTTTTCAAATCGCTTGTTCTCTCTAGGCTGTAATACTGTGTTTATTTACATCTCCGTTAAAGCAGGTGAAATTGCCGTTCCTAGAAATTGTACAGAGAGCCTTTAACTGCACATATAGTTCATCAAAACCTTAATACTGGAAACGCTTGGAAGCATTGACTTTTACTCTCTGGAAACGCAGGCGAGAGAGATGTATTATAATCTACATTTGGAAAATCCTTAGAAGGAATGGATCCCGAAAACTGCACACAGAAATCACTCTCTACGAAAGTAAAAGACTGGGCAGGCGGTGCAAATACCCCCAATGAAAAGTAGGGGCCCATTGGTACACTAAGAGAAAACGCAATAAGTGTCCCGGGCCCCTAAGGGAATTGCCTAGGCCCCTGGCTGCTTCAAGGGGGGAGTTTTGGGCAGATACTTAAAGTCGTGCTGTTAAAGTCGGTGCGGATCAGCCGGGCTGTAGTTTGTCGATGGACTACGTGCGGCCAGCATAACAGCCTGATTGATCAGGCCCTGATCCATCGGGAGGCTGGGTCGTGGACCGGGCCGCGGGGGGCGTTGATCCCCGGAATACCCCCCCGGTAGACTCCAGGTAGACGAACAAAATACCACTTGTGAATGTTAAAGGTAAATGATTACTTCATCATGTGTGTTTCTGTTCTGCCACATCTGTATGATTTTATTTTGTCTATGTTGTTTGTATTCATTCTAACTGTCAAGTCTTGTTTTTAAGGTAAGTTTTTAATTAGGAATTTCAGAGCAAACATAAAAAATTTTCAATGATCATGGAGGCGTATACCTTATGGGCACTGGTGTTATGGGCACTGGTGTTATGGGCACTGGTGTTATGGGCACTGGTGTTATGGGCACAGGATATCCCTCCAAAAAAGCCAAAGATCGTGAATAAAGGCCTGTTTAAGAACCATATACATATTAGAACACAGACCGGACCGCGGGGGCATTGACCCCCGGAACTCTCTCCAGGTAAACTCCAGAACATAGCAAGAAACAAATGCAATGAACTACAAGCCTAAGAGTATCCAAGCAAAGGGTCATTTAAAAATTTTTGTAAATTAGTTTCAAACATCTTGATATGACATTAATAGTTCGTTATGTATTAGCAATATAAAACACTTGTCATTTAGGCCATAACCCTATGGCGAAATCCCTAGGGGGTGCCTTAATTGCTGGTAAAATGCTCATGATATGTTACTTATGTCAGTAGGAGACCGTTACTAGTGTCACGGCTTAGGAACGTGACGGTCAGCTTAAGTCACTGACTAGGTCACACTGCTGACCTGTGAACAAGTTCAAACTTCAGCAAGCCCACGGGCATAGCCAGTCAGGATGTAGACACCACGTTGATAGAATTACAGCTGGCAGACATCACCACCTTTCTGCTTAATAAACACCGGGCAGAGCAATTGTATATTTCTCCAGCGCCTTCACAATGATACCTCGAACCCATCTACAACTGATCTAAGGAACTGCAACTGCCCTCCCTTCCTTGGATCAGTGTAATAATAATAATAATAATAATAATAATAATAATAATAATAATTTAATCATTGGTGGATGACTTTTTCTTGTCAAAGAGCTGAATGAGCATATAAATCAGAGCGGTGGTAGACAGTGGTGTAAACCACAGTAGATAGTTTGGAGACTCTCAAAAGAGGGAGTTTGACAGCTTTGCTATGCAGCCTATAGAGATCCTGAGAGCGGTAGTCACCCCCAAGCCCATCTTTTGTGCGGTAATCAAAGGATTACAGAAGTGCATAATGAGTCCAGGGACTGGGCCCTAACGTTTGTATTTACTAAGCAAGTTACGCTGATACTGAACTATTTATCGAGTTTTGAACAATATCCCAGTAATGTGTTTACTGAGTCATGAATTCAGTCACCAAACATAACAATATAGTTATGAGACTAAGAGCCATTTACATTAAACAAAATCAGTATTTTCTCAGAATGACTGGTAATGTCACTGTGGATAAAATACTTTGACATTTCTTCAACATTTGCAAGTTGTCTGAATTCGATTTTTTTTTCGCTTTTCAGCACAATGACGCTGGCTGTGTCGATAGTTCCTCTGGCAAAGTTTACATTTGGCTGTCTACATCAGCTGGTGGAGTAAATTCTCAGAGGTACAGAGTGTGGGGTAAATTATTATATTCTTCAATATACGAGCAGTTTGCTTAAAGGTTCCAATAATAATAAAATATTTACACTCAGCAAGCAACTGCAAGACAACAGATGTCAGTGAAGCAACTCAGCGAGAGTCGCTTCATTCCTCTTGTTGACTACACGAGTTGTGATGTGAAGTGACTGGTTGACTACACGAGTTGTGATGTGAAGTGACTGGTTGACTACACAAGTTGTGAAGTGACTGGTTGACTACACAAGTTGTGATGTGAAGTGACTTGTTGACTACACAAGTTGTGATGTGAAGTGACTGGTTGACTACACGAGTTGTGATGTGAAGTGACTGGTTGACTACACGAGTTGTGATGTGAAGTGACTGGTTTGACTACACAAGTTGTGAAGTGACTGGTTGACTACACAAGTTGTGATGTGAAGTGACTGTTGACTACACAGGTTGTGATAAGTGACTGGTTGACTACCACAAGTTGTGATGTGAAGTGACTGGTTGACTACACAAGTTGTGATGTGAAGTGACTGGTTGACTACACAAGTTGTGATGTGAAGTAAACTGGTTGACTACAGAGTTGTGAAAGTGACTGGTTGACTACACAGTTGGATGATGTTGAAAATTTGACTTGTGTGTTGGTTCACTAAACTATTGTTAATTTGATGGGTTCCTTCCCATTGGGATGTGGTGACTTTATACGTTGGTGTAAGGGATTTGCCCATTTGGGGTTTGGGGTTAGTGAAAATTTAGAATTCCCAAATTTGGGTTGTTGTGAATTGGATTTGTGTGTTGTTACTAAATTCTTTTTAATTTTTGAATGATTTTTTTGGTTGGCGAGGGAAGGTATTTAATCTTGGGTGTTTGTTGCAATTGGTTTTAGTCCGAATAAGAATTCCCAGTGTTTAGTGAGAGGCACTGGTTGCAACTGAGTAGAAGTTTAATGTGGCGAGCCCGTGGGGTTTTCAGATCCGGAAGTGGGAAATCGGTTACCAGGATGGAACTTACCAAAGACAGAGCCTCCTAAAATAACCCGTTGAGGGTCAAACACAGGAAATACGGAGAAAACGTCAAAGACTGAAGGGCTCTAGTCCAGAGATTGGGGCTACCCCCATATTTTTTGGCTCAACTAATTCTCGCCCACTACCCAGGAGCTGTGTACCTCTGCTTTTAGCGCTTACCTATAAGTATAACTGGTGTAAAATCAATAGGTCGGTCATGGCTTCCAGACAGGTAATCTAGGGAGGCTAAAGGTCGAGATACACTGCTGTAGGCACGCTGACAGCGCTGACAACACATGGGTAAACAGACATCACGTACAGATAGACAGCACAAATAGAGACTCAGCACTAACTTTCAGATAAATACAGACACACACACACACCACACACACACACACACACACACACACAAAAACACACACACACACACACCACACACACAACACACACACAAGAGGAACTTTCTGAACGGGGTTCAGTGGGACAGAGAACTGGCAGGGAAGCCAGTTAATGAGATGATGGAATATGTAAACAATGTGCAAGGGGCTGAGGAGAGGTTTGTACCCAAAGGGGAACAAGAAAATGAAAAAGCCAGGATGAGCCCATAGCTCACCCAAAGGTGCAGGGAGGCAAAAACCAAGTGTGCTAGGGACTGGAAGAAATTAGAAAAGGGAAAGACCAGGAGAAAAGGAGAGCAGGGAGGCCCAACGACAATATGAAAAAAGAATAGCAGCGAAAGCCAAATAACCTGAAGCGTTATACACCAACCCAGGAGGAAAAAACAGTTAAGGACCAAGGTAATCAGGCAAGGAGGAAGGAGGAGAAACAACAAGAAATGACCATGAAGTATGTGGAGGAACTCAACAAGAAAATTCAAAGAAGTGTTCACAGAGGAGACAGAAGGGGCTCCAGAAAGACGGAGAGGTGGGGTACATCACCAAGGGGCTGGACACAGTACACACAACCGAGGAAGAAGTGAAGAGGCTTTTGAGTGAGCTAGATACCTCAAAGGCAATGGGGCCGGATAACATCTCTCCATGGGTCCTGAGAGAGGGAGCAGAGGCGCTATGTGTACCCTAGCAACAATATTCAATACATCTATCGAAACGGGGAGATTGCCTGAGGCATGGAAGACAGCAAATGTAGTCCCAATCTTTAAAAAAGGAGACAGACATGAAGCACTAAACTACAGACCAGTGTCACTGACATGTATAGTATGCAAAGTCATGGAGAAGATTATCAGGAGAAGAGTGGTGGAACACCTAGAAAGGAATGATCTCATCAACAGCAGCCAACATGGTTTCAGGGACGGGAAATCCTGTGTCACAAAACCTATGGAGTTCTATGACATGGTGACAGCAGTAAGACAAGAGGAGAGGGGTGGGTGGATTTGCATTTTCTTGGACTGCAAGAAGGCGTTTTTACACAGTTCCACACAAGAGATTAGTGCAAAAACTGGAGGGGCCAAGCAGGTATAACAGGGAAGGCACTACAACGTTTCAGGGAATACTTGTCAGGAAAGACAGCAGCGAGTCATGGTTACGTGGTGAGGTGTCAGAGTGGGCACCTGTGACCAGCGGGGTCCCACAGGGGTCATTCCTAGGACTAGTGCTGTTTCTGGTATTTGTGAACGACATGACGGAAGGAATAGACTCCGAAGTGTCCCTGTTTGCAGATGACGTGAACTTGATGAGAAGAATTCATTCGATCGAAGACCAGGCAGAACTACAAAGGGATCTGGACAGGCTGCAGACTTGGTCCAGCAATTGGCTCCTGGAGTTCAACCCCACCAAGTGCAAAGTCATGAAGATTGGAGAAGGACAAAGAAGACCACAAACGGAGTACAGTCTAGGGGGGGCCAGAGATTACAAACCTCACTCAAGGAAAAATATCTTAGGGTGAGTATAACACCAGGCACAGCTCCTGAAGCGCACATCAACCAAATAACTGCTTCAGCATATGGGCGCCTAGCAAACCTCAGAACAGCATTCCGACATCTTAAAAAGGGAAACGTTCAGGACCCTGCACACCGTGTACGTTAGGCCCATATTGGAGTATGCGGCACCAGTTTGGAACCCACACCTAAAAAGCACGTAAAAAAAATCTAGAGAAAGTGAAAAGGTTTTTCACAAGACTAGCCCCAACTAAGGGTATGCCTACGGGGAGATTTTAAAGGGAAATCGACCTGACGACACGGGGGGACGGGGTATGGAGGAATGAAACGACTAAAAAATACTGAGGGGAATTGACAAGGTGGACAAAGACATGATGTTCCAGGATGGAACAGCAAAAAGGGGCCAGTTGGAAGTTGAAGCACGATGATTCCGGGATGTTAGGAAATTTCTTCAGCCAGGTGTCGGGAAGGGAAATAGTCTGGGAAGCGATGTATGGGGGCAGGTCCTACTAGCTTTAACAAGGTATGATAAAGCTCACGGTTAAAGGGAAGTGACCGCAACCTCAATAGGTAGACACACACACACACAGCCAGACATACGCGGTCCGGTCCATTTCCCATTGTCAGGGATTGAGTACTTATTGCTACACGCTCACCAGGATGGGGTTTACCGCCTGAAAGTAATTTTATTCAGGTTTATAAAACACTTAGTTTTTTTTAACAATTATCTTGCTAGTAACTATGAGTAAATTATAAGGAAACCCAACAAAGCAAAGTGACTTATTATTTTGGCTGATAAAAATAGAAACCCATTAGGGGGTACACCCCTTAATTGGGTGTAAAATAAAAAAGCCAGTTATCTTTTTTTTTTTTTTTTGCACTTGAAGATTGCTGATCTTTTCTTTCTTTTTTTATGTGTTTCTTATGACTATAGTTCTCACCCCTGATTTTCCTTTCCGGGCCCGGGGAAAAGCGTAGTCTGAGCCCGGGCCCGGGGAAAAGGAAATCCTCGGAGCCGAAAGGCAACAAATAAATAGGTAGTTACATGATCATAAGAAATAAGAACATAAGAACGAAGGAACACTGCAGAAGGCCTCGGGGGCCCCCTGCGACAGGTCCAAGCCCCTCCGGCTTAAGCCAATGCCCCCAAACTAGTGGGTGGGTCCATTGACTTTAAGGGGGGAACCGGAAACCGACCTGTTAGCCAAGCTATCAGGGCCAACTCACACCACCCACATCTACTCATGTATTTTTCCAACCCATTTTTAAAAGTACACAACGTTCTGGCCCCTATACGGTCTTGGGGTTTTTTCCACTCATCCACAACTCTATTTCCCAAAACCCGTCTTTCCTTTCCCCCCTAATCTGAATTTTTTTCCACTTAAAACCCTTGCTGCGAGTCCTGTCTAGGCAGATATTTTCAGCCACTTTTTACATCCCCTTTATTTATTTTGTCTTCCACTTTAAACCTCAATCATATCCCCCCTAATTTACGTCTTTCTAGGAGTTCGTTTCGGGCCCTTGTCTATCCTCATAGGGAAGTTTTTTGTACATGGGATATCTTTGTTTATCCCCTTTGTACATTTTTCCCGAGAATTTTTTACCTTCTGTAAAAGGTGACCAAAACGTGCAGCATAATCTAAATGAGGCCCAACAAGGATGTATAGAGTTGAAGAACAAAACCTGAGGATCCTATTATTTATGTTCTTTATATGAAGCCAAGGATTCTATTAGCTTTATTGCGAAAACTTTGCACTGTTGTCTTGGTTTCAGATTACTGCTAACCAGAACTCCAAAAATCTTTTTCGCAATCCGTAATATTAAGATCTACATTATTTAGTTTATATGTGGCATGGTTATTGTCCTGTCCAACATTTAGAACTTTGCATTTGTTATATTAAACTGCATCTGCCACTTCTCCGACCACTGCATCAGTCTATTCAAATCCTCCTGGAGTGCTCGAATTGTCCTCGTCAGAATGAATTCGACGGCCCTATTTTGGTGTCATCGGAAAACTTGCCGATGTCGCTCTTTATGCCCTCATCATGTCGTTTTGTAGATTGTGAACAGCGGGGGGCCCCAACACTGCCCCCTGTGGAACCCCGCTCGTGACGCTCCCCACTCTGATTTCTCCCCATTTATGCAAACTCTCTGCTGCCTATTGTCAACCATGCCTCTATCCGGGAAAAAATTTCTCCTCCTATTCCATGTGCTTTAATTTTCCTCAATAGTCTCTGATGTGGGACCCTGCCCAAAAGCCTTACTGAAGTCCATATACACAATATCATATTCATTACCATGATCTACCTCCTTCAAATACCTTAGTGAAAAAAGTTAATAAATTCGTAAGGCAGGAACGCCCCTTTGTAAAACCATGCTGAGATTCGTTGATTAATTTATGTTTTTTCCAAGGTGGCTACAAACCCTGCCTCGGCAATTATTGATTCCATAAATTTTCCCACTATGGAGGTTTAGGCTTTTTTGGTCTATAGTTCGAAGCTAAGGACCTGTCCCCTGTTTTGAAAATAGGTATCACATTTGCCATTTTCCATTTATCTGGCACCATGCCATTTGTAGTGATATGTTGAAAAGATTAGCCAAAGGTGTGCTAAGCCCCTCTTTACATTCCTTTAGAACCCTTGCATACAGTTCATCAGGGCCTGGGGATTTGTTAGGTTTTAATTTATCTATTTGCCTAAGGACCATGTCACTTGTGACCCTAATAGTGCACATTTATTACGTCCTGTTCTACATAATTTATATTACTGGAATATCGCTGGTATCCTCCTGTGAAAAAAACTGAGAGGAAGTATGTGTTAAAAATTCTACACATTTCCTTATCACTGTCATGAGCTGACCCGAGGAACTTTTGAGTGGGCCTATCTTGTCCCTGATCTTACTTCTGTATACCTGAAAGAATCCTTTTGGTTAGTCTTCGATTCTCTTGCAACTTTAACCTCATAATCTCTATTTGCTTTTCAAATTTTCCCTTTTTTATTTCTCTCTTTAACTGAATATATCGATTTCTTAATTGCCCCTCTCCTCTTTTGATTTGCCTATATAGCCTCTCTTTTGACCAATCAGATATTTTAATCTATTGTTCACCATTTAGGATCATTTTTGTTGATCTGATTTCCCTATTTGGAACATAATTTGACTGAGCAGCTAGAACTATGCCCTGGAAAGCATCATATCGGCAAAACCCTCACCACCTACCTGACCCCTAGTCAGGTCATTCCATTCAGCCCACCTAAGTAATTTTTCAGTCCAAAGAATCAGCCAAGCGAAAGTCAGGGACGGAGACTTGATTGCCAATTATTAGGGGAATTCCATGATATGTTAAAAACTTTAGTATTTGTGATCACTCTCCCAAGCTCATCATTAACCTCAAGATTATTTAAATTTGTGTTTCCCTACTGCCCAAAAACAAGTCAAGGAGGTTATTTCCCTAGTTGGCTCTGTCCCCAAACTGTTTTAAAAAACAATCCTGGATCGTATCAAGAAAGTCACCCGACTCTAAAAATTTTCCCGTCAAATTGCTCCAGTCAATCTTCTATAGTTGAAATCTCCCATTAGCACAAAAATTTTCGTATGTAGATGCCTTACGAATTTCGTCCCATAGAAGTTTACTGCACTCCCTATCAAGATTTGGGGCCCTGTAAATCACACCCAAAAATTAGTTTTTTCTCGGCCCTCGAGAAGCTGTAACCAAACAGATTTTAGTGGCGACGCTTCTAAAATTTTAATATCTTGTCTAACACAAAAAATTTAAATTGTCCTCTGACATACATCGTACTCCACCACCTTTTCCCGTTGACCCTGTCAGTGTGGAATAATTTATAGCCTTGTATGTGACATTCAAGGGCATCTCTCTATCTTTTAGATTGAGCCAGGTCTCTGTTATAGCAATAATATTCTATGTTTTCCCGCACTTGCAATTAATCTTAGTCATCTATCTTATTTCTAACACTCCTGCTATTAGTATAGTAAAAACCTTAAGGGAGCTAGTCCCTTGCGCCCTCTGCTGTCCCCTTTGTTTGCTGACCTGTTTCTATTGTCTTTATTATAACTTCATGCTGAATGCCTTTTTTACATTTACTGTTTCCAACCCTAGTGTTGCAACCTGCTTGTTTCCCCCCACACCCCATACCTCTATCTTCCATCAGTTTAAAATCATAGGCATTTCACCAATGGCCTTCTCAATCGAGTCCCGCAAGTGCTACCACCCCTGCCCCAGAGAGATGAACCCCATCCCTTGCATACATATCATTTTTGCCATAAAAGTTGTTCCAGTTGTCAATGAATGGGAATTTCAAGTTCCTTGCAGTATCTGTCTAGCCAGCAATTTACACCAATTGCCCTAGACAACCATTCATTTCCTACTCCCCTTCTAGGCAAGATGCAAAATATGATTGGGATCCCTCCTTAGACTTAATGAAATCTATAGCTGACCTGTACTTATCTAGCAGCTCTTCTCTCCTACCCTTCCCAATATCATTTCCACCAGCACTGAGACAGATAATGGGCTTGTTCCCATTACCTGACATGATATTATCCAGTCTGTTGACAATGTCCCCAACACCAGCTCCAGGGAAGCACACTCTATCTCTCATCTTCTTATTCCTATTACAAAAAGCACGATCAACATATCTTACCTGAGAGTCACCAACCACAAGAATGCGCTTACCTCATTAGCAGGGGCAGTAGTACCTTACCTTCACTGGCCACTGAAGTACATTCATCCTGGAGAACAGAGAAGCGATTTCCTACCTTCAGATCTGCACTCTTAACTTTCCTTACTCTGATGCGCCTCCCATTACTGTGAACAACTCGCCACTTGTAGCAGGTTGCTGGGCCTGCACCTCACTGCTGGTAGCCTTTTGCTACCACCCCACCTACAGCCTCCTCACAGTGAGAGACAGACTGCACCTCACTGCTAGAAGCCTCATTCCCCACATCTCCAACCACCTCACACTCTCTCCCAGGCCCATTGAGGTGGACCTTCAGCCTCCTAATCTCCTCCTGGAGAAGCAAGACCTCCTCCTTCAACTCTCCAACCTCAGCTTTTAAAACACTGTAGAAGCAAGCCATGCTTTGTAACCGTCCACGCTAATCCCCAAGCAGCTCAGGGTCTGTGACCTCACGTGACGACTGACCACTGAACACTGACGACTGACCACTGAACACTGACGACTGACCACTGAACACTGACGCAAGCATCTTGCTGCATTTTTGGAATACTTAAATATGGATTATCAATCACCTTTAGTGTTTGTGCATTAAGAGTCCATCATTATTACATGTATCATAATTAGGTTAAGTTACCCAGAGGTTACCTGTAGTCGCTTCCGAAGGTCACCACCTCGGATCAGTCCCAGACCTGGCCTCCTGGTTGCTGGATTAATCAGTCAGGCTGTTGGTTCCCGTCACCCGCAGCCCAATGCATGCATCACAGCCCGGCTGATCAGGAACTCATTCGAGGAACTTATCGAGTTTCCTCTTGCAGACAGCTAAACTCATGAGGACGTTACGGTCCGACTTGGTCCATTAACTAGTCACACACTAACACATAAAGGTAAGGGAGGGAAGGACGGGACAAAGAGAGGAGAAAGTAATGGTAGAGGTAATGATGGTAAGTACGGGGAGTAATGGCAGTAACTTAAGAGACAAGAGTGTGTAATGAATTAGGTATATGTGCAGTGTCAAGCTGTTTCATTCTAAATCGAGAAAATGATAATTCTCACTATCGAAATCCCTGTGTAGATATAGAGGAGCTGTTATTTATTAGATATAATGATAAGAGGGGTACAAGTCACTAAAGGTGAGGCAGCAGACACTAACAAGAAAACAGGAAAGAGTTATTGAACTCGAGAGAGGAAGAAACCTGCAGTGTGATCGACCGAGGGGGCCAACACGGGGAAGGAGGAGGAGGAGTAGGAGGAGGATGAGGGGAGGAGGAGGAGGAGGAGGATGAGGAGGAGGATGAGGAGGAGGATGAGGAGGAGGAGGAGGATGAGGAAAGGAGGAGGAGGAGGGGATGAGGAGGATGAGGGGGAAAGGAGGAGGAGATGATGAGGAGGAGGAGGAGGGTGGGGAAAGGAGGAGGAGGAGGAGGAGGAGGGGGGGGAGTTTTTTTTAGTTTAATATCTTTATTATGCACCCCATACCCATCCTGTGGGCGGTAGTCAAAAGATTACAAAGGTACATAATGGGTCCGTGACTGGACCCCAAAGTTATGATAGTTGAACTAGTTACAAAGGTAATGAACTCCAGGTAGATCTGGTCACAATCATGGCAAGTTACAGAGGTAATGAATCAGCTTCACTCCTATACATGGTTACAGTCATGAACAAATTACAAGTAATGAGCCACTGATACATCCACACCTGGTCACAATTGTAATGAGTTATAAATACAAATATTAAGTGGGTCATACACCCACACGAGCGCGCGCACACACATACACGAGGGCGCACGCACAGACACATGCACATGAGCGTACTAATATATGCATAAACACAAGCACGCACACCCACACCCACACACACACACACACACGTGGTGGAGGAGGCCAACACTGTCTTGGGGATTAGGGATATGCCTATATATCATCTTGGGGGAGGGGTGGAAGAGGCCTGCAATGTCTTGATTCCCTCCACCACCTCACACACCTGCAGTGTGATCGACCATGAGGGAAGGGACCTACAAAATCCAATATCAACAAATAGACATTCACAAACTTGTCTTACGCTAGATGACAAACACACGTACATATGCGCGTACACACACACCCACACACAGGGCAGGAGCTGTAACTTGACCCCTGCAACCACAATTAGGTGAGTATATACACAGGAAGAGGCAAAAAAAAAAAAAAAAAAAACTTTGGATGAGGCTGGATACATCAAAATCAATGGATCCCGACAAGGTATCACCACGATTTCCGAGAGAGGGGACAAAAGTATTTTCTGAATCACTAGCTAAGATCTATTGATCAATAAGAAGTCAGGAGGTGTTGAACTACTGACCAGCATAACTGACATACAAACCATGCAAGGTAGCGAAGAAGTCACAAAGAAAATGATAGAGCACTTAGAAGTGCTTTCATAAACAATAACCAGCACAGGTTCAGAGATGGTAAATCTTGTCTTAATACCCTGTGGGAATTCTATGATAAAGTAAAGAAAGTGAGACGGGAGAGAGAGAGAGAGAGAGAGAGAGGGATGAGTGGACAATATTTTCTTAAACTGCGAGAAGGAGTTTTATACTGTATCCCAAAACTGTTTGGGGCAAAATCTTAAGGTGCGGGTAGGAATATGAGGATGGTACTCCTGTGGCCGCAGCCGCAGCCGCAGCCGCAGCCGCAGCAAGCAGCAACAAGGCTGCTCCTATATCTTGCCGTCCCCTGGGCCTATCCGAACTCCAGTGATGGCCAAATTGGCAAGTACTGCTGCAACAACATGCAAGGAACCTATAGTGACATAAAAACTGACGGTGACGACAACGAAATGGACTAAATATGACAAAAGAGGGACCCGCATTCAAGTACCAGACCTGCTGCCAGACGTGAACCAGACATGAGACGTTTTCCACTACAATGAAATAACTGACATCTATATCAACTGCACCAGTGTTTAACGGGAAGACAACATGGCAGAAAAAACCCGATCAACCAAATCTCCAAGGAAATGACAGGTCTGTAGGACTTTTTTCTTCAGTGCCAAACGAGGGAAAGAATTGAGCATTTAAACATGGCTGACCGGCATCCAAACAGCCGCTACTGCCAGACGTACAACTAGCGAAGTGAAATTCTCATCTTTACTGACGTTCATCTGTTGACAGTAGCATCATATCTGTACCACCATCATATCACCTGTACCAGTGCTAACGAGAGGGAAACACAGGAGACATCGTCAAATCAACAGCACAAAACTCCAAGGTTATAGGTTGGATATCCCTCAGTGCCAGTAGTGAGAAAGAAGTGAATAGTTAAACAGTCAAGGTTATGTTTAGTAGCTGACCTATATTCAGCTGACCAGTGTACAGTGAGAGAATCATAGCAGAAAACGCCAAATATATCTATAAACTCAAGAAAAGTCAGGTTGTAGGTGGCGTTACTCCCCTCAGTGTTTTAAAAATGGCTGAGTCAGCAGAACAGGTCAGGCAGTCAACAACACCACACAACCCCCGATAAATGGAATTGAGGGGATTTGGAAGGATAAAACCATGGATTAAACCTTTCTGATCTACCAGAATGGAAAGGAGTTAGAAGTTAATTGGGGAAGCCAGACTGTGAAGTGAGATGGGAAGGGGAGTGTGTAATAAGGGGTTAACTGTAAGGGGTTTGTGAAGTTAAGGGAAAAGTGAGCAGTGAAGAGGGTTTTGAAGAGGAAATTTTACTAGTAATTCAGTGGTGATTGCTAAAGCAGATACTAAGTGTACTAGGGACTGGAAAAGAGAAATAAATATTATTGTATATGAGTAAAAGAGCGAAGAGTGAAAATGGCAGGCATTAGGGGGGTACAGGCTGTCATAATTATATTTATAATTCTTCTTCAATTCCATGAAGAAAGAAATCAGTCATGGGGGCTGGAAAAGGTGAATGGAGTAACAGCGCCCTGGACAGTAAAAGTCCAACAGTTGCCATCCTACCAGAAAAGTAAATGTCACTATCGCTGCAAGGTATGGCAACACCGCATACCCAAACAAAAACAGTGGCACACAGCTCTTATTGTAGCGCTCTTAAGTGGTGATATCCAAATTAATCCAGGACCTCAAACTATTGTGCAGAGGCAAAACAGACAGATAAATGACGGTGATAATGACGGTCTAGGCCCATATTGGAGTATGCGGCACCAGTTTGGAACCCACACCTAGCCAAGCATGTAAAGAAACTAGAGAAAGTGCAAAGGTTTGCAACAAGACTAGTCCCAGATCTAAGAGGTATGTCCTATGAGGAGAGGTTAAGGGAAATCAACCTGACGACACTGGAGGACAGGAGAGATAGGGGGGACATGATAACGACTTACAAAATACTGAGAGGAATTGACAAGGTGGACAAAGACAGGATGTTCCAGAGACTGGACACAGCAACAAGGGGACACAGTTGGAAGCTGAAGACACAGATGACTCACAGGGATGTTAGGAAGTATTTCTTCAGCCACAGAGTAGTCAGGAAGTGGAATAGTTTGGGAAGAGATGTAGTGGAGGCAGGATCCATACATAGTTTTAAGCAGAGGTACGATGAAGCTCATGGTTCAGGGAGAGTGACCTAGTGGCGACCAGTGAAGAGGCGGGGCCAGGAGCTTGGACTCGACCCCTGCAACCTCAGCTAGATGAGTACAACTAGGTGAGTACACACACACACACACACACACACACACACACACACACACACACACACACACACACACACACAGAGTTAAGTTACAAGGTGTTCCTGGAGTTTACCTGGAGAGAGTTCCGGGGGTCAACGCCCCCGCGGCCCGGTCTGTGACCAGGCCTCCTGGTGGATCAGAGCCTGATCAACCAGGCTGTTGCTGCTGGCTGCACGCAAACCAACTCGACCACACCCCGGTGGTCGGAAACCGATTTTGGTCTTCCCCCGTGCCACTTAAAGACTGCCAGGGTCTTTTGGAACCCCACTTATGTTGCTGGGAGGAAATTGAACAGTCTGGGGCCCCCTGACACTTATTGTAGGTTTTTAAAGTGTTAGTGACCCCCTGTTTTCATTGGGGGGATGTTGCATCTTTTCTGCCAGTATTTGCTTTCGTAGTGAGTGATTTTCGTGTGCAAGTTCGGTACTAGCCCTTTAGGTTTTCGGTGTTTTTTAATCAGTACTCTCCCCCCTGCGTTCCGGGGAATACAGGTTTGGGAACCTCAAGCGCCCCCCAGTAATTGAGGGTTTTTCTCCGTTATGTGCGCCGTGAAGGTTCTCTGACTTTTTCTAGGTCAGCAATTTCACCTACTTGAAAGGTGGTTAGTGTGCAGAAAATACTCTACCCCTAGATAGGACGGGACCGAGGTTCATCATGGGTTGGCCTCCCTAGTTTTGAAGGTTTCTTATCCATCCGTTATTTTTCTAGCAGATGCGATTGATACAATGTTTGGTCCTTGAAAGGGGAGATCCCCCGACATGATCACTCCCAGGTCTTTGCGTGGTGTTGCTCTATTTTGTGGCCCGAATTTGTTTTTTACTCTGATAAGATTTTAAATTTTCCCCGTTTTCCATATCTGAGTAATTGAAATTTTTTCATCGTTTAATTTATATTGTTTTCTGGCCCCCTGAAAAATTTGGTTGATGTCCCCCGGAGCCCCAGTGTCTGCAATGGAAGACACTGTCATGCAGATTCGGGTGCACCCGCAAAGGGAAAACACGGTGCTTGGGCCCTGAACATCTTGTCTAGTCGGAATGAGGAGGGAACAAGAGGGGGAGCGGTACTGGCCTTGTGGAAGAGCTTTTCCCCGTAGCTCCCTGGGATTTTACCCCTTTGAAAAACCTCTCTTGTTTGTTAGTGGGAAATTAAGACCATCGACCGACTTTTCCTTTTATTCCTTTAGCACGTTTTTTGTGCGCTATTACGCAGGTCACACTTATGAAGGTTTTGCAAAGTCTGTAAATATTACATCTGCATTTTTTTTGTCTTCTGTGTTTTTGGGATTTCGTAGTGATCCAATATTTGACAGACAGGAGCGACCTTTTTAAAACCCCATGTTGCCCGGGGTTGTGTAATATGGGTTTTGATGGGTGGTGATCTTGCTTTTTAGGCCCTTTCAAAGTTTTTTTTGAATGGGATTTAGTGCACGGTCTGTAGTTCTTGCTGTTGCTTTACTCCCCCCTTTGGGGAGGGGGCTTTGTTTTTGTTTTTTAGTAACGTGGGACGCCCCCCGTGTCCATGCCCCCTTCCCCTAGGAGGAAAGGCTCGTGAAAAGGGCTTCTTGCAGTTTTTGATGAACACGGAGTTCCAGGGTTTGGGCCCGGGGCGGTGCATGGGCATGTCTTATCGCCGTTCAAAGTCTTTTGGGCGTCGGATAAATCGGAAAGGTTTGGGTTAACCCAAATTTTGGGGCTCTCTCATAAAAATTATTTTGATCTTAAAATTCGTCTGGTTGCGGCTTTCTAAAAATGGTCATTTTGGGGGACTGAGTGCTCACTCTTTTTCCTTGCTGTCATCTGTTTTGGACCCATTTTGTTTAAGTGGGGCCCCAAATACTGGACGTTGTTCTCGATTTGTTTTTTGGCATAGGAGAGAAATAATTTGGGTTTCTTTCATTTCTTTATGGCTTTTAGTTCTTCCCGCGATTCCTGACTCCTATAAGATTTCTTTAGTTTAAATTTCGATGCTTGCTATGCTTGACCAGTGTCCCCCTACGCTTTAAATATTTAAACCTCTTTTAGCCGTTCTTTTTCTTTTCGGCCTGAAAAGGGGCGCTGTTCTTTCTATTTTACATCTACTCCTCCTTTTTTTTAAAGGGAAAAAGCTTTTGCATAATCGAGTGCCACCAAATTAATCGTTCTGGATAAGTTGGGGCGTGTTGCTTGTTATCTTTCCCCGCTTAATCGGTTTGGACTTGGTTTTTGGGCCCACTTTATTTTTGTTATTGAAGTTGATTTATGAATGCTCCTCGGCTGTCCATTATTTGGTCGGGGCTCCAGCATACATGTCGAACCTCAATTTTTTTGTGTCTGAGTCCTTGTTTTTGATATGGGACATTTTATGATATCATTTTTGTGAAAATGAGGTCTGGTATTTTCCGTCAGTGGCTCTTTTTGTTGGTTTTAAACTGAATTTTGTGCAGAGTTTTTAAAAGCTCGTGTGAGTGTGAGTTTTCATCAGAGCTGCCTCCTGGTGTTATTACTGCAACATATTATTTGCTATATTCCTCCATTTAGGTGCCTTAAGTTGAAATCCCCCAGGAGCAAAATGTTGGGTGCAGGAGCTGGAAGATTTTCCAGACAGTGGTCAATTTTTTAACAGCTGTTCTGGAATTGCTGGGATGTTGCATCCGGAGGCTTGTAGACTACCACAATGACTAGGTTTTGGTTCTCGACCTTTACTGCTAAAACTTCCACTACATCATTTGAGGCATTAAGCAGTTCTGTGCAAAACAAGTGACTCTGCAATGTACAGGCAACCCCCCCCCCCTTTTGCCTGTTCACTCTGTCACATCTGTATAGGTTGTAACCTGGGATCCATATTTCGTTGTCCAAGTGATCCTTTATGTGGGTCTCAGTGAAAGCCGCGAACATTGCCTTCGCCTCTGCAAGCAGTCCACGGATGAAAGGCATTTTGTTGTTTGTTGCTGGCTTTAGACCCTGTATATTTGCAAAGAAGAATGTCATCGGACTGGTGGTATTGTTGGTACTGGGGGGGGGGATTTTTTTTCCGGCATTAGCATCTGTATCTGTTGGTTTGGAGTGGAGGCCATCGACTGTGGTTCCACTGTTCACTTAGAGATTCAAGAAGAGTTTATTACTCAGGTAGTCTGAGGGTTAGGCAGTTACCGGAAGGAATAATTGAGGCTGGAATATTGCTGCACTCTAACAGCACCTTTCAAGGCAGGTGAAATTGCCGACCTAGAAAATGTACAGAGAACTTTCACGGCGCGCATAACGGAGATAAAACACCTCAATTACTGGGAGCGCTTGAGGTTTCTAAACCTGTATTCCCTGGAACGCAGGAGGGAGAGATACATGATTATATACACCTGGAAAATCCTAGAGGGACTAGTACCGAACTTGCACACGAAAATCACTCACTACGAAAGCAAAAGACTTGGCAGACGATGCACCATCCCCCCAATGAAAAGCAGGGGTGTCACTAGCACGTTAAGAGACCATACAATAAGTGTCAGGGGCCCGAGACTGTTCAACTGCCTCCCAGCACACATAAGGGGGATTACCAACAGATCCCTGGCAGTCTTCAAGCTGGCACTGGACAAGCACCTAAAGTCAGTTCCTGATCAGCCGGGCTGTGGCTCGTACGTTGGTTTGCGTGCAGCCAGCAGCAACAGCCTGGTTGATCAGGCGCTGATCCACCAGGAGGCCTGGTCACAGACCGGGCCGCGGAGGCGTTGACCCCCGAAACTCTCTCCAGGTAAACTCCAGGTAAGCTCTATAAGTATAGCCAGATAAGTGTGAAGTAGTACTGAAGTATGGAAAAAGAAATTAAACAAGTAAATTTTTGGTAGAAATGGGAGAGCAGTGACTAGAAGGGCTATTGAGTTAAATGTTTAAAACCGAATGATTTTCGACGAATTATTTTAGCGAAAAGTTAAAATGGAATATTAAAGGGATTGGAGAGTTGGGCAGTGTAGTAAAATAATGAAAAGCAAGGGAAAAGATAGAAGGAAAAGGGGGCCAAAAACCCGAAGACAAGAAGAGGGCAAAGTTGAAGTAACTTAGTAACTGCTATGTCGGGGGGCGGCACTGTGTGTGGGGAGAGAGGGAGAGAAAAGTTAAAAGGGTGAGGAATCGTAGGGGGCAGGGGAAAATTTTATTACCGGGTAAAAGTAGTATTATATGTACCCATAACATCTGTCTGCCTTTTAACCCCACTGCAAAAAAAAACATGTATAAATCTAAAAAAAAAAAAAATATCTAAAACCCTCCGTGTGTAACTAAGTTTTCAAAAAGAATAAAAATGAAAATGGAGTGACGATGGACGACAAAAATTTAATGTCGATAAGGCCAGCTTTAAAAATGGGAAAAAATTTGATAGTACAGAGAAAACGTCTTAATTCTAAAGAAAAAATGCAAAAAAAAAACGTTCACGATGTATGCTAGCACAATTGAAATGGCACTAAAGATGGGAAAAGAAGAGAAAGTCCATTAGCAGCAAAATATGGCTCGCAAATTTAAAAAAAGAAAAAGGATTTTTGAAAGTACAAATTTTAAAATTTTTTTATGACGTCAGGTTTATTTTTGGGGTTGCTGGTAAGCCAGAGGACAGCAGAGGGAAGGGCCCCGGTAAGTCAAAAGCCATTAGCTCCCCGTGTTCGGTCACCCTTGACTATGATCCCGCAGAGGAGATTCCCACCCCTCCTGACGAAAAAAAAACACACCCATTTTCTCGAAATCCGTTAAAAGAAAGAACAAGAGGGCAATTTACATATAAAAAAAACAGTCGAAAAGATCAAGTTTTTTCTTTTCTAATGGTAGTACAAAGAAGAGGTACAAATGTTGGGAAAATTAAAATGCGGAGCGCGCGTGCACACACACACACACCCACCCCACACACACACACACACACAAGCTTGCTTGCTCTGTCTAAAGAAGTAGGAAATTAAAAAAACGCGCATGTGGACAAAAGACGTGAGAGGAATGATTTAGGCAAGTGCCCGAACCCAGTGAGTCATTTCCGAACCCCCCCCTTTTTCAACACGAATTTTTATATTTTATTATTATATATAATATTATTTTATATATATTATTTTATTTTTATTATATATTATATTATATAAATATATATTTTTATATATATATATATTATAGAGAGAGAGAGAAAGAGAGAGGTCACTTTAGCTGCTTTTATTTGAACTGTGTATGATATTGTGATCACCTAAAACTTTTTAATTCTACTTATGATAATTGTACCAAAGTAAATCACTTAAAAGGGACAGTGGTTGAAGCGTCGCTGAAATAAACGGTTTTTTTTAAGATTTTGCCAGAAGTAGAAAAAGGGGAGGGGGAGGGGGGGATACAGTGGTTTGGGGAATGGGGGGCCCGCTGTTACGGGGTATGAACATGGATGAGTACTTTAAAAAATTAGACGGGTTTTTCCTGGGGGGTTTTGGGTTGGGGAGGTTAGGGGCAGGGGCCCCTTAAACCCCCCCTCTCCCCCAAAATTAAATGAGGATTGGGTTAATTTGTTGGTTTAAGCTGCAGTCATCTTACACTAACAGTATTTAACCCTAAAAAAAGGGTTTAAAGGTAACTCTCGGTTTTATAATGAGAAAAGTACCCCTTGGTGCAAAGTCATGGAGAAAATTATCAGGGAGTGGTGGAACCCCTCAAACAAAACAAGATATAATAAAACCCCGCATGGTTTCATGGAGGGAAATCCTGTGTCAAAAACCTTTCTGGATTTTTATGACAAGGAAACAAAAGAAAGACCGAAAAGGAGGGGTGGGTTGATTCATTTTCCTGACTCGGGAAAGGGCCCCTTTGAAAGTTCCTAAAAGAGTTTAGTGAAAAGGGGAGGATCGGGGCGATTAACAGGGAGGGCAGCAATGGATAGGGAATCCCTAAAAGGGAGGGAGCCCGAGTCTGGTACGTGAAGAGGATCACAGTGGGCCTTGACGAGCGGGGTCCCCCAGGGGTCCCCTTTAGGACCAGTTATTTTTTATAATGCGAACAATGAGGAAGGAAAAGACTGAAGTGTCCCCCTTCGCAATGATGTAAGCGATGAGAAGAATTTAAAACGGATGAGGATAAACTGCAAAGGACCTGGACAGGTGGGGAACGTGGTCCAGAAACTGGCTTCTCAATTTAACCCCGCCAAATGAAAACCCTGAAAAATTTGGGGGGGGGAAAGAAGCCGCAGCAGGTATAGGTAGGTGGGCAAAGATAAGACCCCAAAAGGGAGAAGATGTTGGGGTGACCTAACACCCGGACTTCACCGGAGGCAACATCAACCCAAAAACTGTGCAGCAAGGGGCGCGGCAAACCTGAGAATAGCTTTCCGATATTTAATAAAAATCTTTAAAGACACTGTAAAGTGTATGTTAGGCCCTACTAGGAAACAGCCCATTTGGGAACCCCACACCTTTTACAATACCGGTAACGAATGTTTTTTATACAAAAAATAACTCTCCTCCCTTTCTGTAGCTTCATTCATTATGTATCTTTCAACTTTCTTTTTTAACTGGCTCATGCTAGGACAGGCCTTGACATATGCAAGCAATCCGGTCCACTCGTTTATTCTGTACAATGAAAGGTTTTGAAGCCGGGCACCACTGAGGTACTACAAATTGTGTTCACTTCCCCTAGTACCATACTAGTTTTTGGTTCCAAACCTTGACAAACTTGGCAGCAAGGTTTTCTTAACACTGCTTCTGAACAATTTTATATACATGTCGGTAAGTAAATAAGTAAGTTTTTAGACACAGTTACACAAAGTAAAATTTATCATACATATTTAAATTCCCGGGATATTCCCAAAAGTCAAAGGACTTGTTTCATTGGGGCCCTTAAAATTCTGGATGGCTGGAAGCTTTTCCCCCTATTTAATTATTTACTTTACCCGTTTTTAAACATTCACTTGGTACAAATATACAAGATTTTTGGGAATGGTCACATTAGATTTTTGGGGAAATTTTCCTCTCCATAGCCTCCAGAAACAACAAAGTTTACGAATTGGCTAAACAATCATTAAAAAAAAGAGAATGTTAGTATTAGTTTAAATGTTTTTTATGCACCCCCTACCCATCCCGTGGGGGGTAGTCAAAAGATTACAGAGGGACATAATTTTTCCAGGGATGGGCCCCCAAAATTTTTTATAGCTGGCAAGTTACAGGGTAAAGAACTCACAAATTTTCAAAAGGGAATGACTCCAGGTTTCTGGTCACAACATGACAGTTACAAAGGATTTACAGATTTCGAGGGGGGTAATGGGGCCAGGACGGGCCCCCAAATTTTTATAGCTGAACAGGTACAAAGGAATGAGCTCACAAAGTTACAAAGGTAATGAATTCTGTAAGAAGGTTTCCCTTTCGTTTATACATGGCTACAATCATAAACAAATTATAGGTAATGAGCATTCAATTCCACCCCCGGGGTCACAACTGTAGTGAGTTATTGGGCAAAATTGATTGTTTAGTCACATCCCAACACACCACACACACACACACACACCCCACACACACACACACACACACACACACAACCCACACAACACCCAACACCCGACACTGACACTGAACTGCCACACATCACACACACACCACACACACACACCACACACACACACACAACACACCAACACACACACAAAACCCACACACACATACACACAAAAACCACCCCCCCCGCACACACCACACACACACACACACACCACACACCACACACACACACACACACACACACCCCCCACACACACACACAAACTAACACTCCCACTCACACTACACACACTACACAACACACACACACTCCCCACGCACACACACACACACCACACACACCCCACACATCCCCTGCACACCACACACACCACACATGGTAATGCATTATTTCCTAGAAAAGTCAGGGTATTTCTCCGAAGGTCTGTAATAAACCCTGTGGATAAAATACTTTGCCATTTCTTGAACATTTTGAGCGATTGTCTCTAAATTCATTAATTTGATCACACTCCGACATAAATGCAAGGTGTGACAAAGCCCCGGCAAAATTTAAAATTTCGTTTGGTCTACATCTGGGGGTGGTGATTTAACCCGCGAAGATACTTGTAACCCGCCGGAGCCCGGGGGGTATGAAATCCAAGATCTGCTTACTTGTTTCACCCTAGACAGTGACTCCTCCTGCATGATGGGGTGATGAAGATGGACTGCTTGTGTCAATCCCCCCAAAGGGCTTAAGTCAATAAAGTTCTTTGAATTTTCTTTTTGGGGATTTTTGGGTTCTCAAACGCAAAACTGAAAACCCCAAAATTTGGAAATTTCTCCCCCCTCTTGAAAGCTTACAGTTTTACCCATTTTTAACCTGTTCTAACATGAAACTGAAGACCAATGTGAGATGGAATCCCCACATGTCATCTGACCCCAACTGCCACAATTTTACCATCCCTGGGTTTTGGCTTCTGACCACAACATGCCAAAATTTTATACTTAAGGGAGTTGGGGGCATTTATGGATGACAGAGAATCATTTCCCAATTAAAGGAAACCCTTTTAGATCCCTGGACAAAAATTTTGATGAAAGGGATTTGGGCAAACATTTTCGTTTAAAGGGGTAAGGCCCATTTATTAAAGGGTTTGCCCCTTTTTTTCTTTATGAGAGCCCACCCACCTGTGTGACAACAGCAGCAGACCAGCTGCACCATGGACGGGTGAACAGAAAAAACCGACGTAAAAAATTTTTGGTGAAAGAGTGTTCTGTGTGACAAGTTATAAATACAGCAAAAGGCATCAGTTTGGCTTCAAACGAAGTTTTGGTTGTAAATTTAAGAAGATTTTTTGGGGGGGAAATGGGGGAAGGGGTAGTTTGAAGGGGTAATATCCCAGAGGGGGGAAAATTCTCTTTTTGCTAACTTGATAAAAAACATGAGCGGGTTCATGGGGAGTCTTCCCATTTTTTCGACCCATCTGGAAAATTTTTCACCCAGGGGCTGAGGAAATTTGGAGGGCTTCTGTGCGGGGGGTTTGAAGGGGCCTAGCCAAAGCGTTTTGGGAACCCCAAAAAGGATTTTTCTTTCAGAAACACGTCTCTAATGTTTGGGGAATATTAATTTCCTTTCCGCATATTTAAAAAATTTTTGGCATACGGGGGGCCCCCTGGGATGATTCCAAATTCCCTTCTTTTGAAATTTTTTTCCAGCCCCCCCAAGTTTCCCCGTTAGACAAAGTGCAAGTAGGGTGCCGCTTAATCAACCAATGTTTAAAATATAAGCAAGATACTTTCATTTTAAACCTTTTTTAAACTTTACCCCCAACCCCTGGGATGAAAACCTGCCACAACTCTAAGTGCTTTTCACCCTTTTTTTTATTGGCGAACAAAGCCCCCCGTTACAACAGGTCCAAGAGGGGAACCTCAAACCAAGAACTGTATTGCTTACATATTCTAAAAAGAGACCCACATGCAACGGGATCGAGGGAACTGGGCCCCCCCCCGTCAAAGGAGGACGCCTTTTGAGTATCTTTGTTTTTAATCCCTGAGAATTTTAAACCCAAGGGTTCCTGACACGGGGCCTAGTAAAAGATTAAGAATTTTTTTTGGGGTTGGAGAATCCGGTGGGTGAATCTTTTGTCACCCGCAAAACAACCATATAATGATGGGGCGGGCTAGGCATGGCATTAAAAAAAGGCTTTAATCAAAATTTTTGAAAAGGGGGGGACTAAGAAACACCTCCCTGTGGGGTTCCTAATTCAAAATCTTTAGTTACACTTCTAAGTCCCTGGAACAACACAGAAAGAAATTTTTGTTGACAGGGAACCTTTAATCCACGGAGAAGCCCTCCTCCAAAACCATTCTGGCAATTTACTTTAAAGATTACATGCGGTTTTGGTACAACAAAAGCGGATTTAAGGTCAAAAGGGAAGGGGAGTGTTAATGAGCTGGCAGTGTGCAGAGTGAGAAAGGTGGTAAACAAGATGCACACTTTCCCTTTCCCTGGGAAAGAAGCCATGCAACCCGGGGGGACAAAAAATTTTCCCTTTTTTTTTTTTGCCCTAAGAACGGAAAATTTAAAAAAAATCCTTTTTCAAATTTTTAAAACAACAGCTATTTAAGGGGAAAAATTGGGGGAAAAAGAGTTTTTTCTGATTGGGGTTCGGAATTTGGGAAAAAGAGGGGTTGTTTCATGAATTTTGGGGGCCCCCCCAGGGACATTTAAATTTAAAGTTTTATAATTCAAGTAAAGGATTACCGTCTACGAAAACAGCAATCTGAGTATGTTGTTTAATAAAACCATCCCACCCCGGCACCCTGGGGGTTTTTCCCTTAAATTAGGGCTGCATCAAATACATAATTATGAAAGGAATGTTGCAGCATCGCCCCTTTCTGAAACATAAAACAAACAAGTCCCTCCCTTGCATCAATTTTTCCCCTTAAAATTTTGCCTGTGTGGTACTGGGGAAAACTGTTCCCTACTAGATGTAGGGAGCCCAAGCACTGACAAAATCATTCCCCCCTATCAAGGGAAAGAAAGGGGGCGCGACTGCCCAGTTCTGTTTCAAATTTAATTTTTTTATGTCCCTCCCCTATCCGGCAATTGGGGGTGAGCATTTAGACCCATAGACAAATTTGGTTTCCCCTCCCGTTTGCCGCCCGTCTGTCCCTACGCTCTCTGGCGCAGCAAGGGCAGTTAAATAAGTAATAAGTAAATAAGTTTTTTCAGGAAAACACAAATACAGTTTTCATAAATTATCATCATACAGCATATGTGTAAAAGAAACCCAGGGTAACCCCAAAAAAGCCCCAGAAGAGGCTCAGCATTTCAGGGGAAAGATGGTTTTTTAAGGCTAGGGCCAAAAACCTGCGACAACGTTTCAATGTTCGAAGTTTAGAATCATTGTAATAGGTATGGTTTTTATAAGACTTATGATTATTATGGAAGTCATTTGGATTTAGAGTAGTAGGAGGTTATAACTTCACATTGTCCCCTGGATACCGGAAGGCGGTGCTCGATACGGTGTTAAGCTGTCAGTGGCCCTAAAAAACCCAACACGAAGAGGAAAACCTACATTTTTAATTTTTAGTTAGTTTCTGTTATAATTAATAATAATTGACCCACTATTTCTATACGTTTCAAAGATAATGTAATCTTATGTATAATTTCGGTCGAATAAACGCGTGTCTTATCTATTGTCACTGATAAATTTATCGACTAACACAGTTCACCCTACCAGAGGTGTTCCTTGATGTAGGCGAGGTGCTCTTGGTTTAAGGAATTGGACCAGTGATCCCTTACCTTGGATCGATCTTCAATGACTCCCACTTTCCCAGGTGCTATATGACTCCAACGGGTTTAGCACTTTCTCCCCCCACGAATGTAATAGACAATTTCAGAAATATTGGTAGACCCAGCCAGTGTTATTTTTTGTTTCTCTTAGCAAATAGAAGTATATATTGTGTCTGTATCATTCATTTTTTATTATTTATAGTCACTCTGTTCTTGGAAAATGTTTTTAATCTTGAAGACTGGGTTACTTTAAGAAAGGTATATTATTGTTAATGCAATCTTATAAGACTGGTGAATGTTGTACCGTAATGTGTTTTTGAAAATATAAATTATAACAGAAACTGCATTTAAATCTTTAATTAATCGTGGATGTTATATTAATTGCAAATATTTTATAGAAAAAAATCGTTTTTATATTTTAGGTCCCCTCAAAAGAGGTTCTTTGATACTGGTGAGGTGCTTTTGATCCAAGGAATTGGCCTTATTCTCCTGATTGCATTCTATATTCCCCAGGTGCATTATGACCCCTACTGATTTAGCACTTTCCCTAAATATTCTACTTATTCCCCATTACCTTGCTTTTACTCTTACCTTTGCCTTTCCCTTTACCTTACTACAGTACTACTGTTCTTCTGTTTCCTCTTCTTTTTCTTTTTCTTCTTTTTTTTCCCTCTTTTAAAAAAAAACATATTTTAGATTCGAAACTAACATATAAACTCAAATTTAGAAATAACTTATTCCTTAACTATTTTTCAGTTCTGGACAACATACATAAAAAGGGTTGGAGTGCAGCAAGTAAGGCAAACTTACTGGGCAAGTCTTGTTATTTCTAGTTTCTTCCCCCCCAGTGTTTTGAAAAAGATGTCATGCAGGATTTCTTCAGACGGGTTCTCGCTGTCTTTGTCATAACCACTTTTGTGGCGAGGTTTTTTTATATTTGTCTTAAAAAAGACATTACCAGATATTAATGAAAGGTTTTTTTCAAAAGGAAGGCACAGAACTATACATGTTACTTTTCATTCGCAGAATGATTTAAAGTACTGAAAATAGATTTTTCACTCAATGTCCAAAGAAAAATACGTATTTCAATCCATTGTAGGGTCCCCAGAAAGATGAAACAAATACTTTAGTACAGTTAACTTCTTTAGTGTTTTCTGTACCTCACAATTTCCTCTATTTTAACCTATCACTGACTTAATCAGGTTCTAGGGTGCATGAGCTGCCAAATAAAATTTCAACACTGTAAGTTATTGAAGGATTTTTGGTTAATATTTTCTAGGGGCAAGAAAATTTCCATGTTTGCACAGGCTGAGTCGGCAAGTGGGCTGAGGAGAGAGCTTTTGGGAGGGATCTAATTTTTTTATGGGGTTGATGGGTTGCACTTTGCTCTGTGAGGACCCACCAGTTTTTTCAAACCCGGGGATCTGCTTTTACGAGTTTTATGCTGCCTCTGTAAATCCCCAATTGACACGGCTAATCAGTAATTATTAATGTTTTGTTCATTTACTTTGTATGAAGACTGTGGCCTTTATAAAGTCATCTTTCTTCATTTTGGCATAAATAAAACTAATGCATATTAGGGATTCTCTGTACAAAAAAAAAAAAATTTAAATACCATTAAGTAAAAGAATATACATTACATATATCTTTTTCCCAAAATAAATAACAGCGTACACCGTGTTTTTTTGCAAAAAACCCAATTATGCAATAATCATAAAAGTAGGGAAAAATTAATATAGGGTAAGAATGAAATGGAGTATTTTGGCATGATTCAATGATTGACAATCACATAAATGAATAATTTCGGGAGGTTAGGTGGAATCCCAATACCATGCGGCAATGGGACGTTTAACAAGGGTTTTTGATAAAAACCAAGTGGAATTCCCATTAACAGGTCAGTACTAGGAGTTTAATATATTTTATCATAACAGGTCAAACTTTTTTCTAAATTTTAAAAAATATGACTTACTGAACCTGAAATAAATCAAATGATTCAGACATTATAAAAAAATAGTGTATTATTTTCTGAAATTTTAAATTTTTTTTAACTGATGAATATTTTAAAAAAGGGAGAGGGTAAAGGGGGGCTGAAATATGGATTCAAATTTTTTTTTGCTATATAAAAACTGACATTAACCCTTTCAGGGTTTCGGCCGTATATAGGGCTTACGCACGGGTTTTTTTTGACTACTATACCCTAAATTCTACGCCCTAAAATCTAGTGAGAGAAAGCTGTGCCTACATATGAAAGAATGGGTCTATGTGGCAGTGTCGCAGTATAAAAAAAATCCTTCAGCAACAGTGCGAAATGAAAAAAAAAAAAAATTTTGCCCGTGTTTTTGGTTTAAAACAGCGCTTTGCACTGTATTTTGTATGGTATTTATTGTTGTGTTCATTTTTTCCGGGTCTCTTGTATAAAAGGGAAGACATGTTAAGGAATTGAGAGATTTTGACTGATTTTACAATGAAAAGTATTTAAAAATTGACCAAAAGTATCAGAAATGTTCGTTTTTTACCAAAGTTAAAAAGTAAACAAATCATGCTAAGCACCCAAATACACGTCAACTGGTGAGTTTAAATTTTTTCGAAAGTGCACTAAATTATTTATACCTTTTTTTTAACACTAATGCAGTATCTGCATAACAGTAAATCTATTTTTTTGAGAATAAAAAAAAGTGGAAAGCAAAAGAAGTGAGAGGGGTGTTGGGCAGACTAATAAAAAGGGGAAATGTCTTTTAGTCCATGGAATGTTTTTCTTGTTTTTTTTCTGGACCCATTTGGAAATTGGGCATTTTTAAAAATTTGTGTGAAATTGGCAAAATTGCTAAATTCCGACCACTTATTGGATAGTTGAAACGGTAAAGGGTTTGGTTTTTCTTGCACTCATTCGATAGAAAAAATGGATTCTAAGCGAAAATTCATGTTTTTGTCGCGAGTACAGTGGGGAATTTGGGCCCAAAATAGGGCTCAAAGTGGGCAAAACCGATGATAAAAATCGTCGGACCGCTAACTTGCGAGAGCTAATTCCGTAAGTTTTCCATCAAAATTTTATACTTTTGGGGTCATTTTGTCGGGAAAAGTTTTCTATCTTTTCATGAAATTTTTTTTTTTTTTTTTTTTTTAAAAATGGGCACCCCAGAACAAATCTCGAGAGGGCCCGTAACCTGAAAAAGGGGTTTAAAGGGCGATTATCTTTGACTCCAGTTGTCCCATTCCATCAAGGAATGAATGCCTTGAGCTGGGAAGGCTCTGATTCAAAGGGAAACAGTCATCTTTCCTTTGGTTGGATTAAAACCCGATTTCTTTCCAATCCCCCCTGAAACCTTACAACTTATTATTCCCCTGAATATATTTACGAACATGTTTTGAATTTTTCAGCTGGGCGAGACTTTGCAGGAGAGGTGGTGTATGTGGGTCAGGGAGTGAAGACTGTGAAAATTGGGGATAAAGTGTTTGGTGTGGTCAGCCCACAAAATCAAGGCTCACATGCAGAGTATGTTGTGACTTCAGCATGTAATGTAAGGAGAAAAGCAGTTCAATTATCATTTTAGTAAAATATCTATAGGAAAATCTTTGAACCTTCAAGATTTTTTTTTGTGTGTATAATTACATATTTGCTTGTGGCATTGTGTCTTCTGTTATAACTTTGTTGTATACACTTTATAAAATTTCCAATGGATAGATGGGCTAATGAGAGCATAGACAATGGGGTCGAAGAGGTATGGGGTAGGTTTAAAAATGTAGTGTTAGTGTTCAGCAGAAGTTTGTGGTTACAGGAAAGTGGGTGCGGGAGGGAAGAGGAGCGATTGGTGGAATGATGATGTAAAGAGAGTAGTAAGGGAGAAAAAGTTAGCATATGAGAAGTTTTTACAAAGTAGAAGTGATGCAAGGAGGGAAGAGTATATGGAGAAAAAGAGAGAGGTTAAGAGAGTGGTGAAGCAATGTAAAAAAGGAGCAAATGAGAGAGTGGGTGAGATGTTATCAGCAAATTTTATTGAAAATAAGAAAAAGTTTTGGAGTGAGATTAACAAGTTAAGAAAGCCTAGAGAACAAATGGATTTGTCAGTTAAAAATAGGAGAGGCGAGTTATTAAATGGAGAGTTAGAGGTATTGGGAAGATGGAGGGAATATTTTGAGGAATTGTTAAATGTTGATGAAGATAGGGAAGCTGTGATTTCGTGTATAGGACAAGGAGGAATAACATCTTGTAGGAGTGAGGAAGAGCCAGTTGTGAGTGTGGAGGAAGTTCGTGAGGCAGTAGGTAAAATGAAAGGGGGTAAGGCAGCCGGGATTGATGGGATAAAGATAGAAATGTTAAAAGCAGGTGGGGATATAGTTTTGGAGTGGTTGGTGCAATTATTTAATAAATGTATGGAAGAGGGTAAGGTACCTAGGGATTGGCAGAGAGCATGCATAGTTCCTTTGTATAAAGGCAAAGGGGATAAAAGAGAGTGCAAAAATTATAGGGGGATAAGTCTGCTGAGTATACCTGGTAAAGTGTATGGTAGAGTTATTATTGAAAGAATTAAGAGTAAGATGGAGAATAGGATAGCAGATGAACAAGAGGCTTTAGGAAAGGTAGGGGGTGTGTGGACCAGGTGTTTACAGTGAAACATATAAGTGAACAGTATTTAGATAAGGCTAAAGAGGTCTTTGTGGCATTTATGGATTTGGAAAAGGCGTATGACAGGGTGGATAGGGGGGCAATGTGGCAGATGTTGCAAGTGTATGGTGTAGGAGGTAGGTTACTGAAAGCAGTGAAGAGTTTTTACGAGGATAGTGAGGCTCAAGTTAGAGTATGTAGGAAAGAGGGAAATTATTTCCCAGTAAAAGTAGGCCTTAGACAAGGATGTGTGATGTCACCGTGGTTGTTTAATATATTTATAGATAGGGTTGTAAGAGAAGTAAATGCGAGGGTCTTGGCAAGAGGCGTGGAGTTAAAAGATAAAGAATCACACACAAAGTGGGAGTTGTCACAGCTGCTCTTTGCTGATGACACTGTGCTCTTGGGAGATTCTGAAGAGAAATTGCAGAGATTGGTGGATGAATTTGGTAGGGTGTGCACAAGAAGAAAATTAAAGGTGAATACAGGAAAGAGTAAGGTTATGAGGATAACAAAAAGATTAGGTGATGAAAGATTGAATATCAGATTGGAGGGAGAGAGTATGGAGGAGGTGAATGTATTCAGATATTTGGGAGTGGACGTGTCAGCGGATGGGTCTATGAAAGATAAGGTGAATCATAGAATTGATGAGGGGAAAAGAGTGAGTGGTGCACTTAGGAGTCTGTGGAGACAAAGAACTTTGTCCTTGGAGGCAAAGAGGGGAATGTATGAGAGTATAGTTTTACCAACGCTCTTATATGGGTGTGAAGCATGGGTGATGAATGTTGCAGTGAGAAGAAGGCTGGAGGCAGTGGAGATGTCATGTCTTAGGGCAATGTGTGGTGTGAATATAATGCAGAGAATTCATAGTTTGGAAGTTAGGAGGAGGTGCAGGATTACCAAAACTGTTGTCCAGAGGGCTGAGGAAGGGCTGTTGAGGTGGTTCGGACATGTAGAGAGAATGGAGCGAAACAGAATGACCTCAAGAGTGTATCAGTCTGTAGTGGAAGGAAGGCGGGGTAGGGGTCGGCCTAGGAAAGGTTGGAGAGAGGGGGTAAAGGAGGTTTTGTGTGCGAGGGGCTTGGACTTCCAGCAGGCATGTGTGAGCGTGTTTGATAGGAGTGAATGGAGACAAATGGTTTTTAATACTTGACGTGCTGTTGGAGTGTGAGCAAAGTAACATTTATGAAGGGGTTCAGGGAAACCGGCAGGCCGGACTTGAGTCCTGGAGATGGGAAGTACAGTGCCTGCACTCTGAAGGAGGGGTGTTAATGTTGCAGTTTAAAAACTGTAGTGTAAAGCACCCTTCTGGCAAGACAGTGATGGAGTGAATGATGGTGAAAGTTTTTCTTTTTCGGGCCACCCTGCCTTGGTGGGAATCGGCCAGTGTGATAATAAAAAAAAAAAAATTTTACTCTGTGTAAAATATTTTTTTTAATATCTCTTCATTGCTTTTTCGTGTAGTTTAACTTATGATCTATTGTTGTTATAGATGGCATGAGGAAGTCCTCCCCATCACCTATTTTTAAATTTATGTAGTGTACAATATTTCCTGTCTTCCAATGAGGGCATTTCTATTACCTCTGTATATTTCTTGGTAAGCCCTTTGGTAGTAAGTTCAGCCCTGTTTCTTTAGAAAAAATTTTTTTTTCTTCCTCACATTTTATTCACGCTTGCAAAAGGTCTTCTCTAGTTAACATACCTCAGTAACATTGTTGTTTTCTTATGTCCCTGATTCCATAGCAGTTCTTCCTGAGTGGTGATAATTGCCATGGCCTGTTTTGCTTTAACTTTCTTTTTAGGCAGTGGTATACTGTATATATTTTTATTCTGTGGAAAGCTACAATGCTACCCTTATGGATTTAGCACAAACCCATAAATCAGAGTATAGTACTCTAATGACACGGGTCTGTCAAAAAAAAAAAAAAATGGGGGGCCACTCTTCCCTTACTTTTTTTTATTTCCTCTGATTCAGGAATCAGAAGGTGACTTAGCTAGTGAAACATTGTAACTTAGCTAGTGAACCATTGTAACTTAGCTAGTGAAACATTGTAACTAAGCTAGTGAAGCACTGTAAATTCATAATTGATGTGTTAAAGAATTCGTACCATTAAATATTCTCATTTTAAATGTATGTTACTATGTCTGGAAAAAAATTGATTTTTAAATATGAATAATTATACTTACATAATTTGTCCCATGAGCGAATTAAAAAAAGAATTGATCAACACTACACAAAATAAACATGCCTATTTTTTATTTTACAAAAATAATTTAAAAATAACTAGTATTATAAATTCATTAAAATATTTTTTCAAAATTGATTTTTTCCTGTAAACTGCATTAATTTCTATTTTCAAGCTATAGGAATTTCCTTTAACTAAATAAGGATATGAATCTGGTAAGTACCTGATGGTTGATTAATTATAAGCATTTGTTTATGTGACAGGTTTGTCTAGTGCCTGAGAATGTTAGTGCTGAAGAGGCTGCATCCATCCCATACACTGGGCTGGTGGCATGGAGTGCTGTGACGGTGTCTGGCATGCTGACAGCCGGTACAGCACCACGGTCACGTGTCTTGGTTATTGGGGCCTCAGGTGGTGTGGGCACCTTCCTCTGTCAGCTTCTTTCAGTATGGGAAACTCAGGTATTCTTAATTTTTTTTTTTTATTTTTTGCAAATCTTACAATATAAAAGGATATTGCTGTACATAGTACAGTATAAAAATGTTATCAGTGTCTTATTATATTATGCTGTAATTGTTACTTCTGCATTAATAAACTACTGTAGTACTTAACATAAAGATACTGTATCTTTTATTTTTAGAATTACTATACTATCTTTTATTTTTAGAATTACTATACAGTGGTACGTCAAGTTTCAAACAGTTCCCAACTCGAACAATTATGTAAGTGTATTTTTGAGGGTCTGAAACTGACTAACCTAATTTACATTATTCCTCATGGGAACAAAGTCGTTCAGTATCGGCACTCAAACAGCCTTCCGGAAAGAATTAAGTTCGTAACTCGAGGTACCACTGTACTATACAGCAGTTTTTTTAGGCAAGAGTACCTTGTTAAATTGGACACTTTAGTGGGTAGAAATTGTGGGAGCTGTTGATTACTTTCCTTGATGGTGAGAGGCTCTTAATTCAAAGAATTGGATTTGTCCTCCCTTTTCTTGGATCAGTCATGATTGTCTCCCATTTCCTTGGCACTTTGTGACCCCTACAGGTTTAGCTATTTCCTCAAAATATAATAATAATTATAATGCTGGATTACGTCTTGATATACATGGTAGCTGCTAGGTTCAGCTAAAAATGCATATTTTATAGTAATTCTTCTAAAAGTGTTTGCATTGTGTATTATAGGTTGTTGGCCTCTGTCGGTCAGATGCACAAGAAATGGTGGCAAGTTTTGGTGTAGAAGCTTTGGATTACAGAGATCCAGCTACCAAGGATATGCTTATTGCAGATGGAGGGTGAGGAAAAATACTTATTGTGTAAGCTTTTATAAATTCTTGGGATTGGTCAGACATGCCATACATAGAGGCAAGGTAGTTTTGGATGTTATTCCTATACATAAAGATATGAAAGGAAAAAATTAGTAGTACATACATGCATGAACAAGGGTACTGAACAGTACTGGTGATTGGTTTCAAGAGTTATTCTACTCTTAGAGTCTAGCATTACACCAGGCGTCATTGTTGACTTGAGTGGTAAACCAGGCTCTTGCTACCAAGTTGTGTCGAGTAGTAAAGAATACCTAGCACTCACATTACATTTTGTACTTTAGTTTGTTTTGATGTTAGTTTTGTATCTGACTGTTTTCCCTTTGCCAGTAATGGCAATATTTTAGTGAGTATCTAATTCAGGTTTGAAAATAAAAATGGCCCCATGCAAATTAATGATCCTGCATTGTTCAGGGCAACAATGTGGTCATTTATCAAGACTAGTTGCTAGTATAAATGTGAGACTTCACAAGATGAGCCATGTTATTGTGTTAAGTGTATCATAATATTTCTTCTTTTAACAGTTTTGATCTTGTGATTAATGCCTCTGGTGTAAATGACATAGACTACATGAAAGCATTGAAGCCCTGGATGGGAGCTTCCTATGTTACCCTCTCCCCTCCCTTGTTACGAAATATAGATGACATGGGAATGGTGAATGGCCTCTTTAAGGTATTTCTTCATCTGTGTTTGGTATATATCAAGTGAGATTTATTGTGTGCTAATATTATGCTTTGTCTTGTTATATTATCCACTACTACTTGCCTAATTGTGGTTGCAGGGGTCGAGACTCAGCTCCTGTCCCTGCCTCTTCACTGGTCGCTACTAGGTCCTCTCTCTCTCCCTGCTCCATGAGCTTTATCATACCTCATCTTAAAACTATGTATGGTTCCTGCCTCCACTACATCACTTGCCAGACTATCCCACTTTCTGACAACTCTTTAACTGAAGAAATACTTCCTAACATCCCTTTGAGTCATCTGAGTCTTCAACTTCCAACTGTGACCCCTTGTTTCTGTGTCCCTTCTCTAATGTCATTATCCAGGATTGTCAATACATATTGATATCGTATAAAACTCTCTCATAAACAGCAGGTTATTGACATAAAACTTTTGTGTAATTAAAACACCTCCTGCATTCATTGGAAACTAATCAGTTCATGCTTCTTGGTACAACATTTTCCAGAGTGCAAAAGACCTCTTGTGCAAGAATGCAGCCGCCTTGTCAGAAGGTCGAACTTACAGATGGTGTTTCTTTATGCCCAACCCAAATGCCCTAAAACAAATCACAGAAATGTTAGCCAGCCACAAGGTAAGATCCCGTGTCTCCATTATCAGTTTGGGATTTTGGGATTTTGTTTAACTGAAATAATTTGAGTATTTGTTTAAAGTTAAATTGTTATTTTTCTTTATGAAATTGCTCTTATGCCTTATTTTTTTTAAGAAGCTATTATCCATGTTAATTTGAGCCTCAGTGAGTTATAAAATTAATTAAAGAGTAAAGGTTTGTGGTTTAGGTAGTAGGGGTAGTAGGTTGGTAGACAGCATTCACACAGGGAGGTACTACCGTCCTGCCAAATGAGTGTAAAACAGAAGCCTGTAATTACTTTACATGATGGTAGGATTGTTGGTGTCTTTCTTTTCTGTTTCATAAACATGCAAGATTTTATGTACATCTTGGTACTTCTGCTTACACTTACCTTCCAAGTTGTCCTGTTTTGCTCCATCTCTCTAAATGACCAAACTACCTCCTAAGCCCTCTGAATAATACTTTCAGTAACTCCACACCTCCTAATTTCTGCACTATGAATTCTCTGCATAATATTTATGCCACACATTGCCCATGGACACAACATCTCCATTGTGTCTAGCCTCCTTCTTGCTGCAACATTCATAACCCACACTTCACCCATATAAGAGTGTTAGTACCACTGTACTCTCATACATTCTCTGCTTTGACTCCATGGATAATGTTCTTTGTCTCCACAGATGCCTCAGTACACCATCCACCTTTTTGCTTTGTCAGTTCTATTGTTTACCTCATCCTTCATATACAGATTTATCTCTAAAACAGGCTGCAGCAAAGGTATAGGTGTTCACTTCATAATGCAAGTGCTGAAGATATAAAAAAAAATAATTATTATACAAAAGATATTTGCAGACATTTCTTAAAGTAATGAACATACAAAGTATCAGGAAAGAAGTTGGATGTAGGATCTGTGTATGTGTGTGCATGCATGCACAACTGAAGAAGCACTCGTGATGTTTGGCAAACATGTGACATTCCAAGCAAAAATTTATCTTCATTATTCATCACTATGCTGTGGCATCTAAGACACTCCCATGAGTGTCTTAGTTGCCACAGAGTGTCTTAGATGATAATGGTAAATGATATTAAACCCAATGTCCTTAATACCTGGCTTTTCCATGTATTATACCAAGAGTTTGGCAGTGATTAAAATGTGAAGCTCTTCCACACTGTGATACATTGTCACAGGAAAATATGCAATCTAGAGTGAGCCACTGAAAGAACTAATGTATTTTGATTGCTGAAAAATGTATCCCTGTAGTATTCCAAAAGTCCAGACCCTTTTCCTTAATGGTTCCCCCCCACACACACACACAAATAGTACAGATACATCTCATGGAAACTAATATCCTAATTTCTTCAAAAAATGGCAAATTGGCACCTACATAGAAAAACTCAATATCATGTCCTGGTATACTTAGAGGATGCCTAAGAATTTTCTTGTCCAAAAGTACAACATGAATTGAGAAGCTAGTTTTAGCAATATATGTAGTTCTTACATTGAGCTGCAAGAATTAACTGCTCAACTAACTTCCAGTACAGTTGTTATTATATATAGTCATTTACCTGTTTAATATAAGTACAGTGCCTGCACTCTGAAAGAGGGGTTTGGGATATTTTCTGTTTAGAGGGATATCTGAACTGTTGTATTTGCATGCTTCTGGTAAGACAGTGATAGTGTGAATGATTGTGAAAGTTTCTTTTTTGGGTCACCCTACCTTGGTGACCTAAAAAGTAAAAAAATTCAAGGATGGGGGTACCAGCTGAATCCCTGGAAGTAAGCTGATATGTTGGAAACCAAAGTTTTAGGCTATTTTAGGAATACAGTATTATTGGCCTAAAAGTCTGTTTTTCAGTGTCACAGGCACATTGGATGTTCCATGATGCTCTGAGATACTCTTAGATATTCAAAACCTAATGTATCCTGAAATATCATTGGGCACTCGTGTTAGAAAATAGGAAGAGTTTTATGAACATAAGAACATAAGAATGTAGGAACACTGCAGAAGGCCTACTGGCCCATACGAGGCAGGTCCTTATCAAAACGATCTCTACCTAAAGCCACCCAAGAAATAACTCCCGTACCCAATGACACGAATCAAACCCAGCCCTTCCCACTCATATATTTGTCCAGTCTCTTCTTAAAGCTACACAAGGTCCTAGCCTCTATCACCCCACTAGGAAGACTGTTCCACGCATCTACAACTCTGTTAGAAAACCAGTACTTACCTATGTCCTTTCTAAATCTAAATTTATCCAACTTATATCCATTATTTCTGGTTCTTACCTGGTTTGACACCCTCAGTACTTTATTAATATCTCCCTTGTTTATGCCTGTCATCCACTTATACACTTCAATGATATCTCCTCTCGTTCTACGCCTCTCCAGAGAGTGGAGATTTAAGGCTTTAAGTCTATCTTCATACGGGAGGTTCCTTACACAGTAAATCATTTTAGTCATTCTTCTCTGTATGCTCTCTAATGAGTCTATATCCATCCTGTAGTAAGGAGACCAAAACTGAGCAGCATAATCTAAATGAGGCCTCACTAGTGATGTATAGAGCTGCAAAATAACTTTTGGACTTCTGTTACTTATACTTCTTGAGATAAATCCAAGTAATCTGTTGGCCTTGTTGCGCACACTAAGGCACTGCTGTCTTGGCTTTAGATTTCTGCTTACCATGACTCCCAAGTCTTTTTCACATTCTGTATGATCATGCTCTACTTCACCTAGATTATAGCTTCGAGGGTTATTATCATTACCAAGGGCAAGTACCTTACACTTATCCACATTGAACTTCATCTGCCATTTTTCAGACCAAGACATTAATTTGTCCAAATCGTCCTGGAGTTCATTGATATCCTCCTCAGAGTGAATTATACGGCCTATCTTTTTATCATCAGCAGATTTACTCATGTCACTCATAATCCCTTCATCAAGGTCATTAATGTAAATTATGAACAAGAGAGGGCCTAAAACTGATCCTTGTGGAACGCCACTAGTGACTAATCCCCATTCAGATTTCACTCCATTAATGGTAACTCTCTGCTTTCTATTGGTAAGCCATGCCTCAATCCATGCTAGAACTTTACCTCCTATACCATGAGCTGCCACTTTTCTTAAGAGTCTCTTGTGAGGTACTCTGTCGAAGGCTTTACTAAAATCCAAATAAACAATATCATATTCCTTATCACTGTCAACTGCCTCAAATGTTCTATTGAAGAACGTCAGTAAGTTTGTCAGGCAGGAACGACCTCTCGTGAATCCATGCTGAGATTCATTTATCAAGTTATGCTCTTCAAGGTGACTTCTGATAATGTCAGCTATAATTGATTCTAATAACTTGCCCACTATAGATGTCAGGCTTATTGGACGGTAATTTGAAGGAGTGGACTTATCCCCTGATTTGAATATAGGAACCACATTAGCCATCTTCCACATCTCTGGCACAACACTGGTAAGGATGGACGCATTGAATACACTCGTTAATGGCTGACTAAGCTCCATCTTGCATTCCTTAAGTACCCTTGAAAACAACTCATCGGGTCCCGGGGACTTATTTTGTTTCATTTTGTCTATCTGTTTAATAACCATGTCCCTCGTGACAGTAATATTAGTTAACTTAAATTCATCAGGAACTAAATAATTGTTAATTACTGGAATCTCATTTACATCTTCCTGTGTAAAAACTGACAAAAAATAGTCATTAAATAAGGAACACATTTCCAGTTCATTATCCGTCAGCTGTCCATTCCCAGATTTCAGAGGTCCTACTTTTTCCTTCACCTTCGTCCTATACACTTGAAAGAACCCCTTTGGATTAGACTTTGATTCATTAGCGACTCTAATTTCATAGTCACGTTTAGCCTTTCTAATCGCCTTTTTTACTTCTCGTTTAAGCTGAACATATTGGTCAGTAAGGTTAACCTCTCCTCTTCTGATGCGCCTATAAATTCCCCTTTTCTCCCCTAATAGATGCTTTAGCCTCCTGTTAACCCATTTGGGATCGTTATTATTAGACCTAATTTCTCTCTGGGGAATGTATATACTCTGGGCACTGTGTACATTATTGAGAAAACAATCATAAAAGCAGATCCCTTCTTATTCATAAGTATGATTATCGTCAATAAAATCATTAGCTAGATAACCCCAATCAAGATTAGACAGATGTTCCCTAAGTCCATTATAATCGGCAGAACGAAAATCGGGGATTTTTACTGTATTATCATTATTCTTGCATTCCCAATTAATGCTAAAGGTGATGGATTTGTGATCACTTGCGCCAAGCTCTTCAGTGATCTCCAGATTATTCACGAGTGTTTCCTTATTTGACAAGACTAGGTTTAGCAAATTATTACCCCTGGTAGGTTCAGTTACACTCTGTTTCAGAAAACAGTCCTGAACTGTTTCCATGAAGTCACTGGACTCTAGATTACCTGTCAAAGAATTCCAGTCAATTTGGCTAAAGTTAAAGTCCCCTACTATGACTACGTTACTGTGTCCAGAAGCCCTAACAATTTCGTCCCAAAGAAGTCTCCCTCTATCGTGATCCAAGCCTGGAGGTCGGTATATTACACCTAGAATTAGTTTTTCTTGACCCTCCACGAACTCTACCCAAACAGACTCTGTTACTGCTCCATCTATTTTTTATACCTGTTTTTATGCAACAATTAATATTTTCTCGAACATACAATGCAAACTCCTCCCCCCTTCCCATTACATCTATCCACATTGAACAACTTAAATCCCTGAATATTCACTCAGCAGTCATATCCCGACTCTTTAAATCATACCACGTTTCAGTTAATGCAATGATATCAAAGTTCCCAGCACATGCTACCAAACGTAGTTCATTAATTTTATTTCTTGCACTTCGACTGTTAGCATAAAATACCATCATATGTTTTTTCTTCTGCACATTTTTCCTATTCATCTTTGTTTTTTTCACAATTTCTGAAATTATCATTACCCAGAGTTACTACATGACAAGTTACTATTAAGATTCTTAATATCAGAGCATAAGTCAATATATCCATACTCATTATTAATCATTTCTAAACCCAACCTCTAACTAATCCTAGTTTAAAGTCCTAACAACCCCCTCAACTGAGTTAGCAAGAAAACCCACACCTGCCCTGGATAAGTGAACCCCATCCCTGGCATACATGTCATTTCGGCCATAGAAGTTGTCCCAGTTGTCAATGAATGGTACTGCATTATCCTTACAGTGTTTATCCAGCCAACAATTAATACCAATTGCTCTGGACAACCATTCATTACCAACACCTTCTTCTTGGCAAAAATGCCACATATAACAGGGCGCCCCCCCTTCTTCCTAATCATGTCTATAGCTGTCCTGAACTTTCTAACTAAATCCTCACTTCTACGCTTGCCTACATCATTGCCTCCAGCACCGAGGCAAATAATAGGATTGATCCCATTACCGTTCATGATGTTGTCAAGCCAGCTAACAATGTCCTCCATCCCAGCCCCAGGAAAGCATAGCCTTTGTCTCCTACTCCTGTCCTTCAAGCAGAATGCCCTATCCATGTATCTAACCTGGCTATCCCCAACAACAACAATATTCTTACCTTCCTTGTTGTCGTTCGTCGTGACGATCCCAGTAGTAGACTCACATTCGTCGGGTAGCACCGAGAATGCGTTGGAGGTTTCCACGGGAGTTTCCACAGCAGTCTCTTTCTTCTTCATCGTTTCTGGCTTTCCATTCGTCTAGATGGTTTATAATGATGAATCAAATGCTGGATTGATGTTTATAGAGTCAGATATATCTATTTAATACTGTTTCTCTTTCGTTTCAGATTCGACCAGTGATTGATAAAGTCTTCCCATTTGGTGAAACACCAGAAGCATATCATTATGTCATTAATGGTCATGCTAGAGGAAAGACCATCATCAGCATGTCTTGTTGAAAGGGGCTAGGTGATTAGCAGTTAATTAACATACGTACCTAGAATTTCTGAATAAAGTTGAAGATGTTTGACACTTGAAGTAAATACCTACCATATTGTTTTGTGTCTGTAATCCTCAGAAAGTTATTGTAAAAAGTAAGAAGAGTGATCATATTGATTTGATACTACTGTGAACCCTATACCAATCACTGGATCCAGTGGCTGAGCTATGACTGTAGTCTAAGCAAGTTGCAGCAGTAACAATTTGTTACAAATCATTACTGCTGTAACCATAAAAACAGTGATAGTGAAAACTTATCAAAATTTGAATATTTACAATGTTACATATTTTTCTTTGAAATTTGCAATCATACCCATACTTTAGGCAGTAGTTAGTAGGCTACAGATGCATCAGTGGTTCAAAGGACTGGGTTGTTTACAGGGTTGTTTAGTACTTTGTTGTTTATATTATGCAAAAATATTGTGTAATTAAGACACTTATGCAACACTAGAACATTTGTATTACAACCCAGGAGTCCCAAAGGCCTGTTATCCTGGGTGTAAAGGGAGCAAAATAAACACAGCAGAAAAACTTTTGGCTTGTATTATCCTTCACCAATTTAGAACAGAAGTCTGTACACTATATACACTATGTATAACAATAGGTATTAGTGCACTCCACAGTAAGCAAGGCAGAATAGAAGCCACTAGAGAGCAGACTGTGCTTCAACCAGCTCTAGAATGGGAATGACAAGGGCAGACGGGTGAGTGGTACCCACATCACCTCTGCGATTGCCAAAACCATCTCATTGGCTGGAACCTGGGTACTGATTGAACAACGGGGCCCCATCGTCAACCCTTAGCCCCTGGTTCGCTGGTTAGGGGAGATAGCCTGTCAATGAGGGTGTGTACATGTGCCGAATAAAGGTTATGTACTCTTTGAATGCCACAATTTGACTACTTTCAAAGGCCTAATTAGGGTGGCTTCTACCGCACCATTAGAATCCAGTGCGGGGGTTTACACCATCTCATGTGGCGACTGTGATAAAGTATATACAAGAGAAATGACAATCTGAAACAAAACCTTAAAGAGCATAAATATCCCTGTAGCAAGGATGAGTTGAACAATGCATGCATGATTCACCATAGTTCACATGGGAGAAGCCAGGCTTGTTATCAAAACCTGATTTGTAGAAAGACATAGCTTTGAATCAACATTAATTGCCATTTCTGACAAATCTGGTAGTTCCAGCATTTCAGGTGTGCTGGCCAACTAGGTGCTATCCTAACAAAACACTACAATCAGATGCCCTAACCAACATATACAGATTCTATTAGTAATTCCATATTTGGAATATGTATTCTCCACATGTGCTTGGTGCAGCTCACAAAGCATGCTAAGTCTTTATCATGCAGAATTAAGAATTTATTGCCTGATTGAGCTGTATAGCCCTTGTGGCTTAGCGCTTCTTTTTGATTATAATAATAATAATTGCCTGATTGAGCTCAGTGTAGCTGCCAAGGTCCTAGAATGCATGTACAGCATAAAATGAGATACACCTGTATGCTATTTTTTCTGATTCCTTGTATTGGATTGATAAAGCTTCCACTGAATGAAATGTCTCCTAATAAAATGTTCTAGTGTTGCTCAAGTGTTTTTACAGTATGTATACAATTCTGTAGGTATACATATACCAAATTCCTGTAACCAAAATTAGGGTGCTTTCCAAGAAATTTTGGTAATACTGTACACCCCTGATTTAATGGACTTCAGTATCATGGGTAAAAAATTGGCTGGGTCACGTGATTCAGAAACAATATACATGTACAGTCAGATGGTTACAAAATTGTCCATTATTATTATGATCACAACAAAACAATTTAATTTCTATCCACCATAATTACCATTACCAGCCACCCTCTGCTTCCCCTTCACTTCCCCATTAGTTCATTAAATCAAGGACTTACTGCTTGTCAGTTCATATAAAAATATTTGAACATTTCTTGAATTTTTGTGAGTTATTTATATTTAAATTATAGGATTGTTTTTTGTTCCTTGTCAAATACTGTATCTAATCTTCAGAATGTACTCGACTTGACCTAACCTCAAGTCACTTGATTGAACTTTTAGCTTTCTTTCCTTTTCTCTCTCTCTCTTAATGATCCAGGCCAGAATGAGACATCATCTTATTTCATCTCCAGTTGTGGGTTAGCTATGAACTGTTCTAAACACAGTTCTTGCACTGATAATTACATTCAGTTACATCTACCTTGCCTGATGTTCCACACTCCCAGAACTCTTTGTAGCCATTGCAAAACTGGGTGCCAATTAAGAGAAAGACAAAATGGGCTGTAGTGACAACTGAGCCTAATGATATTGTTGGATAAGCCATAAGCTTGTGGCTGTTGTAAGTTCAGTTGTAATTTTTTGGATATTTTCATCAGACTGTTAGTGGGCAGCCCTAAGAGAGCATATGACCTTCCTAACTGTGCTTTTATTATGGATCTGAAGGATAATGAACTCAGAGTTTAACTCCATTATAAGTTTGCAACACTTGTGCCTTCTGTTAACGAAAACATTGAAAACATTGAAGGGGGTGGGAGAGTTTCAGTGGAGAGGAAAAAATGGGATTAGGTCAGGGGTTTCAAATAGAGTTAGAGCTAAAGAAGGAGTAGCAATAATGTTGAAGGATAAGCTATGGCAGGAAAAGAGGGACTATAAATGTATTAATTCAAGGATTATGTGCAGTAAAATAAAGACTGGATGTGAAAAGTGGGTTATAATAAGCGTGTATGCACCTGGAGAAGAGAGAAGTGTAGAGGAGAGAGAGAGATTTTGGAAAATGTTGAGTGAATGCGTGGGGAGTTTTGAATCAAGTGTGAGAGTAATGGTGGTTGGGGATTTCAATGCTAAAGTGGGTAAAAATGTTATGGAAGGAATAGTAGGTAAATTTGGGGTGCCAGGGGTAAATGTAAATGGGGAGCCTTTAATTGAGCTATGTGTAGAAAGAAATTTGGTAATAAGTAATACATATTTTATGAAAAAGAGGATAAATAAATATACAAGGTATGATGTAGCACGTAATGAAAGTAGTTTATTAGATTATGTATTGGTGGATAAAAGGTTGATGGGTAGGCTCCAGGATGTACATGTTTATAGAGGGGCAACTGATATATCGGATCATTATTTAGTTGTAGCTACAGTTAGAGTAAGAGGTAGATGGGAAAAGAGGAAGGTGGCAACAACAAATAAGAGGGAGGTGAAAGTGTATAAACTAAGGGAGGAGGAAGTTCGGGTGAGATATAAGCGTCTATTGGCAGAAAGGTGGGCTAGTGCAAAGATGAGTAGTGGGGGGGGTTGAAGAGGGTTGGAATAGTTTTAAAAATGCAGTATTAGAATGTGGGGCAGAAGTTTGTGGTTATAGGAGGGTGGGGGCAGGAGGAAAGAGGAGTGATTGGTGGAATGATGAAGTAAAGGGTGTGATAAAAGAGAAAAAGGTAGCTTATGAGAGGTTTTTACAAAGCAGAAGTGTTATAAGAAGAGCAGAGTATATGGAGAGTAAAAGAAAGGTAAAGAGAGTGGTGAGAGAGTGCAAAAGGAGAGCAGATGATAGAGTGGGAGAGGCACTGTCAAGAAATTTTAATGAAAATAAGAAAAAATTTTGGAGTGAGTTAAACAAGTTAAGAAAGCCTAGGGAAAATATGGATTTGTCAGTTAAAAACAGAGTAGGGGAGTTAGTAGATGGGGAGATGGAGGTATTGGGTAGATGGCGAGAATATTTTGAGGAACTTTTAAATGTTAAGGAAGAAACAGAGGCAGTAATTTCATGCACTGGTCAGGGAGGTATACCATCTTTTAGGAGTGAAGAAGAGCAGAATGTAAGTGTGGGGGAGGTACGTGAGGCATTACGTAAAATGAAAGGGGGTAAAGCAGCTGGAACTGATGGGATCATGACAGAAATGTTAAAAGCAGGGGGGGATATAGTGTTGGAGTGGTTGGTACTTTTGTTTAATAAATGTATGAAAGAGGGGAAGGTACCTAGGGATTGGCAGAGAGCATGTATAGTCCCTTTATATAAAGGGAAAGGGGACAAAAGAGACTGTAAAAATTATAGAGGAATAAGCTTACTGAGTATACCAGGAAAAGTGTACGGTAGGGTTATAATTGAAAGAATTAGAGGTAAGACAGAATGTAGGATTGCGGATGAGCAAGGAGGTTTTAGAGTGGGTAGGGGATGTGTAGATCAGGTGTTTACATTGAAGCATATATGTGAACAGTATTTAGATAAAGATAGGGAAGTTTTTATTGCATTTATGGATTTAGAAAAGGCATATGATAGAGTGGATAGAGGAGCAATGTGGCAGATGTTGCAAGTATATGGAATAGGTGGTAAGTTATTAAATGCTGTAAAGAGTTTTTATGAGGATAGTGAGGCTCAGGTTAGGGTGTGTAGAAGAGAGGGAGACTACTTCCCGGTAAAATTAGGTCTTAGACAGGGATGTGTAATGTCACCATGGTTGTTTAATATATTTATAGATGGGGTTGTAAAGGAAGTAAATGCTAGGGTGTTTGGGAGAGGGGTGGGATTAAATTATGGGGAATCAAATTCAAAATGGGAATTGACACAGTTACTTTTTGCTGATGATACTGTGCTTATGGGAGATTCTAAAGAAAAATTGCAAAGGTTAGTGGATGAGTTTGGGAATGTGTGTAAAGGTAGAAAGTTGAAAGTGAACATAGAAAAGAGTAAGGTGATGAGGGTGTCAAATGATTTAGATAAAGAAAAATTGGATATCAAATTGGGGAGGAGGAGTATGGAAGAAGTGAATGTTTTCAGATACTTGGGAGTTGACGTGTCGGCGGATGGATTTATGAAGGATGAGGTTAATCATAGAATTGATGAGGGAAAAAAAGGTGAGTGGTGCGTTGAGGTATATGTGGAGTCAAAAAACGTTATCTATGGAGGCAAAGAAGGGAATGTATGAAAGTATAGTAGTACCAACACTCTTATATGGATGTGAAGCTTGGGTGGTAAATGCAGCAGCGAGGAGACGGTTGGAGGCAGTGGAGATGTCCTGTTTAAGGGCAATGTGTGGTGTAAATATTATGCAGAAAATTCGGAGTGTGGAAATTAGGAGGTGTGGAGTTAATAAAAGTATTAGTCAGAGGGCAGAAGAGGGGTTGTTGAGGTGGTTTGGTCATTTAGAGAGAATGGATCAAAGTAGAATGACATGGAAAGCATATAAATCTATAGGGGAAGGAAGGCGGGGTAGGGGTCGTCCTCGAAAGGGTTGGAGAGAGGGGGTAAAGGAGGTTTTGTGGGTAAGGGGCTTGGACTTCCAGCAAGCGTGCGTGAGCGTGTTAGATAGGAGTGAATGGAGACGAATGATACTTGGGACCTGACGATCTGTTGGAGTGTGAGCAGGGTAATATTTAGTGAAGGGATTCAGGGAAACCGGTTATTTTCATATAGTCGGACTTGAGTCTGGAAATGGGAAGTACAATGCCTGCACTTTAAAGGAGGGGTTTGGGATATTGGCAGTTTGGAGGGATATGTTGTGTATCTTTATATGTGTATGCTTCTAGACTGTTGTATTCTGAGCACCTCTGCAAAAACAGTGATAATGTGCGAGTGTGGTGAAAGTGTTGAATGATGATGAAAGTATTTTCTTTTTGGGGATTTTCTTTCTTTTTTGGGTCACCCTGCCTCGGTGGGAGACGGCCGACTTGTTGAAAAAAAAAAAAAAAAAAAAAAAACTCGTGGAGAGAAGTTGTTCAGATGCTTGGTGATTAAACCATTTCTCTCTCAATATGAACTGCTCATATTCCTTGCTTCCAAAGACTGGGGCTGTATACTCACCTATTTGCAGTTGCAAGGGTGTACTCGTGTATTTGTATTCACTCATTTGTGGTTGCAGGGGTCAGTTGTCAGATCCTGGCCCTGCCTCTTAACTTGCCACTCTTTAGCCTGCCTCCACCACTTTCTCACCAGGATCATTCCATTCTGAGAATGAAGAAATACACTTTAATATCCCTGTGGCACATCTGTGACTTTAACTTCCAGTGGTGTCCCCAAGTTCCCATTTCTCACCTCTCAAACAGTCTACCCCTATCTCCTTTATCAATTCCCCTGAGTATTTTGTATGTTATTATCATGTCCTCCCTGGTTTTTCTGTCTTCCATTGTCATTAGGCCTCTCCTTGTAGATCATGCCCCTTAACTTTGCTGTCAATGCTTATTTGTTTTAAAATGTTCCTAAACAACTATTCTATCTAGTGCATATGAAATGGAAGGGCAGGTGCTGCTCTTAGTCTTTCTGGACAAGCTTACATTCCTAAGTGCATGCCTGTGTCTAAACTATTACTGAGAGTCCCATTACTTTTCTTTTTCTTTTATTGTTCCTGAAGAAGTATTTGCAGTTTGCAATAAAAAAAAAAAGGCTAGAGCAATCTCATTCCTTTCCTTATGATTGCTGTATGTGTATGTTTGTTAATATTTTTTTTAACACTGGCCATCTCTCACTGAGGTAGGGTGACCATCATTCACTCTATCACTGTGTTGTCAGAGGCATGCAGATATTACATTTCAGATGCCCCTCCAAACCACAAATATCCCCACCCCTCCTTCAAAGTGCAGGCACTGTACTTTCCACCTCCAGAACTCAAGCCTGACTTACCAGTTTCCCTGAATACTTTCACAAAATGTTACTTTACATACACCCCAACAGCACATCAAGTCCCAAAAACCATTTGTCCCCACTACTATCTAACACGCTCACACATGACTGCTGGATGTCCAAGCCCCTTGCACACAAAGCCTCCTGTACCCCATCCCTCCAACCTTTCCTAGGGTCACCTCTGCCATGTCTTCCCTTCACTACAGATTTATACACTTCAAGCCATCCTATTTTGCTCCATTCTCTCTAAATGTTCAAAGCACCTCAACAACCCATGACCATGGTGTAATAGCACACAAAATGCATAACAAAGGAATAACGGGAAAAGTTGTGTAGATGGATCTACAACTTCCTGACAAATGGAACACAAAGAGTAATAGTAAACAGAGTAAAGTCCCGGGCAGCCACGGTAAAAAGCTCTGTTCCACAAGGCACAGTACTCGCTTCCATTCTATTCCTCATCCTCATTTCTGATATAGACAGAGAGGTAAGCCATAGCTCCGAGTCTTCCTTTGCGGATGACACCTGGATTACCATGGCAGTGACCTCCATCGAAGACACTGCGAGACTCCAAGCGAACATCAACCAAATCTTCGAATGGGCCACTCAAAACAATATGAAGGTCAACGAGGAGAAATTTCAACTACTCAGATGTGGGAAACTTGAAGAAATTAAAAATGTGTCAGGGTATACAACAAATTCTAACTGTACAATAGAGTGGAAAAGTAATGTGAAGGACCTGGGAGTGATAATGTCAGAGGATCTTGCCTTCAAAGACAACAACAATGCATCTACCTCATCCACTAGGAAAAGGATAGGATGGATAATGAGAACCTTCAAAACTAGGGACACCAAGCCCATGATGATTCTCTTCAAATCACTTGTGCTCTCTAGACTGGAATACTGTTGTACACTAACGGCCCCCTTCAAGGCTGGCGACATTGCAGACCTGGAGAGTGTACAAATAACTTTCATGGCACACATAAGTACAATAAAGCACCTAAACTACTGGGAACGGTTGAAGGTCCTTGATCTGTATTCTCTCGAGTGCAGGCGAGAGAGATACATGATAATATACACTTGGAAGGTCCTGGAGGGATTGGTACCAAACCTGCACACGAAAATCACTCCCTATGAAAGCAAGACTCAGCAGGAGATGCAACATTCCCCCGATGAAAAGCAGGGGTGCCACGAGTACATTGAGAGACAACACGGTAAGTGTCCAGGGCCCAAGACTTCAGTTGCCTCCCAGCATACATAAGGGAGATTACCAATAGACCCCTGGCTGTCTTCAAGAAGGCACTGGACAGGCACCTAAAGTCAGTACCTGACCAACCGGGCTGTGGTTCATACATCAGCTTGCATGCGGCCAGCAGTAACAGCCTGGTTGATCAGACCCTGATCCACCATGAGGCCAACACCTGGTCTCAGACCGGGTGTTGGCCCCCAAAACTCTCTCCAGGTAAACCCCTCCTCAACCCTCTGGAAAATACCCTCCACACATTGCCCTCAGATACAACATCTCCACTGCCTCTAGCCTCCTTTCTGCAACATTCACAACCCATGCTTCACACCCATATGAGTGTTGATACACTATACTCTCATACATTCCCTTCTTTGCCTCTATGGAAAACATTCTTTGTCTCACAGATGCCTCAGTGCACCACCCACATTTTCCCCCTTATCAGTTCTATGGTTCATCTTGTCTTTCATATACCTATCCACCGACAAGTCCACTCCCAATATCTGAACACATTCACTTCCTCCATACTCCCTCCCAGCCTGATAACCAATATTCCATTTCCTAAATCACTTGTTACCCTTATCACCTTGCCCTTTCCAATGTTCACTTTGAATTTCCTTCTTTTTCATACCCTCCCAAATTCGTCCACCAACCTTTGTAGTCTTCCAAAAGTGCAGTGTCATAGGCAAAAAGCAACTGTGACAACTCCCACTTTGTATTAGATACTGTATATTGTAATCCCACACCTCTCCCCAACACCCTAGCATTCACTTCTTTTACAACCCCATCTATAAATATGTTCAACAACCATGGTGACATTACACGTCCTAGTCTAAGGCCTACCGTTACTGGAAAACAATCTTCCTCTCTCCTACATACCCTAACCTGAGCCTTACTATCCTCATAAAATCTCTTAACTGTTTTCAGTAACCTATCACCTCTTCCATATATCACATTTTCTGGCATATAAGGCGCACAACAGAGGTAAAATAACGGTAAATCAGTAATAATATTCAAGGGCTAATTACCCTCTTAATTTACGCTGAGGCATAACCTAAAGCCTATCCTTGATTCTGACTTTAAGCATATAAGGTGCAGGGTGATTTTTCAAGACTTTTCATGAGGAAAAGGCATGCCTTATATGCTAGAAAATACGGTACTTGCAACATCTGCCACATTGCTCTCCAATCCATCCTATCATATACCTTTTCTAAATCCATGAATTCAATGAAAACTTCCTTACTTTTACCTAAATATTGTTCACTGTATATGCTTCAATGTAAACACTTGGTCTGCACATCCCCTACTCTTCCTAAAGCTTCCCTGTTCATCAGCGACCCTGCCCTTAACCACACTCATACGTCACCCCATGCCACACCCATACGTTACCCCATACCACACTCATGTCACCCTGTACCACACTCATATGTCACCCCGTACCACACTCATACGTCACCCAGTACCACACTCATACGTCACCCCATACCACACTCATACATCACCCATACCACACTCATATGTCACCCCGTACCACACTCATACGTCACCCCGTACCACACTCATACGTCACCCCATACCACACTCATATGTCACCCCATACCACATACGTCACCGTACCACACTCATACGTCACCCCATACCACACTCATACGTCACCCCATACCACATACGTCACCTCGTACCACACTCTTACGTCACCTCATACTACACCCCTTACCACACTCATACACCACCTGTACCACACATACATCACCAGTACCACACTCATACGTCACCCCGCACTACACTCATACGTCACCCCATTCTACACATACGTCATCCCGTACCACACTCATACGTCACCCTATACTACACTCATACATTACCCCATACCACACTCTTGCGTCACCCCCGTACCACACTCGTATATCACCCCGTACCACACTCATATATCACCCCGTACCACACTCATATGTCACCCCATACCACACATACGTCACTCCATACTACGCTCACACATCACCCCATACCACACTCATACATTACCCTTTACCAGACACATACGTCATTCCATATCACACTCTTGTCACCCCATACTACACTCATGTCACCGCATACCACGTCCACATACTACCCCATACCACGCCCATACGCTTCTCCATGCCACGCCCACACCCACCCTATCCCACGCTCACACCACCCATTCCAGGTCCATACGCCACCCCCATATTACGCCCATATGCTACCTCCATACCTCGCCTACATAGTATCCCATACTTACATTATATATAACACATCAATATTGATGAGTAATTAGCCTTGGGTAAAAATTGGTTAGGCTGCCTCTCCTGAGGTAGTCATGACAACGGCGTGTTCAAGAGAGAGCTCCCAACCTCGGTATTTAATTCTTGATGGCCTGGGAGAAGAATTATCAGCTTTTTTTTCTATACTGGTCTGAACTCCACTCGTTTTTTGTTTTACCTGATATTTCTTACAATGACTATCGGTGTTGAGGTGTCTAATATGAAGCCATGGTGGTTGTAGGGATGTTGTTATCTAATGATTGAGAGGAGGGGAGGAGAGGGAGTATGTTCCCCTCTGGCTCCCTCAGTTGTGCTCCTCAGTGACGCAGGAGAGAAGGAAGAAGGTAGGAGCCTGAAGGAGGAGGCAAAGGAAAGCAGGTGCATGGGGAGGAAAACTGGTATAGTAGGCGGAGGATAGCTGATCACATATACTACATACGAGGTAAGGATGAGCAGTGTGTTTATTCCCGGGAGACAGAGGCTGGGCTGGAGGGAGTGTCACACTGATGTCCTCACTTCATAACCAGGGACTTTCTATCTATATGTAATTGACATCAGCTAGGTTTGTAGAAGTTGTACCATGTATTATTATTATTATTATATTATTATTATTATTATTATATTATTATTATTATTATATTTATTCCACCACTATTAAAAGTGATGGGAATGTCGGCAGGTGAAGCATGCTGCAGGTGGATATATGATGGGGTCTCATTGCTTACAATTTTTAACCTCATAAGGAAAGATGTATATTTTATGAAGTTACAACATGGGTAGCATTGTATAAATAGTGCTAGAATTATTACTGTTATTACTACTGAAAGCTGAACCCGTGTGGATTATTCAGCGCTAGGTCAACGTAACTGATCTCAAAGATATCTTGATGCCTTTGAGGGTCTTGCTCCAAGAAAGTAGATCTGCCCTTTACTACCTTAAATCGAATTTGCATCTCATTCCCTCCAGGAGCTGTATGATCCCTACTGGTTTAGGGCTTCCCTATAATGACTTGCTGGTAATTTCTAATTTTATTGTTTGTCTTAAAGCAATATTAATTTGTATATTATATGAAACATGAGAATACTAGTCTTAGTTGTGATTATAATAATAATGAGAGTACTAGTCTTAGTTGTGATTATAATAATAATGAGAGTACTAGTCTTAGTTGTGATTATAATAATAATGAGAGTACTAGTCTTAGTTGTGATTATAATAATAATGAGAATACTAGTCTTAGTTGTGATTATAATAATAATGAGAGTACTAGTCTTAGTTGTGATTATAATAATAATGAGAATACTAGTCTTAGTTGTGATTATAATAATAATGAGAGTACTAGTCTTAGTTGTGATTATAATAATAATGAGAATACTAGTCTTTGTTGTGATTATAATAATAATGAGAGTACTAGTCTTAGTTGTGATTATAATAATAATGAGAATACTAGTCTTAGTTGTGATTATAATAATGAGAGTACTAGTCTTAGTTGTGATTATAATAATAATGAGAATACTAGTCTTAGTTGTGATTAATATAGAGTACTAGCTTATTGATTATAATAATAATGAGGGCACTAGTCTTAGTTGTGATTATAATAATGAGAGTATTAGTGGTTTCAGCGAATAACTAAATATTAAAATATTGTGGGTTAGATGAAGGTTATAACATGAATTAATATGCAAAGGCTAATTACTGTCAACAGGAACAGTTAGCATAATTTAGTTTATGTTATTTCCTAACCTCAAGTTTTAATTTGACAAAACAAGAAAACGAGAATTAACATTTCGTTTTTTGCCATAATTAGAGTAAGTATTGTGCGACTAAACTTATGTATAGTAACGGTAGTAGTATTTTTCACTAATATTTTAACGTGGGAACATTTATTTTTATTTATTAAGATATTTAAAGTAATACAGTTAAAAAACTTTACATTTGAATAAATGTCAACATCGTTCTATATTATACTATACATTATTCGTAAGGAAGCGTTAAACTCGCAAGGATAATACAGTGCCTGGGGAACGGGATGGGTGGGATAATTAAGTTTGATCCGAGGAAAAAGAGGATAGCTCCAGTTCCTTGGATCAAGAGCCTTTTAGCACCAAAACAGCCCTCCCTCCCTCCTCCCTTAAAGGAAGGTCAGTATCAAGCGAGACATTGTCCAGAATGCATCGTTCTTGATAATGTGCGTGGGCAGCAATTGATTAATTTTTACAGATTTATTCCCCCCCTTCAGTGGGAGTTACCTTGATGCCATTAACGGACTCTTGAGCCAAGGCACTAACCCTATCCTCCCCTTCCTTGGATCTAACCTTCCAGTGTATGTGATCTCGACAAGTTTAATTAACATTGAAGATACTCAAGAGGTTATGCGGGCATATATACCGCAGTTTTGTATGACTTGCAACTAAGTTAATCGCATTTTTCAGTGCAGTATTAGAAGTACAACATCGTTTGCCAAACAGGTTTGTGTAGTAATGAGCTGCTTCAAAGAATACTGGGAAATTTTTCTTAAATAGTCTTAGATCAAAAGACTCGGCAGATGATGCAACATCCCCCAATGAACAGCAGGGGTCACTAGCACGTTAAGAGACAATACAATAAGTGTCAGGGGTCCGAGACTGTTCAACTGCCTCCCAGCATACATAAGGGGGATTACCAATAGACCCCTGGCAGTCTTCAAGCAGGCTCTGGACAAGCACCGAAATTCGGTACCTGACCAGCCGGGCTGTGGCTCATACGTTGGACTGCGTGCAGCCAGCAGTAACAGCCTGGTTGATCAGGCTCTGATCCACCAGGAGACCTGGTCACAGACTGGGCCGCGGGGGCGTTGACCCCCGGAACTCTCTCCAGGTAAATTCCAGGATCGATGAAATGAATTTCAAAAGGATGCAATAAGTGCTTCACCCACTGCAAACAAAAAAATATATGAACAAATTATTGAAGATGGGACACCATAAGCATACCTCATTATCTGTAGCTACAATTAGGTAATTTATATACCATACCATACAGCATACCTTGTTAATTTATATTCCTACAGATGGCATTCCCTGTGCAGCTGGAGGTGGCCACCTTGGTGGCTGAGCCTGGAGCACAAGCACGCACAACTACCGTGTTACCAAAGGCTCGCGTTACTGTGACAGAACTCACCCCAGTGGCAGATACAACCAATACATCCACTAGACGACCTGTTTTTGTTATTGACGACTCTCCCAAGCACCTTAAAACTGCAGGTACAATTTTGTATTAAGAAAAAAGCATTATAATTAATTGTATAAACGCTACAGAGCATTCAGGGCATTCTAGATGCATTAGCTATACAATATAAAATGGTTTAAGAACTACTGTATATTAAGGGATAACCTTTATTAAAGATCAAAACCATCCTAATAATTTTGTTTAAAAAAAGTTTGCAGGTGTTGACTCTTTCTCCAACTTATACCATTAAATTGAATTATTGGCTTGTTATGGACATTGTTAATTTAATTTAATTTTGTATAGCCCTTTTGAAATTAACAGGTATGCTGGGTTCAGGACAAGTGACATCAGTGGCACCTACTGACACACTACGCCCCAGCACAACCGGCAGTGCCCGTTTAAGTCCAGCATCTCGCCTACGCATGAGCCCACTCATTGGGCGACGTCGAACTCGTGTCACACCATTGCCACCTACCACTCAGTTACAGGCACCTGATACTAATCATCAAAAGATATCCTTGGAGAATATGAGTAATGGTTCTCATCCCTTAGAAGTCTCTAAATGGAATAAAAAGCAATGGAGGGAGGACCAGTTCATCACTACCCATGATGGAAGCGAGGTTCCTTGGCCCAGCTCCTCTTCTGATAGTGGGTTACTGGATTATTCTCCCTCATCTCCTATAAGTACTGCTACTCCAGTCCTGACATCTACACAGGTATCTTCATCTTGCCTTACTGTATTATTATTTTATAGTAAAAAATTGTATAAAGTATTAAGAATCATTTCTTTTCTATTCTGATTCATGTGAATGAGTTTCAAGGTTGGTTATAGGGTACAAAGATCATATTTGCTACAGGATTGTGCTCACTTATCTAATGTCCTAACATCCTGTTGATGAAATTCAACTCGAAAGACTTGAAACAAGTTTACAGTTTAGTGTACATGAAAGTTGCAGTGAGATTCACCACAAAGTGACAGTAAAATTGTGCAGCAACAATAGTTGTTTGACTGAGGAGAAAACCAAATAATCCACTTCCTCTGTAAGCATGGGGTAAGGAAGAGACAGGTGTAAGGAGCAGATCATATACCAGTGACTATGTACAAATATACTATGACTGTGTTATAGTGTACAAAAGAATAGCTGTTGACAGCATAACCAACAGTGCATGACAAAAGTTTAGTTTGTAGGTGAAACCTGAAATGTCAGTATCTGATGATCTTCATGATTTCCCTGTGCCATCTAATATTCTGTTGTAATACAGTACTGACATTAGAACAAGAAATATAAAAGATCATGGAAAAAGAGAAGGTTCTTAGCTATGGAAATTAGTAAAATTAAGAAATTACTGTAAAGCCTCATTGTCCTGAATATGTACTCTGTAGAGCCGAGGAGAGATACATGATAATATATACTTGGAAGGTACTTGAGGGTGTAGTCCCAAACCTTCATTACTCTAACAATATACTAGAGTGAGATATGGGAGGATATGTTAGGTAAACCCAGTGAAAAGCAGGGGTACCATGGGCACACCTACTTTTCACTGGTATTGGAGTGTGAAATCCTCTGGTATGAAAAAGGTGTTTGCTCATGGGGTAAAACAAGCAGTGAAGGGTGTAATGCAAGTCCTATGTGCTAGGCAACACTATTTTGACTTTCTTAACGTAGACAATAATTTAAGATTAATTTTGCAATCTTTAATTTGCCACGAAAAAAAATTAAGATTGATAATCACATTAGTGTAGGTATGTCAGAATTTGTGGTAACCAGAGGACACATTTAGGGATATTTTCTGTAAATGATTAGGTTTGAAATAGTAATCAAAATACTGTGCTGTAAGTTCTATCATGTCCTATGTTGAAATGTTCTCTGACTGATTCCTCTCCTCTCAGCTGCATTTCCTATATTCATTTATATTGTTATTATATTTCATTAGTGGAATAGGGTGAAGTTAGTGCACTGAAATGAATCATTGCCAATTATGTGTTGTAAACTAGGCATAGACAGTTGATTTACTGTATATATTGATTTGACCATTTAGCAAAATTGCTTGCACACCTTTCACCTGAGATAGCTTTCATAGGTTTTTCTATATAGAAGCATTTTAGTATATCACCATCACTATCTTTAAGACATATTCCATTGGAGTGCATTGCAGGGTAGAAAAAAATTTCCCTAGAATTGAGCCACCATGAATACCAGGACAAGTTTAAGACCACAGGGTAAACAACTCCTCAAATGAGCAACATCAGGGCAGATCAAAGTGAGACACTTACAGATAATTACTATGATGGAAAATTAAACTCAGCCCATTTCTTCAAGAAGAAAGATCTTGTCTTTAAGCTCACTTAAGCATTATATTCAACAGACAACAGAAAATATAATACTATATAGTGTCTTAAAAAATTGATCTAGGTTTATAATACTACTGGAAAAATGAATTGGATGAAATAGGAAAGCCTGGCTTAAGACTAGAATATAAAGCAGATATAATTTGCCTCAATTGTTGCATGTAAGGTTGGAACTAGAGGCAAGTGTTAGGTGGTAAATATTCAAGTCTTTAAATCAGCTTGCTTATCTCATGTAGGTCTTTAAATTATTACCAGATCACCACTACTGTTAAATCCCAAATAGTAATGTAATAAGAGTCCTCCACCCACAGGGAGGCCACAGCCCCTGGATAGGCAGGTATACTGTACCTACCATCAACATTGCTTCAGAACATTCCTTCACTCACCCCCTCAGGTCTTCCACCTCACTCAGCAGCAACAAGAGTGATTTGTGAGCAGATAGTATTGTGTTATTGTCCCTGTGTTGATGTTACACGAGGTGCTCGCCTAGTTTATCTGAGTGAATATGGTGTCTTGTATGTCTTACACAGTAGCAGTGTAGCAGTCTTAATGACACGTGTTTGTCCAGTGCATATGTGTGAGTCTTGTTTAAGTCTGTAATACTGTAGCTGTCTTTATGACTATACTAGTTTTTGTTATTGGAATTACGTAAATGCTGTGTCCCTCTATTTTTGTGTGTACATGGCTAAATATGATGATGTTGATATCCTTGTGGGTCTTTATTTTATATGTTTGTGAGTTTCTCAAGCATCATGCAAAGCAACTTTTGTTAGTTTCTAAACTCATACATTAATTGACCTAAGATAATAATTTTTATAAAAAATTTCTTCTGCAAAAGTCATTTTGTTTCCAAATATTGTATTAAATTTATTAAATTATTTTATGGTTATCAAGTACAAGAATACCTAAGGTATCTCTAAAGGTAAGAAAAGCATGGCCTATTTCAAAACCAAAATTAATCCCACATTTTAAAGATTTTTGTATTGTGGTCAGGGTGATAAGGAATTTCTTCACTCAAGGCCTGGACATGAAACTGTTCACATCATACACGATACATACATTCACTCCACCTTACTGGGCTGCAAGGTTGAACCTTCATATTGAAGAATGGTAGTTAAGTAAACTAATAAACCAGTGGTAATTGGCTTAAGATAAAAAAAATACTGTACTCTTCAAACAGTACCAGCTTGGAACACAGCCGATACGTAACAGAACGTATTCGCCACCTAGTTTCAGCATTCAGTCAGCGGGCCAACAGAGTGAAGGCCCAAATAACTCAGCCTCCCACACCTTCCACTGAACTCTCTGATGGGGGTATGTAGGTTGTCTGCTTAAAGTGCTTCTGTTTTCATCTTGGTTAATATTTGTCCTATATCCTGTTTTGTGTTTATATATTCTTTTGTTTTAATCATTAGTGCCTCTTACTCTTAATGCTGCTTTTATTATTTTGCCATCTTGTTTTATTTATTCAGGCAGATACTCTGCTTAGAATATATGAAAGAGTTAGCTGCTCAGGAGAAGTTTGTTGAGAGGCACCTCATTAATGAATAAAATTTTCACCCATTTCAGGTGATGATTCTCACAAAGCCCCTGATGCACGCCAGCGGTTAGACTCCCTTGTTCCTGATGTCTCCTCTAGGTCCTCTTCTCTGCCCCGACTGGTAGGGGTCAACACACGTCGTGCCCAGCTGCTTCGGTGTCTGTATGGTAGTAGGAAGGCACTATCCTTCCCTCATGCTATGGAACCCCAAAGTGAGTGTCTTCATTTTATTTTATTATCTCTCCAAGCTGTTATTAGAATCTTGACTTTAAGGATGATCCTTTATCATTTATTTTGTGACTATACTCCTGACTCCTGATTAAGTAATTAACCAGCTTCATAATTAATATGAACCTAGTACCATTAATATTATGATTAATGGCTCTCATTTGTGGAGTTTTTAACTTCAATATGAATGCTAATAAAAGAGATTTAGGTGTGAATGACAAGAGTTCTAAATTAAAAACACAGATTATTTGGTCATCAGTAATATTTAGTGACAAATCAGTTAAATATTTTTAATATGCATTCAGATACTTAATCCAAATTGAATTAAAAATGAAGAGTAAATAATTTGCTAATACAGTGGAACCCTGAGTTTTGGCTGTAATTCGTTCCGGAAGGCTGTTCGAGTGCTGTTACTGAATGAATTTGTTCCCATAAGGAATAATGTAAATTAGATTAGTCCATTTCAGACCCCCAAAAATGCACTTACAAAAGCACTTACAATAATACACTTACATAATTGTTCGAGTTGGGAGGTGGCTGAAATTCGGGATACCACTGTATATTACTGTTTCAACAACTGAGAATAAGTGAGATGACAGCCACTCATACATGTACCACAGTATGTACTGTATAGTACCAAGGTTATTATGCTTTCATAATGATTAGAATTTTCATATTTTCCTCAGGCCGATTATATATCTCCTGGCTCCTAGTTGTGTGTATTGTTTATGTGTACAATGCATGGGTTATTCCCCTGCGGTCTGTCTTCTCCGAGTATCAGACAAACAACAACCTTGTCTACTGGCTTACTGCTGATTACCTAGCTGACTTTGTGTATATCCTCGATATTGTGGTGTTCAAGTCTCGAGTCATGTACTTAGACAACGGCTTTTGGGTTGATTCACCCAAGCTCATGTGTCGGTATTACTGGAAGACTTCCAAGTTTAGAGTAAGTTATTAAGTTATTTGTTCTCTTGTATTTTGGGTAACATGTAGAGACTTTCTCAGTCTCTTACAGCTTTCTGGATTAATAAAATTGAGTCAATGATTTGTGGTCATAGAATACCATTAGACCAGTGTTGTACATTTTTTATTGGACTATACCTAAATTTATTATTATATGACTGGATACATAATTTGATTTTTCATGTGCTGTACAGTTGTATAATGAAGATCTTGTAAGTGTATATACCTGATGACTGCTATATCTAGAGATCTTAGATTGGTCAGGAAAACTTCAGTATGTGAAGGGCTCTATCATTATACACTGGAACCTTTGTACTCGAACTTAATTTGTTCCAGAAGGTTGTTCAAGTGCCGATCTGTTTGAGTACCCAATCAATTTTCTTTTTTGTTGGCTGTTATCATTAATCTTCTTAGGCCCCATGGTGACTTATTTATACAAATAATATAAAAAAACACCAAAAAATGCGAAGAAACACGAAATAGTTTACAGTGAAGTTCTGGCAGGTTGTTTGTTTGGTCGAGTGCCGAGCAAACGGTCAACTACCGAGTGATATTTTTTACCGAACAAAGCTTTCAAATACCGAATCATTCAAGTAGGGAGCTGTTCGAGTACCGAGGTTCCACTGTACTTGATAAAGTTTCTCACTTGTATTTTGAAGGCCTTCTCATTTAGGTGGGGACAGTGGTTGATGAAATAAATTATTAAGTTTAAACAAAGTTAGTTATTAAGCCCAGCTTACAATTAGTCATAGTGTCAGAAAAGCCCATAGGATGCACAGCATTTTGGTAAATCTAATGTAAATACAAAGTTTTATGGTAATAACATTAATAATAAGAATAGTGATTATGATTGCATAATGTAGTATTTAGTAAAGTTTTAAAATTATTATTGTGATTGTAAATAATGTAAAGTAACAAAATAAATATATGTAATACTCATCAGTGTAAAACTTCGAACAAAGTTTACAAATGATTAGAGATTGTTAACTTGGTGTGTATACTTATATAATAATTTCTCCTCCTTAGCCTAAATGAAGTTAGGCTACATAGCTTTTGGATCTGATCTGTTTTGATCTCCCAAACAGTATGACTTGGCATCACTCCTGCCACTTGATTTGCTGTACTTAAAGTTTGGACCCATCTCTGTATTCAGGCTACCCAGACTTATAAAGGTAAGTGAGGCACTTGTAGGCTGTTGAGCTCGGGTTGGTTCACTGCTATATGTTATTGACCCCAATCTGAGGTTTGTATTTCAGAGCATTATGGTCAGTTTAAAAAGTACTGTATGACAATAAAGGAATTTTTGTATGCAAGCAGCTTTGACATGCAACAGGCATGTGTAAGTGTGCTAGATAGAAGGGAGTGGAGGCAAGTGGTTTCTTGATATGATATGCTGTTGAAATGTGTGGAAGGTGACAGTAATTAAGAGAGTGGGAAACTAGTTAGCCAGACTTGAGTGCTGCAGGTGGGCATTACAGTGCCTGTACTCTGAAAGGGGTGGGGATATTGTAGTTTGGAGGGTCATCTGAACTGTAGCATCAGATAGTGATGGGGTGAAAGTGTTTCCTCTTTTTTGGGTCACCCTACTTCAGTAAGAGATGCACGGTGGGTTAAAAAAAAAAAGCAACTATGTAAGTTTGGGTTAGCATAGAAAGAAGTTGAAAGTTCAGTAGAGGTAAGGTGTTTGTGCAAGATAAAAATGTATGAAGATCATGTTGTATTTATTTCAGATTGTTTAAATCTTGCATCTCTCCATCAGATTCACACCTTCTGGGAATTCTTTCACCGTCTGGACTCTGTACTGTCTTCACCTCATGCCATTCGAGTGATCCGAACCGTCCTCTACATGCTCTTCTTAATTCATCTTAACACCTGTTTCTACTATGGCTTTTCCAAGCTTGAGGGCATTGGCTCCAACAAATGGGTTTTCCAAGGTGTAGGCAATGCGTAAGTTAAAAGGAAATTTTTAGAATATTTAGGAAAGTTAGGGGGTGTATACACAAATAATTTACATTGAAGCATGCAAGTGAATGATATTTAGGTTCGGAGCTGTTTGTTGCAATTATGGATTTAGGAAAAACTTATGATAAGGTGGATAGGTAAACAATGTGGCAGATATTACAAATGCATGGAATAGGTGATAGGTGACTAAAAGTAGTAGAACATTTATGAGGAGAGTGAGGCTCAGGTTAGGATATTTAGGACGAAGGACAACTGTTTTCCAGTGAAAGTAGGAATTAGACAGGGATCGTGATGTCATCTTGGTTGTTTAACATATTTATGGATAAGGTAAAAGAAGTGAATGCTAGGGTGTTAGGGAGAGATGTGAGATTAAAAAAATGATGAATCTGATAGAGTGGGAGTTGTCATTGTTGATGACATAATTCTTTTGGGAGATTCTGAAAATAAGTTGCTAAGGTTGGTAAATGAATTTGGGAGGATATGTAAAAGAATGAAATTAAAAGTGAACATAGAAAAGGGCAAGGTGATGAGAATAACAAGAAGTCTCGGTAGTGAAAGATTACTTAGTATTGTTGGTATGAATATATGGTGACTGTAGAACTTGACCAAATTATTTCTGTACTACCATTTTCTCCCCACAGATATATCCGGTGTTTCTACTTTGCTACTAAAACAGCCACCAGCATTGGCAAGAACCCGAAACCTGAGAATGAGGCTGAATATCTATACATGACATGTTCCTGGTTGATGGGTGTGTTTGTCTTTGCTCTGCTAATTGGCCAGGTAAAGCAAAATTCCATTCTTCACCTAATAATTGGGTAGTTGAAATATGATCATTTTTATCAATCGCTAGTTGGCTTGGGCAGTTGATTTGCTTAATCATTTAACCAGTTATTGTGAATTTAATCTCTTGTTAAGTGCATTTAACTTTGCTTTGTTTATCCAAATTATGGGGTTGCATACATATTAATGATATATGATGATTCTCTTTAAATCACTTGTTCTTATTAGGATGGAATATTGCTGCACACTAACAGCCCATTTCAAAGCAGGCAAAATTGTAGACCTGGAGAATGTACAGAGAGCTTTCACAGCATATACATGTAGTGGCCCGGTGGCCTGGTGGCTAAAGCTCCCGCTTCACACACGGAGGGCCCGGGTTCGATTCCCGGCGGGTGGAAACATTTCGACACGTTTCCTTACACCTGTTGTCCTGTTCACCTAGCAGCAAATAGGTACCTGGGGGTTAGTCGACTGGTGTGGGTCGCATCCTGGGGGACAAGATTAACCCTTTCAGGGTCCGTCCCGTAGATCTACGGCTTTACGTTCAGGGTCCAAACCGTAGATCTACGCCATGAGCTCAGCTCACTCTGATAAACTGTGAGTGGTACATTTGGGCCTAGATATGAGAGAATACATCTATGTGGTATGTGTGCACCACATAAAACAGATCCTGCAGCACACTGTGTATAATGAGAGAAAAAAAATGAAATCATGATTTTTCGATTAAAACAGCAACTTTGCAGTGTTTTTTCGTATGTTTTTTATAGTTGTATTTGCGATTTCTTGGTCTCATTTGATAGAATGGAAAACATATTACAGAAATAGAGATGATTTTGATTGGTTTTCGCACTGGAAATGGCTTGAAACTGAGCTCAAAGTAGCAGAAATGTTAAATTTTTGCCGATATTCAAGAGTAAACAAACGACCTCATACGTCTAATACACGTCAGCTGGTGGGTCTAATATACATTCACAAATATGGTGATGATATTTATACAATTATTACAGTATTTCATAACAGTAAATCTTCTATTTTTTGGTGTGAATAAAACTTCATTATGTGAATAAAAAATCAAAATGGAATTTATTTGTAAAGCCTCAAAACATAACTAATGAACAGAGAAAATGTTAGTTTAGTGCCAGGAATGCCTACATTGTTCATTCTGGACCCTATTTTGAAATTGGAATATTTTGAACTTTGTGTTAAATTGGCCAAATTAACAACTTCCGATCACTTTATTTTGTAGTTGAAACAGTTGACTTGGCGATTTCTTGTGCTCAATCGATAGAATAGAAGTAATACTAGTGAAATAGCTAAGAATATGGTTGATTGGAATAATGTAATTGGCCTAAAATGGGAGTCAAAGTCGGCAAAATCGCCGATTCGTAAATATCGCTGACACATCAAAATTCGTGAGAGCATAATTTCGTCAATTTTCCACCAAATTTCGTACTTTTTGTTTTATTACCTTCACAAAAAGATTCTCTACGATTTAATAAGAAAAAATAACAATTTTTTTTTTTCAAAATTCTTGGACACTGGTGCGTGACTCCAGATTTGGGCCTTGGACCCTGAAAGGGTTAAGGACCCCAATGGAAATAAGTTAGATAGTCCTCGATGACGCACTGACTTTCTTGGGTTATCCTGGGTGGCTAACCCTCCGGGGTTAAAAATCCGAACGAAATCTCTCTTACGATAAAGCACCTAAATTACTGAGAATGGGTGAAGTTCCTTGATTTGTACTCCCTGGAATGCAGATGAGAAAGAAACATGATAATATGCACTTCGAAAATTCTAGAGGGACTAGTCCCAAATTTGCACATGAAAATTGCTCCCTATGAAAGCAAAAGACTGGGCAGGAGATGCAGCATCCCCTCAATGAAAAACAAGGGTGCCATGAGTACACTAAGAGACAACATAATAAGTATCAGGGGCCCAAGACTGTTCAACTGCCTCTCAGCATACATAAGGGGGATTACAAATAGACCCCTGGCTGTCATCAAGAAGGCACTTGGCAGGTACCTAAAGTCAGTACCTGACCAGCTGGGCTGTGGTTCATACGTTGGTTTGCATGTGGCCAACAGTAAAAGCCTGGTTGATCAGGCTGTGATCCACCATGAGGACTGGTCACAGACCAGGCCAGGGGGGCATTTATCCCCAATACCCTCTCCAGGTATATCAGGAAATCAGAGCATCTTCCTTCAAGTTGATAATCTTGATGAGGAAATATTGTACTGTTCAACAAAAGAATTCTCAGTTTGAATGTTCACTTATTTTGAAATTTATTTAATTATTACTATACAGTATTTGTAATTCTAGGTAGTAGGTCGGTAGACAGCAACCGCCCAGGGAGGTACTACCGTCCTGCCAAGTGAGTGTAAAACGAAAGCCTATAATTGTTTTACATGATGGTAGGATTGCTGGTGTCCTTTTTTCTGTCTCATAAACATGCAAGATTTCAGGTACGTCTTGTTACTTCTACTTACACTTAGGTCACACTACACATACTTGTACAAGCATATATATACACACACACACCCCTCTGGGTTTTCTACTATTTTCTTTCTAGTTTTTGTTCTTGTTTATTTCCTCTTATCTCCATGGGGAAGTGGAACAGAATTCTTCCTCCGTAAGCCATGCGTGTTGTAAGAGGTGACTAAAATGCCGGGAGCAAGGGGCTAGTAACCCATTCTCCTGTATATATTACTAAATTCAAAAGGCGAAACTTTTGTTTTTTCCTTTTGGGCCACCCCACCTCGGTGGGATACGGCTGGTGCATTGAAAGAAAGAAAGAAGAACAAGAACTAGTAAGAAAATAGAAGAAAACCCAGAGGGGCGTATATATATATATGCTTGTACATTCATGTGCAATGTGACCTAAATGTAAGAAGTAGCAAGCCATACCTGAAATCTTATATGTTTATGAGACAGAAAAAAAGACACCAGCAATCCTACCATAATGTAGAACAATTAAAGGCTTCCGTTTTACACTCAACTCGGCAGGACGGTAGTACCTCCCTTGGCGGTTGCTGTCTACCAACCTACTACTTAGGGATGACCAAATCATCATTTAATTTGCAGCTTATGAGGTCTACAGTGCATTTGTGAACAGGGCCATCATGTCAAAACTTGGGAGCTTGTCATACTAAATAGTGTAATCTCCAATGCCATTTAAGAGATCTGAATTCTGTAAGTGTGCTGTTCAGCGAGTGATGTGTTGTCTTCAGTATTTAGTCTGTTATGAAGGTTTTAAAAATTTCCAGAGGTTGAAACACTTCCTTCTTTTGTAACCCATTTCATTGGTCTGCCACTGTTTGTGAAGAAGAGCCTTTAAGTATCCACTGATTACCACCAGCCTTCTTTCACCACTGAGTTTCTCATTTTACTAGTCTGTTTAGAATCTACATTATTCTCTGTTACATCGGGTTATTCTCACAATTTTTTTGCACTTCAGTCACTTTTGGCCTCAGTGTTGTATTTTTCCATGGAGTCCCATACAATCCAGCAGATTGTTAGGATCTGCCCACATGTAAAGAGCCAGTGTTGTGTGTGCATGTTGCAAAGATATAGGATTGGATTTTATATTTGAAACTGATTTATGAAATGTGTTAGTTTTCATTTAACCCTTAAACGGTCCAAACAGATCAACGTTTAAATTCGTAGTGCTACAAAAGTAGATCTACTTTTTTTTACATATTTTCAAATATAACAAAAAAAAAATGTAGATAAAAGTTTTTTTACACGTTTTCAAATGTAAAACAAAAAAGAAGATCTACATTTTTTTACATACTTTCAGATGTTGAAAAAAAGTATATATACGTTTGGACCGTTTAAGGGTTAATTGTTCTTCATATCTTTTCGACCTATGACGAAATAAGTTTGCAAATCTTTTATTAACCATTTACTGCATACAAAACTGTTGTCATTAGAATACAATATTCAGCCATAAGATATGATGGAAAATTGTAAACATGATAGTATGTTTTAATAAAAATATTCATCAGTTTATTGCTCATTCTTTATATTATTTTTATTTCTGTGTTATCAGATTCGAGATATTGTGGCTACAGCTACCCGTAACCAGAATGAATACCGGAAAGTGATGGACCAGACACATGCTTACCTCCATGGCCTCAACTTGCCAGCAAGCCTCCAGGAGCGGGTCCGCCTCTGGTTCACCTACACCTGGCAGAACCAGAAAACCCTCGGTGAGTATACAGGATAGACTGAATTAAAATGTACTGTAATACAGTATGTTTTTAATCCGATATTCCCAGTCCTAAAATATATGCTTAAGTTATGCGCACTGTTATTGAATGATAACTGGTTAGCTGGACTTGAGTTCTGGAGGTGGAGAGGAAGGATCCTGCGCTCTGAAGGAAGGGTAAGGATATTGCATTAGGTAAGGGTAATCTGAGTGTGATGTCAGAACACTTCTGGAAAGGGAGCAGTTAAATGAATGTTGGTGAAAGTGTTTTTTTCTTTGGGTTACCCTGCCTTAGCAGGAGATGGTTGTTTAGTTAAAAAAAAATAACTAACAATAACAACAACAAATATTAATAAGTTGCAGTTTTTTAACTGTAGTGTAGGTGCATCTCTGGCAAGACGGTGATGGAGTGAATGATGATAAAAGCGTTTCTTCTTTTTCGGATCACCCTGCCTCAGTGGGAAATGGAAGATGTGTTAAAAAAAAATCTTGTAATCTGATTATGATGTGGGTACACTTCTGGTAAGACAGCAATGAATGAATAATGATGATTATGTTTTCTTCTTTAAGTCATCACCCTGTCTTTGTGGGAGATAAAAGTATGGTGCATAGAATATATTACTTATTATTATTGTATGTGGAATGGTAAAACTTAAAAGATTTTATTTGTGTAAAGGACTGTATATTAAAATAGTATACTGTAGTTAATATTTTTCTTGCTGATAGAGTATGATAATTTTTGGTTACAGAAGTGAACTGTATTTCCTATTTTAATACAACTTATTAGCTTTTACTCTACCCTAAATGACTTGAATCACTACAATTCACTTCTAGATGAAATGAAGTGCTTAGAGTCACTACCAAAGAAGATGCGAACAGACATAGCCATCAATGTACACATTCAGATCCTGTCAAAGGTGCAGCTCTTTCAGGACTGTGACAAGGCTCTGCTGCGTGACTTAGTGCTCAAGCTGCAGCCTGTTCTCTATCTCCCAGGAGATTATGTTTGCAAGAAGGTGAGACAGATACACAAACACCACACCTGTTGTCTCTTAATTTACATAATTGCTTATAAATATCAAAGTTATTCATGGATTCTAACTATTCTCTGTAAAATAATATGCTCTAACTATGTATATTTGAATTTGTTAAATTTCAGTACAGAACTGTAATAGAAACCCCTTCTCCAGTACAAATCACTGAATGTAAAAAGAAGAAAAAAGCATTTCTTCTTTTTCAGGTCACCCTGCATAAGAATTTTCAGAATGGTTTGTGTACTTCATTGATCAACTATAGTGATTGTATAGTATTTTTGCAAGAGCTCAAAATGTTATAAATCATAAAATTTTTTTTACAGTATATAAAGTGTCAAAATTGCAAGCTATAGCATTTTAGTAAACTAACTTAATTGTATATTTATCTAATAATTATAACTTAATTTTAAGGCTTCCTGAAATACTTTGTATAAAAAGTTTTTTTTCTATAGTTTATTCATGTCACTTAACCCAATGTCAACTGTATACTGTACTTCACTTTATAGAAATAATGTAGTGTTTACTGTACTGAATACCCAATAGAAATAGGGCATCTCAGTACCAAATTCACTAAAGCAAATCCACTTAAAGCAAGGAGAAACATGTGTATCTTAATTGTTTCTGGGGTGACAGTGTGAATGAAACCGATGTGCATCACAGTCTCGGGTATTTACATATCCCTAGGGAGAAGTGGGGAAGGAGATGTACATTGTGCAGACTGGACAAGTCCTGGTAATGGGTGGAGAGCGAGGTGACGTGGTACTGGCTACCCTTGGTGAGGGAAGTGTGTTTGGTGAAATCTCTCTCTTGGCTCTTGCTGGAGGCAACAGACGTACTGCTGATGTAAGGTTTGTACAATGATTGCACCATACAAATTATTAGAGGAAGAAGTGTAAAATAAAGGAGAAAAAAGCAGGTAGATTGTATCATTGGCTTTAAAAAACACAGTGTAGTGTATTTTATGTGCTGTTATGTATTTGACAGTGCAGCTTAAAAATATTATTATTATTGTTGTTATTATTATTTTTAACATGGTGGCCATTTCATACTGAGGCAGGGTGACCCAAAAAGAAAGAAAAACCAACAAAGAAAATAAAAACTTTAATCATCATTCAACACTTTCACTGTCATTCATACATAATCATTGTCTTTGCAGAGGCGCTCAGATACGACAGTTTAGATGTCCCTCCAAACAGCCAATATTCCAAGCCCCTCCTTTAAAGTGCAGGCATTATACTTCCCACCACCAGGGCTCAAGTCTGGCTAACTGGTTTCCCTGAATCCCTTCACAGTATTATTATTATTATTATTATTATTATTATTATTATTATTATTATTATTTTTATTATTATTATTATTTTAATTATTATTATTATTATTATATTCAAATGTGGTGAATCTGCATAGATCCCTTCAGTGCTGTTCTTCCTTCTGAGCTATGTTAATACATTATTATTTATTGTTCAATTGTGAAAGTTAATTTAACACTTTCACTGTCTCCCACATAGTTCTACATCATTGATGCCAGTGTCACTAATATAGATCTACATTTTAAGCACAGTAATCTCAAATATGCTGTGAGAAGTAAATTTTGGCCTAGATAGGAGTGTGCACAGTATAAGATAAATCCTACCCCGCAAAGTGCATGATACACATGATTTTTAGCAAATTTTCTGAAGGGTAAGGCCTCCCCAGCCCCCTGGTTTGTATTATGGGTTTTTACTAGGCCTGCTTCAATTGTTGGGATGGCCTAAACCATGACCAATCATTCTTGGTTATATTTTATTAATCCGAGAAATAAGGTAAAACTTCACTTTTTTTTTTTGATGACGGATTCAAAATGAAGGGCAAGTGTTATACAGTGGAACCTGAGCTTACAAACTTAATCCGTTCCGTGACCCTGTTCATATGCTGAGTCAATTTTCCTCATTTAAATTAATTGAAATGGCATTAATCCATTCCAGAGGAATTCCTGCTCTCAGGAGGCATGACAATATGACGCTAATATCAACTCTACGGCTTATCTATCACAATTCATCTAATATGACATAATAAACAATATAAATAACATAGAAACCTGATATACACTCTAGAATGAATAAAATATGTCATTATGTATGTGGCTAGTGGTGATGGGGGCAGAGAGTTGTTGTGGGCATTCTCGCTACTGCTATGAAAATGTCTCCCCTTCAGAGGTGTTATTATAAGAGAAAATGAAGTTTGTGAGTCTAACTACATTAGATCACAACTTTCATAAGGAAAACATAATGTAGAAATAAACTGGTGTACGTACCCTGGAGAAAAAATGCTGGCAAAGGTTGACGGTGGAAAAGATAAGCAGAGCGGTGTATGCTGTCAGGAGTTCATTTCGTTTCGTCCTTTTTAAGTAAGTAAGTAAGTTTATTCAGGTATACACAAATACAGTTACATAGAATTATCATACATAGCAGCATATGTGTAGAGAACCTAGGATAACCCAAAAAAGTCAGACAGAGTGACTTATTTCCATTGGGGTCCTTTTACCTTATTATTATAATATAAAGGTTATAATATTTTCTTATTATTCTACAATGAAGATAACATCTTATTATCATACCAAAAAGACTATCTACTACACCAAGGTTATTAAGACTATCTACAATACGAGGGTCATTACTAGGAATATGGTAAAATTTACACGTATGTTAGCTAAAAAATAGAAAATCATTCCCCTCCCTTTCTGTAGCTACATTCATCAGACACCTTTTGAAAACCTTTTTAAAATGGTTCAGCAAAGACTGGTTTTGGGAACATGTGCGGGCAGTCTTTTCCTTTCCCCTTTTTTTGCTGTACAAAAAAAGGTTTTTTGAAACCTGGCCACGGCCCGTGGTACTACAAAATTGTGCCTCTCCCCCTAGTAAAAAAAATTGTTTTGGGTTTCCCCAAAATTTGAAAAAATTTTGACAGCAAAAAATTTTCCCGGGACGTTTTTGTGAGCAATTTTAAAAAAAAAAAAAACCCCATGATTTACTTCAGTTTTTTTACCGGGTTTTAAAAAAAAAACTTTCCCAGCATATCCAACTGAAAAATTTCCCGTCCAGGCCTACATGTTTCTTGGTCCCAGCCCCAGGATGAATCTTACGTTTTTTGTTCGGGGTGGTTTGAAATCAAATTTTCAGTTTTTTTGTCAAGGCAGGAACCAAGAAAGCAAGCTAACCCAAAATATGGCATTGAAAAAGGGCTGAAAGGGGTCCCTGCGAGCCCCCAGTAGGTAGACACTGGGGCTTGTCTATACGGGAATTTCAGTCTGGCATTCGCTTTTTTTACTACACTGTTCCCATAAATTTCCGACATAAAGGGCCCAAAAGGGGATTCCCAAATTTTTTTTACTGAGAAACCAAAGTGTTGGGCCCCCCAAATAATTAAACTTTAAAATTATTTACCCTTCCATTTTTTTGGGTGCCAAAGAGAAGGGTTTCAGTTTTCCCTAGGTGTAATGATAGTTTGTTGTCAACTAACCATTTGCTGCAGGATTTCCTTTTCCATTGTTAAAAAAAATTAAACAATACCCTTTGGGGGTTTTTACCTACACTAAACGAGCACTGCCCATCTGCAAAACAGTAGGAGTTTTGCACGGGACCCCAGAAAAGGCATAAAAATTGGACATAACAAAAAAAAAAAGGGGAAACCCAAAATACTCCCTTTGGGGGAATCCCAATTTTATCGGGTGGGGGGTTCTGATTCTGTTTTTTTGGGAATTTTGACTATTTGACCCCTTTTTTTGTTTAAGGGGTGGGGACTTAAACCAGCCTACAAAAACCTAAAACCAAAGTTTTGAAGTTTTTAAAACAAAAAAAAAGGTGGATGACAGTATCGAAGGCCTTTTGCAAGTAAAATTTAAACCAAAACCCCTTTTTTGGGGTTTCCCCTTTGACATTTCAGTTCCATTTTAACCCAAACAAAAATTAATCAGGGGGGGGGTCGGTTGATGGGAATCTTCAAAAGCCCGATTGATAGCAAAAAGGAGAATTTTTTGACTTTAAAGTCCCAAAAACTCCTTGAGAAACACCCCCCCCCTTCAAGAATTTTAGATATTATACTGAAAAAACTAACAGGCCTATAGTTGCTTACATCAACCAACTATTTTTTCTTGAAGATAGGAGTAACCTGGCCTACTTGAACCCCCCCTTTACGGTAAAAATTGGTGATTGATAGATTTTAATGTGAGAAAATGGGGAAATTGACAGTTCAGAACCCACCATCTTTTGGGAATTTTAAAACCCGGGGATTTTAAACCCGGGCCTGTGCTCTTATTTGGGGTTTAAAACCTGTTTAGTTTTTTTTTTTGAATAAAGTCATGAGAAACACTTACAAGTTGCAACTTTTTGGGGGTTCCCCTTTTTAAATTGGGTATAGAAATTTTTGAAACTTAAAGTCTGTTTTTAAAGGGAAATTTTTGTTTGCAGCGTTAAGTTTACTTCTTTTGTTGAGGGCAACAGATGTGTAAAAGAATTAAAGAAATTTGGGGCCCCCTTTAAGGATTTTCGTCCCATATCCTAAATTTCGATAGGAGTACTATTTTAAACCCCAACTACTAGCTTATGGCTATACCCCAATTTTTTAGTTGTTGCCAAGCTTTCGGGGTTTTATGCTTAATACTCTTAAATTTTTGGCAGTAGTGCTTTCCCTTTTGCTTTTTTTAAATTTCTCTCTACTCTGTTCCTCCCCCCTTTGGAATTCTTTTAAAGGGCTCCCAATATCCTGCCCTTTTTCCCTTTTAAAAATCTTTTAGCAGCTGGTCTCTGAATTTCATTTTAAACAATATCTCAGTAAATTATCCAGGGTTCAGTTTTTCATTTAATCCTAACCTCTTAACTTTTGCAATATTATAAAAGGAGGGTAGTGAACATTTTTTTAAAATTTTCCCAGGCATCGTTTACGCCCAAAGCAACTTTTTTACCCCTCGGGCCATCACAATTGGGGAGCCTATTTACCAGTGTTTTTTTTACTGTAGTTTTTTAGTTAAACCCTCATTTTTATTGTCCTGTGAAGGCCTATCCATCCCTAGGTTTTTTCCCGGGTGCAGAAAAAATAAATAAATAATCACAAAAGACCTGGGTAATGACCCCCTTTGACTGACTAATGTTCTCAGGCGGTTAAAAAAGTATGGGGTAAATTAAAGGGTGGCTTGAGAATTGTGTGACCCGGGGTTGGAGTATTAATTAGTTAGTTAACTATTTAATCCTAGAATTTGCTTATACCGAAATTGTCCCAGAAAAACTTTCACCGGCGCGCAAAAGGGAAAGATAAAACACCCCAATTATTGGAGCGCTTGAGGTTCCCAAACCTGTATTTTCCCCGGAACGCAGAGGGGAGAACATGATTATATACACCGGAAAAAACCTAGAGGGACTATTTCCGAACTTGCACACGAGAATCACTCACTAAAAAAGCAAAAGACCCTTTGGGAACGATCACCATCCCCCCCAATGAAAACAGGGGTGTCACAACCCGTTAAGAACCCTACAATAAGTGTCAGGGGCCCGAGACCCCGTTCAACGCCTCCCAAACAAAACAAAGGGGGGGTTAAAACCAACAGACCCCGCAGTCCCTTTAAGCTGGGGGGAAAAAATGACCCAAACACCTTTAAAAAAGTTTTTCCCGGGTCACCGGGCTTTTGGGCCGGTTCGTTTGGTTTTTTGTGCAGCCACAGCCAAAAACCTGGTTGATCCCCGGCCCCTTTTTGATTTCCCCCAGGAGGGCCCGGTCACAAAACCCCGGGGCCCGGGGGCATTGAACCCCCCCGGAACCCCTTTCCCGGTAAAAAATCCAGGTACCTTTTGCATAGGGCCCCTTAATTTTTCTGGGTTTAAAACAGAAATTGAAAAACCCCAGTAAAAAAAAAAATCTCGCAATTTTTTCAAGTCCAGGACAAGACTCTGGAAAAAACTTCTAAGAACAGGTCCTTTGGGAGGGGGGGGGCGGTAACTATAAACCAAATTGGTGGGGGGTTTCCTTAAAAAGGGACAAAATCACAACCATAAAACTCCCAGTTTATTGATATTTAAATCAGGTCAAAAGGGGGGGAAGCAAAGACATTAAAAATGTGGCCCAAAAATAACCTCACCACCCTTTTTTTTCCTATCTAAGCGTTTTATATTTTAACCCCCCCTTTTTTTTGACCACTTTGTTCATTTTACCGTATAAACCAACCCCAAAATTCATAGAAGGTTAAAAACTGCCCCCCCCAAATTTTTTTAGCTAGAAAACCAAATCTCTGCCCAAATTTTTGGAAAAATTTAAACTTGGGATTGACAGAAAAAAGTTAAAGGGGCCCGTTTTCATAAAACATCAAAACATCAAAATATGGCAATGGGGCATTTTTTATTAAAAAAAGGTAAAACAATGTGAAACCCTGCTTAAAAAAATTTAAAAGGGTAACCCCAAAATTTAATTTAATACAAAATTTTAAAAGTTTTAAATTTTTAAAAAGTGTTTGCAAAATTAAATTTCACAACCCTTAATGCTTTTCAAATTTATCACGAACTAAAACCCCTACAATTTTTAAATTTTTGGGTTTTCGCTTCCCCATTTTTACTGATTTTTGGCCTTTTTTCTCCACACTATTCACAAATTTTTTAATCGGGGGAGGACATTTCAATAAAAAAATGTCCAAAGGGGGGTTTGGGTTTCCCTTTCCCCCCTTTCAGAATCTTTTTGGGATTGTTTTTGGGGACTCACCATCTCGTTTGGTTTCATTCTCAAACTAACTTTTTTATAGTACTTACATTATTAAATTATTAATTTTTAAAATAAATTTTTATTTATTATTAAAGTATTTTAAATTTAATAAATTTTTATTATTTAAATTTTTTTTTTTCAAAAAAGTCGGGCCCTCTCCCACCGGGATGGGGTTGACCCAAAAAAAAAGAAAATCCCCAAAAAAAAAATAATTTCTCATCATTTTAACACTTTTTACCCACCACACTAAACCCTGTTTTTGCAGAGGGCCCAAATATTTTTAAAAAAAAAAATTAAATTTTATTAAAAAATTCATTACCTGTAAATAAAAAAAACATACCCCGTTTAAAAAATTCAATTTTCTTCTCAAAGATCACTTACTCCCAAAACCCCAAAAACCCAAAAAATCTGAAAACGAACCTTAAAAATTTAAATCTTAAATTTTCTCACAATTATATCACATAAATGTTAAAAACCTTTAAAAACCCCAAACTAACTTTTTTATTTTTTTTAAATCACTACCCAAAAGAATACCCCATTCTACTGAAATTTCAACAATGCAGCAAAACCCTATGACCTGTCTTTGTAATACTCACTTGTGCTTTTTAGTAATCTGTTTTTTCTTAAAAGTTTTTTCCCCTAAATTTTTCCCCTTGCTTATTAAATCTTAATTAATTTTTAAACCAGCCCGTAAAGCTATGGGATAGTAAAAAGTGGCTTTTGGGATGCTCTCTTTTCTGTATTTTTTTTTTACCTCTTATGTTTGCTCAAATTATAAATAAATAAATAAAAAAATAAATAAAATTTTTTAAAATTTCCCCCCTTTTGACAAATTTTTTTCTTCCCTTTTTCTTTTTTGTAATCCTTACAGGGAAAAAGGGGTTTAACCCATTTTTTTCCTGGGGAATTTTTTTGACTTTTTAAAAAACACGCATGGCTTACGGGGGAAAGATTTTATTCCACTTCCCCCTGGGTATAAAAAGGGAAAAATAATAAGAAACCAAAAACATTAAAATAAAATCAAAGAAAACCAGATGAGTGGTTAAATAAACGTGTACAAGTTGTTAAATGTGACCTAAGTGTAAGTAAAGTAGCAAGACATACCCTGTAACTTGCATATTTTAAAGAGACAGACAAAAAACACCAGCAATCCTAACCCCTCATGAAAAAAAATTACAGGCTTTCATTTTAAAACTCACTTTGGCAGGAAAAGGGAGTACCTCCTTTGGGGGGTTTTCTGCTAACCAAATTTCTACACTAATCATAGAATTGAGAGGGGAAAAAAGGGGGAGGGTGCGTTGGGTATATGTGGAGGTTTAAAAACTTTTTCTATGGGGGGCAAAGAAGGAAAAGGATGAAAATAAAAAATAGTAAAAAAACACTCTTAAAAGGATGTGAAGCTTTGGGGGGTAAATGCAGCAGCGAGGGAGACGGTTGGAGGCAGTGGAGATGTCCTGTCTAAGGGCAATGTGTGGTGTAAATATTATGCAGAAAATTCGGAGTGTGGAAATTAGGAAAAGGTGTGAGTTAGTTTTAATAAAAGTATTGTCAGAGGGCATGAAGAGGGTTGTTGAAGTGGTTTGGTCATTTAGGGAGGAATGGATCAAAGTAGAATACATGGAAAGCATATAAACTATAGGGAGGAGGCGGGGTAGGGTCCGTCCTCGAAAGGGTTGGAGAGAGGGGGTAAAGGAGGTTTTGTGGGCGAGGGGCTTGGACTTCCAGCAAGCGTGCGTGAGCATGTTAGATTGGAGTGAATGGAGACGAATGGTACTTGGGATCTGACGATCTGTTGGAGTGTGAGCAGGGTAATATTTAGTGAAGGGATTCAGGGAAACCGGTTATTTTCATATAGTCGGACTTGAGTCCGACTATGTGAATATATATACATACACACATCTAGGTTTTTCTTCTTTTTCATAATAGCTCTGGTTCTTCTTTATTTCCTCTATTGTCCATGGGGAAGTGGAAAAGAATCTTTCCTCCATTAGCCATGCGTGTCGTATGAGGCGACTAAAATGCCGGGAGCAATGGGCTAGTAACCCCTTCTCCTGTATACATTTACTGAAAAAGAGAATCGGTGCTTTTGTTAGTGGATGAGTTTGGGAGTGTGTATAAAGGTAGAAAGTTGAAAGTGAACATAGAAAAGAGTAAGGCGATGAGGGTATCAAATGATTTAGATAAAGAAAAATTGGATATGAAATTGGGGAGGAGGAGTATGGAAGAAGTGAATGTGTTCAGATACTTGGGAGCTGACGTGTCAGCGGATGGATTTATGAAGGATGAGATTAATCATAGAATTGATGAGGGAAAAAGGGTGAGTGGTGCATTGAGGTATATGTGGAGACAAAAAACATTATCTATGGAGGCAAAGAAGGGACTGTATGACAGTATAGTAGTACCAACACTCTTATATGGGTGTGAAGCTTGGGTTGTGAATGCAGCAGTGAGGAGGCAGTTGGAGGCAGTGGAGATGTCCTGTCTAAGGGCAATGTTTGGTGTAAATATTATGCAGAAAATTCGGAGTGTGGAAATTAGGAGAAGGTGTGGAGTTAATAAAAGTATTAGTCAGAGGGCTGAAGAAGGGTTGTTGAGGCGGTTTGGACATTTAGAGAGAATGGATCAAAGTAGAATGACATGGAGAGCATTTAAATCTGTAGGGGAAGGAAGGCAGGGTAGGGGTCATCCTCGAAAAGGTTGGAAGGAAGGGATAAGGGAGGTTTTGTGGGCGAGGGGCTTGGACTTCCAGCAGGCGTGCATGAGCGTGTTCGATAGGAGTGAATGGAGATGAATGGTATTTGGGACCTGACAATCTGTTGGAGTGTGAGCAGGGTAATATTTAGTGAAGGATTCAGGGAAACCGGTTATTTTTTTATAGCCAGACTTGAGTCCTGGAAATGGGAAGTACAATGCCTGCACTCTAAAGGAGGGGTTTCGGGATATTAGCAGTTTGGAGGGATATGTTGTGTATCTTTATACGTATATGCTTCTAAACTGTTGTGTTCTGAGCACCTCTGCAAAAGCAGTGATTATGTGTGAGTGAGGTGAAAGTGTTGAATGATGATGAAAGTATTTTCTTTTGGGGGATTTTCTTTCTTTTTGGGTCACCGTGCATCGGTGGGAGATGGCCAACTTGTTAAAAAAAAAAATTATTTATTATTATTATTATTAATTTAGGGAACTGGAGCACAGATCCAATTCCCTAGATCAAGAGCCCTTCACCATGTATATACTACTAATAATAATACAATATAATAGTAATAATAATATATAATAACAGTAAGGAGAAATTCAGGAGACTGCCAGTAGTTGGTGCCACAATCAGCAAAACATTGGTAACGACTACCACTCTTCACCTGTCTAGACTTAAGTGGTCTATAAGTACAGTGGTACCTCGGGATACGAATAGCTCAAAACTCGAACATTTATATAAGTCTATATATATCAGTGCTTTTGTAAGTGTGTTTTTGGGGGTCTGAAACAGATTAATTTAATTTACATTATTCCTTATGGGAACAAATTCATTCAGTATCGGCACTCGAACAGCCTTCTGGAACGAATTAAGTTCATATCCCAAGGTACCGGTGGCCTGGTGGCTGGTGGCCCGGTGGCTGGTGACCCGGTGGCCTGGTGGCTAAAGCTCCCGCTTCACACACGGAGGGCCCAGGTTCAATTCCCGGCAGGTGGAAACATTCCGACACATTTCCTTACACCTGTCCTGTTTACCTAGCAGCAAATAGGTACCTGGGTGTTAGTCAACTGGTGTGGGTCACATCCTGGGGGACAAGATTGAGTTCCCCAATGGAAATAAGTTACAGTCCTCGATGATGCACTGACTTTCTTGGGTTATCCTGGATGGCTAACCCTCCGGGGTTAAAAATCTGAATGAAATCTTATCTTACCACTGTATTAGGTTAAGTCTGCACGAAATGCCTCGGCATGATAGTGGCTTTCTTTGCTCTTGGAGTAAACACACATCATAACCTTTGCAAAGAAATAAATATTTTATTTATTTATTTATTTAAGGAGCCTCCCTTGAGGGGGAAGTTCGCATCCTGAAATTTCGTCCATATCCAGAAGCAAAAAAAAATCAACCGAATGGCTGTTCATATCCTGAAAAGTTTACATGGTGGGGCGTTTGTAAGCCGAGGTTCCACTGTATAGGAGAAGTGATTAATGAATACAGAAAAGGTTGATTAAGTGGCTGGAATTCCTATAGTGTTAATTTTTTTAAACTGGGATTTTTTTTAATTTTGTATTTTTAAAAAAATTTGTTAATATTTTTTCTTATTGAAAACGGCTAAATTACTGAATTCTATTCTGTGCTCAGTAAAAGGTAATCTGATACAGTTGACATGGAGTTTCAAACAGCTCCCACCCTCGATACAATTATGTAAGTGTATTTTTGGGGGTCTGAAAACGGACTAATTAATTTACAAATTCCTTATGGAAGAAAATCATTCGTATTGGCACTTGAACCCGCTTCTGGAACGAATTAAATTCGTAACTCGAGGTACACACGGTATCTGAACGGGTAGTTTGATAGAATGGAAGGCATACTAGCAAATTAGCTAGGAACTGGGTGGAATCAAGCATTGCAATTGGCTTAAAATAGGACTCCAAATAGGAAAAACTGGGTTTTGCATAAATTGCACCCAGATCACCAGCTTGCGCCTGCGTTAATGTCTCCTAAGTAAGTTTTAGTACCCATGCATCAAAAAATCATCATCCTCATCTCTCTCTGCACATGCCGATTGTCGCGAAAAAAAAAAAAATCACTACATTTTGAAAAGATAATTTGTTTTTAAATGGTGACACTGTCAGTACTTTTCATTTTTGAGGTTGCGATAGTGAAAGGGTTCAGGAAGGTTCTTTTGTTTAAATAAAGATAAAGTAAGATTTCGTTCAGATTTTTAACCCCGCATGGTTAACTATCCAGGACAACAATGACAAATTGTGGTTAAATTTTCAACAAAACATCACAGCTTTACAGTTTTTCATGTTCATAAATTTTCTGTTTCATGAAGAAAATTTGAGGCTTGTACGATATCTTTAGTTTTACAAATAATTTAAATGGTTTATATAAAATTGTAGACCAAAAATAAATTGAAAATTAATGCATAAAGTGTTTACATGATGAGGAAGAATGCCTTGGTAACATGCTATGACCAAGGTGAGTGTAAGATATTATCTCCTTTTGCAGTAATAGCTGAAGTATGAGACAGAGAGAATAATAATTTATATAAATATATATTTTTGTGGAAGATGCACTAAAGTGTATAAGCAAGGATAGTATGAAACAACTGGTAGGTGTACATACAAGGATTTTAAAGAAAGCTGTTATGAGAAAAAAAAATAAGAATTTCTTTTAATCAGTTACATACACTACTAAGTCATTTTCACAGATCATATAATTGATACATAAAGTGAATTTTAAATGTCTGCAGCAGATGGTGTCAATTGAAATGTTGGCTGCTAGTGCCGATGATGTGAGTTTTTCTTTTTAAAATCACGTGCTTCATCAGTCTGTTTGTACTGGAGCAAGGCAGATCTACAGAGCTACCATTAGGACCTACCCTGAACACAAGAAATACCAAGGAAGAAAGCTAATAAGTCTCCCCTCCTGTGATTATTATAAATAGAACGGTTCCAATTAAAGGAAGCAGTATACAAATCAGGGCATTAAAAGCAGTTATTTTTAATATCGTAACTAAACACAGAGGATTTTTCACAGTATCATGGTAAATACATTTCATACTAAAAAATTATTTAACCTGATGAGTAGAGAGCCACTATTATTTATAGTGCCTTTAAGGGTATTGTACATCTTTATTACAATTACTGTACACAGAAAAGTCCGACATATTTGGAGATTCATCGACTAGACCATTCTGGAGCATAAATTTTTCTGGATACTAGAGACTAACAATAACCTATTAGAATACTTATTTTAATGCGTATGAGTATTCTTGTAAATTAGATTTATTATTCAGTGTCATTGCTCACATTAATGACTGTCCAAATTTTATATTTTGTATTCCATGATTTCAAGTAAAAAGTAAAAATTGGGTGTATTGTATTATATTTCACTTAAAATGTGTTGTACATACGTATAAGTAAAAGAAACAGAAGGACCAAATTATGAAATATCTTGCTGAGAGTGATAGCCAGAAGGGTATGGATATCTGAGAAAACTTAACATAAACCTAAAATTAGTGATTTGGATAATGTATATGGATGGAATGATTCGGCAGTGTCAGAGTAAAGTGCCAATATTGGCACTAATGGGGATTGCTCAAGTAAGAACTTTGTGAAAAATTAATCATAAACATTGTGAATCTTTTTTTTTTTTTTTGTTTCATTTATGTTAAAGTTAACACAAATGAAACGGATAAATTGCTTATTTCATGTTATGAATTGCACGTTCCAAATTTTGTGTTTCCTTAATCAATTGTGAATAATTATGTAACGTTCAGAAAGAAATAAAACTGTGAGAGAAGAGATATATTAGCTATATTATATTAGTAGAATCATTTTTTTTTTTTTTTTTTTTTTTTTTTCAACAAGTGGTCGTCTCCCACCGAGGCAGGGTACCCAAAAAAGAAAGAAAATCCCCATAAAAGAAAATACTTTCATCATCATTTCAACACTTTCACCACAACTTCACACATTATCACTTGCTTTTGCAGAGTTGTTACAAATACAACAGTTTAGAAGCATATACGTAAAAGATAACACAATCATATCTCCTCGCAAACTGCCAATATCCCAAACCCTTCCTTAAAGTGCAGGCATTGTACTTCCCATTTCAGGACTCAAGTCCGACTAGAAGAAAATAACACCGTTTTCCCCTGAATCCCTTCACCTAAATATTAACCAGCCCGGCTCACAACTCCAACAGATCGTCATGTTCCCAAGTATCATTCGTCTCCTTCACTACCTATCTAAACATGCTCATGCACGCTTGCCCTGGAAGTCCAGCCCCTCGCCCACGAAAACCTGCCTTTACCCCTCTTCCATCCCTTTCCGAGACGACCCATCCGCCTCTTTCCTTCCCCTAAGAGATTTATATGCTTTCCATGTCAATACTACTTTTGATCCATTCTCTCTAAATGACCACCACCTCAACAACCCCTCTTCTGCCCTCTGACAATGCTTTTTATTAACGTCCACACCTCTCCTAATTATCCACTCTCCAATTTTCTTTCTGCATAATATTACCCACACATGGCCCTTAGACAGGACATCGTCCACTGCCTCCAACCGTCTCCCGCTGCTGCAATTGTACCACCCAAGCATCACAATCATATAGATGTTGGGTACTCACTAATACTTTTCATACATTCCCTTCTTGCCTCCATAGATAACCGTTTTTTGACTCCAATATACCTCAACGCACCACAACTCTTTTTTCTTCCCCTCATCATTCTATGATTAACCTCATCCTTCATAATCCATCCGCCGACACGTCAACTCCAAAGTATATGAAAACAACACTTTCTTCCATACTCATCCTCCCCAATTTGATAGTCCAATTTTTCTTTTATCTAAATCATTTGATAACCCACATCACCGTAAATCTTTTCTAATGTTCACTTTCCAACTTCTACCTTTACACACAATCCTCAAACTCATCCACTACCTTGCAATTTTTCTTTAGAATCTCCCATAAGCACAGTATCCATCGCAAAAAGTAACTACTGTGTCAAAATTCCCATTTTGAATTGGATACACCATAATTTAGTAGATATAATAGATTATATAAATTGGTACTGGCTCTCTTAATTATTTTTTGCTTAACTGTGGCTAGGCCGGACTCATCAAAGCAGAATAGGCCCTAGAGAGAAGATTGGAACTGAACTGCTGATGGAGAATATTATCATCAAATCAAACAAAGCAAGGGGAGCTACACCCAAGTTCTGCACACTGTCCTCAGTCAGTCATTGATGAATATTGAGAGATTTAATGCTAAAGGCTGGGGTGCTACACCATGTTAGTATGACCCTTAGTCTCTGGCTCCCTTATTCCAACCATTTTCTAAAACAGCAAGTTCATTATCCTGTTTCTCATAGAGTATTACATCGGTTTTATGCACTAGCTCACTATCTAACACAGCGGGGGTTGGCCTGGAAGTACGTTGGTGTGAAGGGACGTCGTGTGAGTCCAGGGAAATTGGATCTCAAAGGATTGAAGTATAGTACATGTAGTTTCCACTTTTGGGTTAGAAATTTAAAAAGTATATTTAATAATACATATGTGATCATCTACCAAATGTATTGAAGATGATAGAGCATTTAGCAGTACGTACAGTATTATGTGATGAATGGTTTTAAAACGACAGTTGAAGTTGAAGAATTTGAGACACTTATGCAACATATTGGAATCTTTATGTTCATAGTATTAATCTTAGTAGCACCATATCTCTTGCCGGTAGTGCCGACCAGACTCCTATTACGGCCACATATTCGTCCGTCAATCACGCACCATCACCCGATCAACAATGGACTTCTGTTCCATTGGAGACTCTGCCACCTGGTGATCATAGGCCATGGACGCCATCCCTCTATGTCCGGAGGTCCCAACTAGGAACAGTAGGAGGTATGTCATTGTGCTTATGTACTTCAACTTCAGCATTTGGCACTAAAAATTTACAACAGAAATCATGTTTTTTTTTTTGTTAGGATTAAAAATTTTATGAATTTTCAATTATTATAATAAAATAATAAAAAGAATAATCATAATCCTAGGTATGTAAGGTTGGTAGAACAGTTTTGCCACCCATGGAGGTACAATCATTCTACCCATATGAGTGTGAAATTTAAACCTGTTAATGATTTACTTGATGGTAGATTGCCTTGTGTCTTTTTTCTGTCTCTAAACATCAAGATTTCAGGTACGTCTTGCTACTTCTACTTTAACACTTAGGTCACACTACACATAGCATTACAAGCATATATACATACACACACCCTCTGAGGTTTTCTTCTGTTCTTTTTATTTCCTCTTATCTCCATGGGGAAGTTGAATAGACTTCATCCCTGTAAAGCCATACTGTTGCAAGAGGCGACTATAATGCCAGGAGTCAAGGCCTAGTAACCCCTTCTCCTGTATCAATTACAAAATTTAAAAAAGAGAAACTTTCAATTTTTCTTCTTTTTGGCCACCCTGCCCTTGGTGGGGATACGGCCGGTTTAATTTGAACAAAAAAAAAAATCATAATCCGTAGGTAGTAGGTTGGTAGACAGCTAGCCACGTCAGGAGGTACTATCATTCTACCAATTGAATGTGAAATTTTAAACTTGGAATTGTTTTTACATGATGGTAGGATTGCTGGTGTCTTGTGTTTTACTCTCTCTTAATCTGGCCCTGCCTGGAAACTAAATATGTAACAGGTATTTGTCGGCGGATGGATTTAAGATGTATATGAGGTTAATCAGTAGTGAATGTGATGAGGGAAAAAAGTGAGTGGGGTGGTGCGTTGATGTATATTTGGAGTCAAAAAACGTATCTAATGGAGGCAAAGAAGGGAATTGTATGAAAGAATAGTAGTACCAACACTGGCTAATATGGATGGGAAGCTATGGGTGGTATAATGCTGCAGCGAGGAGACGTGGTAGGAGGCAGTGGAGATGTCCTGTCTAAGGGCAAGAGTGTGGTGTACTATTATGCAGAAAATTCGAGTGTGGAAATTAGGCGAAGGTGTGGATTAAATAAAAGCTAGTCAGAGGAAGAAGAGGGGTTGTTGAAGGTGTAGTCCATTTAGAGAGAATATCAAATAGAATGACTGGAACGCATATAAATCTATAGGGGAAGGAAGGAGGTAGGGGTCGGTCCTCAATAGGTTGGAAAGATGGGGTAAATGAGGTTTTGTGGACTAGGGCTTGGACTTCCACAAGCTGCATGAGCGTATTATATAGGAGTAATGTAGGCGAAATGATACTTGGGACCTGACGATCTTTGGAGTGTGAGACAGTAATATTTAGTGAAGGATTTCAGGAAACCGGTTATTCATAAAGTCTGACTTGAGTCCTGAATGGGAAGTCCAATGCCTGCACTTTAAAGAAGGGTTGGATATTGGCAGTTTGGAGGGATATTTGTGTATCATTATACGTATATTGCTTCTGACTGTTGTATTCTGAGCACCTCTGCAAAAGCAGTGATAATGTGTGAGTGTGGTGAAAGTGTTGAATGATGATGAAAGTATTTTCTTTTTGGGGATTTTCTTTCTTTTTTGGGTCACCCTGAAAATTTGCCTTTCTACCCAGCCTTTTTCTTAATGTCATTTACAAATGATGAGAGATAAACTTGGCTTCCTGGATATACAAAAATTAATCAGTGGCATTAAAAAAAAGTTTTGAGTTCTGTTCATTCAATCTTAGCTCAGTGGTGATATTTTTATTTAATTTTTAATATATTTACTAAGTGTATTCTGTAATTAGCCTTGATAAAGCATATTTTAGATCATAGAATATGAGAAATTGCTCTGTTTTGCAATATAAAGCTAAATTTTGGGAGGAATGTTCCTTGATCCCTTGGAATTTGTATCTGGCTCTACTCGCCACTTATTTTTTTAGATTCCTGTACTGTACTTGCTTCTAATATGTAGTTATTATTTAATGTTATTAACTAAAAATGCTTTCATGAGTCAAAATACAATATTGTATTCCCTAGTTTATGTCTGGCACACTATCAGTTTAATAACAAATCATTGTTGCGTATTGTTAAGATAAAAGTTTCACTAACTAGGTAAAATAATTCCCAAGAAATAATTTATATCCTTCATTTATAAATCAATTGATAAGATTTTGAATCATAATTAATAGGTAACTAAATGACATGAAAATTCCTTCACAGCACAGTATATCTTAGTCTAGATAATGAGTACTCTACAGTTCACCATATTGAAATTGTATGTTACTCACTGTGCACTGTAGAGTAAATCTTACCATGTGGTGCTGAGGATCTACATTACAGATCATCATTGGAGGTGCCTTGTAATAGTCATTCATGGATGGGCAGTGTACCCAAGACCAGTGTGTCTAAAAGTCTTCCAGAGGAAGAAGAGGAAGAGGTAAGCCCAGTATTTCATTGCATTAAATACCCTTTAAAATACTAGAGCACTATGTAAAAGTATTGAGGATTATTGCTCTCTCTGGCCCATGATATACAGTGAAAAAGAAAAAAAGATACAATCATTATTTAAATCCCTTACTGAAGGGTTTTGGATGATTACCAAGCTGTTTTAAAAAAAACCCTTTGACGATGTCGGAAGGCCCACCAATCCTGAAGTTGCTCCTGGTTCGCATAAATATTCGAAAAAAAAAAAAATTATTTTTTTCTTATGAAATGTATAGAGAATCTTTTCCCCGATTGTGTAAAGACACCAAAAAAAACGAAATTTGATGGAAAACTGACGGAATTACGCTCGTCAGCGAAGTTAGCACTTCCGGCGATATTTAAAAATCGGCAATTTCGCCCATTTATGAGCCCCTATGTTCGGCTAATTTCCCGTATTCCCAGTGCAACCAAAACTCATAACTTTCTTACGTCAGAACTCTATTATTTCTACGATTGAGCACAAGAAACTGCCCCATTTACCGATTTCAACCTACCCAATAACATGGTCAAAATTTGCAATTTGGCCAATTTCACGAAAAAATTAAAAAAAAAAAAAAAAGACGACAATTTCAAATAAGGTCCAGAATGAACAATGCAGACATTCCTGGGCTCTAAAATTAAATTTTCTTTGTTCATCATCTGTCTCCAGGTCCCTGTGATATTACTCTTGCTTTTTTAATTTTGAAAATGTATATTCAAACAAAATAAAGAATTACTGTTTTATGCATACCTACTGCAAACTGTAATAATTGTAAAAAATACATCAACCCATATTCATGACTTGCATATTTAGAATGGCTATTTGGACATTTATTGACAATGACATCATTTGTTTACTTATTGAACAGTCGGCAAAAATCAACATTCCTGTATTTTGTGCTCCATATCCAGTTCTTTTTATAGTACAAGTTAATCAAAATCAACCTCCATTTCTATTATCTAGTTTCCATTCTATCAAATAGACCATAGAAAACGAGAATACAACCACAAATACTATCTAAAATAGACCACAAAGTCGGCAATTTAATTAAAAAAAACGGTCTAGGAGTTTTTTTTTCTCATTAAGCACTGCGTGCACCAGGATTTTTTTTATGTGGTGCACACTGACCACACAGACCCGATTCTCTCACATTTGGGCCCTACTAGCTTTCTCCTGCCTGATTAAGCCTAGCTAGAATTATGAGTAAATCTACGTCAAACACGGTACCTCACCAACGTATACTATACGCCTGGACAGTCAAAGGGTAAATTATAAAGTACAAAACATTCTTCTATTTGTACCAAGAATTAAGAAACACAAATAATAATAGAGAAAAACTTTCAGTATGTAACAATTCACACAAAAAGAAGAGAGAAATGAAGATAAACAGAAGAACACTATATGATATACAGTTATGATGGTTTATAAAAATAACATAAGTAAATGAATGAAGATAAGTTATGATATTTGTGTATTGGAGGGTTTACTAACAAGTATATAACAACTGAAACTTTATTTCAGTCACTATATATATTTCTGTACTTCTGTAACAGAGACCTGGCTCCAATCTGAAAGATAAGAATGCCCTCCTGAATGACACATACAAGGCTATAAATTAGTTCCACACTGACAGGTCAACAGGAAAAGTGTGGAGTACATGGTATGTCAGAACAATTTAAATTGTTGTGTTAACAGATATTAAATAGAAGCGTCAGCCACTGGAGATCTGTTTGGTTACAGCTTCTCGAGGCCGAGAAAAACGATTTTGGTGTGATTACAGGGCCCCAAATCTTGATAGGATGCATAAACTTCTATGGGACGAAATTCGTAAGCAATCTACATACGAAAATTTTGTGCTAATGTGGAGTTTCACTTTAGACAGATAGACTGGAGCAATTGTGACAGGAAATTTAGAGTCAGGTGACTTCTTGATACGATCCAGGATTGTTTTTTTTAAAACAGTTTGTGACAGAGCCAACTAGGGAAATAACCTCCTTTGACTTGGTTCTTGCCAGTATGGAAACACTAATTAAAATTCTTTTTGAGGTAAATGATGAGCTTGGGGAAAGTGATCAACAATCACTCAGTTTTTAGATATATCAATGGAATCCCCTAATAAGGCAAATCACGTCTTCCGTCCCTGACTTTCGCTTTTGGCTGATTTCATAGACTGAAAAATTACTTAGGTTCTGAAGAACTGGAAGAACCTGACTAAGGGTCAGGTAGGTGGTGATGGTTGCCGATATGATGCTTTCCCAGGGCACAGTTCTAGACTTGCTCAGTCAAATTAATGTTCCAAATTAGGGAAATCAGATCATAACAAAAATGATCCTAAATGAATGACAATAATTAAAATATCTGAGTGGTCAAAAAAGAGAGAGGCATATATAGGCAAAACAAAGAAGAGGGAGGACAATTAAGAAATCGATATATTCAGTAAAGAGAGAAAAAAAAAGGGAATCTAAAAGCAAAAAGAGATTATGGGTTAAAGTGCAAGGAATCGAAGACTAATAACCCAAATGATTCTTTCAGGTTTACATGAAGTAAGTTATCAGGGACCAGATAGGCCCACCTCAAAAAGTTCCACGTGTCAGCTCACTGACAGGGATAAGGAAATGTGTATAATTTTTAACAATACTTCCTCTCAGTTTTTACACAGATATACCAGCGATATTCCAGTAATGATAAATTATGTAGAACATGACGATGAATAAACTGTGTGCAACTATTAGGGTCACAGTGACATGGTCCTTAGGCAAATAGATAAATTAAAACCGAGACAAATCCCCAAGGCCCTGATGAAACTTGTATGCAAGGGTTCTAAAGGAATGTAAAGAGGAGCTTAGCACACCTTTGTGCTAATCTTTTTCAATCATAACACTACGAAACTGGCCATGGTCCAGAATAATGGAAATGACATATGTGAGTACCTAATTTCAAAACAGGTGACAGGTCCATAGCTTCGAACTATATACCAATTTAATCCCCCCTAACTTCCAAGTGGGAAAATTTAAGGAACAATAATTGCCGAGCAGTTTTCGTAGCCACCATAGAAAAGCATAAATTATCAACGAATCCAAGCAAGTGTTTTACAAAGGTGGGACCTGTATTCCCTGCCCTACGAATTTATTAACATTTTTCAACTAAAGGTATTTGAGGCGTGTAGATCATTGTAATGAATATATATTGATGTATATGGACTTCAGTAAGCTTTGGACAGGCTCCCACATCAAGACTATTGAGGAAAATTAAAGCACATGGAATAGGAGGAGAAATATTTTCCCTGGCTAGAGGCAATGGTTGACAAATAGGGCAGCGAGAGTTTGCATAAATGGGAGAAAATCAGAGTGGGGGAGTGTCACTGAGCTTTGTGATCCGCAGGGCGAGTGTGTGGCGCCCCTGCAGTTCACAATCTAAATAACGACATAGATGAGGGCAAAAAAGCGACATCGGCAAGTTTGCCGATGAGGCACCGAAGGGAATAGTGGGGCCGTGCGAGTCCATATCTTACGAGGGAACATTCGTAGGGGCGCAGCGTATCCAGGGGAATAAGTTAGGAGGAATAGACTGATATGGCACGGTGTAGGGTCGGTGGGGGGTGGGGGGGGGGGTGGGGGGGAGAAGTGGCAGATGCAGTGTTTAAAGAGACGTAGACAAGATGGCTCTATATTGTCTAAACATATTATGGGGGAGCTGGGTCAGTAGCTAAGATAAACCATTATGCCCACTCTCACTATCAAACTAAGAATGCAATGTAAACTTAATATTACGTAAGCGAGAATGGAGCGAACACAGATCTATTATGTGTGACTAATGGTGGTAGGAATTTTATATGTATTTTATTGTTTTTATGTGGGGTTTGAATGTATTGGGGGTGGAGGTAGGTTATATAGGGAGGGAGTGTGACTTAGCTTTATTTGGGGAAATGGTATGTTAGGTTGGTGGAGCGTTGATGCAGTATATCTTTAACGTCAAGACTAAATCTGGGTCAGTGGTTAAGGCATTCTATTCGAAGTGTTCGCAATAAAGCCTAATAGAATCCTTGCTTCATATCAAAAGCAAAAATAAAGGAGTCCTGATTGTTTCTCAACTCTATACATCCTTGTGTTTAGGCCCATTTAGTTATGCTGCACAGTTTTGGTCACCTTATTACAGAATGGATATAAATTCTCTGAAAAAGTACAAAGGAGGATGACAAAGTTATCCCATGTGATCAGAAACCTTTCCTATGAGATAGACAAAGGGCCCCTGAAATCTGCACTCTCTAGAAAGACTAGAAGTTCGGGGGGATATGATTGAGGTGTAATAAATGGAAGACAGGAATAAATGAAAGGGGATGTAAATAGTGGTGCTGAAATATCTAGCCTATATAGGACCTCGGCAGCATGTTTTATGATGGAAAAATTCAGATTCAGGAAGGAATATAGGAAAGTACTGGTTTGGATATAATAAGTTGTGGATGAGTGAACTAACTCCCAAGTACCGTTGAAAGAGGCCAGAACGTTGTGTAGCTTAAAATAGGTTGGATAAATACATGTAGTGGATGGGTGGGTTGTGAGTTAGACCTGTATAGCTTAGTGCTACCAGGTCGTTGCCGGTTCCTCCCTTAAGTCATGTGACCTGACCTGACTAGGTTTGGGTGCATTGGCTTAAGCCGGTAGAGACTTGGACCTGCCTCGCATGGACAGTATGCCTTCTGCAGTGTTTCCTCGTTCTATGTTCTTCTTATGTTTTCTTATCACCTGAGCTTGTTACATCATTTTGTCTTACCTAATAATAAATTTTTTTTTTGTTTTACAATTTATTTATATTTTTTTCTTAATATTTTCTTAGAAAGGTAAAGGTTTGTACTGTATTATTAATTAATGAAAAGTCTAAAGCTAGGAAAGATAATAAAACAATTTAAATTAGATTACAGTACAAGTCTCACAGAATTTGAACAGGGTTGTGAAGAATGGTTCCAGACCTAAGTTGAACCAGTAACATAATAGAATCTCAAGTCATAGAACCACTGAAGCTCCATCCACACACATTATATGTGAATGATTGATTTCAGTTTTTTTGGTGATTGAGCAAACAGACATTTCATGTGAATTTTGGTTTCAGTTTTTGGTGGTTGAGCAAACAGATGTGGAGGATTATGGTAACCCACAAGCCATGCAGCCCTGGTCTCCTGTCACAGTCCACCACTCCATAACCCTCAAGTGTTGGTCGTCTCGGTCAAGCTACACCAGAAATCAGTCTTTTCTGACCATCCTTGACAACTCATCCCATCTCTGATGCCAACCATGCTTCTATTAAGCACTGAGCTATGGGGGGGAGCCAACTGATGGCAGCCTTAAAACCTTAACAAATAAGTAAGCCTTAAAAAATGACATTAAAATAAAAGGGTTCAGGTAAAATTCTCATATTTTTCATTGATCAGCATTACAGTTTATTTTAATTTTTCATGATAGCTATGGTTTACCATTTTCCTGGAATTATTAGGCCCTCAAGGTTTTTATTAATTATAAAAATCAATTAATGGTATTACTAACCACCGATGAGTACAGTACCTGGTATATAAAATCCCAAATATATTGTGACCCATTTTGAGAGAATCTTCATGCTCCTGCAGCCCAGCCTGGGTCTAGGCTAGGCTTTTCTGCTGCTTGTCATATCAATCAAGTTGTTGCTGGTGGTGACCCACTAGCCTGCATATCCACCACAGCCTGGTTGATCTTTTATTTGTCAGAAGTAGTGATCCAGATTCCTCTTGAAGTCCTGTACACTTGTTCCTGCAGCATTTCTGACATCTGTTGGCATTATGTTGAATAATCTAGGTCCAAGGGAGTTGATAGTGTTCTTGTACTGTACCCATTACCTTCCTGCTTTTCATTGCATTTATTTTACACTTTCTTTCATATTTCTCATTCCAGGACATTGTTGTGGAAGGATTAGGCTCCCCAATATATTCAATGTACAGGCAGGCCCTGCTTATACAGCAGGTTAGGTTCTGGGCTACTGTAAATTGAAAATTGCTGTAAAGTGAACCATAGCCTTTTTTCCATTTTCAAATGAATGTAAAAGCCTGATAAAAGTTTACCAATCTGGGGCTTAGAGTAAGTGAACAATAGACTAGGCCTTAAAAATGCAATATACGGTACCTGCAGACCTTACCCTTTAATATTTTTGTCCTTAGCTTATAGTGGGTGTGAAATATATTATTGTAGAAGTCTGAATAATTAAGCATGAGCATAATTGAAAACTGCTGCATTAGTGAAACTGTAAAGTGGGGCCCTACTACATTTCTCTCTTAGTTTAGTGCTTTATTGGCTCTGTGCAGAAATAATGTTTCTCTGTACATGGTTCACATTGATACCTGAGTATACAAGGAGAGGTTTTTCCCAGGGGTCATTGCCCCTTCTCATGACCTAAGGAAACTGTCAGCATGAATATATTCTAGACAAGAGAGGCACAAGTGTTTAATAGTAACACTAGCAATATTTATCTTGTTGAAATAAACGCTCCCCGTCCCATTTTTCGACTTCACAGGATTTTGCCTTATTGTAGATCTGTAAATGATACATCATCTGACTTTTGTCAACCAGGTCTTAGTTGTTCCTTAGTTCTATATGGTTTTCTTTGTTTTGTATATGGTGTCCCTTTTGAGCTCCTCATTTTTTCTATATCTGGTCAGTTGGAATTTGTTACCATTGAACATCATGTTATTTTCACATTCCCACTGGCATACTCTGCTTATATACTTTTGTCAGTTTTTTGCCCTGTCATCTGAGGTGATTTGTGTCAGCTTACTTTCAGCCATCCACAAATGATATGAAACTGTGTCTAGTGTTTTTATCTACCTATATCTACAATGAAAAGCAGTAAAGGCATCAGCATTGTACCTTGGGGTACCAAGTTTTTTTTTTTGTTTGCTACAACTAGATTTTTTTGTATTTGTTTTCTACTATTTGTGTTCTCATCAGCAAAGTGGATAACAATTGCCTACGTGGGCCCAGTAGACTGACGAACTGCCCTTCAAATCTGAAAATATTCATTACCATAGGCAAAAATTATTGTCATCTCCCAGGTTTGCCACTGGAGTGTTTGTTTGGAGGTGTTTTAGTTGAACGCCGCTACTAGGAACACACTCTAATTGTGTTCTTGTATCCTTTCTTTGTGTTTCTTATTTTATACTCCAGAAGCAGACCTATGCTCTTGGTATCTTATCTTTAGTTTTTAATCTCTCGTATACCACAATATTTTTAAAATTTTAAAGTTTGGACAGTTACTTTCTCCTCTTTCACTGCCTATCCTATTGTTCTAAACCACTGTGAAATATTGATGGGGTGGGGGGCCCTAAGCAGTGTTTTTCTTAGTATACAAATGTGGCTTCATTTTCTCTCTGTTATTGCTAAGAAATTTAGTGGTAGTGACTAGCTCTTGTTCCCTGTTGTCATCTATAAACTTGTGGGAACAGAGCCAGTCACTGTCACCAGGGTTTGAATGCTGTTGATTGTTGGCTGTAAAAAATGTAGTTTTGGTCCATACAAATTCCATAGCTACAGTAAACATCAGAGTTGTAACCCGTAAACGGTCACAAGCAGCTCTACGTTCACATGTGTAGTGCTACAAAAGTAATTTACTTTTTTGGGACCTGTTTTTTCAAATGTACAAAAAAAAAGTAGATCAAAGTTTTTTACACATCTTCAAATGTAAAAAAACAAAAAGAAGATCTACTTTTTTTACGTACTTTCAAATGTTCAAAAAACGTATATATACGTTTGGACCGTTTACGGGTTAAAAGCAGTCTTTTAGGGCAGGATAGTGTGATGTGTAACTTGTCAGACTACCACTTGACAGACCTGTTTTTGAGTCCCTGAGAAACGCTTTGAATTTTAACCATCTTGGACTTCATGGGAGTGTGTGATTACAGCTTAATAATAATAATAATACTGTATTTATTTCTACAAGACATACAGGCCTAGCTGACATCAGTGACATACAGTGGTACCCAGAGTTTCGGTCATGATTCGTTCCAGAAGGCTGTTCAAGTGCCGTTACTGAACAAATTTGTTCCGGTAAGGAATAATGCAAATTAGATTAGTCTGTTTCAGACTCCCAAAAATACACTTACAAAAGCACTTACAATAACACACTTACATAATTGTTTGAGTTGGGAGCTGTACGAAACTCAGGGTACCACTGTACTACTATATAGAAAGCCCCTTGTTATGCAGATCACTTTGGGCAAATGAGGCCAGTTTTATCCCAGGATGCAACCCACACCAGTCGACTAACACCCAGGTACTAATTTTATACTAATGGGTAAACATGGACAACAGGTGTCTTATGGAAACATGTCCTAACGTTTTCCAGCCGTATCGGGGATTCGAAATCCGGACCTCAGTGTGTGAGCTGAGTGCGCTAGTGATCGAGCTACGGGACACCTTAATGTATGATGTAGTTTTCTAGTTAATCCTGCAACAAGACTGGATGAACATTGCACTAGACATACTGACCCATGCTAGGTAGGTTTTACTCACATTTAGCCACTCCCACTCAAGTACCTGTTTAATATATTTTTAAAACTATCCAAATTAGTAGTTTGTTTCACAGCATTTTCTTGTATTTTACCCATTCTTACTCTACATTATATTTTTTGTCAACACCAGCAAACAGAGCTTTTATAGATTTATAGTTGTGGTACACATTTAGGAATGTGTAATTACTGTAATGGTCAAATTTAGGTTAAGCTATCAATGAATACTATAGTATTTCCCTCTTCAACTCTTTTTAGAACCAAATTCATTCAGTTCGGCACTCGAACTGCCTTCTGGAACGAATTTAGAGTTCATATCCCAAGGTAACCGTGGTGGCCTGGTGGCTGGTGGCCCCGGTGGCTTGTAGCCCGGTGGCCTGTGGCTTAAAGCTCCGCGCTTCAACACACGGAAGGGCCCAGTTCAATTCCCGGCAGGTGGAAACATTCCGACACATTTCCTACACCTCCTGTTTACCTAGTCACAAAAAAGGTATCCTGGGTGTTTAGTCAACTGGTGGTTGGTCACATCCTGGGGGACAAGATGAGTTCCCCAATGGAAATAAGTTACAGTCCTCGATGATGCAACTGACTTTCTGTTATCCTGGAAATGGCTAACCCTTCCGTGGTTAAAAATCATGAATGAAAATCTTATCTTATACCACTGTATTTAGTTAAGTCTGCACGAAATGCCTCGGCATGATAGTGGCTTTCTTTGCTCTTGAGTAAACACACGCATAACCTATGGCGAAAGCAATAAATATTTTTATTTATTTATTTATTTAAGGGAGCCTCCCTTGAGGGGAAGTTCGCATCCTGAAATTTCGTCCATATCCAAAGCAAAAAAAAATCAACTCGAATGGCTGTTCATATCCTGAAAAGTTTTACATGGTGGGGCGTTTGTAAGCCGAGGTTCCACTGTATAGAAAGTGAATTAATGAATACAGAAAAGTGTTGATTAAGTGGCTGGGTATTCCTATAGTTTTATTCTTTTAAACTGGAATTTTTTTAATTTTGTATTTTTAAAAAAATTTGTTAATATTTTTTCTTATTGAAAACGGCTAAATTACTGAATTCTATTCTGTGCTCAGTAAAAGGTAATCTGATACAGTTGACATGGAGTTTCAAACAGCTCCCACCCTCGATACAATTATGTAAGTGTATTTTTGGGGGTCTGAAAACGGACTAATTAATTTACAAATTCCTTATGGAAGAAAATCATTCGTATTGGCACTTGAACCCGCTTCTGGAACGAATTAAATTCGTAACTCGAGGTACACACGGTATCTGAACGGTAGTTTGATAAATGGAAGGCATACTAGCAAATTAGCTAGAACTGGGTGGAATCAATGCATTGAATTGGCTTAAAATAGGACTCACCAAATAGGATAAAACTGGGTTTTGCATAAATTGCACCCAGATCACCAGCTTGCGCCTGCGTTAATGTCTCCTAAGTAAGTTTTAGTACCCATGCATCAAAAAATCATCATCCTCATCTCTCTCTGCACATGCCGATTGTCGCGAAAAAAAAAAAAATCACTACATTTTGAAAAGAGAAATTTGTTTTTAAATGTGACACCGTCAGTACTTTTCATTTTTGAGGTTGCGATAGTGAAAGGGTTCAGGAAGGTTCTTTTGTTTAAATAAAGATAAAGTAAGATTTCGTTCAGATTTTTAACCCCGCATGGTTAACTATCCAGGACAACAATGACAAATTGTGGTTAAATTTTCAACAAAACATCACAGCTTTACAGTTTTTCATGTTCATAAATTTTCTGTTTCATGAAGAGAATTTGAGCTTGATACGATAATCTTTAGTATTTACAAATAATTTAAATGTTTATATAAAATTGTAGACCAAAAATAAATTGAAAATTAATGCATAAAGTGTTTACATGATGAGGAAGAATGCCTTGGTAACATGCTATGACCAAGGTGAGTGTAAGATATTATCTCCTTTTGCAGTAATAGCTGAAGTATGAGACAGAGAGAATAATAATTTATATAAATATATATTTTTGTGGAAGATGCACTAAAGTGTATAAGCAAGGATAGTATGAAACAACTGGTAGGTGTACATACAAGGATTTTAAAGAAAGCTGTTATGAGAAAAAAAAATAAGAATTTCTTTTAATCAGTTACATACACTACTAAGTCATTTTCACAGATCATATAATTGATACATAAAGTGAATTTTAAATGTCTGCAGCAGATGGTGTCAATTGAAATGTTGGCTGCTAGTGCCGATGATGTGAGTTTTTCTTTTTAAAATCACGTGCTTCATCAGTCTGTTTGTACTGGAGCAAGGCAGATCTACAGAGCTACCATTAGGACCTACCCTGAACACAAGAAATACCAAGGAAGAAAGCTAATAAGTCTCCCCTCCTGTGATTATTATAAATAGAACGGTTCCAATTAAAGGAAGCAGTATACAAATCAGGGCATTAAAAGCAGTTATTTTTAATATCGTAACTAAACACAGAGGATTTTTCACAGTATCATGGTAAATACATTTCATACTAAAAAATTATTTAACCTGATGAGTAGAGAGCCACTATTATTTATAGTGCCTTTAAGGGTATTGTACATCTTTATGACAATTACTGTACACAGTAAAGTCCGTCATATTTGAGATTCATCGGACTAAGACCATTCTGGAGGCATAAATTTTCTGGATACTAGAGACTTACAATAACCTATTAGAATACTTATATTTAATGTGTTTCTTGTAAATTAGATTTATTATTCAGTGTCATTGCTCACATTAATGACTGTCCAAATTTTATATTTTGTATTCCATGATTTCAAGTAAAAAGTAAAAATTGGGTGTATTGTATTATATTTCACTTAAAATGTGTTGTACATACGTATAAGTAAAAGAAACAGAAGGACCAAATTATGAAATATCTTGCTGAGAGTGATAGCCAGAAGGGTATGGATATCTGAGAAAACTTAACATAAACCTAAAATTAGTGATTTGGATAATGTATATGGATGGAATGATTCGGCAGTGTCAGAGTAAAGTGCCAATATTGGCACTAATGGGGATTGCTCAAGTAAGAACTTTGTGAAAAATTAATCATAAACATTGTGAATCTTTTTTTTTTTTTTTGTTTCATTTATGTTAAAGTTAACACAAATGAAACGGATAAATTGCTTATTTCATGTTATGAATTGCACGTTCCAAATTTTGTGTTCCTTATATCAAGTTTTGAATAATTATGTATCGTTCAGAAAGATATAAAACTGTGAGAGATATATTAGCTAGATTATATTAGTAGATCATTTTTTTTTTTTTTTTTTTTTTTTTTTTCAACAAGTTGGTCGTCTCCCACCGAGGCAGGGTGACCCAAAAAAGAAAGAAAATCCCCAAAAAGAAAATACTTTCATCATCATTCAACACTTTCACCACACTCACACATTATCACTGCTTTTGCAGAGGTGTTCAGAATACAACAGTTTAGAAGCATATACGTAAAAGATAACACAATCATATCTCCTCGCAAACTGCCAATATCCCAAACCCTTCCTTAAAGTGCAGGCATTGTACTTCCCATTTCAGGACTCAAGTCCGACTAGAAGAAAATAACACCGTTTTCCCCTGAATCCCTTCACCTAAATATTAACCAGCCCGGCTCACAACTCCAACAGATCGTCATGTTCCCAAGTATCATTCGTCTCCTTCACTACCTATCTAAACATGCTCATGCACGCTTGCCCTGGAAGTCCAGCCCCTCGCCCACGAAAACCTGCCTTTACCCCTCTTCCATCCCTTTCCGAGACGACCCATCCGCCTCTTTCCTTCCCCTAAGAGATTTATATGCTTTCCATGTCAATACTACTTTTGATCCATTCTCTCTAAATGACCACCACCTCAACAACCCCTCTTCTGCCCTCTGACAATGCTTTTTATTAACGTCCACACCTCTCCTAATTATCCACTCTCCAATTTTCTTTCTGCATAATATTACCCACACATGGCCCTTAGACAGGACATCGTCCACTGCCTCCAACCGTCTCCCGCTGCTGCAATTGTACCACCCAAGCATCACAATCATATAGATGTTGGGTACTCACTAATACTTTTCATACATTCCCTTCTTGCCTCCATAGATAACCGTTTTTTGACTCCAATATACCTCAACGCACCACAACTCTTTTTTCTTCCCCTCATCATTCTATGATTAACCTCATCCTTCATAATCCATCCGCCGACACGTCAACTCCAAAGTATATGAAAACAACACTTTCTTCCATACTCATCCTCCCCAATTTGATAGTCCAATTTTTCTTTTATCTAAATCATTTGATAACCCACATCACCGTAAATCTTTTCTAATGTTCACTTTCCAACTTCTACCTTTACACACAATCCTCAAACTCATCCACTACCTTGCAATTTTTCTTTAGAATCTCCCATAAGCACAGTATCCATCGCAAAAAGTAACTACTGTGTCAAAATTCCCATTTTGAATTGGATACACCATAATTTAGTAGATATAATAGATTATATAAATTGGTACTGGCTCTCTTAATTATTTTTTGCTTAACTGTGGCTAGGCCGGACTCATCAAAGCAGAATAGGCCCTAGAGAGAAGATTGGAACTGAACTGCTGATGGAGAATATTATCATCAAATCAAACAAAGCAAGGGGAGCTACACCCAAGTTCTGCACACTGTCCTCAGTCAGTCATTGATGAATATTGAGAGATTTAATGCTAAAGGCTGGGGTGCTACACCATGTTAGTATGACCCTTAGTCTCTGGCTCCCTTATTCCAACCATTTTCTAAAACAGCAAGTTCATTATCCTGTTTCTCATAGAGTATTACATCGGTTTTATGCACTAGCTCACTATCTAACACAGCGGGGGTTGGCCTGGAAGTACGTTGGTGTGAAGGGACGTCGTGTGAGTCCAGGGAAATTGGATCTCAAAGGATTGAAGTATAGTACATGTAGTTTCCACTTTTGGGTTAGAAATTTAAAAAGTATATTTAATAATACATATGTGATCCACTACCAAATGTATTGAAGATGATAGAGCATTTAGCAGTACGTACAGTATTATGTGATGAATGGTTTTAAAACGACAGTTGAAGTTGAAGAATTTGAGACACTTATGCAACATATTGGAATCTTTATGTTCATAGTATTAATCTTAGTAGCACCATATCTCTTGCCGGTAGTGCCGACCAGACTCCTATTACGGCCACATATTCGTCCGTCAATCACGCACCATCACCCGATCAACAATGGACTTCTGTTCCATTGGAGACTCTGCCACCTGGTGATCATAGGCCATGGACGCCATCCCTCTATGTCCGGAGGTCCCAACTAGGAACAGTAGGAGGTATGTCATTGTGCTTATGTACTTCAACTTCAGCATTTGGCACTAAAAATTTACAACAGAAATCATGTTTTTTTTTTTGTTAGGATTAAAAATTTTATGAATTTTCAATTATTATAATAAAATAATAAAAAGAATAATCATAATCCTAGGTATGTAAGGTTGGTAGAACAGTTTTGCCACCCATGGAGGTACAATCATTCTACCCATATGAGTGTGAAATTTAAACCTGTTAATGATTTACTTGATGGTAGATTGCCTTGTGTCTTTTTTCTGTCTCTAAACATCAAGATTTCAGGTACGTCTTGCTACTTCTACTTTAACACTTAGGTCACACTACACATAGCATTACAAGCATATATACATACACACACCCTCTGAGGTTTTCTTCTGTTCTTTTTATTTCCTCTTATCTCCATGGGGAAGTTGAATAGAATTCTTCCTCTGTAAAAGCCATACGTGTTGCAAGAGGCGACTATAATGCCAGGAGCAAGGGCCTAGTAACCCCTTCTCCTGTATAAATTACTAAATTTAAAAAGAGAAACTTTCAATTTTTCTTCTTTTTGGCCACCCTGCCCTTGGTGGGGATACGGCCGGTTTATTGAAAAAAAAAAAAATCATAATCCTAGGTAGTAGGTTGGTAGACAGCTACCACCCAGGGAGGTACTATCATTCTACCAATTGAATGTGAAATTTAAACTTGTAATTGTTTTACATGATGGTAGGATTGCTGGTGTCTTGTGTTTTACTCTCTCTTAATCTGGCCCTGCCTGGAAACTAAATATGTAACAGGTATTTGTCGGCGGATGGATTTAAGATGTATATGAGGTTAATCAGTAGTGAATGTGATGAGGGAAAAAAGTGAGTGGGGTGGTGCGTTGATGTATATTTGGAGTCAAAAAACGTATCTAATGGAGGCAAAGAAGGGAATTGTATGAAAGAATAGTAGTACCAACACTGGCTAATATGGATGGGAAGCTATGGGTGGTATAATGCTGCAGCGAGGAGACGTGGTAGGAGGCAGTGGAGATGTCCTGTCTAAGGGCAAGAGTGTGGTGTACTATTATGCAGAAAATTCGAGTGTGGAAATTAGGCGAAGGTGTGGATTAAATAAAAGCTAGTCAGAGGAAGAAGAGGGGTTGTTGAAGGTGTAGTCCATTTAGAGAGAATATCAAATAGAATGACTGGAACGCATATAAATCTATAGGGGAAGGAAGGAGGTAGGGGTCGGTCCTCAATAGGTTGGAAAGATGGGGTAAATGAGGTTTTGTGGACTAGGGCTTGGACTTCCACAAGCTGCATGAGCGTATTATATAGGAGTAATGTAGGCGAAATGATACTTGGGACCTGACGATCTTTGGAGTGTGAGACAGTAATATTTAGTGAAGGATTTCAGGAAACCGGTTATTCATAAAGTCTGACTTGAGTCCTGAATGGGAAGTCCAATGCCTGCACTTTAAAGGAAGGGTTTGGGATATTGGCAGTTTGGAGGGATATGTTGTGTATCTTTATACGTATATGCTTCTGAACTGTTGTATTCTGAGCACCTCTGCAAAAGCAGTGATAATGTGTGAGTGTGGTGAAAGTGTTGAATGATGATGAAAGTATTTTCTTTTTGGGGATTTTCTTTCTTTTTTGGGTCACCCTGAAAATTTGCCTTTCTACCCAGCCTTTTTCTTAATGTCATTTACAAATGATGGAGAGAATAAACTTGGCTTCCTGGGATATACAAAAATGAATCAGTGCATTAAAAAAAAGTTTTGAGTTCTGTTCATTCAATCTTAGCTCAGTGGTGATATTTTTATTTAATTTTTAATATATTTACTAAGTGTATTCTGTAATTAGCCTTGATAAAGCATATTTTAGATCATAGAATATGAGAAATTGCTCTGTTTTGCAATATAAAGCTAAATTTTGGGAGGAATGTTCCTTGATCCCTTGGAATTTGTATCTGGCTCTACTCGCCACTTATTTTTTTAGATTCCTGTACTGTACTTGCTTCTAATATGTAGTTATTATTTAATGTTCTTAACTAAAAATGCTTCATGAGTCAAAATACAATATTGTATTCCCTAGTTTATGTCTGGCACACTATCAGTTTAATAACAAATCATTGTTGCGTATTGTTAAGATAAAAGTTTCACTAACTAGGTAAAATAATTCCCAAGAAATAATTTATATCCTTCATTTATAAATCAATTGATAAGATTTTGAATCATAATTAATAGGTAACTAAATGACATGAAAATTCCTTCACAGCACAGTATATCTTAGTCTAGATAATGAGTACTCTACAGTTCACCATATGAAATTGTATGTACTCACTGTTCACTGTAGTAGTAAATCTTACCATGTGTGCTGTGAGGATCTACATTACAGACATCATTGGAGGGTTGCCTTGTAATAGTCATTCATGATGGGCAGTGTACCCAAGACTCATAGTTCTAAAAGTCCTTCCATAGGAAGAAGAAGGAAGAGGTAAGCCCAGTATTTCCCATTGCATTAAATACCCTTTAAAATACTAGAGCACTATGAAAAAGTATTGAGATTATTTGCTCTCATCTGCCATGAATATAGCAGTGAAAAAGAAAAAAAGATACAATCATTATTTAAATCCCTTACTGAAGGGTTTTGGATGATTACCAAGCTGTTTTAAAAAAAACCCTTTGACGATGTCGGAAGGCCCACCAATCCTGAAGTTGCTCCTGGTTCGCATAAATATTCGAAAAAAAAAAAAATTATTTTTTTCTTATGAAATGTATAGAGAATCTTTTCCCCGATTGTGTAAAGACACCAAAAAAAACGAAATTTGATGGAAAACTGACGGAATTACGCTCGTCAGCGAAGTTAGCACTTCCGGCGATATTTAAAAATCGGCAATTTCGCCCATTTATGAGCCCCTATGTTCGGCTAATTTCCCGTATTCCCAGTGCAACCAAAACTCATAACTTTCTTACGTCAGAACTCTATTATTTCTACGATTGAGCACAAGAAACTGCCCCATTTACCGATTTCAACCTACCCAATAACATGGTCAAAATTTGCAATTTGGCCAATTTCACGAAAAAATTAAAAAAAAAAAAAAAAGACGACAATTTCAAATAAGGTCCAGAATGAACAATGCAGACATTCCTGGGCTCTAAAATTAAATTTTCTTTGTTCATCATCTGTCTCCAGGTCCCTGTGATATTACTCTTGCTTTTTTAATTTTGAAAATGTATATTCAAACAAAATAAAGAATTACTGTTTTATGCATACCTACTGCAAACTGTAATAATTGTAAAAAATACATCAACCCATATTCATGACTTGCATATTTAGAATGGCTATTTGGACATTTATTGACAATGACATCATTTGTTTACTTATTGAACAGTCGGCAAAAATCAACATTCCTGTATTTTGTGCTCCATATCCAGTTCTTTTTATAGTACAAGTTAATCAAAATCAACCTCCATTTCTATTATCTAGTTTCCATTCTATCAAATAGACCATAGAAAACGAGAATACAACCACAAATACTATCTAAAATAGACCACAAAGTCGGCAATTTAATTAAAAAAAACGGTCTAGGAGTTTTTTTTTCTCATTAAGCACTGCGTGCACCAGGATTTTTTTTATGTGGTGCACACTGACCACACAGACCCGATTCTCTCACATTTGGGCCCTACTAGCTTTCTCCTGCCTGATTAAGCCTAGCTAGAATTATGAGTAAATCTACGTCAAACACGGTACCTCACCAACGTATACTATACGCCTGGACAGTCAAAGGGTAAATTATAAAGTACAAAACATTCTTCTATTTGTACCAAGAATTAAGAAACACAAATAATAATAGAGAAAAACTTTCAGTATGTAACAATTCACACAAAAAGAAGAGAGAAATGAAGATAAACAGAAGAACACTATATGATATACAGTTATGATGGTTTATAAAAATAACATAAGTAAATGAATGAAGATAAGTTATGATATTTGTGTATTGGAGGGTTTACTAACAAGTATATAACAACTGAAACTTTATTTCAGTCACTATATATATTTCTGTACTTCTGTAACAGAGACCTGGCTCCAATCTGAAAGATAAGAATGCCCTCCTGAATGACACATACAAGGCTATAAATTAGTTCCACACTGACAGGTCAACAGGAAAAGTGTGGAGTACATGGTATGTCAGAACAATTTAAATTGTTGTGTTAACAGATATTAAATAGAAGCGTCAGCCACTGGAGATCTGTTTGGTTACAGCTTCTCGAGGCCGAGAAAAACGATTTTGGTGTGATTACAGGGCCCCAAATCTTGATAGGATGCATAAACTTCTATGGGACGAAATTCGTAAGCAATCTACATACGAAAATTTTGTGCTAATGTGGAGTTTCACTTTAGACAGATAGACTGGAGCAATTGTGACAGGAAATTTAGAGTCAGGTGACTTCTTGATACGATCCAGGATTGTTTTTTTTAAAACAGTTTGTGACAGAGCCAACTAGGGAAATAACCTCCTTTGACTTGGTTCTTGCCAGTATGGAAACACTAATTAAAATTCTTTTTGAGGTAAATGATGAGCTTGGGGAAAGTGATCAACAATCACTCAGTTTTTAGATATATCAATGGAATCCCCTAATAAGGCAAATCACGTCTTCCGTCCCTGACTTTCGCTTTTGGCTGATTTCATAGACTGAAAAATTACTTAGGTTCTGAAGAACTGGAAGAACCTGACTAAGGGTCAGGTAGGTGGTGATGGTTGCCGATATGATGCTTTCCCAGGGCACAGTTCTAGACTTGCTCAGTCAAATTAATGTTCCAAATTAGGGAAATCAGATCATAACAAAAATGATCCTAAATGAATGACAATAATTAAAATATCTGAGTGGTCAAAAAAGAGAGAGGCATATATAGGCAAAACAAAGAAGAGGGAGGACAATTAAGAAATCGATATATTCAGTAAAGAGAGAAAAAAAAAGGGAATCTAAAAGCAAAAAGAGATTATGGGTTAAAGTGCAAGGAATCGAAGACTAATAACCCAAATGATTCTTTCAGGTTTACATGAAGTAAGTTATCAGGGACCAGATAGGCCCACCTCAAAAAGTTCCACGTGTCAGCTCACTGACAGGGATAAGGAAATGTGTATAATTTTTAACAATACTTCCTCTCAGTTTTTACACAGATATACCAGCGATATTCCAGTAATGATAAATTATGTAGAACATGACGATGAATAAACTGTGTGCAACTATTAGGGTCACAGTGACATGGTCCTTAGGCAAATAGATAAATTAAAACCGAGACAAATCCCCAAGGCCCTGATGAAACTTGTATGCAAGGGTTCTAAAGGAATGTAAAGAGGAGCTTAGCACACCTTTGTGCTAATCTTTTTCAATCATAACACTACGAAACTGGCCATGGTCCAGAATAATGGAAATGACATATGTGAGTACCTAATTTCAAAACAGGTGACAGGTCCATAGCTTCGAACTATATACCAATTTAATCCCCCCTAACTTCCAAGTGGGAAAATTTAAGGAACAATAATTGCCGAGCAGTTTTCGTAGCCACCATAGAAAAGCATAAATTATCAACGAATCCAAGCAAGTGTTTTACAAAGGTGGGACCTGTATTCCCTGCCCTACGAATTTATTAACATTTTTCAACTAAAGGTATTTGAGGCGTGTAGATCATTGTAATGAATATATATTGATGTATATGGACTTCAGTAAGCTTTGGACAGGCTCCCACATCAAGACTATTGAGGAAAATTAAAGCACATGGAATAGGAGGAGAAATATTTTCCCTGGCTAGAGGCAATGGTTGACAAATAGGGCAGCGAGAGTTTGCATAAATGGGAGAAAATCAGAGTGGGGGAGTGTCACTGAGCTTTGTGATCCGCAGGGCGAGTGTGTGGCGCCCCTGCAGTTCACAATCTAAATAACGACATAGATGAGGGCAAAAAAGCGACATCGGCAAGTTTGCCGATGAGGCACCGAAGGGAATAGTGGGGCCGTGCGAGTCCATATCTTACGAGGGAACATTCGTAGGGGCGCAGCGTATCCAGGGGAATAAGTTAGGAGGAATAGACTGATATGGCACGGTGTAGGGTCGGTGGGGGGTGGGGGGGGGGGTGGGGGGGAGAAGTGGCAGATGCAGTGTTTAAAGAGACGTAGACAAGATGGCTCTATATTGTCTAAACATATTATGGGGGAGCTGGGTCAGTAGCTAAGATAAACCATTATGCCCACTCTCACTATCAAACTAAGAATGCAATGTAAACTTAATATTACGTAAGCGAGAATGGAGCGAACACAGATCTATTATGTGTGACTAATGGTGGTAGGAATTTTATATGTATTTTATTGTTTTTATGTGGGGTTTGAATGTATTGGGGGTGGAGGTAGGTTATATAGGGAGGGAGTGTGACTTAGCTTTATTTGGGGAAATGGTATGTTAGGTTGGTGGAGCGTTGATGCAGTATATCTTTAACGTCAAGACTAAATCTGGGTCAGTGGTTAAGGCATTCTATTCGAAGTGTTCGCAATAAAGCCTAATAGAATCCTTGCTTCATATCAAAAGCAAAAATAAAGGAGTCCTGATTGTTTCTCAACTCTATACATCCTTGTGTTTAGGCCCATTTAGTTATGCTGCACAGTTTTGGTCACCTTATTACAGAATGGATATAAATTCTCTGAAAAAGTACAAAGGAGGATGACAAAGTTATCCCATGTGATCAGAAACCTTTCCTATGAGATAGACAAAGGGCCCCTGAAATCTGCACTCTCTAGAAAGACTAGAAGTTCGGGGGGATATGATTGAGGTGTAATAAATGGAAGACAGGAATAAATGAAAGGGGATGTAAATAGTGGTGCTGAAATATCTAGCCTATATAGGACCTCGGCAGCATGTTTTATGATGGAAAAATTCAGATTCAGGAAGGAATATAGGAAAGTACTGGTTTGGATATAATAAGTTGTGGATGAGTGAACTAACTCCCAAGTACCGTTGAAAGAGGCCAGAACGTTGTGTAGCTTAAAATAGGTTGGATAAATACATGTAGTGGATGGGTGGGTTGTGAGTTAGACCTGTATAGCTTAGTGCTACCAGGTCGTTGCCGGTTCCTCCCTTAAGTCAATGTGACCTGACCTGACTAGGTTGGGTGCATTGGCTTAAGCCGGTAGGAGACTTGGACCTGCCTCGCATGGGCCAGTAGGCCTTCTGCAGTGTTTCCTCGTTCTATGTTCTTCTTATGTTTTCTTATCACCTGATGCTTGTACATCAGTTAGTCTTCCATATTAATAAATTTTTTTTTTGTTTTACAATTAGTTATATTTTTTCTTAATATTTTCTTAGAAAGGTAAAGGTTGTACTGTATTATTATATTAATGAAAAAGTGCTAAACCAGGAAAGATTATATAACAATTTAAATTAGATTACAGTACAAGTCTCACAGAATTTGAACAGGGTTGTGAAGAATGGTTCCAGACCTAAGTTGAACCAGTAACATAATAGAATCTCAAGTCATAGAACCACTGAAGCTCCATCCACACTACATTATATGTGAATATTGATTTCAGTTTTTTTGGTGATTGAGCAAACAGACATTTCATGTGAATTTTGGTTTCAGTTTTTGGTGGTTGAGCAAACAGATGTGGAGGATTATGGTAACCCACAAGCCATGCAGCCCTGGTCTCCTGTCACAGTCCACCACTCCATAACCCTCAAGTGTTGGTCGTCTCGGTCAAGCTACACCAGAAATCAGTCTTTTCTGACCATCCTTGACAACTCATCCCATCTCTGATGCCAACCATGCTTCTATTAAGCACTGAGCTATGGGGGGGAGCCAACTGAGGCAGCCTTAAAACCTTAACAAATAAGTAAGCCGTAAAAAATGACATTAGAAATAAAAGTTTTCAGGTAAAATTCTCATATTTTTCATTGATCAGCATTATGAGGGAACACTAAACCTGTAGGGATTTTACAGGGCCTTTGGGGAGAGGAAGATGGAAGGCATTCAGGCTTTATACACAAAATTGGAGCAGATCCAATTCCCTAGATAAAGACCCCTCCTCACTAACATCAAGGAACCTCCCTTGAGGGAGACCACCTCATCTATGAATGTTAAATTACTTTTTGTTTATAGCACAACCCAGTACTGCAACAAGGCACTGAGGTGTGTGAAGCTAGGTCAGGAAAAGATAACACCACAGTTATTTTTTTATTCTGCCTTTTAAGATGTTAAAAATGTAAAATGAATGCATGTGAGAAAATACAAAACATTAGTTTATGTACAGGGTGAACATTTTTGAGCCAACATGCTGAAAAATAAATAAAAATCTTGACATGCATGAACTTGTTAAAAATATTTTGGATAGGAATGAAAAATTAATTAACTTCTTGGATCTACCTGTACTGTGTCTGACAAAATAATGTACATATAAAATTAAAATAAAATATAAATGTTTATCATATTGCTACTAAGCTCTACAGTTACAGCATGAAGAATTGTAATAAAATAAAAACTAGTATATTTTAGTAACAATACAATATACAAACTCGCACATTTGAGCAGTTCACAAGATACGTTGATTATCTAGATACAGAAATGCATTTTTTGCTGAAAAGCTTTTTCTTATTATTGTTGGCTTTACACTGAAGGTAATTTTGGTCATGCACAGTAAACTAATAAATAATTTATTACAGTATGTATACACTTTCATTCAACGGAATTTATGCTCTGCATGGTATTCATATATGATGTTAAACTGACGAGTAAAACTGTCTTGCTCCATTTCAGTTACCTAAAGAAATAAATTTAGAAAAATTATAGATTGCCACTTACACTTGGTTGTTATATTCATTCCATGCAGACAAATACTTACAATTTAGAGGTTATATGGCATCAGTACTTAAGTCTTCATATATACCACCCTTCATTACATGCATTTTTCCTCTTGCACAACAATTACTCAAATATTAGTTGTTCATACACCAAAAGACACACACTAATAGTTTGAAAGGCAGGTCAGAAACATGTTGCATATGCACCTCCCTCTGCATCACAAACAGATGCACGAATTCACATGGTAACATTACTGAATACTGAATCCGTTTTCTTCTGTACAGTTAAGGGAGGCAAGAGCCACATGTGCTAGCACTGACCAACAATAAACATAATAAAATTACTCATTTAGCACAAGTTTCAATGTACAACAGTGCATTTGAGCTTTAGGAATGTCAATTTTGTGTTGGATAATTGGCACATGTTTGTGCAGTCTTATGCTATTGCCTTTTCAGGTGCACTATTTCATGAGGAAGTATCACAGGTCTCCCATATATGAAGAAATATGGTCTTACCAGAATTAGGAAAATGTCCTTCATGACATCAAAATTAGGAAAACTACCTATATTCACAACTGTTATCTTTTCAAGTTAGTTGATGCTGATTTTCTCCTTTACAACCAACTGTGAACGAGACAGGTGCCATGTTTACTAATCAACAGTGCATCCTATTTCATATGACAACCTTGGAAAATTTGTTTAAAATTACAAAGTCTTTCATTACAACTCATCTAGAAAGGGTCAGATCTTTAGGATTATCTCCTCGAGTGTGTCCGGTTACACGCTGCTCAATTGTAATGTACTGGCGTATGAGACGAGAGATTTCGTGAGCTTGGTCAGTTTGTATGCGGGTGATGCGCTGCTGCATTAGGTTGCCACACTTCATGTCTAGATACAATTCCTCTTCACTCTTGACTTTCCTTGTGCTCATCACCTCAGCTAAACTGTACCTGGTCAATGTTTCCTGCCAGCATATAATGATTATTTTAGTGGGTGGGGCAACAAATGATAATGCTCTAGTAAACTAGCACACATTTAGTAGGTGTAAACATCAATATCACCATGGTTATTCTTAAGGTATGCTTTGATCAATAAGAATGTTTTTAAAGTCTCCCTTTAAATGCTGTTAATAGCTAAGTAATTCTGTAGCAAGATCCATGCAAATATAACAAATGTGTTTATTTGGTACAGAAAAACTTTCTTTTTTTAACTTACATGAGTAAGAAGATCAAGGAAATGAACTCCATTTTTGTTCAGAGCCAGGATATGATCCGTTCTTTCCTTTGGTTCCATTATTCTCTTAACAGCGAAGAAGGATGACCCAAATAGTGGCCACATTTGGAGGATTTCTGTCAATGAAGTAGTCCAACATTATGAATTTAAGCTTTATTCCTTCACCCTTTATGTTATACTGTTAAAATAACGATCATAATTTGTGTGAATTTTTAATTTAAGCAATACCACTCAAAGTTTCTTTTATAGGAACATCATGACATTTTACAAAATATTATCCTACATACCAAGAACTTGTGCCTTGGCTTGTAAACTAGTGAGGGCAGAAACCTCTGGCCAGGCGGATTGGACCATATTGACCCACTGTGGAGGTTTCACATCTCGCACAGTTAGTGCAGGTTTTGGCAACAAGTATTTTACTTCTTTCATACTGGGCATCTCTTCAAGGTCAGCAGCACGGTGAAGGAGAGCAGCAACTTTGGCAATGTCATACTGCAAATACATTATGAATTTCATTAAATTAGGTGTACCATTTCAAAGCAAATGTAGTCATGAAGTATTTGTAACATGCAGTACACAATAGTACAAGGCTTGCGTGTGTTTATAACTCACAATAACTTCTTGCTGGAGCTGCTCTCCTGGCGTTACTAAGAGCAGACCTTCAAGGTAGTCTGGAGCAATCTGATTGAACACAACCTCATAATACAATGGGTTATCAGAACGCAATGGGTAATACCATACACTTCTACAAAATATCAAGTAGAACACCTGAAAAAAATACCCATGCATTAGATTTCAGACATACAAGGTTTACTGTAGTCAAAATATTCATCAACCCTAATCAAAGCCATACAATAAAAAAAAGTTAAACTGTAGATTACATAAAAGTTTAGCAAGTCAATATATCATATGTACTGTAGTATTAATAAAGCACATAATAACCTGTTGATTTTTCAATAATTCTGTTGTGACATCGAGAATATATTCCTCCCTAGCAAGTGGCATGGTGAAAGTGTCACCTTCAACAATACAGTACAAGCTGTATTCCTCTTGTTCATGTGGATTCCTCACACCAATCATGTTACACATCTCCTCAATAATATCCTGTTAAAGAAAATGAATTAACAATCATCTAGTGTGAAGTTAACTGCCTGTTTCACCCAATTTTCCCCATGAATGGAAAATTACAATCATATACAATACACAATGCAAACAAATAAGGATCTCTAACACCCTCCAAATAAATGTACTGTATTGATTAGACTAAAAACTTCGTCCTTCAACATTCCAAATTATTAACAAACATTTTTTGCACTGTAGCTAAGAAAATAAATTGACTGGTCACCTTTATTAAGGAATACAAGATTAGAGGTCAGAATGGGATGAGAATAAAGTGAATACATGGTATACAGATAGTTGGAAATAGATCTAACACTCAATGAGTCTATGAAGGATGTCACACAGAAAATAAAGCCGTCATGAAAAAAATGAATACTAATAGAATCAGTATAGCTGTACCATCACTGATTTAGTTCATGGTATTTGAAAGCTCCAACAAGGAGGTTAGAGGCAGTGGAATGTTTTGTCCAAGATAAGTGTATTTTGTGAATATTATGGAATATTTTGCAAGGCATGAAGAAATTACAAGACTGTGGTTGTATGAAAGGTACAACTGAAAAGAGCAGAAGAGGGGCTGTTGAGGTAACTTAATAATCTAGAATGACAAATGATAGGTTAGCAGAGAGAATATGAAACGGGGTGACTGGAAGGTGTAGGGAACACTGGAATAATTTGAAGGATTCCTGAAGGATATTGTCAGGTCAATGTGTTCATGGGCTGGTCCCAGACTAGGCCTCCAGGTCCATGACCTATGCTAAAAAGACATGAAAATGTTAGCTCAGAGAAGTGATTTATATCTTGCGTATGGTATTAAATGTAAGCTAGATAAACAAGAAATTCAGAAACCAGATACCCAAATTTCAGTTTTAGAGCTTGGAAAACACAAAGGCTGCCATTTTGATTGTGGGATGATTATGTTGCAGCTCAGTGAACACTGGAAAACTGTTTGTGGTCTTCTGGAATGGCAGCTAAAGACAAGTGACAGGTGAATGCAGTTTTTCATTGGTCAGAAGCCAGAGTTAAAAAAAAATAGTAAATTACTTTTCTCTCTCTCTTTGCCCAGGGCAAGGAGAGTCGAAGACATCACAATTTATATTACTCTCTAACTGTAACATCCTCACTCCATCAGAGTGCTGCTGTATCTGAAAAATATAACGTACCACACACCATCTTTCATGTACAGGTGCTCCTCAACTTATGGGGGGGTTATGTTCCAACGAACCCATTGCGAGTCGAAAATATCATAAATTGAATATGAATATATCATGCTAAACAAGTAAATAAATAACTACTGTCACTGAATTAGTAAATAATCACTCAAACTAAAAACCAGTATTAAAAAGTATAATGTATATAAGTTATAAACTTGCCACCTTTATGCTTAAGTTTCAGCTCCAGAAGTAGTCGCAGTAAAGCAACAGCAAAGAACTACAGACCGATAGCACTAACATCCCATATCATAAAAATCTTTGAAAGGGTCCTAAGAAGCAAGATCACCACCCATCTAGAAACCCATCAGTTACACAACCCAGGGCAACATGGGTTTAAAACAGGTCGCTCCTGTCTGTCTCAACTATTGGATCACTACGACAAGGTCCTAGATGCACTAGAAGACAAAAAGAATGCAGATGTAATATATACAGACTTTGCAAAAGCCTTCGACAAGTGTGACCATGGCGTAATAGCGCACAAAATGCGTGCTAAAGGGATAACAGGAAAAGTCGGTCGATGGATCTATAATTTCCTCACTAACAGAACACAGAGTAGTAGTCAACAGAGTAAAGTCCGAGGCAGCTACGGTGAAAAGCTCTGTTCCACAAGGAACAGTACTTGCTCCCATCTTGTTCCTCATCCTCATATCTGACAGACAAGGATGTCAGCCACAGCACCGAGTTTTCCTTTGCAGATGACACCCGAATCTGCATGACAGTGTCTTCCATTGCAGACACTGCAAGGCTCCAGGCAGACATCAACCAAATCTTTCAGTGGGCTGCAGAAAACAATATGAAGTTCAACGATGAGAAATTTCAATTACTCAGATATGGTAAACACGAGGAAATTAAATCTTCATCAGAGTACAAAATAAATTCTGGCCACAAAATAGAGCGAAACACCAACGTCAAAGACCTGGGAGTGATCATGTCGGAGGATCTCACCTTCAAGGACCACAACATTGTATCAATTGCATCTGCTAGAAAAATGACAGGATGGATAATGAAAACCTTCAAAACTAGGGAGGCCAAGCCCATGATGACACTCTTCAGGTCACTTGTCCTATCTAGGCTGGAATATTGCTGCACACCAACAGCACCTTTCAAGGCAGGTGAAATTGCTGACCTAGAAAATGTACAGAGAACCTTCACGGCGCGCATAACGGAGATAAAACACCTCAATTACTGGGAGCGCTTGAGGTTCCTGAACCTGTATTCCCTGGAATGCAGGCGGGAGAGATACATGATTATATACACCTGGAAAATCCTAGAGGGACTAGTACCGAACTTGCACATGAAAATCACTCACTACGAAAGCAAAAGACTTGACAGACGATGCAACATCCCCCCAATGGAAAGCAGGGGTGTCACTAGCACGTTAAGAGACCATACAATAAGTGTCAGGGGCCCGAGACTGTTCAACTGCCTCCCAGCATACATAAGGGGGATTACCAACAGACCCCTGGCAGTCTTCAAGCTGGCACTGGACAAGCACCTAAAGTCGGTTCCTGACCAGCCGGGCTGTGGCTCGTACGTTGGTTTGTGTGCAGCCAGCAGTAACAGCCTGGTTGATCAGGCTCTGATCCACCAGGAGGCCTGGTCACAGACCGGGCCGCAGGGGCATTGACCCCCGGAACTCTCTCCAGGTATACTGCACCACCATAAAGTCAAACCATCGTAAGTCAAGGAGCACCTGTACTGTGCAAACTTGGTCATAGTACATCTAGTTGAAAAAGACTTTTTTTTTTTTATAATGGACTACATTACAAACCCCTCTTACCTGAACCACTGAAGTACTCTTGGTATTGATAACTCTTTCAGTTCCTCCCGGAAGTCTGTAGATTTGCCGCTTAGAATTGCGACCAGCAGTTATGGCAGTTATCTCCTCAATGCTGGGAACATTTTTACGTCCACCATAATTAAACGTCTTACGAAGATTTTGAAGACACACCATTGCTGTTCCTGTAAATAATTCTTATGCAGTATAACAAAACTTGTAGACAGACTAACTTGCAGATTTGTGTAGAACTCTGATACAGAATTTACAGTAAAGTAATAAAATTCAATACATAGTTACTGAATTTCTAATGCAACTAGAATTGCATACATTACAGTGATAAAGCCTATTATAAAATTTACCGTGTAGGCATGCATAATCACCAACGTTATCTCTCTTAGACATGAAAAACCTTCATAGCTAAGAGATAAAGACTAGATGAATTCAAGTCATCAAGGTGAAAAGCAACATTGTTTTTCTGTTCCTCGTGTATTTTATAACCCTTGTGTCTAACACCTGCAATAAATATACACTTACCATGATAAGCTCTTCTTTTATCATAAGCTGCTGTTTCGAGATATTTAAAGAGGTAAGGCTTGAGGTTTTCTGAGCAAGTGAAATATGCTGCCACAATGGAGAAGAGTCTCCAGCCCCTTTGGCAGGAGTCTGGGATGGAAGATTTATTGTTGGTTGTCTGCTTCATGATCTGGCAGTACACTTCATCTCTCAACACATGATGCTTGTGGCAGTTCTGTTAAAAAAATGGATTCTACTTTGTATCATTTCCAATTTTCAATAAAAACAAAGTGTAGTAATAAATCCTAGATGTGTTTTAGTTCTGTGCAATCTGAGAAAGATATGCACTACCAGTCCCTTGTATGTCAACCCACACTTCAGTAATAATACAGGCTGCAGTAAAAGTTTTTATTGTAGTTAAATAAAAAAATGCCAAACACCTATAGCTTTACATCCTGAGAACGACTAAGAGTTGTAGATGAAACACCCTCACGCGAGAGATGAACGGGAACTCTGTCCAGTCTAACAACTGTATATTGAGCAAATTAAGGCTTTTTGCTAAGGGGGTGTGTTGTCTGGAAGAAATTAAGTGCATTCTAATAGCAGATTTTTGAGTAACAGGTTTTAGATAATTTGCTGTCGTAGCTCCCCATGCACAAATACTACCATAGGTCAGGTAAGGATAGATTACAGAATAGTATGGGGCAAGTAATGACTGAAGTACATAACAGTAAAGTGAAGTACATAGTACCTGACCAATTGGGCTGTGGTTCGTATGTCAGCTTGCGTGCGGTCAGCAGTAACAGCCTGGTTGATCAGACCCTGATCTGCCATTAGGCCTGGTCTCAGACCAAGCCATGGGGGCGTTGACCCCAAAACACTCTCCAGGTAGTGTATATTGAAAAGTATACCCACTCACTTATGGAAATGTTCTTAGAAATGTACTAGTTGTGTGTGAAATTTTAATCTATTGTTGTGTATGCCTAAGATTTTTTCCCCCTCATTCTGTCTTTTAATGCATGGATTACATATATATGCATGATCAAATTATTTTTTTTAGATTTGTTATCAAACACTATATAGAAGGTTTTGTCAATATTGAGCAAATTTGTTGTCATTCCAGTAGATATCTTCATAAGTTTAACATTGTGTTGAGTATAACCATATCTTTACAAGAGAGAAAAGATGCTGTCTGTAAACAGAATTAGTGAATTAGAGTTTCTGCAAGGCAGTAGAAAAGCATAAGATTTTGACAAGGAATATTAGATGGCCCAGGACGTTGCCCTGAGGCATCCCTATGTTTGTAGGTCGAGTTGTTGAATCATTATAATTAAAGGTCACATATTTGTGTCTGTCACTGAGGCAAGACTACATATGAGAAAGCAGAGCCCCAAATTAGCTGCTCAAATTAGGACATTAGTCCTAATTTGAGCAGCAGGATGCTGAAATTTTATTATTAGATCATTATAGAGGCTTATTGGATATTCATTATTTTCTAGAGAAATAAATTACAGCAAGCATTTTAATTGTCATTGGCATTTTCCAGCCTAAAGTCAAGCTAGCAATGGTTAAGGCTATTGTGTTTGGTTATGAATTTGTATATACAGTATATTATTTTTTTGAATATTTTTAGGTAATAAAGTTAGAAATTGACCAGTAATTATCAATTTGTTAGGTCACCACTTTTCTAGATTGGTGTAACCTTTGTTAGCTAAAACACATTAAGGGAATTTCGATTTTAAGCCTATCAACTACACATGTCATGAAGGAAGCTAGGGTAAGTTGTGATTTCTGTCAATTAATTGAGCAATGCTGCAAGAGGTGGTGATAGCACACTAGTAGTTCTCTCAGTGGTACAGAGTATTTTTTTTATAGCTAATTTATTACTGAATAGCCTCTGTTGAATTAGCCAAGATAGGTACAGAGACAAAAAACATTGTACATGGAGGCAAAGGAGGGATGTATGAGAGTATAGTGGTACCATCACTTACGTGGGTGTGAAGCGTAAGTTGCAAATGCTGCAGTGAGGAGGTGGCTGGAGGGAGTGGAGATGTCATGTTTAAGGGCAATGTGTGGTGTAATTATCAGCGAGGTAATCTCTAACTTTGGCATGGGAATTTGGTATTTTGCTGGTCATGTTTGCTCCTAAAGTATATTTAATATGTACGTATATAAACATGCTGTAGCTTTAAAAATTTAAAGCATTTAAACCAACCTAAAAGTATTTACCTAAATTATTAGTAGCTAGTAGGTTGGTAGACAGCAACCGCCCAGGGAGGCAAGTGAGTGTAAAACGAAAGCCTGTAATTGTTTTACACGATGGTAGGATTGCTGGAGTCCTTTTTTCCGTCTCATGAACATGCAAGATTTCAGGTACGTCTTGCTACTTCTACTTACATTTAGGTCACACTACACATACATGTACAAGCATATATATACACACACCCCTCTGGGTTTTCTTCTATTTTCTTTCTAATTCTTGTTCTTGTTTATTTCCTGTTATCTCCATGGGGAAGTAGAACAGAATTCTTCCTCCATAAGTCATGAGTGTTGTAAGAGGCGACTAAAATGCCAGGAGCAAGGGGCTAGTAACCCCTTCTGTATAAATTACTAAATTTAAAAAAGAGAAACTTTTGTTTTTCTTTTTGGGCCACCCTGCCTCAGTGGGATACAGCCGGTTTGTTCAAAGAAGAAAGATTAAGTTAAATAAGCAGACTCGTATACACATTACACCAAATAATCCTTACCACAGAATTATCGATTACATAAGATGTCCAAAGACAAATTTCTTGTCCCACTAACCATAAGATTAGATTTTGCCACCGAAGTGGCTAGTTTATTGTGCACCCCATATCCATCCTGTGGACGGTAGCGCGAGAGCATATGGATACACAAAAGGCCTAGGAACTAGGCCCCAAAGGGTTAACAGGAATACATATGGATTTATATCTACATATCTATAGTTCACTTATCTGTTGCAAGCAAATTTAGGAAATTTGCTTAGTATATCTGGCATCTTATTTTCATTAATAAGATATCTTGACATGTCACATAGGTTATTATACTGTCTCTGTATTCCTCAATAAGTGGACAATTAAGCACAGTGTTCAAGAGAGTGACCATATGCCTGATCACATAATTTACATTTAGTTTGATCATCATCTGTGTCTCTCCCAAACTGCCAGAAGTACTTGTAACCAAGCCTAAGCCTGGCCACTACAACATCAAGTCAGTCTGTTCACATTGCAAGTTGCTCCATAAACATACTTATCTACGTTCATGTTATCATAGTGGGTTATTGATCTACTCAGGCTTCTAACTGCATTCCTATAACAATCATTTTCATTATTTACTTCTCTCCTAATATTATTCCTAATGCTAAACACAGTTATACCAAAGTTATATTCTACATTCTTCTTCTGGGTACTCTTCTTGGCTAACATATCAACTTTATCATGAAGGAGTAATCCACTAACCATAAGAATGGTGTAGACACAATGAACTTCAGTGTGTTGGGGTGCCATAGGGTAATCTCCCATATAGCGCATCACTGCCACAAAGCTCTCCACAGCCATCTGGCTCAACTCAGGCTCCAATGGAAGCAATGATGCAGAGAGTGGTGACTGGCTGAACTTTACCATCTCAACCTACAAAAAGCATTAAAAAAGTTTTTACAATACCAAGTTCTTATCTGAACATCCTAGTTGGAGAAACTTCTTTAGAAGACAAATAGCAATTTTTCTTATGAAGATCCATAGCATAGTTGTTTTCTTGATACATGTCAGATCCATTGAGGGTAAAGTATTCCAATGCCCCCATCCCTAATGACTATGAAGACCATTAAATTGTTTAGTAGTATGTATAATCTTGAACCATTCATCACAAATGTGTTCAAAATGGTATACAATACCGACAGGTTGTTAGGTAAGACACATATGCAACAGTTAGACAACTTTATTCCGAAACGTTTCGCCTACACAGTAGGCTTCTTCAGTCGAATACAGAAAGTAGGCAGGAACAGTAGAGATGTGAAGACGATGTAATCAGTCCATCACCCTTAAAGTCGTAGAATTTGAGGTTGTCAGTCCCTCGGCCTGGAGAAGTTCAGTTCCATAGTCAGGAACTATCTGAAGATCAAGCGACAGTGCGGAGACTTAAATACTGTCGGAAGGAGAGGTGCAGGGTAGTAGTAGTAGTAGTAGTAGTAGTAGTAGTGAGAGGCAACTGAGAGGTCATGTCCCTCTCAGATCCAACCCTTCTCACTTGAAAAGCTTGTCCAAGGTGTTTTCTGTACCAAGATGCCACGTGTTGCAGTGTCTGACAAGATGAACATCAAAATGGTATACAATACCGACAGGTTGTTAGGTAAGACACATATGTGTCTTACCTAACAACCTGTCGGTATTGTATACCATTTTGATGTTCATCTTGTCAGACACTGCAACACGTGGCATCTTGGTACAGAAAACACCTTGGACAAGCTTTTCAAGTGAGAAGGGTTGGATCTGAGAGGGACATGACCTCTCAGTTGCCTCTCACTACTACTACTACTACTACTACTACTACCCTGCACCTCTCCTTCCGACAGTATTTAAGTCTCCGCACTGTCGCTTGATCTTCAGATAGTTCCTGACTATGGAACTGAACTTCTCCAGGCCGAGGGACTGACAACCTCAAATTCTACGACTTTAAGGGTGATGGACTGATTACATCGTCTTCACATCTCTACTGTTCCTGCCTACTTTCTGTATTCGACTGAAGAAGCCTACTGTGTAGGCGAAACGTTTCGGAATAAAGTTGTCTAACTGTTGCATATGTGTCTTACCTAACAACAAATGTGTTCAGCTGCAGATCTAAAGAATCCTAACCTTATCACCAATTCAACTTAATTGCTCCTGTTTTTTCTTAAAGCTGTCCTCGTCAAAACAGCTACCCATTCTGTCTGAACCATGATGGAGAACTAGTCAATAAAATCTTTGCTAAAACCTCACAGTCCTTCACTCCTACTTTATTTTTCCATATTTGATTAAGTAAATGCCTTGATATTCCTAGATGAAATTAGTATTTCGCACACAATGGCTCTTAATACAAGATACAGGTTTTATCATTTATATAAATAAGGTATCCTCAAACTACACAGCCCATTTCAGAGAGCTTGATGTTGATGTCTCCTTTCCCTTTTACCTTCTAATTTGAGAGAGATAATCTTTATTATAATCTCAAATAATTGACATTTTTTTTTAACAAACCTGCTCTTTCCATGTCCACTCTGCAACGTGGTCCTTGTTGCCCTTCTTCTTCTTGGTTTTGTTGGTCTGGAGTGTACCATCAGACTGCACAATGCCTTGTTCTTTGGACAATCTGAAATGCTGGAGGGCAAACTGAAGCAAAGAGTGCTTCCCGTCATGGACCACAGGCTGGCTCCCACCCCCTCCACTACCTGGCCCTCCTCCACTTCCTGGACCTTCACCACTACCTGGCCCACCACCTCCCTCTCCACCAGAAGAGTGGCCAGAGTCATCATGATGAGACTGGATGCGGGGGTTGGTGTGGATGGGCTGCTGAATCCAAGTGCCTGCACTTAGAGCACTTCGCATTTCAGACTCGTTTTCTATCAAGCTTGTTTCGAGGACATCAACCTGAGGCTAAACAAAAATTATGCATCACTGTCAGAAAAGTTATTTTCATCACCCACATCCACTAGTATTTATGTAAACATTCATATTAATCATGAAATTCTTGTGCTATCCCCACCATTACTAACATTGTCACCTCTCTTTCTCTCCACACATGTACTTCATTGCTAACCACAGAATAAACATCTTGATACTTGGTCCAACTTCTCTTTAGCCTTTGCTTTAATAATATCTTAGATATAATTCAATATATGGATACCTTTTCAAAATGCTAATATTTCAACACCTTTAACTCCTTCTGTGTGTTAATTTTTTACTCCTTCAGCAGTTCTTACCTTGGTAGCAGCAATGGTGGTGGTTGCAGTGGTAACAACAGTACTGGTAGTAGCAGAAGCAGCAGCTGAAGCAGCAATTCTGGCTTCTGACCTGGCAATTGGTACAACATAATCAACAGGAAAAAGTCCTGTGCGGCCATCAAGTGTTCCCTGCAACCAACCTGAAGGAAGAAATCATTTTGTTGATAACATAAAATTCATAGTACATATTACCTCTTAAACCGACTCTCAGATCCCCCTGAAGCGAGCTGAATTTAATAATTACATAGCCATTGGCCAACTCCTCTGACACCAGAACTACTGGGTAGTGTTTTCCCATCAGAATTGGAGTTGTCCTCCGATTCCTTGCATCAAACCTGATTACCTCCCATTCCTCAGGCATTGTATGACCCATATGGGCTCACTGCTTTCCCTTAAGATAATAAAATAATTGAGTAGTGTGTTGTTCCTTCCTTCTTAAAGTGACCAGAGGTTTTGGTGTAGTGATATGAAAAAAAAACTGGAAAACTGTCTGAAATTCTTGAAAATAAAAAGTTATCCAAAAACAAAACAATCAAACTAACAATCAGATGAACCCCCACTCACACCTACTGAAACAGCAAACAGACTCAATGTTTTCTTCTCCACCATAGGTAAAAATCTAGCGAACAAAATACCAAGCGTAAACACCCGTCCATCAGACTACCTCATAGGTACCTACCCAAATACGCTATTCCTAGATCCAACCAACCCCATAGAAGTTACGTTCATCATAAGCACCCTTAAAAACAAGGCAGGAGACATAAACAGCTTGCCTGCTTTTATGTACAAAAAAGCTTCTCGAGTATTGTCACCAATTATTGCAACGCTCTTTAACAAATCCATTGAATCAGCTACCTTCCCAACAATCCTCAAAATAACGAGGGTCACTCCGATCCACAAAGGAGGTGACCAAGCTGACTTGAATAACTATAGACCAATATCTAACTTACCACTGCTCTTTAAAATCTTTGAAAAATTAATCAATAGACGATCTATTCCCACCTCGTCTCACACAAAAATTTAAAAAACCCTTTTCGGTTTGGATTCAGGAATAATAAAAGCACGAATGATGCTATCATACACATGCTAGAACTAATATATACCGCACTCGAAAAGAAAGAAGTCACGCTGGGCATTTTCATCGATTTACGTAAAGCTTTCTATACAGTCGACCATGAACTGCTGTACTCCAAATTAACGCACTATGGTATCAGAGGCCACTCCCTGAACTACCTTAAATCATACCTTAGTAACAGAACTCAATATGTGTATGCAAATGATGCAAACTCTTCCACATAACCAATCACAGTAGGAGTCCCACAAGGAAGCGTCCTTGGACCACTTCTCTTTCTCATCTACATCAATGATCTACCGAATGCATCACAGCTACTCAAACCCACATTATTTGCAGATGACACTACATACGTCTTTTCCCACCCAAACACAGTCATACTAGCAAACACAGTCAATGCCGAATTGCAGAAAATATCTGCCTGGATGATGACTAATAAACTTACCCTGAATACTGATAAAAACCTATTTCATTCAGTTTGGAAACAAAGCTGCAAATGATCCGATTAACATAACGCTAAATGGATCATCAGTCACAAGACTCTCAGAGGGAAAATTCCTAGGTATCCACCTTGACAGTAGCCTTAAGTTCCGGACACATACAACAAATCACCAAGAAAATCTCCAAGACTGTAAGCATACTATCAAAGATAAGGTACTACGTTCCACAATCAGCTCTCCTGGCACTGTACCATACACTCGTATACCCTTATCTTACATATGGAATTTGTGCATGGGGATCAACAACATCCAATCAACTAAAACCCCTCATAACCCAGCAAAAGGCAGCAGTAAGAATGATAACGAATTCCCACTCCCGCCAGCATACTCCACCAATTTTCAAAAGTCTGAATTTGCTCACAATTAAGAACATCCATACTTATTCATGTGCCTACTACATACACAGAACAATACACGCAAATATAAACCCTCCACTCAAACTTCTTCTCACCAACTTAAACAGGACACATGACCACAACACAAGACACAGATCTCTTTTTGATATACCTCGTGTCCATATCACACTGTGTAAAAACTCTACAACAGATGGGAACATAAAAAGTCTGGGCTGAATGGTACTGCCCTTGATACTGGCCATGTAGTCACAAACTGTAAGGCTGGAGGTGATGTCCTGGGAGACAGTAATAGTAAAGCTGGAGGTGCTGTCCTGGGAGACAGTAATGGTGAAGCTGGAGGTGCTGTCCTGGGAGACAGAAATGGTGAAGCTGGAGATACTGTCCTGGGAGACAGTAATGGTGAAGCTGGAGATTTTGTCCAGGTAGTCGGGAATTATACGCAGGAAGGAATACATATAAATGACCTCATAGGGGACAGGAGCCATAGTAGGGAAACAAGTGTAGTCAAAGAAAAGATAAAACCAATATTGCAAACTAGAAATACCGCAGGAAATAGAAAAACAAGAGGACTCCAATAGCAATAGTGAGGAAAAATTTTACCAAAAACAACGGGTGGGAGCCCCTTTTTGGGTTTGCTAGGGAGATAGAAGTAAGACAGGGAAACATGCACCAACAGGGAATACAGTCACAGAACCCAAGGCAAGCGGAAACCAAGCCTGTGCACATACTATGCACTTGGTATTGCTGGCATGGAAAATCTGGAAAAACAGATGGGACGTGCAACTATGACCACCCTAGAAAATGCCATGCCATATGACAACAGGAAAATGCAAACTCCCTTCCTGTAAGCTTTTTCACCCTGAAATGTGTACCTCTTCAGTACAGGAAAGACTGTGTATAACTTAAATTGCCAGGCATACCATCTAAAGGGGAAAAAAAAGATACAAAACATCCAGGCCATGGGAAAACCTGGGTAGCCACAGCCACTCAAGAGGGAGAGGTTTTTTAGTGCCAGGAAGGAAAAAAACTGGCAGGAAATGGCAGAAATCGTACACCAAATCCAGTCATTCCTGGAGTGGAACCACAGTCGATGGCCTCCACTCCAAACCAACAGATACAGATACTAATGCCGGAAAAAAAATCCCCCCCCAGTACCAAAATTTACCACCAGTCCGATAACATTCTTCTTTGCAAATATACAGGGTCTAAAGCCAGCAACAAACAACAAAATACCTTTCATCCGTGGACTGCTTGCAGAGGCAAAGGCAATGTTCGCGGCTTTCACTGAGACCCACATAAAGGATCACTTGGACAATGAAATATGGATCCCAGGTTACAACCTATACAGATGTGACAGAGTGAACAGGCAAAAGGGGGGGGGGGGGGTTTGGGGCCTGTACATTGCAGAGTCACTTGTTTGCACAGAATTTGCTTAATGCCTCAAATACGTAGTGGAAGTTTTAGCAGTAAAGGTCGAGAACCAAAACCTAGTCATTGGGGTAGTCTACAAGCCCCCGGATGCAACACCCCAGCAATTCCAGGAACACTGTTAAAAATTGACCACTGTCTGGAAAATCTTCCAGCTCCTGCACCCAACATCTTGCTCCTGGGGGATTTAAAACTTAAGGCACCTAAAATGGAGGAATATAGCAAATAATATTGTTGCAGTAAATAACACCAGGAGGCAGCTCTGATGAAAACTCACACTACACGAGCTTTTAAATCTCTGCACAAAATTAAATTTAAACCAGCAAAAAATAGAGCCTACTAAAACTGGAGAATACACTAGACCTCATATTCACTAACAATGATGATCTGATAAGAAATGTCACCATATCAAAAACAATATACTCAGATCAAAACATAATTGAGGTTCAGACATGTATGCGAGGAGCCCAGACCGACAAATGAGACTAGTCACAGGGAGCATTCACCAAATTCAACTTCAATAACAAAAACATAAAGTGGGACCAAGTAAACCAAGTCCTAACCGATATAAGCGGGGAAAGATATACTAAGCAACACAGACCCAAATTTATGCCTAGAACAGATTAACTCGGTGGCACTCGATGTATGCACAAGGCTTATTCCTCTAAGAAAAAGGAAGTAGATGTAAAATAGAAAACGGGCGCTCCCTTTACAGGCGACGGAAAAGAATAACAGAGCGGCTAAAAGAGGTCAATATATCTGAAATGCGCAGGGAGACACTGGTCAGAGAAATAGCAAGCATCGAACTTAAGCTAAAAGATCCTTTAGGAGTCAGGAATCGCGGGAAGAACTAAAAGCTATAAAGGAAATCGAAAGAAACCCAAAGTATTTTTTCCCTCCTATGCCAAATCAAAATCGAGAACAACGCCCAGTATTGGGCCCCTACTTAAACAAGATGGGTCCTACACAGATGACAGCAAGGAAATGGTGAGCTACTCAAGTCCCAATATGACTCAGTTTTTAGCAAGCCACTAACCAGACTGAGAGTCGAAGATCAAAATGAATTTTTTTATGAGGAGCCAAAAAATTTGGATTACACAAGCCTATCCGATGTTATCCTGCGCCAAAATGACTTCGAACAGGCGATAAATGACATGCCCATGCACTCTGCTCCGGGGCCAGACTCATGGAACTCTGTGTTCATCAAGAACTGCAAGAACCCCCTATCACGAGCCTTTTCCATCCTATGGAGAGGGAGCATGGACACGGGGTCGTCCCTCAGTTACTAAAAAAACAACAGACATAGCCCCACTCCACAAAGGGGCAGTAAAGCAACAGCAAAGAACTAGGACCAATAGCACTAACATTTCCCCTATCATAAAAATCTTTGAAAGGGTCCTAAGAAGCAAGATCACCACCCATCTAGAAACCATCAGTTACACAACCCAGGGCAACATGGGTTTAAACAGGTCGCTCCTGTCTGTCTCAACTAACTGGATCACTACGACAAGGTCCTAAATGCACTAGAAGAAAAAAAGAATGCCCGATGTATATATAAGACTTTGCAAAAGCCTTCGACAAGTGTGACCATGGGTAATAGCGCACAAAATGCGCGCTAAAGGAATAACAGGAAAAGTCGGTCGATGGATCTATAATTTCCTCACTAACAGAACACACAGAGTAGTCGTCAACAGAGTAAAGTCCGAGGCAGCTACGGTGAAAAGCTCTGTTCCACAAGGCACAGTACTACTCCCATCTTGTTCCTCATCCTCATATCCGACATAGACAAGGATGTCAGCCAAAAGCACCGTGTCTTTCCTTTGCAGTGACACCCGAATCTGCATGACAGTGTCCCTTTCCCTTGCAGACACTGCAAGGCTCCAGGCGAACATCAACCAAATCTTTCAGTGGGCTGCAGAAAACAAAATGAAGTTCAACGATGAGAAATTTCAATTACTCAGATATGGTAAACACGAGGAAATTAAATCTTCATCAGAGTACAAAACAAATTCTGGCCACGAAATAGAGCGAAACACCAACGTCCAAGACCCGGGAGTGATTATGTCGGAGGATTTTCACCCTTTAAGGACCATAAAAATTGTATCAATCGCATCTGCTAGAAAAATGACAGGATGGATAATGGAACCTTCAAAACTAGGAGGCCAAGCCCATGATGACACTCTTCAGGTCACTTGTTCTATCTAGGGTGGAATATGCTGCACTCTAACAGCACCTTTCAAGGCAGGTGAAATTGCCGACCTAGAAAATGTACAGAGAATTTTCACGGCGCGCATAACGGAGATAAAACACCTCAATTTACTGGGAGCGCTTTGATTTCTAAACCTGTATTCCCCCGGAACGCGGAGGGAGAGAGACATGATTATATACACCCGGAAAAAACCTAGAGGGACTAGTACCGAACTTGCACACGAAAATCACTCACTACGAAAGCAGACGATGGCACCATCCCCCCAATGAAAAACAGGGGTGTCACTAGCACGTTAAGAGACCATACAAAAAGTGTCAGGGGCCCGAGACTGTTCAACTGCCTCCAGCAACTAAGGGGGATTACCAACGACCCCTGGCAGTCTTCAAGCTGGCACTGGACAAGCACCTTTAAAATCAGTTCCTGATCAGCCGGGTTGTGGCTCGTACGTTGGTTTTGCGTGCAGACCAGCAGCAACAGCCTGGTTGATCAGGCGGTCCACCAGGAGGGCCCGGTCACAGCCGGGCCGCGGGGCGTTGACCCCCCAAACTCTCTCCAGGTAAACTCCAGGTAAACATTTTAAAAGGGGCCCCAAAATATGGATTCATTACCAGACTATATTTAAAATAACCAGTTGAAAATCAGTTAAGACTCTTCTCAAAAGCCACTTAATCACCCTAGACTAAATGCTAAATACTCAGTACACACATACTCACCTATGTACTCCCACATCATAACTTCAACAATCACTTTGAACCTTTTATCCATTGTTGACAGGAATATAATTGAACCATTGTTTTCACAAAAAGCATTTTAGACTATATGAATATATCCTTTGTCTTATACAAATTTAATTCACTTATAATTAATAATCTACTGTTCAACTATGAAATAATTACTGTCCTACTGGACAACTATGATAAAATCATAACAAAAAAGGCACAATACCGTGACTGGAACGATACACAAATACCCCGCACATAAAAGAGAGAAGCTTACGACGACGTTTCGGTCCGACTTGGACCATTGACAAAGTGTGACTTTGTCAATGGTCCAAGTCGGACCGAAACGTCGTCGTAAGCTTCTCTCTTTTATGTGCGGGTTATTTGTGTATGATAAAATCCTTAGTGTTAAGTAGTCTGTAAGCCAATAATGTTAATATATTTTTTATTATTTTTATTATCACACTGGCCGATTCCCACCTGGAGTTTACCTGGAGAGAGTTCCGGGGTCAACGCCCCCGCGGCCCGGTCTGTGACCAGACCTCCTGGTGGATAAGAGCCTGATCAACCAGGCTGTTGCTGCTGGCTGCACGCAAACTAACGTACGAGCCACAGCCCGGCTGATCAGGAACTGACTTTAGGTGCTTGTCCAGTGCCAGCTTGAAGACTGCCAGGGGTCTGTTGGTAATCTCCCTTGTGTGCTGGGAGGCAGTTGAACAGTCTCGGGCCCCTGACACTTATTGTATGGTCTCTTAACGTGCTAGTGACACCCCTGCTTTTCATTGGGGGGATGGTGCATCGTCTGCCAAGTCTTTTGCTTTCGTAGTGAGTGATTTTCGTGTGCAAGTCCCTCTAGGATTTTCCAGGTGTATATAATTTATGTATCTCTCCCTCCTGCGTTCCAGGGAAATTTCAGGGTTTAGGAACCTCAAGCGCTCCCAGTAATTGAGGTGTTTTATCTCCCTTATGCGCGCCGTGAAAGTTCTCTGTACATTTTCTAGGTCGGCAATTTCACCTGCCTTGAAAGGTGGGGTTAGTGTGCAGCAATATTCCAGCCTAGATAGAACAAGTGACTGAAGAGTGTCATCATGGGCTTGGCCTCCCTAGTTTTGAAGGTTCTCATTATCCATCCTGTCATTTTTCTAGCAGATGCGATTGATACAATGTTAGGGCCTTTAAGGTGAGATCCCCGACATAATCACTCCCAGGTCTTTGACGTTGGTGTTTCGCTCTATTTTGTGGCCAGAATTTGTTTTGTACTCTGATGAAGATTTAATTTCCTCATGTTTTTCCATATTGAGTAATTGAAATTTCTCATCGTTGAACTTCATATTGTTTTCTGCAGCCCACTGAAAGATTTGGTTGATGTTTCCGCCTGGAGCTTTGCAGTGTCTGCAATGGAAGACACGTCATGCAGATTCGGGTGTCATCTGCAAAGGAAGACACGGTGCTGTGGGTGACATCCCTTGTCTATGTCGGATAAGGATGAGGGAACAAGATGGGAGCGAGTACTGTGCCTTGTGGAAAAGAGCTTTTCACCGTAGCTGCCCCAGACTTTACTCTGTTGACGACTACTCTCTGTGTTCTGTTAGTGAGGAAATTATAGATCCATCGACCGACTTTTCCTGTTATTCCTTTAGCACGCAATTTTTTGCGCTATTACGCCATGGTCACACTTGTCGAAGGCTTTTGCAAAGTCTGTATATTTACATCTGCATTCTTTTTGTCTTCTAGTGCATTTAGGACCTTGTCGTAGTGATCCAAAAGTTGAGACAGACAGGAGCGACCTGTTCTAAACCCATGTTGCCCTGGGTTTGTGGGAAAATGATGGTTTTCAGATGGGTGGTGATCTTGCTTCTTAGGACCCTTTTTAAAGATTTTTATGATATGGGATGTTATGCTATTGGTCTGTAGTTCTTGCTGTTGCTTTACTGCCCCCTTTGTGGAGTGGGGCTATGTCTGTTGTTTTTAGTAAATGTGGGACGACCCCGTGTCCATGCTCCCTCTCCATAGGATGGGAAAAGGCTCGTGTTTGGGGCTTCTTGCAGTTCTTGATGAACACAGAGTTCCATGAGTCTGGCCCTGGGGCAGAGTGCATGGGCATGTCATTTATCGCCTGTTCGAAGTCATTTGGCGTCAGGATACATCGGATAGGCTTGTGTTAAATCAAAATTTTTTGGCTCTCTCATAAAAAATTCATTTTGATCTTCGACTCTCAGTCTGGTTAGCGGCTTGCTAAAAACTGAGTCATATTGGGGGCTTGAGTAGCTTCACTCATTTCCTTGCTGTCATCTGTGTAGGACCCATCTTGTTTAAGTAGGGGCCCAATACTGGACGTTGTTCTCGATTTTGATTTGGCATAGGAGAAGAAATACTTTGGGTTTCTTTCGATTTCATTTATGGCTTTTAGTTCTTCCCGCGATTCCTGACTCCTAAAGGATTCTTTTAGCTTAAGTTCGATGCTTACTATTTCTCTGACCAGTGTCTCCCTACGCATTTCAGATATATTGACCTCTTTTAGCCGCTCTGTTATTCTTTTCCGTCGCCTGTAAAGGGAGCGCCTGTCTCTTTCTATTTTACATGGTGGCCCGAACAGGGTGGCCCGAAAAAGAAAAACTTTCACCATCATTCACTCCATCACTGTCTTGCAGAAGGGTGCTTTACACTACAGTTTTTAAACTGCAACATTAACACCCCTCCTTCAGAGTGCAGGCACTGTACTTCCCATCTCCAGGACTCAAGTCCGGCCTGCCGGTTTCCCTGAACCCCTTCATAAATGTTACTTTGCTCACACTCCAACAGCACGTCAAGTATTAAAAACCATTTGTCTCCATTCACTCCTATCAAACACGCTCACGCATGCCCGCTGGAAGTCCAAGCCCCCCGCACACAAAACCTCCTTTACCCCCTCCCTCCCAAACCCTTTTCCCAGGCCGACCCCTACCCGCCCTTTCCTTCCACAAAAGACTGATACACTCTTGAAGCATCTGTTTCGCTCCATTCTTCTACATGTCCGAACCACCTCAACAACCCTTCCTCAGCCCTCTGGACAACAGTTTTGGTAATCCCGACCCCTCCTAACTTCCAAAGTACGAATTTTCTGTATTATTTTCACACCACACATTGCCCTCAGACATGACATCTCCACTGCCTCCGCCTTCTCCTCGCTGCAACATTCTCAACACCCCTGCTTCACACCCATATAAGAGCGTTGGTAAAACTCTCTTTTCATACATTCCCCTCTTTTCCTCCAAGGACAAAGTTCTTTGTCTCCACAGACTCCTAATGCCCACTCACACTTTTCCCTCATCAATTCTATGATTTTACCTCATCTTTCATAGACCCATCTGCTGACACGTCCACTCCCAAATATCTGAATACATTCACCTCCTCCATACTCCCCCCTCCAATCTGATATCCAATCTTTCATCACCTAAACTTTTGTTATCCTCAAACCTTACTCTTTCCTGTATTCACTTTTAAATTTTCTTCTTTTGCACAAACCCTACCAAATTCATCCACCAAATCTGCAATTCTCTTCAGAATCTCCCAAGAGCACAGTTGTCATCAGCAAAGAGCAACTGTGACAACTCCACTTTATGTGTGATTCTTTATCTTTTAACTCCACACCTTGCCAAGCACCTCGCATTTACTTCTCTTACAACCCCATCTATTTAAAAATATTAAAAAAAACCACGGTGACATCACACATCCTTTCTAAGGCCCTACTTTTACTTGGGAAATAATCTCCCTCTTTCCTACATACTCTAACTTGAGCCCCACTATCCTCGTAAAAACTCTTCACTGCTTTCAGTAACCTACCCCCTACACCATACACCTGCAAAATCTGCCACATTGCCCCCCTATCCACCCTGTCATACGCCTTTTCCAAATCCATAAATGCCACAAAAACCTCTTTAGCCTTATCTAAATGCGTTCACTTATATGTTTCATGTAAACACCTGGTTCACACACCCCCTACCTTTCCTAAAGCCTCCCTTTTTCATCTGCTTTTCCTATTCTCCGTCTTACTCTTAATTCTTTCAATAATAACTCTAACCCTACACTTTACCAGGTATACTCAACAGACTTATCCCCCTATAATTTTGCATCTCTTTTGTCCCCTTTGCCTTTTACAAAGGAACTATGCATGCCCCTCTGCCAATCCCTAGGTACCCTTACCCTCTTTCCCTACATTTATTAAATAATTGCACCAACCACTCCAAAAAATATATCCCCACCTGCTTTTAACATTTCTATCTTTATCCCATCAATCCCAGCTGCCTTACCCCCTTTCATTTTACCTACTGCCTCACGAACTTCCCCCCCAACTCACAACTGGCTCTTCCTCACTCCTACAAGATGTTTTTTCCTCCTTGCCCTATACACAAATCAAAAGCTTCCCTATCTTCATCAACATTTACAATTCCTCAAAATATTCCCTCCATCTTCCCAATACCTCTAACTCTCCATTTAATAACTCTCCTCTCCTATTTTTTAACTGACAAATCCATTTGTTTTCTAGGCTTCCTTAAAATTGTTAATCTCACTCCAAAACTTTTTTATTTTCAACAAAATTTGTTGATAACATCTCACCCCCCTCTCTCATTTGATCTCTTTTTACATTGCTTCCCCCACTCTCTTAACCTCTCTCTTTTTCACCATATACTTTCCCTCCCTTTCATCACTTCTACTTTGTAAAAACTTCTCATATGCTAACTTTTTCTCCCTTACTACTCTCTTTACATCATTCCACCAATCGCTCCTCTTCCCTCCCGCACCCACTTTCCTGTAACCACAAACCTCTGCTGAACACTAACACTACATTTTTAAACCTACCCCATACCTCTTCGACCCCATTGCCTATGCTCTCATTAGCCCATCTATCCTCCAATAGCTGTTTATATCTTACCCTAACTGCCTCCTCTTAGTTTATAAACCTTCACCTCTCTCTTCACTGATGCTTTTATTCTCCTTGTATCCTATCTACCTTTTACTCTCAGTGTAGCTACAACTAGAAATGTTAATGTTATGTTGGCCCATAATGCCTAGGCATAACAGAGGCTCTCTTTGCATTGCAACCCACTATTGTAAATATAAAATCTCAATGTACTGTTTGCAAAGACATAAAATAAATAAATAAAATAAAATGTTCCCTTTTCTCCTCCAATTTGACACCAAAAATTATTTTGGGTAGTGTTGTCTTATCCCTAGTTCCTTTTGATGTCAAGTGGGTTTTGGGGAGTGTCTGATGTGCCACTTTGTGCCCCCCCCCCCAAAAAAAAAAAAATAATTTGGCTTCAGTATATACCTTGATAATGCCATTCAATGTTTAATAGTTTAGATGAACAATGTTACTGATGTTCAGTTGTGAAGATGTCTAAAACCGAGTAGTAAAAATTAATGATGCTCTGAAGATGTGCAGGACTAAGTAGTGAAGATGAATGATGCTGTAATGTGGAGATTCAGAGGGTTGAACAATGAAGATGAACAACATTGAGGCATACATGTGCAAGGTTTGACCTCGGCACGGAGCTTCAATGGGCAGTTCCTTTCACTAGTGCACACCCAGGTTACAGGGAGCCACAGTATAAGCAGTTTATAAGACGAGGACAAGCATTCTCAGGAGAGAAGGTTGTCCATCTCCTCATACATTAATACTTTCTTCACTTGGAAAAAATGTAATGTAATGCAATTAGTTTTGACATGTTTTGTCACCTTCCATTTATGGATAAATGTAAAACACACAAGTAATGCTTTTACTGTATGCTTAAATGATTTACAATTGAATTTTATAATAACTTATCTCTATCTAACTATTCATTATCAAAAGTTAGTTGAAGCCTGTGGAAATGTATGCTGAGTTTCATACACTTATGTCTGCTATTTATAATCTTGAATTACAGAAACAACTGTCAAATAGAACAAATTTGGCAATATCCTAACATTTAAGATAGACTTCAAAATTTATAGAAAGACAAGCTCACTTTTAACTTTAAGCATAATAATAAACACTGGCCAGTGTCAAATGAACCCACACACTAATTCAGGTGATGAGTGCCTCTTGTGCAAAACTAAAATTTACAGCACTCATCCTATTTTTTGACTGGATTCATTTAGGTTGTGTAACCTTAAACTGAGATTACCTTTATTCAGCTCCACATAGCATGGAGTGAGTTCTGGGATGCATCACTGTCAGTTAGTTTTTAGCTTAATATGTTTATTATGCACCCCATACCCATCCTGTGGGCGGTAGTCAAAATATTACAGAGGTACATAATGGGTCCAGGGGCTGGGCCCCAAAGTTTTGATAGCTGAACAAGGTACTTAGGTAATGAACTCAAGTTACAAAGGTGACTGTGTCAAGACAACATTTTGTATTAGATCCTATAAATGTTTCGAAGATCTTGCCCAAATATGAAAGTGCTGTTCCTTTTATGACTGTTGACCCATCGTCGTTTTCAAAGCATGTCAATGAAGAGGACTTTGTGTGCCTGCTCAAAAAGCCTTCCCTTGATTCAGAAATTGTGTTATATTCCTTTCTAAATTTGTGTCGTATAATTTTTTGATCAATTTCCAAAGCAGAATAATGTTTCACCACCTGTTCTTTTTTGCTGGATATTCAGACTTGGTTGACAAAAAAAAATTGAAACTAAATAAGGGTAAGATATTTTGATTATCAGGGAAACCTCAGCAGAGTACCAACTGAAGATTTTTGATGTCTTTAATTGCAGTATTGTCATTTTGCAGCCTGTGAGATTGGCGAGTGATGTGAATATCTACATGGATTCTTCAATGTCATTTGTTGGACATATCAACCAAATTGTTAAATTTAGCAGTTTTCATAAATAAACCTACAGTCAGAATACACCTTGATAAGCAGAATATCTTTGTCATTTAGGTGTTTATTGCCTCAAATTTATTTTTTTGCAATGGTTTGTGGGTTTACTTAACTAATGTACACGCTGAATTGCCCAGCTAGATTGGTATTTTCACTCTTAACTGGGATTCCCATTAGTCCCTACTTTTAATGGCTGCACTAGCTCTGCTGATGTGATTGTACATTAGCTCGGGAATGACTCAGCAAATTGCCAAGGATCCCTTCAGACTGATTGAGCCTTGTGATGGGGAGAAATCATTTGCAGAGCAAGCAATTTCTTATGTAGCTTCTTGATTGTTCAACATGTTGGATAGAGGCACAATACTGTGGCTGGAACAATACACAACCTGCATTTAAGAGAAACTTATGACTACGTATCTGTCAGACTTGGACCATGTACATGTACTCGTAGTAAATAAAGATATTATTATTATTATTATTATTAACTAGTCACTACCACTTAATTATTTCTACCTCTACCACTGCTGCACTTCAACTATTACCACTACTATTTCCTCCTATTACACCACTCTTGTCCCCCTCAAATATATATACGTATTCTGTCTCCCTCTCCTTTGCACTTGTGTGAGTACTTAATGGCGCAAGTAGGACTGAAACGTCATCAAATGTTACATTATCCCAGGTCAGGGTTATATATGTATTCAATATGTTGTCAGTGTTAAGAATCTAACATCTATTCATGCTTTAAAGTCTCAAATTTAAAGTGCATTTGTTTTATAGACCTTATGATCCTGATGATCATAATGTCACTAATATAATAATAATAATAAATAAATAATAATAATAATAATAATAATAATTCTTTCATTTCTACAAGGTATACAGGTCTAAACCTGGAGTATACCTAGAAAGGGTTTCGGGGGTCAATGCCCCCACGGCCCGGTCTGTGACCAGGCCTTATGGTGGATCAGGGCCTGATTAACCATGCTGTTGCTGTTGGTCACACGCAACCTGACATACGAGCCACAGCCCAGCTGGTCAGGTACTGACTTTAGGTGTCTATCCAGTACCTTCTTGAAGACAGCCAGGGGTCTATTGGTAATCCTCCTTATGTATGCTGGAATGCAGCTGAACAGTCTTGGGCCCCTGACACTTATTGTGTTGTCTCTTATTGTGCTAGTGGCATCCCTGCTTTTTACTGCGGGATGTTGCATCGTCTGCCGAGTCTATTGCTTTCATATGGAGTGATTTTCATGTGCAAGTTTGGTACTAATCTCTAGGATTTTCCAAGTTTATATAATCATGCATCTCTCCCGTCTGCATACTAGGGAGTACAGGTTGAGGAACTTCGAGCGTTCCCAGTAATTTAGGCATTTTATCACAGTTGTGTGTGCCGTGAAGGTTCTCTGTACATTTTCTAGGTCAGCAATTTCACCTGCCCTGAAAGGTGCTGTTAGTGTGCTGCAATATTCCAGCCTAGATAGAACAAGCGACCTGAAGCGTGTCATCATGGGCTTGGCATCTTTAGTTTTGAAGGTTCTCATTATCCACCCTGTCATTTTTCTAGCAGATGCAATTGACACACTGTTTTGATCTTTGAAGGTGAGATCCTCTGACATGAGCATTCCCAGGTCTTTTACATTAGTTTTTCACTCTACTGTGTGGTTGGAATTTGTTCTATAATCCGATATAATTATAATTTCCTCACGTTTTCCATATCGGAGTAATTGAAATTTCTCATCACTGAACTTTATATTGTTTTCTGCGGCCCATTAAAGATTTCTTTTTTTATATATATATTTTATTTAAAACATTACAATACAAGGTGGAAATTATATTAAGGTACACAAATGAGGTAAATCACAAATTCCCAATTCACCCATTAAAGATTGGGTTGATGTCCGCCTGGAGTCTTGTGGTGTCTTCAATGGAGGACACTGTCATGCAAATTCCGAGAAATGTCTAGCTGGCATCAATGACATACTACTATATAGAAAGCCGCTTATGTTCTCAGAGCATTTCGGGCAATTAGGTCAGTTTTGTCCCAGAATGCGACCCACACCAGTCTAACTCTCAGGTTCCCATTTTACTAATGGGTGAACATAGACAACCGGTATAAAGAAACGTGCCCAATGTTTCTACCATCGCCGGGAATCGAACTCAGACCCTCACCGTGTGAAGTGAGAGCTTCAGCCACCAGGCCACAGTATCATAATTACTGTTTGGTGTGCGAGCTCTTGTGAATTTCTTTAAGGAACAGACGCCCATAAGCAACACAATCTCGTATTATAAATTATTATTTAGAGCTCACCATTATCCTCGTATCTGTCAGCACCGTTGACTCTGATGATATCTCCCTTCTTGAAGCTGAGCAGCGTGTTTTCCCGGGTGATGTAGTCTGCTACTGCCCGTACAAACTCTTGGCTTCCCTGCAATAAAAAAAATAGACGAAAGTTAACACAGATTTGTAGGCTACTGGGTAGATCAAGAGGTTAGAATGGGGGGCTATGGGGGAAGACCAAGAGAAAGTAGGGAAGGGGGGGGCTTAGGGAGGCCAAAAAAGTTAGGGGTTCCAATAGAAAGACCATAAGAATGTTAAAAGAGGGCCGATGGTAAGCACGAGAAAATGCTAGAGAATCAACGGGAAGATCAAATGACAGTTAGACCCCAGAGAAGCTACGTGGATAGCATCCTAAAGGTGTGAGAATTGACGGAGTAGCTGAGTGGGGATGTGATGGGTGTATAATTTAATAAAGTATTTTAATTTTTACATTAAGCGACATGAAATACAATTTTCCGACCAGCACAACTAAAAAATTACAAAACCCAAAAAAGCTGTAATAAACAGTTTTAGTAATAATAAATTAAACTAGCAAAAATTCTTCATGTAATAGGCCGTAATAACTTATGTTCATGGAAGAGAGCACCAACCCATAGGGATCTTACAGTGCCTGGAGGAATAGGTGATTAATCCAGGGTCGAGCCAAAGGCAGATCAGGTCCAATTCCTTGGATCAAGAGCCCCTCACTAACGGGAAAACCCAACAGAAAGGAGAGAATTCATTTTGAAAACGTTTTCTACCTCTCATTTAATTAATGACTGGTAGAAACAAAGCCCAAAAGCTCACATTAAAGTAACAGCTGATTCCACTAGATATTAGGACATAAAAAATAAGTATAAATGTTTCCCCACAAACTACTACAATAACTTATTTCAAACACACGAAACCAAGATTACCCCAGTCTTCTGATGTAAGGGCTGAGCGCCAAAATACCTTTCAAAAAGTAAGACGTGGAAGGGGGGGAAAGAGAGAGAGAAAGGGAGAAAGGAAGAGAGAAAGGAAGAGAAAGGAAGGGAGAGAGAAAGGAAGAGAAAGGAAGGGAGAGAGAAAGGAAAGAAGAAAGGAAGAGAGAAAGGAAGAGGAGAAGGAAAGAGAGAGAAAGGAGAGAGAAAGGAAGAGAGAGAAAGGAAGAGAGAGAAGGAAGAGAGAGAAAGGAAGAGAGAAAGGAAGAGAGAGAAAGGAAGAGGGAGAAAGGAAGAGAGAAAGGAAGAGAGAGAAAGGAAGAGAGAGAAGGAAGAGAGAAAGAAGAGAGAAAGGAAGGAGAAAGGGAGAGAGAGAAAGGAAGAGAGAGAAAGGAGAGAGAGAAAGGAAGAGAGAGAAAGGAAGAGAGAGAAAGGAAGAGAAAGGAGAAAGGAAGAGAAAGAGAGAAGGAAAGAGAGAGAGGAAGAGAGAGAGGAAGAGAGAGAGAAGGAAGAGAGAGAGAGAGGAAGAGAGAGAGGATGAGAAAAGGAGAGAAGGAGAGAGAAAGGAAGAGAGAGAAAGTATGAGAGAAAGAAGAGAGAAAGGAAGAGAGAAAGGAAGAGAGAGAAAGGAAGAGAGAGAAGGAAGAGAGGATAAGAAGAGAGAGAAAGGAGAAATGGAGAAGAGAAAGAAGAGAGAGAGGAAGAGAGAGAAAGGAAGAGAGAAAGGAAGAAAGGAAGAGAAAGGAAGAAGAGAGAAGAAGAGAGAGAAGGAAGAGGAGAAAGGTAGAGAGAAAGAAGAAAGGAAGAGAGAAAGAAGAGGAAGAGGAGAGAGAGGAATGAGAGAGAGAAGGAAAGAGAGAGAGAGGAAGAGAGAGAGAGAGGTAAGAGAGAGAGAGAGAAGGAAGAGAGAGAGGAGAGAAAGAGAGAGAGAAAGACAGAGAAGAAGAGAGAGAAAGGAAGAGAGAGAAAGAAGAGAGAGAAAGGAAGAGAGAGAAGGAAGAGAGAGAAAGGAAGAGAGAGAAAGGAAAGAGAGAAAGGAAGAGAGAGAAAGGAAGAGAGAGAAAGGAAGAGAGAAAGGAAGAGAAAGGAAGAGAGAAGGAGAGAGAGAAAGGAAGAGAGAAAGGAAGAGAGAGAAAGGAAGAGAGAGAGAAAGGAAGAGAGAGAGAAAGGAAGAGAGAGAAAAAGGAAGAGAGAGAGAAAGGAAGAGAGAGAAAGGAAGCTTACAGCACTTCGCCGTATCTCCCATCTGCTTGACAGTAGGGGTTGCAAGATCCTGTACGAGGCACAAGTACGCTCACACCTTGAGTATGCTCCACTTTCTTGGTTTGCCTGCCCCCCCCTCTCATCTGCGACTGCTTGACAGAGTAGAGAACAGAGCAAGACGTCTCATCTCTCGCCTGGACCCATCCTGGATAGATCTGTCATTTCAGCAGAGCCTTCAACATAGGAGGGATGTGGGTGGCCTTACTGTTATGTACAAGGCCAATATTGTCAAAATACCACACTTGGATCCACTTCGAGGACAGCGTGAAACAAGCTTTTATGCCACAAGACGGGCAGAAAGCGGCAACTTCACTCTGGCTGTACCCTTCTCCAGAACATCACTCCATCTGATATCATACATACCCAGGATGACTCGAGTATGGAACACATTCGTACAGCATAATGATGTCAACGAGATAAAGTCAGTTGATCAAATGAAAATGCTGGCCCACAGATGGCTCCAACTTCATCCTGTTCCCTACTTGTATGTCTCATAACAATAAAAATGCTTTCAAATGAGCCGATGTAGGTAACAGCTCTTAGCTTGCCAATAAAGTTAGGAATCCTTAACCTGTAAATAGCTGTCAATAAAGCTAGGGATCCTTAACATTGTCAAACCCTGTGTAAAAAAAAAAAAAAAAAAAAAAAAAAAAAAAAAAAAAAAAAAAAAAAAGGAAGAAGAGAAAGGAAAGGAAAAAGAAAGGAAAGAAGAGAAGAGAGACAGAGAAAGGAAGAGAGAAAAGAGAAAGGAAGAGAGAGAAAGGAAAGAGAAAAGGAAAGGAAGGAAAGAGAGAGAAAGGAAGAGAGAGAAAGGAAGAGAGAGAAAGGAAGAGAGAAAGGAAGAGAGAAAGGAAGAGAGAAAGGAAGAGAAGGAAGAGAGAGAAAAGGAAGAGAAAGGAAGAGAAAAGGAAGAGAGAGAAAGGAAGAGAGAGAAAGGAAGAGAGAGAAAGGAAGAGAGAGAAAGGGAGAGAGAAAGGAGTTAGTTAGTTTAATATGTTTATTATGCACCCCATACCCATCCTGTGGGCGGTAGTCAAAAGATTACAGAGGTACATAATTGGTCCAGGGACTGGACTCCAAAGTTTTGATAGCTGAGCAAGTTACAGAGGTAATGAATTCACAATTTACAAAGGTAATGAACTCACAATTTACAAAGGTAATGAACTCCAGGTAGGTCTAGTCACAATCATGACAAGTTACAAAGGTATTTACAGATTACAGAGGTACGTAATGGGTCCAGGGACTGGGCCCCAAAGTTTTGATGGCTGAACTAGGTACAAGGTAATGAACTCAAGTTACAAAGGTAATGAATACTGTAAGAATGGTTACTTACGTTTATACATGGCTACAATCATGAACAAATTATAGTGTAATGAGCAATTCACACTTCCACACCCGGTCACAACTGTAGTGAGTTATTGGTGCAAATATTGATTGTTGAGTCACATACACACACACACACATACAAATTCATACACACACACACACACACACACATACACAAACTCATACACACACGCGCGCACACACACACATACACATACACACGCACACACAAACACACATGTGGTAATGCTTTATTTACAGCTAGCAAAGTCAGGGTATTTCTCCAGAATGGTCTGCAATATACCACTGTGGATAAAGTACTTTGCCATTTCTTGAACATTTCTGAGTGAGAAAGGAAGAGAGAGGAAACAAGAATAACTGGAGAAGGCGGGTCCACATACTGTACCTGGAAGGCCAAACGAGCGAAGGCGTGAGGCTTGAAGTTGTTCCTGACGGCATGATAGAGAATGAGAGCCCAGCCCAAGCGGGAGGTAGCCCCTAAAGCATCATGCCAGTCGTCCAGACCAGGGTTTACACTAGTCACCTCGCTTAGGTCACTCTCATCATTCAGTTTTGACTTAATTCCTTTAAGGGCAGACTTGAGCCCTGGTGACCTCTGGTGCTGTTCTTCTTCCACTAGAGGAATGGATGGTAGTGAGGGGTCGTATACATCCTCCTCCATATTCAGTTGGAAGCTAGACTCGCGTGGTGACCTGAAAGCTACTGAAGGCTGGAAAGTGGGATGAAAAAGAACTGGAAAGGATGGATTGTGTAAAGGTTTTGGGGGGGTGGTGGGGGAGAGGAGAAAGAGGAGGTGGGGGGTGCGTGGGGAGAAGAAGCATTGGGGGAAGAGGACATGGGAGAAGCATAAAGTACGTCCATTAGGTCCCGGTCTTGTTCCTTCCTTTCTACGCTATCCACATCACTGTCGTCGAAGCTGTCGCCATCACTCTGCAGACCGTCACTATGACCAGACAGCACAGGAGTTGAGGGTCTCTCCTTAGTGATGCCCCCAGCCGTCCTCAGCGTTCCTATGTCCATCGAGGCATCACTTCTACTCTCCTCCATCTCTCCGGGGACTCTATGCCCACTATTTTTCATGTATATCTCTCCCTTCACTCCGACAGGATACTGACCTTCCACACCTCTGATTTCATAAGGGTAATCTTCATTTTTTAACCTTTGTGCACGAGACGAAACGCTGTTCACAGACTGTATATTTTCCATAATCTCTTCATCGTCGTACTCCACAATAACAGGCAGGTCTCTAGGAGGAGGCAGGGGGAAAAACGAGGAGGCAAGGAACAAGAGGGGTTCTGGTGGAGGAGGCTGGCGAACCGAAGAGGAGGGTCGTCCTTCCGTCCTGAGGCAACGGGAGTAAAGTGGTAAATAGGTCTTGGGGTGAAGACGGCAACTTGCGAATCTTAAAGGAAATCCAGCTCCTGGTCGAGATATCAGGGTCCGGCCAGGCATCCTTTTATTAGTGTGGACAGTGACCAGACTTTCTCTCCCCTAACACATATTCACTTGCTTCCAAGCTCTAAACGTTAAAAAAAAAAAAAAAACAGCATTCATGTCATCCTGCCCAGATATGACAGTCAGGCAACCTTGACAAGACGTGATAGTGTTTACTTTTTGTTGAGTTCATAAGCTGATATCAAAACAACTACAAATAAATTAGAGAAAAATAATGGTTTGCCAATATGAAAAAAATACTAATATATAAATTACAAATCTTCCCCCCCCCCTTTTTTTTTACCCTATCTTATAATTTTTTGTTGCCCGAGCGGTGGTAATTTCAGAGTAATTAAATTCACAGCGCTTCTGGAATGAAATCTTCAAAGTTCCTGTGGCTGTTGAACCCTAAACGGAATGCTCGAGACCCTCACTGCCTAGCTAACCTGGACCTGGAGAGAGTTTCGGGGGTCAACGCCCCCGCGGCCCGGTCTGGTGACCAGGCTCCTTGGTGCGATCAGCGCCCTGATCAACCAGGCTGTTGCTGCTGGCTGCACGCAAACCAACGTACGAGGCCACAGCCGGCCTTCAGAACTGACTTTAGGTGCTTGTCCAGTGCCAGCTTTGAAGACTGCCCAGGGGTCTGTTGGTAATCATCCTGTGTGCTGGGAGGCAGTTGAACAGTCTCGGGCCCCTGACACTTATTGTATGGTCTCTTAACGTGTTGTGACACCCCTGCACTTTCATTGGGGGGATTGGTTGCATCGTCTGCCAAGTTCTTTTGCTTTCGTAGCGAGTGATTTTCGGGTGCAATGTTCGGTACTAGTCCCTCTAGGATTTTCCAGGTGTATATAATCCATGTATCTCTCCCTCCTGCGTCCAGGGGAATACAGGTTTAGAAACCTCACAGCGCTCCCAGTAATGAGGTGTTTTATCTCCGTTATGCGCGCCGTTGAAAGTTCTCTGTACATTTCTAGGTCGGCAATTTCACCTGCCTTGAAAGGTGCTGTTAGAGTGCAGCCAATATACCAGCCTCTAGAAGATAGAACACAGTGGACTGAAAGAGTGTCATCAAGTGGGCTTGGCTCCCTAGTTTTGAAGTTCTCATTATCCATCCTGTCATTTTTTCTAGCAGATGCGATTGATACAATGTTTGGTCCTTGAGGTGAGATCCTCGACATAATCACTCCAGGTCTTTGACGTTGTGTTTCAGCTCTATTTTGTGGCAGAATTTGTTTTGTACTATGATGAAGATTTAATTTCCTCATGTTTACCATTTCTGAGTAATTGAAATTTCTTCATCGTTTGAAACTTTCTAATGTTTTCTGCAGCCCACTGAAAGATTTGGTTGATGTCTGCCTGGAGCCTTGCAGTGTCTGCAATGGAAGACACTGTCATGCAGATTCGGGTGTCATCTGCAAAGGAAGACACGGTGTGTGGCTGAACTCCTTGTCTATGTAGGATTGAGGATGAGGGAACAAGATGGGAGCTGAGTACTGTGCCTTGACAAGTTTTTGGTAATCCCGCACCTCCTCCTAACTTCCAAACTACGAATTCTCTGCATTATATTCACACCACACATTGCCTAGACATGACATTCCACTGCCTCCAGCCTTCTCCTCGCTGCAACATTCATCACCCATGCTTCACACCCATTAAGAGCGTTGGTAAAACTTACTCTCATACATTCCCCTCTTTGCCTCCAAGGACAATGTTCTTTGTCTCACAGATACTAAGTGCACACTCCACCCCTTTTTCCCCTCATTCAATTCATGATTCACCTCATTTTTCATAGACATCCGCTGACAGTCCACTCCAAATATCTGAATACATTCACCTCCTCCATACTCTCTCCCTCCAATCTGATATCCAATCTTTCATCACCTAATCTTTTTGTTATCCTCATACCTTACTCTTTTCCTGTATTCACTTTTAATTGTCTTCTTTTGACACGCTACAAATTCATCCACCAATCTCTTCAACTTTCTTCAGAATCTACCAAGTGCACAGTGTCATCAGCAAAGAGGCAACTGTGACAACTCCCACTTTGTGTGATTCTTTATCTTTTAACTCCACGCCTCTTGCCAAAGACACTCGCCATTTACTTCTCTTGCAACCCATTTATAAAATATATTAAACATACCACGGGTGACATCAAATCCTTGTCTTAAGGCTACTTTTACTGGGAAATAATCCCCTCATTTCCTACCATACTTAACTTGGAGCCTTCACTATCCTCGTAATAAACTCTTTACTGCTTTCAGTAGCCACCTCTTACACCATACACCTGCAACATCTGCCACATTGCCCCCCCCCCTATCCACCCTGTCATACGCCTTTTCCAAATCCATAAATGCCACAAAAACCTCTTTAGCCTTATCTAAATACTGTTCACTTACATGTTTCACATACAACTGTCCTACTTAAATACGAACACAGGCGTACACACTTAACACACATGTGCATCACTCGGGCATTTTTGTTGCCGAAGAGTTTGGTCTGCACATGTTGTTTTCGGTTGAATACA